>OX411547.1:67777254-68977254 GCA_948146395.1 Fragum whitleyi
GACCTGGCCAACATTCTGACCAAGTTTCATGACTATTGAACCAAATTTCTATTCTGTAGAGACTAGAGTGTAAACATAAATTGTCAGGCCCTTTTTCCCTTGATTTTACATGGATCTTTCCCATTTTCAAAAGGGTTCATCCTTGTGACCTGGCCATCATTCTGACCAAGTTTCATGAAGATTAGGCCATATTTGTGGCCTGTAGAGTGTGAATAAGAAAATTGTCATTAAGGCCCCTTTTCCTGTGATTTGACATGGTTCCCTCCCATTTTCAAAAGGGTGGGTCCTTGTGACCTGGGAAACATTCTGACCAAGTTTCATGAAGATTGGGCCATATTTGTGACCAGTAGAGTGTAAAAAAGAAAATAGTCATTAAGGCCCCTTTTCCTGTGATTTGGCACAGATCCTTTCCATTTTCAATAGGGTTCATGTGGATTAAAGATTTAATCTTGAATTCCTTCCGTAAATGAACAAGTTATTGCTCTGACAAAATCCTACATGGACCCAACTTTTGCTCCAAACCCACTGAAAAAAAAAAGAACCAACAATACCATTGAAAATAAATAAATCTAGAAAAACTCACGATTTCACTGACATAGTTGAAATTGTAAGCGTCTTATAGGTTATTTAAAACAAGAGGACAGGGATGGTCCTAGATCACTCGTCTGAGCCTCTTTGACCCCTGGGACATCACCTTAATTAAAGAGGCAGATGTCAACAAGGAAATAATTTCTAAATAAGATCAATACTATGGAATGTTTTCAGCCAAGAGCGAGGAGGATATGCTTTTTTGCTCTTTAATTTTATGTAAAAAGGGATACACCGAGGTGGAGCCCAAATATGACCCCAGGGTCTTGATATGAACAAACTTGTTAGGGGCCCACTGGATGATGCTACATACTAAATATAAAAGCTGTGTGCCCTCTGGTTTCAGAAAAGAAGATTTTTAAAAATCTTTGCTCTTTGATTCTATGTTAAAAGGGTTGCACCTGGGAGGAGCCCAGGTATCTTCTCAGGGTCTTGATATGAATAACCTTGGTAGGTCTACTAGATGATGCTACATGCCAAATATGAAAGCTGTCTTCCTTCTGGTTTTAAAGAAGATGATTTTCCTTTTTCACCCTTCATGCTCAGAAGAGCTAAAAGGGATGCACCCAGGTAAAGCCCAAATAGGACTCCAGGGTCTTGATATGATCAAACTTGGTAGAGGCCCACTGGATGATGCTACATACCAAATATGAAAGCTGTCTGCCATCTGGTTTCAGAGAAGTTTTTTTTTTTTAAAGATTTTTGCTCTTTGATTCTATGTTAAAAGGGTTGCGCCCCCATGGAGCCCAAATATGATCCAAGGGTCTTGATATGAACAAACTTTGGAAGAGGTCCACTAGATGATGCTACATACCTAATATGAAAGTTGTCTGCCTTCTGGTTTTAGAGAAGATTTTCCTATATTCACCCTTTTTGTTAAGGGCAAAGGAAAATTCAGGGTGGAATTCATTATTTGAACAACATTGGTAAAGCTTGACCCAAGGAACATCCCTGCCAAGTTTCATCAAGATTGACACGCCAGTTTAAGAGATGTTTAAAGAAATTGTGGACGACGGACATAAGACGATCACAATAGCTAACCTTGAGCACGTAGGTGAGCTAAAAAAGGATCCTATTTATAGATCTTATTTGCAGACCTTATTAAAGGAAGGTTATAAATGTCGCAAATTTTGTTTATCCTGAAAACAATATGCAATATTGGAAAACCTCCCACTAAAGTCAATTGCTAAAATGGCTCAGTACACTCTATCACTTTCAATTCCAAAAAGATTCACTTTATCAATTTTAAAATATTGTCAACTCGATGTCTTGCTTATTGCAAGTTGGTTTGACAAAGATGGTAAAACAGGGCCATATCTATTCCAAAACTTAAGTATCCACTCGACATAATTGATTGCTCTTATGTTGGAGCTAACTGGTGCTAAATTTCAAGCAAATATGTGGAATATTCATGTTGATATGACCAATGTAACATTGCTAATGAGACATAGGCCTATATGGATGACAGGCATTTGGAACATCACTCTAACTTTTCCATGAACTGGAAAGTATCTTGAATGTAAGTCTATTAATATTGGGTAATTTTTAGGTAATTTGACTTCTGGTGGTTAATATGCTTGAAGAAAATCACATTTTGTTAATTCTTTTCGATGGTCTGTGGAGAACTTTTGGGCATATTATAAAAAAAAAGATGACAAAACGCAGTAAAAGACTGTTATGTTATCAAATTGAAATATGCCAGTGTTTATCTTTATGTTGATTTTGTTTTATGCAACTTCATCCTAAGCAGGATTGTTAATTGTTGTGATGTCATTTCAACCCATGGATTCCTGGTATTTCTCGCATCAGTAACCACCATAACATCCTAACCAAGCCTCTGGCTGCTACCACAATCAACCCATTGGTTGAAGACAATAAGTTGGAAAGGTTGAGCACCCCATTGAGGATCGAACTAAAACAAGAGCCATGTTGGACATGGGCATAAGTCCCCTACCAGTTTTGTTTGTCTCAATGTTTTCCCTTGCCAATTCTATCAGGGACGTCAAAACCAGGTCTTGTTAAAGGGTTAAACAAGACTTACATGAGTTGTTGTCTCTGCTGCGCCCACTATACAATTCATGGAAGCAATAGACAGATGCAAGAAATAGTATCAATAACAGTTACCTTGTCTGATCCAAGATGTTTTTCTTCAGTCTTGTTGGTAAGAAATGAGAACTTTCACTGGAGGTGATTAATACTGCTGCATCACCACCCTGACTAACATGGCTTATATTTTTTTTTTTACATTTTAAAACAGGTTTCATCAAGTTAGCTTGCTTAGTTATTAAGTTATTGCAGGATCCATTTTTTGCCATATTTTCACTATTTCCGTTACCATAGCAACCACACTTTTTGTCAAAGAACAAAGATAAAATGATGTGCATAATCTACACATTGCCATCTAGTCATATACCAAGTCTCATCAAATTAGCTTGCTTACTTATTAACTTATCGCAGGATCCAATATTTTTTGCCATATTTTCACTATTTCCGTAACCATAGCAACAACAATTTTAGTCTAAAAACAAAAATAAAATGATGTGCATAATCTACACATTGCCATATAGTCAGATACCAAGTCTCATCAAACTAGCTTGCTTAGTTATTATCTTATCGCAGGATCCCATTTTTGGCCATATTTTCACTATTTCTGTAACCATAGCAACCTCAATTTAAGTCGAAAAACAAAAGTAAAATGATGTGCATAATCTACACATTGCCATCTAGTCATATACCAACTTTCATCAAAAACGCTTGCTTAGTTATTAAGTTATCGCGGGATCCAGATTTGAGCGGACAGACGGACGGACGGACGGACAGACGGAGGGCAAACCTATAGTCCCCTCCGGTGTGAACACCGGTAGGGGACTAATAATAATTGGAAATTACTCAGATATCAAGGTAGGTAGTGTTGCACTTATGCACTGCACCACGTAAAATTTGTTGGTCCAGTGGATGTCACCAAAGTAACATTCTGGCAAAGTTCATACAAAATTGCCTAGAGATTGAAGAGATGTAAGTTCAAAGAGTTGGAAGTGAAAATAGACCTTGCCTTCCTATGCCAATTATAGTGCCAAAACAGAATGTCTCAAAATCTTTTGACAAAGGTCACCAAAGTAACATTCTAGCATAGTTTCATTGAAAATAGTCTATTGGTTTAGGAGGTTAAGTTCACAGATTTCATAGTGTGAAAAGGTCCCAACAAGCAACATCTATATATATGGGCCAAACAGATTTTCAAGAACCTGATTTTAAGAAGAAAGGAACATCCATGCCAAAATCAATTGAAATAGCCAGATTGGTTTGAATGAGAGGACATTCTAAAGATTTAAAAGTGAAAGACCAGTGAACCCTGCCACTCCCATATTCAAAGGACAACTAAAAATTCCAAGAACAACTTTTGAAAAGTGTCACCCAAGGCATATTTCTGGCAAGTTTGGTTAAAATCCTCCAATAGGTTACCAAGGAAGAGATATCTAAAGATTTCAGAGTCAAAATAGATTTACCCACTGCCCTGCCACACCCATATTGGGGATCAATCAAAATTCCCCTTACTAATTTGGAAAAGGGTTTACCAAGCAGCATTTCTTAGTTTGGTTGAAATCGGCACATTGGTTACTGAGGAGATGTTTTAAGATTTAGAGGTCACAATAAGCCCTTTCCTGCCTTGCTCATATTTTAAGGGTCAATAATTTTGAAAGAGGTCACCCAAGGAACATTTCTGCTAAGTTTGGTTGGAATCCACCCATTGGTTACTGAGGAGAAAACTTTTAAAGATTTTGGGGTCAAAATAAGCCCTGCCACGCCCATATTTACAGTCCGTCAAAATTCCACTAACTAGTTTTGAGAACGGTCACCAAGATTGACGACTTCCGACGGAGGATGCATGACGAATAAAAGGTACTCACAAAAGCTCATCTTGAGCATGTTTGACTCAGGTAAAAAAAGCTCAGTGCTTAAAAAGCACTGTGTAAATCTGTTAGCGACATGTAGTGTAGGTAAATGAACATGTCAAAGTCAATCAAATGGGAGTATGATGTACTGTGTGTAGACAACGCTGAAGGTACTTTACATAATTTTTTTAATTACATGTAATCCAATTAACAATCTGTCAAAAATTACATGCTATATCAATATTATACATTAAATCTTAATCTTGAAAGCAAACATCTATAAGTAGCAAAGTTTCAAAAAGGAATCATGAAGCCAAAAGCAGAAAACTTTTAAAGTAATTACCCATTAACTTTAAACATGATTTTTAAAATTTTCCAAAATGAAAGATCAAAAGATTTTTCAAAGACAAATGACAAACAGTCCTGCTATAAAACAGGTGTGGAAATAAAAAAAATCTCTCAATCATCCTCATATAAGCTGACAGTAAAATTTCACTTGACAGACTCAGGGAAAAGTCATTGAAATTTTAGGACATACTATCCTTTGAGTTTGTTTGTTTGAATGGGGTGTTACCCTACATTATTGCATAAAATGTACGTTTTTGGGTTGTTAAAGGCATACGTTAAGACAAAAGCCAGGCGTTAATGGGAGAAAGCAAGGATTAATCAGTAAATTCATGGGCCCTTAACACCCGGCTCTTTTTACTTAAATACTTGCGATTTGGGCTTATGCAATTTTCAATGATTCTTATATTTTTTCTACAATATGAGTTTGCCCCAAAAGGAAGTTTTATGCATTCTATTCGAAAATAAAAAGAGCTAGAAGACTGTACACATTGATTAGTAAAATGCGTGAAAATTGCAACTGCCAACATTTTGAAATAGGGTCCTTGAAGACTGATCTTAACCTTGACTGATGACCTTGTCTTTGTTATCAACTGAAAGATCTTGTAACAAGCAATACACTTGTGAAATATAAGGGGTAACACCACTTACCATAGCAAAGAAATGGCAAATGTTAAAGTTTAAATTCTAAACAAATTGACCTAGGAAATGACCTTGAGCTTGATTGATGACCTTGAAGTTGGTAACAACAGGAAGACCTTGTCACAAGCAATGCACATGTTAAAGTTTTAATTTTACACTTATTTGACCTTACAAATGACCTGGACCTTGTCTTAAAATATCATTGTTATCAGTTTGATTGGAAGAATTTACCATGGCTAGGCTTGCAGTCATAATAATATCTCACAGATGAGACCAAGTAATACTGATATTTTAAGACACATGTTATTCTTTTTATTATGAAAACATTTTTCAGCACTTAATAATAACGCAGTAAACCCCTAAAAATAAAAGAAATTCTGGTGAAAGGGTATGCAAATTGTTTCTAAAAATAGCCTGCCTGATATCATGTTACATGCATGTTATCAGACAGGTGATGTTCGGTCAATACAGGCTTCATTGCATGATTAACCTTGCCTCAATATATCATCCCATAAATGCTGCATTGTATGACAATAATCTTTTCTCTTTCATTAAGGTAATGGACTTGTAACAGTTCCACAATGTTTTGGAAGTAATGAACTTTAACAGCAGTAACTGAGCATTAACTGAGGTTTCCTAATGATTTTCATTAGGCAAGCTCGGGCAACATTGTGAAAGAACTATTATGGTTCCGCTACCTTAACATAATTTTCTTCAATATAATTCTACTTTGGAGAAAATGAGTCAAAGTAAATGGATCTTTTGGGGTTAATTTTAACTGTTAAAGATTGGATCTAAAGATTGTCCCATTTTCAAATAAATCACATGATCAAAACACTTGATAGCAAGAGATGTTTGTAAAACATTTATGCCTCCTATAAAAGCAAGTCAATAGCTTATTCTTTGCCAATCAACAAAGAGCAATAACTCACAAAATAATATAGGTAGAGTTATGGTTCTTGTGCACTTCACTTCTCTTCAATACCATCTATCCACCTGTAAAGTTTTATGATTCTAGCTGTCATACTTTTTAAGATACACTCTGGCCAAAAATAATGAATGGTATATGGACCGACCGACCAACGAGTGCAAAGCAATACACCCCCTCTTCTTGGAAGGATGGGTATAACTATAGTGTAACAAGCAAATAAAGTAACCTCCTCAACAACACTATCTTGCCTACTACAACGCAAAAAAGTCTGAAGCAACTTTTCTAGTCAATTTAGCTTGTAAATTCATTTTCGGAGTTGCCATTCTCACATGTTTCACTGTCCGTTTAGGTGTTTTCAGCGTCTTCAGACCGCCGCTACTAGGTGGTGTGTTGGTGGATCCCTTCCGACCGCTCCGCCGTAAGCTGTCAGTTTTCATAGTATTTCTGGTGGGGGTCTTCAAGATACTCTGATCTGGGGTCTTGGCAGGGTTGAAAGGCACAATTGGACTCTTCAGACTGTCCTTAAAAGCTGAAACATGTACATTAAGACTGGTTATATTTACAGATGTAATTATTATGTTGTGAAGTTTGCCATCAAAAGGGATACTGAAAATATTTTCAAATGAAATATAGATGGGGAGATCTACTGAAAGAATTTCCTCAAATATTTTGTAAATTCAAGTTTTTATAATCTATTAAATTCTTTAAGCCCCCAGTCATGCATGGCACAATTACTTTTGAGCCTGTGCGTGACATTTCCAATAATTTTACATGTGGGTCTGTGATGACCTGGATCAGCCTGTGCAGTTGCACAGTCTGATCCGAGTCTTCATTATGCACTCAATTAGTAACTAGGGGAACCATTCTCTTTGCTCACAATTACAAAATTATTTCATTGCACTGTGTGGCTGTCCAGGAAACTCTGTCTTCCCACCATGCACACATGAAACAATCATGTTTGTAAAACATATATGCCCCCCCATTAAAGCAGGTCAATAGCCTATTCATTGTCATTAAACAAAGGGCAATAAATATTAAATTATAATAAGTAGAGTTACGGTTCTTATGCACTGCACTTCTCCTCAATGAGATCTATCTATCTGTGAAATTTCATGATTCTAGCTTGCATACTTTTTGTGATATGCTCTGGACAAAAAATGGTCTACAGACCGACCGACAATTAAACAAGTGCAAAGCAATATATCCCCTCTTCTTCAAAGAGGGGCATAATTTTTGGAAATGTCACACATTTGCTCATTTGTTGTTGTCTTGCAAATACTTCTTTTTATTGTAGTTGGTTTTCTGATGCATTCAGGTTTTTTATCTGAACAATGCTGCAAGATACTAGCTTGGCCAAAAAAAATCAATAGGTGAGCTAGATAGGATATTTTCACAACATGACGATGACCAAAACCAGGATAACATTGCCAAATTTCCCTTCTCTCAAAATCACTAGATTTCACAAGCATATTATACTTTGAAAATATTGAGGATAGTAAAGCAAATTGCACTGGAAGATTTCTTTCAATCTTATAATTTTTCATTGAGTCCATTTACTTGTGTTGGGCAATCGGTTTCAAATCACAATCAATAGTTGGTTTCTAGTTGGAAAAGTAAATGATCAATTGTACAATTGTTTTCTTAGAAATTAATAAAACAGCACTCCTTGTATTATCCTTTGAAGAATAGAATGTGAAAGTTTAGTTAAACTAATGACCTAAAGACTATTTCAGCAGATTTTCCTACTAACTTTGTGGATCAGCATGAAACAGTTGTAACTGCCTTTAAACCTAGGCAGTTACAACTGTTTCATGCTGAGCCATCAAACTTATTTTGGTTTCTAAAACAATATATAATGGCTTTCATTAATGTGTTAGGAACTGATTAATAGAATCATTATGAAATTTCTTAGTCGATCATCACAATCAATAGCCCAAACCAACTGATTATTGATTGTCATCGATTAATCTGCCCATCACTACTTACTACCATGTTTTAACTACAGTTATTTCAGATTCCAATCATTTTCTTTTGAAAGTTTTATCTTTTGAGGTGCGTTAATTTTAATTATGTGATAAATAATCATTAGAGAAGACTTATCTAAAATCAAAAAAACAAGATGTGTTTGTGAAACACGAATGCCCCCGTAACAGCGATCTCTCGATAAGGCAAAGGTTAAGTTTTTGGGTTAAGTTTTCGGACAGACAGACGGACCGACAGACAGACGGACAGACAGACAGACAGACATGAGTAAAACAATATGCCTCCGATCTCTCGATACGGGGGCATAACAATTGCAATCAAAGATCTCTGGAAGATTGAAAGTCTAAAACACAAACAACTATATTTCATTATTGAGGGCTCCTGAAAAATCTAGACTGTCGCAAAAGCGGACTTATACCCCCCTACAAGTGCTTGTTAGTAATGTAAAGCTATTTTCTATCAACGGACCTAACTCTGTCAAAAGTCAATGGATCGTAATTAATTTATCTCTTGCACAGCTCTGCCTAATACCAGGGATCATTTTGGGGCAAGATATTGAGAGATTCTCTCATTGTTCTGCCAGAAGTCTCATTGAATCTAGCGGAATGAGATAAAATTCTCAAAGCAAAATGTTATAAAGTGAATGACTTGGAAAAAATTCAAAACCAAAAATTCTTAATTTCTCACTAGATTTTGCTAAATGAGATATTTTTGCACATGATATTCTGATATGGAATTATCCCCACTAATTCTTATCACAACTGTAAAGTTTCAATGGTACCATTTACATTTTTGTGTTCCTCAATCAAAACAATTTTGAGTACCTAACTATTTAGAAAGGTTGCGCATAAAGAGGTCTAATGCAAAATCTCTTGTTTTTGATAAATTTTTAAATTTTTCTTCATGATACTAAATTATAAAATATGAAGAGAGTATTTTTACTTAACTATTTAGAAAGGTTGCGCATAAACAGGTCTAATGCAAAATCTCTTGTTTTTGAGAAATTTTTACATTTTTCTTCATGATACTAAATTATAAAATATAAAGAGAGTGTTTTTACTTAACTATTTAGAAAGGTTGCGCATAAAGAGGTCTAATGCAAAATCTCTCATTTTGGAGAACTTTTTTACATTTTTGCTTCATAATACTAAATTATATGATATGAAGAGAGTATTTTTCTTCAATTCATTTGGGTAAGACATGAATCCGTAACTTGTGTATAAATCCACTTGGTGTATTCATACAGTGTGATTAAAATTTGAATTTCATATACCCAGGAATTCAAAAAACATTTTCTTCATCTCTTTAAAAAAGTAAGGTTTATGAAAATAATGCTAACATTGACTCTGATTTTTCCTCATGTTGAAGCTGACTTTCTTGGCACTCCCCGTTAAGGCAGCGTTTGATCCCGGTGTCTCCGTTTTCCTTTTTATATACCCTGGTGTACCAGCAGAAACCTTGCTTGCCTTCGACAATGCTCTTTTCACAAATGCAACCGGAGTTTTAGCGCTTTCAAAGTCTGCAAATTTTGCCGGACTCATGCTTATTCTGCCTTTATATTTCTTACTAGGCACAAATATTTCAACTTCCCCTTCTTCCAAATCTTCACTGGGTTTAATTTGAATAAGAGGCTGTTCATTCTTACCAAGCTTAGGTTCAACTGCAGTTTCATTCTCATCATTTGTTTGAGAAGTTTGAGAAGAAATGTTATCACATTTGTATATTTCAGGCACTTTAGAACTTGATGCTCCATCTATATGATCTAGCTTACGTTTTTTAGCACTGTTTGAATTACCTTCTAATTTCTTCCCCTCTTTTTCCTTTTTGTTATTATCAGCAGTTTCTTCAATTTGCTCCACCTTTTTACTTTCCACAGATTCATGCTTTTGAGGTTCACTTTCTATCAGAGCCCCGCTTCCACATTGTCCATTTTCTTGGTTTGTTGAATTATCTTCTCTATTTTTAACAACTTGAGATTCTATATTTTCCTTTTTACGTTTCCAAATTTTCTTTTTCTTCCCCTTTTTATCTTTATCATTGCTAGTTATTTCATCAGTTTTATCTTCACTTTTTGTATCTTTGTCAGAACTATTTGTCTCATTTTTATTTTTGCCTTTCTTTTTAACCTTTGTTTCCGGTTCATCACAAGTATCTGGTTCAGAATGTTTTCTCTTTTTACCAACAATAACTTTAGAATTAGTTTCAGTTATTGGTGTATCAACATCCGGCTTAATACATTCTGTTGTGTTCTCTTTACCATCTCCTTTAACTGCAAAATAATAATCCACGGTGTGAAAGTATGGAAGTGTGGATTTTATCCAATTTGATGGCTCAGCGCGAAACAGTTATAACTCCCTATAAATATATAGGGAGTTACAACTGTTTCGCACTGAGGCATCGAATTGTTCCTTGATTTTCTACCTTTCCAGGATCAAAATGAACTTGTCCACAAAAATGTGAAGAGACTGATACATTTGAGAAAACATTATTTTCAATGAAAAAAACGCTGGAACATAGCATTTTCTGCAATAAAAACAATGCTTTCTACCCTTAGAAATAAACATTAGGATAATTTACCTCATACATCTTTAAAGTACAAGTCCAAAGATTTACTTGCCCACAGACAAGTGGTCTAGAAAAATGTACTTGTCGGCAAGTAGAAAAGCCCCTGTCAGACAAGTTGGGCATGGGAATTCCAATTCTTCATTTCTAAGGGTCAGGGTGTTGAAATCCCATACCACACTTGTCCAACACAAGCTGTTCTACTTGAAGATAAATACTCTTTTCTAGGCCACTTATTTACCGACAAGTAAATACCAGATCAAATCTCAAGGTAGTGCACCTGTAATAGTTCCACATCATTTTGGACATAATGAACTTAAACAGAGTCAATCGAAGTTTCCTTATGAATTTCATTAGAAAACCTTAGTACACATTGTGAAAGATCATAAGTTCCGAAATGTTGCAAAACTATAACGGTTCCACTACCTTAAAACGGTACTAAACAGAGATTAAGATTATTTATCAATTGTTTGTATAAAAAGTTTGAAAGAAAACAATGTTTCAATGACTAAAATGCAGAGTTCCAGCATTTTCTTATTTAAAACCGGTGCTTCCTCTTTGGGGATAAGTTGCTTTTGACCCTGATTAAGTAGAAATCTATCTTTAACTTGTCTTTTACAAGTGGTGTGAATCCATATTTCCACATCCCTGTAGTATACAGCAAAAGAACTAAAAGCCCTTATTTCATGGCTTTCAATTTAAAACTGAGAAAATATTGAGGAGTATGAAGAAATTGCTTGTGACAAGCTGATTCTCCTTCCTCTAGTTTATACTAAATTATTTTAGCTTGATTGCGATGAAAGCTGAAGCTTATAGAATCGATCTTGAACACTCAATCCTGATGTTTTCATGTACCTGGGAGAGAGGCATTGGTTTAAAGCCACTGCTACCCAATTTAACAGCTGGGTAAATTGGGGCTAGCTATTAAGTGTTTTGCCCATAAACACACCCGGCAACAGAGGGGCTTGGACCTACAGGTAAGGGGTTGAGTGCATTAACCACCAGGCCAACGAGGCAGTCTCCTTCCTCTAAAAATTTTCTTCCAGCAGTTGTTTTTATCATAATGCATCTGCATTTTGTTGTGATGACTTGTCTGCAACCTTTAAGTTTAGACTTGTATGAAATTTTAAGATTTATGTCTTACCTTTTTAAATACTTAACTACAGCGGAAACTAGCTTTCTCTTAAAGAATGACCTAATATTTGACATTAACATTGACTTAGTTTAATACCTGGTGGATTAAGCACATGCTTACAAGTATTCAAAGACGAGTATTGTACAATTTGAAAAATTTATTAACAATAAAATTCGAGCATTGTTTGAAAATTAACTATTACCAATTTTTACAGGACTAGACATTGTCCCTTATCAACTTAGTTATCAAAATGATGGACTTCATTCTTTAATGACTATTTCTCAATAATCACAATGATTTCTGACTTTAACTTACTAAGAGATTTCCTCTTCTTCTCTAATTTTTTCAGCTCTTTTCTTGTCAACTTTTCACTTTTTTCTGACTGTAATTGTTTTAACGTTATCATAGCTTCCCCAACCATCTGGTTGGTAACTGCTGGCCCCTTAGGGAACTCTGGGACTTTGGGAACTACACCCTCACTGGCATCCTCAAACCTTCAAAACAATATTGCAAACAGAGAATATTGAATGAGAGGTCATTGAATACTGAATTTATTGAACGAGTCATCTATAAACAGATAAAAACGAGGCAGCGCCAAGTATTTATCTGTTTTAGATGACGAGTTTAAAAGATTTGGTATTTTATGAGCACAAATTGGATATTCTATTTATAATATGACATAATTTTTGCAATAAATCAAGGAAATTCTAGATATTTATGTTTCAAATTATTCAGCAAAACATAGTATAATGCTGTTTGTGATCTGACGTCATCAATTCATAATGATGTCATTTTCACAACAAAAATATAACATTGCCTTACCTTCTTAGCTCAATTGCATAGTTAATCCTCTAGTGTTATAACACCCATGTAATATCAAAAATATTCAACAGGGTCATTTCACACCCCAGACGTAGGTCATATTATAAACCAAATTATCAGATACAAGTATTTCATTAAATTTCATGGATATCAAACAGTGCTCTCAATAAGTAGCATCTACACAATTTAAGTACAGAGAATCAGAAAACATTCGGAAAGTTAGACTATGTGGATACTAATTGGAATAGACTCAATGAGATGAATCTTATGAGTACCCAAAACATAGGTTTAAATTGACAGATAATGATATTTGAGCCTGTGAGTGAGATTTCCAACAATCTCAAATAAGCACAAAGCAAAGACTCTGACCAGCCTGTGCTTCCGCACAGTCTGACTAGAGTCTTTACTATGCGTTTTGTAAATAGATAATGTCTCAAAGTATCAGTAGACCATCAGATAACGTTACATTTACAGCATGTTGCTATCTACGCTGCTAAAAGTTTGTTCCTCATACACATTTCAAATTGTTGGAAATGTGAAAGTACCTTTTTACAAGACTGTAGAAAATATTCCTCTTCTTGGCTGGTGTTTCATCACTCTTACCAATATCAAACAGATGATCGATGATTACCTTTGTGTCAAGCTAAAGAAAGATAGGTTTTCTGTGTTATATTATGAAAGAAAGAATATTGATTTGATGAATCGAGTTTTATGCTGCTTTAAACAAATTTTCAGTTATATCGCAAGTGGAGCAACTAACAATGGATTTCTGGTATTTCTATCACCAGTACTACCATCACATCCTTTCCTAACCTCCAGCTGCTTTCTCATATAGGGTTACGATTATCAACCCGTTGGTGAGAGACAAATAGTTGGATAGAATGAGTGCCACCATCAGGAATTGAACTGGAGATCTCTAGATTGACAGTCCAACAGAAAGAAAGAATACAAGACAGATGAAACAAACAACAGTAACAATTTAAGGGCATTATTTGAAGTTTTCAAAAAGTTCATCAATTCTAGACTTACCAAGGGCTGTTTCTATGCACAGAAACTTTCATAATAACAAGATTAAAACAAGTTGGCAACAAGAGTGCCATAGTCACAATATACGCCGCCACTTTGCTGCTGTTTCACGAAAATAATTGTAGACACTACTTATTTTTACAGAACCAAATTCAAAACATTTGCAGATTAGCTTTTTAAATTGTCAAGTTCAAACTGTTTGTTATGATTGATTGAATTGGGTTTAACACCTCTTTAAACTGCAACTAATAATAATTAATATAATAATAGGTTTAACCTATAGACTGGAAAAGTAGTTTGAAAAGAATCATTCTTGATATACTCCTTCACTCAACTTAAGCCTGAATTTAATAACAAAGCTCCTGCACCCCAACTTTTTGCTATATCGACGCATATGAATGATGTATCAAATCCAATATTATGTGTCTATCTGTTCCGACCGCTCTTGCTTTTTTGGCTTGGATGCGGTTTTAGCCACATTTTGTCATTTTCAAGTCAAATTTTTTCTACACCGAAGATATTGTCACTGGAAAAAATAACAGCAATTGTAATGAGAAATAAACATGCCCAAGTGCTGTACAGAACATGCACATAATAACTAGTTTTCGGAAAGACCAAAATAGGCTATTTATCAAATCGATAGCCATTTGCTTTTTCTCATTTTTTTCTAGTTTGATTTCCTCAGTCACATTAATTTAGATAAGTGCTAACATAGGAAGAAATAAACCTAATATGAGTGAAAGATACTCAATACAATTTTTATTGGTTTTTCTTCGTAACGAATGTAAGGGGGTACTTTGAATATGGGCCGAGTATTGTAGAAACTGCGCCAGGTCTAAATCCGAGAGGATGCAATTCCGACAAGATGATGGCTGACGTATCTCTAGCTAAAATAGCTGTATTCGCAATTTTTTCTAAAAAATCAAACTGTGGAATTTGCAAATTTTGTTATCTTTTTTCAGGTCTAAACCGGCAATATTGCTGTAGAGTTCATCTCTTTCAAGTCTTATCACGCTTTTTACCCCAACGTAAAAACGCAACAACAATGACGTTGCTTCTGGCGGGAAAAAGAAGCGTCTTATTTCCCCAAGATGCAGAATGACGTCATTTGTGGAGGGTAAAAAGAAAACGTCATCCACACGAGATTCAAAGCAAAAATGTGCTATTTTTTTCCTGTAATGCTGATTTTTATCCTAATCTTACGTTCATTACAATCTAAATTTTGATAATACCCTGACGTGACAAAACAACAATGACATTGCTTCTGGCGGGAAAAAGTAGCGTCTTATTTCCCCAAGATGTAGAATGACGTCATTTGCGGAGGGTAAAAAGAAAACGTCATCAACACCAGATTCGAAGCAAAAATGTGCTACTTTTTTCCTGTAATGCTGATTTTTATCCTTATTTTACGTTCACTACAATCTAGATTTTGATAATGATCGACAGAAATAAAATCTAACAAAAAAGTAGATAAATTAATAAATAAAATAAAATCTAACAAAAAAGTAGATAAATTAATAAATATGATAAAACAAAATGGCGAAATCTTGCGAGATCATCCTCCTCCATGTAAGCTGCCATTACGACACAAATTTAAACTTTGATGGTATATGTATTTCATTTTGATTTTGATTATTTAAATGTTACACATGCGTTATCTAGAAGTGGGAAAAGCCGCAAAGCGCCCTTTGGCCCCTTTACGTTACTTTTCCCGTAAAAAAAGGAGTTTCACATGGGCCCTGGTTTCCATGACGCGGCTGAAATTCACTTAACTGCAACAACATGCACAAGTTCGGGTAACAATGACAAGAGGACCCTGAGGGCCCTAAATCGCTCACCTGATATTTCAAGTAAATTATCATTAAGACTCCATTTCCTATGATATGGCATGAACCTTCCCATTTTCAACAGAGTTCATTCTTGTGACCTGGCAAACATTTTGATCAAGTTTCTTGAAGATTGGACTATATTTGTGGCGTTTGGAGCTCTTACGAGAAAATTGTCATTAAGGCCCCTTTTCCTGTGATATGGCATGTATATTCCCATTTTCAAATGAGTTCATCCTCATCCTCATCCTCATCCTCATGACCTAACAAACATTCATGATGATTGGACCATATTTGTGGCTTCTAGAGAGTAAACAAAAAAAATTGTCATTATGACGCCTTTTCCTGTGATATGGAACCGATCCTTCCCATTTTCAATAGACTTCATCCTCATGACCTAACAAACATTCTGACCAAGTTTCATGAAGATTGGACCATATTTGTGGCTTCTAGAGTGAAAACAAGAAATTTGTCATTAAGGCCCCTTTTCCCGTGATATGGCACGGATCCATTCCATTTGAGCAATTGTCATAAGGGACCAACCAAGGAATATTTCTGCGAAGTTTCGTTGATTTTGACCAATAAGTTTACGAGGAGATGTCGTTTAAAGATATTGTTGACAAAATTGTCATTAAGGCGCCTTTTTCTGTGAAATGGCACGGATCCTTCCCATTTTCAATAGACTTCATCCTCATGACCTAACAAACATTCTGACCAAGTTTCATGAAGATTGGACCATATTTGTGGCTTCTAGAGTGAAAACAAGAAATTTGTCATTAAGGCCCCTTTTCCCGTGATATGGCACGGATCCATTCCATTTGAGCAATTTTCATAAGGGACCACCCAAGGAATATTTCTGCCAAGTTTGGTTGATTTTGACCAATAAGTTTAGGAGGAGATGTCGTTTAAAGATATTGTTGACAAAATTGTCATTAAGGCGCCTTTTTCTGTGATATGGCACCGATCCTTCCCATTTTCAATAGACTTCATCCTCATGACCTAACAAACATTCTGACCAAGTTTCATGAAAATTGGACCATATTTGTGGCTTCTAGAGTGAAAACAAGAAGTTTGTCATTAAGGCCCCTTTTCCCGTGATATGGCACGGATCCATTCCATTTGAGCAATTTTCATAAGGGACCACCCAAGGAATATTTCTGCCAAGTTTGGTTGATTTTGACCCATAAGTTTAGGAGGAGATGTCGTTTAAAGATATTGTTGACAAAATTGTCATTAAGGCGCCTTTTTCTGTGATATGGCACCGATCCTTCCCATTTTCAATAGACTTCATCCTCATGACCTAACCAACATTCTGACCAAGTTTCATGAAGATTGGACCATATTTGTGGCTTCTAGAGTGAAAACAAGAAATTTGTCATTAAGGCCCCTTTTGCCCGTGATATGGCACGGATCCTTTCCATTTGAGCAATTTT
Organism: Fragum whitleyi; assembly: GCA_948146395.1. Taxonomy (NCBI): domain Eukaryota; kingdom Metazoa; phylum Mollusca; class Bivalvia; order Cardiida; family Cardiidae; genus Fragum; species Fragum whitleyi. The sequence continues at coordinate 67,794,441 of OX411547.1, forward strand.
CATAAGGGACCACCCAAGGAATATTTCTGCCAAGTTTGGTTGATTTTGACCCATAAGTTTAGGAGATGTCGTTTAAAGATATTGTTGACAAAATTGTCATTAAGGCGCCTTTTTCTGTGAAATGGCATGGATCCTTCCCATTTTCAATAGACTTCATCCTCATGACCTAACAAACATTCTGACCAAGTTTCATGAAGATTGGACCATATTTGTGGCTTCTAGAGTGAAAACAAGAAATTTGTCATTAAGGCCCGTTTTCCCGTGATATGGCACGGATCCTTTCCATTTGAGCAATTTTCATAAGGGACCACCCAAGGAATATTTCTGCCAAGTTTGGTTGATTTTGACCCATAAGTTTACGAGGAGATGTCGTTTAAAGATATTGTTGACAAAATTGTCATTAAGGCGCCTTTTTCTGTGAAATGGCACGGATCCTTCCCATTTTCAATAGACTTCATCCTCATGACCTAACAAACATTCTGACCAAGTTTCATGAAGATTGGACCATATTTGTGGCTTCTAGAGTGAAAACAAGAAATTTGTCATTAAGGCCCCTTTTCCCGTGATATGGCACGGATCCATTCCATTTGAGCAATTTTCATAAGGGACCACCCAAGGAATATTTCTGCCAAGTTTGGTTGATTTTGACCAATAAGTTTAGGAGGAGATGTCGTTTAAAGATATTGTTGACAAAATTGTCATTAAGGCGCCTTTTTCTGTGATATGGCACCGATCCTTCCCATTTTCAATAGACTTCATCCTCATGACCTAACAAACATTCTGACCAAGTTTCATGAAAATTGGACCATATTTGTGGCTTCTAGAGTGAAAACAAGAAGTTTGTCATTAAGGCCCCTTTTCCCGTGATATGGCACGGATCCTTTCCATTTGAGCAATTTTCATAAGGGACCACCCAAGGAATATTTCTGCCAAGTTTGGTTGATTTTGACCCATAAGTTTAGGAGGAGATGTCGTTTAAAGATATTGTTGACAAAATTGTCATTAAAACGCCTTTTTCTGTGAAATGGCATGGATCCTTCCCATTTTAAATAGACTTCATCCTCATGACCTAACAAACATTCTGACCAAGTTTCATGAAGATTGGACCATATTTGTGGCTTCTAGAGTGAAAACAAGAAATTTGTCATTAAGGCCCCTTTTGCCCGTGATATGGCACGGATCCTTTCCATTTGAGCAATTTTCATAAGGGACCACCCAAGGAATATTTCTGCCAAGTTTGGTTGATTTTGACCCATAAGTTTAGGAGATGTCGTTTAAAGATATTGTTGACAAAATTGTCATTAAGGCGCCTTTTTCTGTGAAATGGCACGGATCCTTCCCATTTTCAATAGACTTCATCCTCATGACCTAACAAACATTCTGACCAAGTTTCATGAAGATTGGACCATATTTGTGGCTTCTAGAGTGAAAACAAGACATTTGTCATTAAGGCCCCTTTTCCCGTGATATGGCACGGATCCTTTCCATTTGAGCAATTTTCATAAGGGACCACCCAAGGAATATTTCTGCCAAGTTTGGTTGATTTTGACCAATAAGTTTACGAGGAGATGTCGTTTAAAGATATTGTTGACAAAATTGTCATTAAGGCGCCTTTTTCTGTGATATGGCACCGATCCTTCCCATTTTCAATAGACTTCATCCTCATGACCTAACAAACATTCTGACCAAGTTTCATGAAGATTGGACCATATTTGTGGCTTCTAGAGTGAAAACAAGACATTTGTCATTAAGGCCCCTTTTGCCCGTGATATGGCACGGATCCTTTCCATTTGAGCAATTTTCATAAGGGACCACCCAAGGAATATTTCTGCCAAGTTTGGTTGATTTTGACCCATAAGTTTAGGAGATGTCGTTTAAAGATATTGTTGACAAAATTGTCATTAAGGCGCCTTTTTCTGTGAAATGGCACGGATCCTTCCCATTTTCAATAGACTTCATCCTCATGACCTAACAAACATTCTGACCAAGTTTCATGAAGATTGGACCATATTTGTGGCTTCTAGAGTGAAAACAAGACATTTGTCATTAAGGCCCCTTTTCCCGTGATATGGCACGGATCCTTTCCATTTGAGCAATTTTCATAAGGGACCACCCAAGGAATATTTCTGCCAAGTTTGGTTTATTTTGACCAATAAGTTTACGAGGAGATGTCGTTTAAAGATATTGTTGACAAAATTGTCATTAAAACGCCTTTTTCTGTGAAATGGCATGGATCCTTCCCATTTTAAATAGACTTCATCCTCATGACCTAACAAACATTCTGACCAAGTTTCATGAAGATTGGACCATATTTGTGGCTTCTAGAGTGAAAACAAGAAATTTGTCATTAAGGCCCCTTTTCCCGTGATATGGCACGGATCCTTTCCATTTGAGCAATTTTCATAAGGGACCACCCAAGGAATATTTCTGCCAAGTTTGGTTGATTTTGACCCATAAGTTTAGGAGATGTCATTTAAAGATATTGTTGACAAAATTGTCATTAAGGCGCCTTTTTCTGTGAAATGGCACGGATCCTTCCCATTTTCAATAGACTTCATCCTCATGACCTAACAAACATTCTGACCAAGTTTCATGAAGATTGGACCATATTTGTGGCTTCTAGAGTGAAAACAAGACATTTGTCATTAAGGCCCCTTTTCCCGTGATATGGCACGGATCCTTTCCATTTGAGCAATTTTCATAAGGGACCACCCAAGGAATATTTCTGCCAAGTTTGGTTGATTTTGACCAATAAGTTTATGAGGAGATGTCGTTTAAAGATATTGTTGACAAAATTGTCATTAAAACGCCTTTTTCTGTGAAATGGCATGGATCCTTCCCATTTTCAATAGACTTCATCCTCATGACCTAACAAACATTCTGACCAAGTTTCATGAAGATTGGACCATATTTGTGGCTTCTAGAGTGAAAACAAGAAATTTGTCATTAAGGCCCCTTTTCCCGTGATATGGCACGGATCCTTTCCATTTGAGCAATTTTCATAAGGGACCGCCCAAGGAATATTTCTGCCAAGTTTGGTTGATTTTGACCCATAAGTTTAGGAGGAGATGTCGTTTAAAGAAAAAGTTGACGCCGTGACGGACAGACGGACGCCGGACAACGATCGATCACAATAGCTCCCTTGAGCACTTCGTGCTCAGGTGAGCTAAAAATTTCATAGAAATCCCTTTAAAATAAGTCCATAAATGGAAGAGGAGTTGCACATACAAGATTTTTTAACTAAAGACCCCTTTTTCAATGACAAGGCTGAAATTCACCAAACCGTGACAATATGACCTAGTTCAGGTGACTAGAAAAATTTTATTAAAGTTTCAATGAAATCGGTCCATAAATGGAGGAGGAGTTGTGTATACAAGATTTTTTAAATGAAGGCCCCTTTTTCCATGACATGGCTGAAATTCACCAAACCGTGACTTTAGGTGCTAGGTCAGGTGACTAAGAATATTTTGTGAATGTTTCATCCAAATCGGTCCATAAATGAGGGAAAATTTGCATTCACAAGATTTCTTTGCATGAAGGACCCTTTTTCCATGACGCAGCTGAAATTCACCAAACCATGATTTCATGCACAAGGTCAGGTGACTAAAAACATTCTGTGAAGGTTTCATCCGAATTGGTCCATAATTGAGGGAGGAGTTGTGTTAACAAGATTTTTTACATGAAGGCCCCTTTTTCCATGACGCACCAAACTGTGACTTCAAGCACAAGGTCAGGTGACTAGAAACATTCTGTGAAAATTTCATCAAATTCAGTCCATAATTGAGAGAGAAGTTTCGCTCACGAGAAAAGTGGATTTACATACAGACGTACGGACGGACAGACGGAAAAGATGACCCCAATATACAACCGCCTCCGGCAGGGTATACAATAAGTCATAAGATAAACCTGTCATACAGCAGGATGTCTAAGTATGACAAACAACAAAGGAAAATAACACAAAAATTAAGCTTGGTAGAATTACAGTTCTTGTACACTGCACTCCTTATCGTAAGAGGAACATAACTGCCAAGTTATAAGTTTAAGTTAAATTATAAGCTTTCTCCGATACGGGACTAAAACACTTTTTAATAATAATAATAAGTTTATTTAGGTAAAAGAGTACAGAAAATGGCATTGTAAAAGTAGTATAAGGTATAAATTTTGCATCGAGTTAAAAAAGTAAAAAAAAAGCTCCGTGTTATGCGCTTATAAATTGTACCTACTTTGCATAGGCCTGTCTAAAATTGCGAAAAATAGGAAAGGTTTCACACCGTCATACCTGTAAGTCTGGATACATAACATGTTTGGTTTCTTCGTCCTTTGTTTTTCCTTTATTCAAGGCTAGCTTAGATGTCCTCTGTATCAGAGGGTCGAATATCTTCTTTACTACTTTCTGGGTCATACCATCACTGTTGAAAAGATCGAAAGCAGATGAGCCTATGTCATTCGGAACACCACTTGGCCAATCTCACTATCAACCTCGGATGTACATAAACAGACAATTTTTAAAAATAACAGGAAACCTTGGAAAAACCCAATGACTTCTGTTAAAATGGCGTAAGCCCTCGAAGCTTTGAGTGAAAACATTAGACGTTGCCAATGCTACTCATTTAAGTCACCTATGTAAAACCATCATATCCTCATTTAAACAGCTTTAGATTCTTAAACAACAGCTGAAAAATCTTAATTTTTGAGAATGATTCGTCATTTTCAAAAATTAAGATTTTTCAGCCATTATTGTCATAATTTTGTCATTCTCAAAAATTAAGATTTTTCAGCCGTTATTTATTGTAAGTGATATACATCTAAAGATAGCGCTGGTTGTTTCCGGGCTAGTTTTTCTTACACTGTTTCCGCCTAACAAGATGCACAATTTCAATACATACCCATCCGCCTTACATACATACGAGGTTTGTTGCAGTTTACCAAGTTGATTTTGCCTTTGATTGTGACAATCGACAAAGAAATTTCTTTATCGATTAATCAGTTCCTAACACATAAATGAAAGCCATTTTATATTGTTTTTGAAACGGATATCAGTTTGATGGCTCAGCATGAAACAGTTGTAACTGCCAAATTTTATAGGCAGTTACAAATTTCATTCTGATCCATGAATTTAGTAGAGAAATCTGCAGAAAATGTCTTTTAAGTCATAAGTTTTAACTAAACTTTCACATTCTATTCTTCAAAGGATGATACTGGGATGGCGTTGTATTTTTAATTTCTAAGAAAATGATTGTACAAGCCATCATTTATTGATTTACTCTTCCATCGAAAAACCAATTATCGATTGTGATTTTAAACTGATTGCCAAACACTACCCTGAATAGTTTTCATTTTCAGTGGTAAGAAGTTGGTGCTGATTTATAACAATTAAATAAGATATGATGTAATTTGTTATGTTTAAGACCATGGAAAAAGACTTGGTTTTCGCATACAATAGTTCTTAAACTCTTTATTTCTGTGACAGTGCAGTCATATTCTTTGATCTTACGGGATATTGTTCTGTCTTCCAATTTTAATAGAAAGTTCATGATAAGAGTCTGAATGAATTTAATACAGGCATACATAATGAATGAAATATTTTCCTTTAGTGATTTAAGCATGATCAAGTCAAAACCAGATTTCTCTTAAAGGATTGGTTTTTGCTTTCACTAAGTAATTCTATGATACTTTGCTGTCAGTCAGTCAACAAAAAGTTTAACCCTTATCCTACTAAATATCCATGGCTCAGCAGGAAACAGTTGTAACTGCCTATGAAGATATAGGCAGTTACAACTGTTTCACTCTGAGCCATAGTTATGAGTTTAGCTGCAAACCGATTGCCTAGTTTTTGGACATTTCAAATAGGCTGATCAAATTAAGTAATTAAGTGAAAGTGTAGTCTAGATAACACTGCATATCTGTTAGGCTGAACTTAGTCTACACTGCCTGCTGCTAAAGCTTTGTGAATAGCAGGACAAGGCTTTATCTGTAATCTAAAATTAAACTTGTGTTAAGCGATCACTTATGGGAGCACTAAATATCAATCCCATAATATGGAAATGGTTGCATGATAAAACATATTATGATAAAGATGGCAGATCATTTTGATTGCATAAATAGATTTAAGAATATTGCATTCATGGTGTTAAATTTATTTTGCCTGTTTTTTTTTAATTGAGTTTTATGCCGCTTTCAACAATCTTTCAGCTATATCACAACAGTTGGAGCATTTAAAAGTGGGTTCTCGGTATTTCTCACATCAGTACTTCCATTACATCCTTTCCTAGCCTCCAGCTGCTATCCCACATAGGTCTACTATTTATTGACCAATTGGTGCTAGACAAATAGTCGCAAAGAATGAGTGCCGCCATTTTCTAGACTTCTAGAATGACAGTTGGACATGCTGCCAACTGTGCTATGACGGCAGCCCTATGATGTTAAAACTCACTAGAACCATCTCATGGAGACCATTTAAATGTGTTCTAACAACATAAGATTCCAATGCGTTCTAACAACATAAGATTCATTAATGACCAGTTCATCCGTTTAAGAATGTTAGCTTTTCAGAAATTTTGCCCACAGTGAAGGAACCTTTTTAAGCAATATCACCTAGTTTTACAATCCAAAATCACTTACTCTTTGCTAAGCTGTATAAAACTGATAAACGGCTCCAGCAACATCAAAAACTGCTTGGTATTGATCTGAAAGATAGGTACGTACCGGTTAAACGATATCAAGTTGCCATTTATAGGAGCTTTTTTGTCCTTTAAATCAGTTTCATTAGTTTTTACATAAAGGGTCAGTTAAGTCCAATGCTACAGGCTTGAGGAAATAACAATTTCCTCCACTTGTCCCCAGACAAGTAGAAAATCATCTTTTACTTTTTCAGGATTAAAAAGAACTTGGACCCCAAAAATGAGACACAAGAAAACATTTTTTTTTTTTGTGGAAGAAAATGCTGGAATCCAGCATTTTCTTCATTAAAAAAATGTTTTCTACCCTTTGATGTTATAAACAGTGCTCCAGATAATTTCAAGAGCAATCAGTACTGTACTGATCCAAATAATTTTGAATCAGTACTTGATGTTGGGATCAGTACCAGCATACTTTTGGTATCGATTAAATAGATGGAATATCAATTTTCGTTTCTTTCTTTTATAAAACCTGAAAATCAACCCGAGCTCTTTAACCCAATACAAAGATTGTTAACATTTACACCTTGATGTTTAAATACAGCAAGATCATTGGAAATTTATATGTAGCAAATTGGCAATTATCTGCGCTATGCCTATTGCCCTGATTAAATAAAAGTTTAGGGTTTTTTTTAAATATAAACAGATCAATTACCCATCGAATATTGAGCTACAGTCTGTAACTGCAAAGCAAACAATCCAACTCACACTTTGGCTCGGTTTAATTATGATAGCCTACAGTGACATCATTATGTGAACTTGCATCAAGTATTTTCTTCTTTTGTTATTTTTCCTATTTAAAACGGCTCTATATTTCCCTTTTACGTGAATTTTGATAAAAAGTTGTTTCTTTTCTTTGTTTTATTTAATAAACATAGATCAGAAAAAAAATTTACAGGTCTATTTTTGCATCTTATTTATTTCATGAAGATATGAAGTTATTTAAACAAAAATCAGAAAAAAGACCGTCAGTTAAGGTTATTCTGACAAAAATCATTTCCTATTTAAATCAGTTTGGTGAAATATCTTTAAAAATTGTCGAAAATATGTCAAAAGGTTTGCACAAATATTGACCAATTTAACATTTTATCAATACGAGTATCTACTATAGCAGACACTCGAACTCTTGCTTTCTCTTCTGTTTCTATGATGAATTCTCAAAAATAAGATTTTTGTCTCTACAAGGCAACAAAAGTATATATTTAATTCAAGTTTATTCTCTTTCATAAATTCGTTAAGATAATTTCAATCCAAAATTCTAACTCAGTAACTTATTATTTTTGTCTCAATCAGATGTCAAAATTAGCGAGAGCGAAACTGCTTTGAGTTAATCAATATGGTTTCAAATAACCATGTTTTCCGATTTTTTCTCCTATTTCTTCAATGATTGCTTTAAGGATTGTTTCTGGCTTTGGGGGCTTTTATCATTAGAAAGCTGAAAAAAGCTTGTTTTCTGCCTCAACTTTGCCATTTGCAATGTAGTAAATCAGAACACCTGGTTTCACACGACGCACGACAAAACATTGGGAAAATATCGTATGTGGGGTACCGCCTCGTTGAACTTTTCCCATGGTATGCATTCAATTGTCACGGAAAGGGACGGAAAATAGGTCTGTCATTTCCGAGTGATGTTTCGAATGAAAGATGGGGATATTCGTCAAAATCAAAAATGGCCGACTGATGAGAGTAAGTTCCCTTTTAGTTACACGTTCGTACCTAGTAATGTTCGTACCCATGATGAACAGTTGGTATCCTTTATGGTAATTCGCTAAATACTATCCGTTATCAGAAAATTAAGGTCTGTAAAATACGGAAAAACTGATCCTATCTGGAGCGCTGTATAAATATTGGGAAAATTAATCTCTTGTCTATTCAGTACAATTCTTAGATTTGTCCTGGTATTTACTTGTCCAAGGTCAACTGACCTAGAAAATATTTTTATCCACTGGGAGAAAAAGCCGTGTCAGACAAGAGGGGCATCATGGGAATTCCACACCCCTGTGCTATCTGTGCAATCATCAGATTTGCAATCAAAAGGAATCAACTGACATGTACACAGGGTTTGACACTTACTTACCAGTTGTGACTCCTTCATTTTGCAAGTAAGGAGCCTAATGGACTCCCAGGATCAAATGCGAATATCTTAACAAACAAATGCATTTGATTGCAACTTAGTGTTTTGAACAAAAAACATCTTCTTTCTGGGGATGAAACTTCTGACAAGGAAGAAATTGCTTCTTATCAGCAATTTCTTCTTTTCCACAATATTTTCTCATTATCAAAAATGGGACTCCTTATGTTGAGCTAAGACTCCTTGATTTTATGAGTTGGTTTTCCAATTGACTCATTAAGCATGCCGCTTTAAACAATCATTTAGATATATCCCGGAGGTCTGAGCACCTAACAATGGATTCCAGGTATTTCTTACACCGTTACTACCATCACATCCTTTCCTAGCTTCCAGCTGCTATCCCACATAGGTTTACAATTATTAACCCATTGGTGGAAGACAAATAGTCTGAGAGAACAAGAGGACCCTGAGGGCCCTAAATCGCTCACCTGATATTTCAAGTAAATTATCATTAAGACTCCATTGCCTATGATATGGCATGAACCTTCCCATTTCCAACAGAGTTCATTCTTGTGACCTGGCAAACATTTTGATCAAGTTTCATGAAGTTTGGACTATATTTGTGGCGTTTGGAGCTCTTACGAGAAAATTGTCATTAAGGCCCCTTTTCCCGTGATATGGCATGTATGCTTCCCATTTTCAAATGAGTTCATCCTCATGACCTAACAAACATTCTGACAAAGTTTCATGATGATTGGACCATATTTGTGGCTTCTAGAGATTAAACAAAAAAATTGTCATCAAGACGCCTTTTTCCACCAAAGGAATATTTCTGCCAAGTTTGGTTGATTTTGACCCATAAGTTTAGGAGGAGATGTCGTTTAAAGATATTGTTGACAAAATTGTCATTAAGGCCCCTTTTTCCGTGAAATGGCATGGAACCTTCCCATTTTCAATAGACTTCATCCTCATGACCTAACAAATATTCTGACCAAGTTTCATGAAGATTGGACTATATTTGTGGCTTCTAGAGTGTAAACAAGCAATTTGTCATTAAGGCCCCTTTTCCCGTGATATGGCACGGATCCTTTCCATTTGAGCAATTTTCATAAGAGACCACCAAAGGATTATTTCTGCCAAGTTTGGTTGATTTTGACCCATAAGTTTAGCAGATGTCGTTTAAAGATATTGTTGACAAAATTGTCATTAAGGCCCCTTTTTCTGTGATATGGCACCGATCCTTCCCATTTTCAATAGACTTCATCCTCATGACCTAACAAACATTCTGACCAAGTTTCATGAAAATTGGACCATATTTGTGGCTTATAGAGTCTTAACAAGAAATTTGTCATTAAGGCCCCTTTTCCCGTGATATGGCACAGATCCTTTCCATTTGAGCAATTTTCATAAGAGACCACCAAAGGAATACTTCTGCCAAGTTTGGTTTATTTTGACCCATAAGTTTAGGAGGAGAAGTCGTTTAAAGAAAATGTTGACGCCGTGACGGACAGACGGACAGATGGACAGACGGACGCCGGACAACGATTGATCACAATAGCTCCCTTGAGCACTTCGTGCTCAGGTGAGCTAACAAAAGCAGCCATCAGGGATTGAAACTAAGACCCTATAAATGAAAGTCTCAATTGCTACAATTGTGCTATGAGTTGACAGCAGACCTAACTAACAAAGGTCTGTGTTGATCCCTGAGTACACCCTCGAATTTGGATTTCCTTCTTTCTGTTATTGACCCTTATCTTTTATATACAGGTTGATTTTAGCTGTACATGCACAGGTTTTTGATCTGATATCAACGGAATAGATTCCAGAGGACTCAATCATTGGAATCTTAGGGGTCCTTTCTTAAATTTTGGGAGTCCCTGCTTCAGGTATAATAGACTATTTCTTTTAGGCTATAATCTTGTATTTTGTAGATATAGTTATTCCCTTGTTAAAGGTAAAGAAATTGACAGAAGTATATTAATATTTGGGGCTCAACATCAGGAAAGAATTGAAGACTGCTTAAAGCAGTCTTCCACTCTTTTCTGAAGTTGAGCTCCAGAGAGTCTATTGGACTCACATCACATATTTTTGAGAATCCTGGCTCAATTTTTCTGCATCTCAGTCGCTCAAAACATGTGACTCTAAATACCCTGCATGCAACATTTTGATTTTTGATACAAAACATTTTACCAACCTTACTGTCTCCCACTCTGTGTACCTCATCAATGTAGATGTCAAAAAAGTTGGATCACCATGTATGTTCAATATAGATTCTTCATAGATACAATTCGAGGGGTCAGTGCAATACTATTGTAAGTGCATATAATTATTTAGGCTCTTACAATAGTGTTGCACTGAACCATCAACATATATCTAACAGTACATCAAATTGTCATTAGCCTACCAAATATGTTGCATCTAAGCTTTTTAAAAGTTAAAAAGTTTTTTGGTTTTTTTTTTAAAATAGGTTTATAGTCTGTTTCTATGGATGGCATATTCAAAGACTTCACACTTTAACCCCCTATCATCGAATTGCAAGTCGGCTGTTAACAAACGGCACTCATCGGCAGCCACAGCACTTAGACTTACATTCTCTCAGGTACCCATTTATACACCTGGGTGGAGAGGAGAAACATGGAGTTAATTTTTTGATCAGAAAAATTGCTGTGATCTGGCCAGGATTCCGTCCCGGGACCTTTCGATCCCAAAGCCATCATCCTAACCACTAGAACACTGCTTTTTTTCAAGAAGTAGATGCAACCATTTGGTTACAAAATGAGGGTAAATGATTATTCAACCTACCTTACTCCCTCCCACTCTGTGTACCTCATCAATGTAGATGTCAAAAAAGTGGGATCTCAGTCCCTGCTGTATTTTATCATCATGTACGTTCAATAAGGACTCTTTATAGATTTCCAACAGCTCGTCCACATGTTTTTTCTTCCAGTTGAGGTTTTTTAACATCACTAGGGACTCTGTCAGCATTGATCTGAATAACTGGAAGAATATCATTTCAAAAACTTTTATTATGGAAGCAGAGTTCTAATTGAAGAAAATTTCAGGATATTTATAATCAGTATTCAACTGTCATTAATAAAGATTACAGTAAACCTTGCGTTAAGCGACCACTTAGGGGACCAATAAAAGGTGGTCGCTTATGGAAATGGGTCGCTTTATGTAATATTTAATAATTAAGAAGACGTGTTTTTAATAGCATATATAGATTGTCAAATGATTCTGACTGAATCCTCTGATGTTCCAACCGATAAGAATCGTCTCAATGAGATGATTCTAATGGGTTCTAACATCAAAGGATTCAATATTTTCTCATTAAATTTTCGGAAATTTGGACTTAAGGCGAAGGGACTTTTACAATGGTCACTTAATAAAACTGGTGGCTTAATAAACATGGTCGCTTGAGCAAGATTGACTGTAATTCATTGAGTAACAAGAGTACTGTTAGCGGGTGCCAACGCTCGGCTGTTTATTTTTTCTTAGGCAAATACAATGATATATAAACTTGGTACCTACAGAAAGGTCTTGTACCAAGCAATATTTATGTGAAATATAAAGGCTCTTTGACTTACCATTCAAAAATTATGATCAAGGTTAACTTTTTTCAAACAAATTTGACCTTGAAATATGACCTTGACCTTGACTGATGACCTTAGACTTGGTACCTACAGAAAGGTCTTGTCCCAAGCAATGATCATGTAAAATATGAAGGCTCTATGACTTACCATTCAAAAGTTATGACCAAGGTTGAATTTTTTTAAGAAATTTGACCTTGAAAAATGACCTTGACCTATGACCTTGAACTTGGTACAAACAGAAAGGTCTTGTCTCAAGCAATGATCATGTGAAATATGAAGGCTCTATGACTTGCTTTTCAAAAATTATGACCAAGGTTCACTTTTTCAAACAAATTTGACCTTGAAAAATCACTTTGACCTTGACTGATGACCTTAGACTTGGTACCTACAGACAGGTCTTGTCCCAAGCAATGATCATGCAAAATATGAAGGCTCTATGACTTGCCATTCAAAAGTTATGACCAAGGTTAATTGTTTTAACGAAATTTGGCCTTGACCTTGACTGATGACCTTGAACTTGGTACCTACAGAAAGGTCTTGTCCCAAGCAATAATCGTGTGAAATATGAAGGCTCTATGACTTACCATTCAAAAGTTATGACCAAGGTTAAAGTTTGTCACGTCAACGCCAACAACGACAATGGGAATGACGCCAAGGTGATCATAATACTTGGGTTTTCTTCGAAAACAGCCGAGCTAATAAAATGTAATCAGTAATCAAAATATTTCTATATTTAATTACAAGTAATTTTCTATTACATATTTTTGTTATTTCATTGATTAAAGGTCTAACAAGACTGTCAGAGTCACAATATATGATTCAATAGGAAAATATTCAACAAATGCTCCTTTTTTCTGTGACGCAGCATAGCACCTGAAAATGATGATGATATAGAGGATAATCGTTTGTTTCCATGTAAGATCGATTTATATTTCATTGAGTGAACAACAAAAGCTATACTTTCACGATTGTCAGAGCCACAAGTGAAAATATAGCTTTTGTTGTTCACAAAATGAAATATTAATCCATCTTACTCGAAAAACAAATGATTATCCTATTTCTTTAATTCAAAAAGGAGACAAAATGTGAAATTTCTATGACAAATTTTCGAAAAGCGTGTCATTTTGCACGTGATTGCTATGCAAAGTTCATTGTGTCGTCACTTATTTCGCATAGGTGACATCAGATAGGGTGAAATGCACATAAGCAGGGTATAAGTTTTTGATAATTTCACTGCTTTTGTGGTGAGATTATCAAGTAATAATCTACGTTATTTTTCGATAAACTACCGAAAAGCATTTATGAAATGTGTATGGTCACATCATTAAGAACTTTCTGTGATAGGTATGCAATAAGTATTCACAATATTTACTTCTACAGCTACAATGTCAATGTAATCAAATTTGAAAGTCTGACAAAAGTATTTCTAAATTTTTCCGACAATGGTGACACTGTCCCCATGGTTCCCAGGCCCTGGTAGCAGGATTCTTAATGTGACCCATCAATTAACCCTTGTCATGCTGAACCCGGAATATTGATTCAATATTCCTGCCTTGGCAGGAGCTTTAGACAAACATCAGCCTGCACATATGTGAAGTCTGATCTTTGTCTTTCCCTCCTGCTTTTATTTTTTGACAGCAGAAAAGCTTAAAATCTTAATGTTCAAAATTAACACTGACTCACGTGAGGTGCATCCAGAGCTCCTACTACTTTGATTTTGTAACCATTTTTAAAAGATTTTTTATTTAGCATGACAAGGTTTAAGTGAAATGTTCCAACCTTTTTTTAAGACTGTGAGAATACCTTGCTTCATTTTGGGATACCTTGCTTCAAATTCGTTGATAACTCACTGTCCCCTCTTTTCTGAGAACTGCCTTACCATCATAAATTTGTCAACTCTCCATACATCCAGTGTGCCCCACTCCCTCGCCTCTGTCTCTATAAACACCTTGATAAACAAGCATCTCTGATCTACAGTGGCTATATCGTGTAGAAGCTGCGTAATTTTGGTACTCAGTTCCTCCTGTAATGGTTAAAATGAAAGTAACAAGATGTGTTTGTGAAACACGAATGCCCCCGGAAAAGCATTTTTTTTCAAAGCTTGACCTTGACAGATGACCTTGACCATGTCACATGACCTTGACTTTGGTACCAGCGGATGCGGATCTTTGAGATCTATCATCATGCCAAATATTAGCTTTGTATCTTGAATAGGCTTGAAGATATTGGCAAAGTTAAGTTTTCGGGTTAAGTTTTAGGACAGACGGACGGACAGACAGACACGAGTAAAACAATATGCCCCTGATCTCTCGATACGGGGGCATAAAAATTGGGAAAGAAAATAAACTGTAATACCTTTAAAAGCAAATTGATTGATAGCAAAATTATGGACATTCAAAAGATGGACAGAACATGTTGCTCTGAAATTTGTAAAGAGTCAAATATAGATATGCTATTGCTTCCACAGGGGTGTGGAATTCCCATGCCCGACATGTTCAACACAGGCTTTTCTTCCTGAAGACAAATACATTTTTTGAGGCTTCTTGACCATGGACAAGTAAATAACAGTGTTAATCTTGGAATGGTACTAAATATATAGAAGCAATTAATTATCTTTATGTTTATATCAAAGGGTAGAAAATATTGATTTTAGGGAAGAAAATGCTGGAAAGCAGCAGTGTCTGATCTAGGACGCGTGATTGTGGGAATCCCCGGCATTTCTTAAAGATCACACATGTTTTTTTATCAAGCACGGGACACAGAAAAATAAAATAAGAATATCAATAAATCTAGCCTTTGACAGCAAGTCGCGTCTGTTTACAATTTTCTTCCAGTGGTATCATAAGAGTGACTTCCCTTATTGTTTACTATGGTTGACTTCGATCTCACCTAGACTGTGCATTTGTAACTATAGTTATACCTACTATTGTATTCCTATTAGTAGCATTCAAATTTGACTGATTATTTAACAAATCTTTTTAAATGAACATTTGATTACATTTATTTATATTTTCATTATGAGAGAAGAACATTGTCATTAAAAAATATTTACTTTTGACAAAATAAATATAGTCTTTTTCGAAGTGAATTACTTACAAAGAAAATTTTAAAAATTGTTTTTATTAACAGGAAAATTCCAATTTTACGTCTGCAATCATCTGCATTCTCTCAAACAATGGATCAGACAAAAAAAAAGGCTTATTACCAATTTCTTTCGCCGTGAAAAAAATGTGGGTGATGAAAATATGTCGACCAAAGTAACTGAAACAGGGCTAGAATCAGTCACACATTGACGACACCACCGCAGATTCAACCCTTTCACTCATAAATTTCAAAAATCCCAACTTTTACTATAACCTTGAATTAAAATTGAAGGAAACATTGAGATAAAAAGTGGAGATAAGCATTGTTTTCTTTTCTCTCAATGATTCTTACTTAACATAATTATTGTTAGAATAAACTGAACTTTGAAAATATGTCTGAAGAAATTACTTCTTTCAGTACCGACCAGTAAATTGTCTTTTTGTTTGGTTAAGCTAACTTGAAGTCCCCAAAAGTAATTTCAGATCCCCCATGTTTTCAAAACTAATGGGGGAATTTCCCCCATTTTTTATCAAATCCTGGATTAGACACTAGATTGCAGCATTTTCTTCCTTCAAACACAATATTTTCTCAAAATCTATGTATTCCTTTTTTTGCAGACAAGTTCATTTTGATCCAAGACAAGTAGAAAATTGCATTTTACTTGTCCAGGGACAAGTGATGAAAATCTGTATTTCCATACCCTTGATCCAAATGAGACTTAGCAAATGTTGCCTACCCCAATAAGCTGCTCCTTGAGGAGCAATTTCTTGCTCTTGGGAAAGTGAATACTTACACAAAATTTCAAGCTCAAACTTCCTAGAGCCGTCGTCATAAAGCAGTTGGTAGCTCTTCGGACTGTCAATCTAGAGGTCCTGGGTTCGATTCCCGACTGCGGCACTCATTCTTACAAATTCCGACTATTTGTCTCTCACCAATGGGTTGATAATCGTTAACCTATGTGAGATAGCAGCTGGAGGCTAGGGAAGGATGTGATGGTTGTACTGGTATGAGAAATACCAGGAAACCATTGTTAGGTGCTCCAGCTGAAAAAATGTTGTAAGCAGCATTAAACTCAATTCAATCAATCAAACTACCTAGATATCTTCATTTTTAACTAGACCAAAGTCAGGCTGTAACATTAACATTGATAACCAACTCCTACAAAAATGCTTTCAACACCTAATATGATGACAAAATCTTTACAAAATGGACAAGCCGAAAAACTAACCTGAACAATAGGTTTGTCTTGCATCCACATGCAATAGTGTAAACCTTTCCAAATCTTTAGAAAGTCTTCATGGTTGAATGGATCTGAATGAGAGTAAAAACAAAATTTATGAATCTTTACCATATCTGTTCCAGTTTTCAAAATTATTTAATGATCCAAATTTCACTAAATTCTTTGAGTAAGAAGTCCATTGGACTCCCATCTTACAAAATCAAGGAGTTCAAGCACAAACTAAGAAGTCAGACTTTTCGTAATGGGAGAACACTGTGGAAAAGAAAACTTGCTTATTTCAAGCAATTTCTTCATTTCAACAAGTTTCTCCCCCCGAAATAACAATTTTCTTTCAATTACTACTAGATGCAAGCTAATGTTTTCTTCAACAACTGATGTAGTGAATAATCTACAGTTTGGTTCACAGTCAACTCGGCCTGTGAATAACTCGGCCCTTCAATTCGGCCTGTTAACTCAACCCGTCAATTCGGCCTGTTTATATACTATATACTGTTTATATGTATGACGATGCAATTTAAATATTTTTGGGATCTTATGTGCTTTTTAAAGATTAATAATCACTTGTCAAAAAGGTTTTTAATGATAACAATCATCTTATTTTACTATTATATGGCATTTGTGTAAATATGAGATAAAATAGACATAATTAAATAAGTAATTCATCTTTTATGCAAATTTCTTTTTCAAATTATTTTTTTCTAAGCATAAAAGAAGATGACAAGTTATATGTGTATTAAATATGAAGATCGCAGGTTTTAGTCATCAATTGTGAATTTGCACCTCCTTTTAGTACATTGCACACATTAACTATCTGATAAGTGTCCTTATATATATCTGTTTACTAGGCTAAACACTATAAGTTATATAAAGGCCAAGTTGACGGATGGAGTTTTACACAGGCCGAGTTTTACGCGGGCCAAGTTTTTAACAGGTCAGGCTGAGTTGACAGGACACCTACAGTTTAGACAAGAGATTAAATAGAAACTGCCCTATGTATTTGTTTTACAAAATATTCTCATATGATAGAGGGAGTCCTTCAGACTTCTTACTTACAAAATGAAGGAGTCCAAAGCATGGTTCATACAGAAACTAGGCACATAAATTTAAGGACTTTTTAAGGTCTTTTTAAGGCCAAAATTTTTATTTTCAAGGCCACTTTTTTGTTAAAAATCTACCTTAAAATTGTGTTAGTCAGTTTTATCTTACAGTTAAACAGCAAAGATAGGCCGACTTCCTTTCTCCACAGAAAATTATTTATAGTTGCCGAAGGTTTAGCAGGCATAACCAGTCGGTGGGGTATAAGTATGACCAATGCAAAATCGCCGATCTGACTTTGTACACGTCAACTCCGCCTTAGGAAAAGAATATACTTCGCTTGCTTGACTAGATTTGTTGTCAGTGAAACAAAAAAGCTCAGTAATCTCGCTTGTTTGTCGAAAGCTTTAGATGCGCTCTCGATTAGCATACAATTTCATCGCGAACACGCCGATTTTACAAAGATCGATTTCCTTCTGACAGTAATAACAATATGCTTTGTAAAGGCTTGTTTTTACTTCCCTCGCCATGGATAGTCCGTTATCCATTTCACATTGAATTGTGCATTTTCCAGGCATTTTTCTTCGCGTCAACACTTTTCAAAATCCTATTACTACACAAGATGGACATACAAGGGACGGAGTGAATAATTCAGATCGTTTCATTGGCTGAATTTATCCTTAGATGGCGCAATTTTCAGCTTCAGTAGCGAATGCTCCTCGTTGATTGGTTACCGCCAACATATAAGGAAACACTACGTCATTGCTCGGCAATCATCAGCCGACATCGGAATTTTCGGACCCAGATGTTGTGGTCTGTCGTATTTCGTTTTTTTCTACGCGATTTTTTAAAATTCTAAGAAATTAACAAATTTTTTGCTTTCTCAACAGATTTAAGGCCCTACAAATAGAATTTAAGGACTTTTTAAGGTCTTTTTAAGGTCAGGAGACATTTAAGGACTTCTTAAGGCCATAGCTTGATTTTTAAGGACTTTTTAAGACTGTGCGAACCTTGCAAAGCGATAAAAAGGTTTCCCGGACTCCCAGACTCCCCTTAGTGTAAAAACCCTTCTTTCATAAAAAAGAAGTTGACAAAGAAAAATGGGTACAATTTGAAAAGAAATATTCCTATGAAATATTGTGGAAAAACAAAATTGCTTGTTATGATCAATTTTCTTTACTTTTTCGACAATGTATTTTCATGAATAAGTTCACAGAAATGTAACATCTGGGTATGTCACATGAAAGTGTAAAAATTCATACAATAAAAGTGTCAGACTTGGGATTAAGGGAATGTGGTGGAAAAATTTGGTCAACAATTTTGTGGAAAATGCTTTAAAGTGGTGTGATGCAGTGTTGTGCCTAGGTCAGAATTTTTGGGGGACACAGGTGTCCCCCTACCTAAATTTCAAGGGGACATTGAGAATTTTTGGGGACAAACTAAAACAGCTGTTTCTACCTGTTAATAAGTTGTCTAATTTGAGTAAAAAATTTTGTCCTTGCTGGATTTCCATGGCCTCAATGCTGCTTTCAAGTCAAATCTTTTGGAAATTTAGTTCCTTCCCTTTTTTTGTAGAGAATGACTGGGACATGTCGCTGTCTGCATCGGCAGACGTAGACCGCCCTGGATCGGGAGTTTTCGCAGCCGTCTCCTTCGATTTAGCGTCGGCTGCTAAGTTTCTACATTTTCCCGACATAAAGGCAGTCAAGCGCATCTGTCGTTTCACCATTCTAATTTTAGTAACAATTTTAAGACTGGTTCTCGTTATTCTATATTAAAATCGGCTGATTCGAATGGTAATCTTTTGGGTAACAGTCAATTTTTTGAAAGTGCGCTAACTATGCGACCGGTTCACAATAATTTACATCAAAATCTGCAAAATTGAATGGTAAATTTCGGTTCACAGTCAAGTCTTTATGGGTGCACAGTGTACGCGTAACAATAGACAATGCATGAAATATACTATCATAACAAATATAACTCTGATCGAGCAGGACTTTTTTCGTAAGTATTATGGCAAATAAAAGATCGGTGAATTCTAAGCGCGCCTGAAATCCCGCAATGGCTTAGATTTCAGGGGACATTGGAAATAAATTTGCGGGAATCCCGCGATGGCGCGGCCTAGGCACAACACTGGTGATGAATACGGAAGATTGTACTTTTGATATGTTAAACATTCAACTACAATACTAATAAATGTGTAGGATCTGTAAATAAAAGGAGGGCGAATATGCAGGAGCCCTACTCTAAGACTGACAGTTCATGTCCGACTTCTCTATCATCCGAATATTATATCCTTTTCTATACAAAAAATAATTTTTAGCAAGATAATTACAGCACAAAAAGCTTACTCTTTTTAGATGCCGATTTCGCTTGAAGATAGTTTCGCAACCTTTTAAGAGCTTTATTTCTCTGTTTTTGCTCGTTTCCAGCTAAATGTTGGGCAAAAACTATTTCCTTTTCCATTTTCGGTTTCACGTGTGTTTAATGAAATAGACTAGAATAGTAACGTTACTCGCAAAAGATAGTCTAGAAGCTTTATCACCTATCTACACTACCCTCGGTATCCTTTGCTACAATAATAGCAAAGAAAGTAAGGGACGCAAAAATTACCTATGAAAAAGAATTAGTTGAAAAAATGAAGTCAGATCCAAAAGTTTTCTGGCAATATGTACAAAAAATACAAAAGTAAAGGAAACTATACCGGTCTTAATATTCACCCCGGGACGCACCGGGACACCCCGGGACTCAATGAGACACCCCGGGACGCATCAAATATGATTTATATGCAATAAATGCATGGGTATTATGTATATTACTTTTACAACTGTAAAGATATACTGTTTTATATGAGTAGTTTACATACCTAAATTCAGTCCCAATGTGTAAGTGAAATCGTTGTGTGAATTCGTATTAACATAAAAAAATAGTCCCGGGGTTCATGTCTTATCCTGTGAGAAATCGTTTTGTGAGATCGAATTTACATTGAATTTGGTCTCGACATCGTTTTATATCCTTAAAAAACGATTTGTGAGCTTGTATATACCATGATAAAAAAAAATTAGTCCCGGGGTGTTTCTTCTTCCAAGGGAATTGATTTTGTATGTTTTCTGTTCATTTGAATTGAGTCCCCGGGTGTTTCTTATCCTATGCGAAATCGCTAAGTGAGTTTGTATATGCTTATCAAATTAGTCCCGGGGTGTTAGTCCAATGCGAAATCGCTTTTGTATGCCGTTGTATTTGCATATGAAATTAGTCCCGGGGTATTTCTTTTTCCAAGAGAAATCGTTTGAATGTTTTCTGTTCAATTGAATTTAGTCCCCGGGTGTTTCTTATCGTATGCGAAATCGCTAAAAGAGTTTGTATATGCATATTAAATTAGTCCCGGGGTGTTTCTTCTACCAAGATCAATAGTTTTGTATGTTTTCTGTTCAATTGAATTTAGTCCCCGGGTGTTTCTTATCCTATGCGAAATCGTTTTGTGAGTTTGAAGATGCATATAAAATTAGTCCCGGGGTGTTTCTTCTTCCAAGTGAAATCGTTTTAAATGTTTTCTGTTCTATTGAATTTAGTCCCCGTGTGTTTCTTTTCCTATGCGAAATCGTTTTGTGAGTTTGAATATACATATAAAATTAGTGCCGGGGTATTTCTCCTTCCAAGAGAAATCGTTTGTATGTTTTCTGTCCAAACGAATTTAGTCCCCGGGTGTTTCCTTTCATATGCGTAAACGTTTTGTGAGTTTGTATATGCATATAAAATGAGTCCCGGGGTGTTTCCTATTTTACGAGAAATCGCATTGTTAGTTTTCTGGCAATTGTATTTATTCCTGATGATGTATTTTTTTATCCGATGATAAATCGTTTCTGAGCCAGTGTTTGTATTTTGATATATGCCCGGTGCGTGTCTTATTTTAAGAGAACTCGTTAGCAAAGATCTTAGTGAAAATAAATTTGGTCCCGGACGCTTCTTGTCCTTTGCGAAATTGTTTTTGAGCTCGTATTTGCATATAGAATTAGTCTCCGGGTTTTATTGTACTACATGATTTTTTTTTTTAAAATCGTTTTTCATATAAAATTAGTCCCGGTATGTATCTTATTTAATGAGAATCAGGTACAATGTAAGTTCTATCTGCACTTACATTAAGTCCAGGGGTGTTATTTCTTATTCAACGAAGTCTATAAAAATCGGCTTTTTAATCGCTTTGATAAACTTTATATTATTATTTATTTTTCTGTAAATTACTTTCCCCGAAACATCGATCTAATTCTCATTAAACTGAGAAACGTTTCCCGGGGTTAATTAACATACACTTTGAAATAAGGTATTTTACTTTAAGAGAGTCCTAGGGTGGTGTCACATCCGTAATGTTTATTAATCCTTGAAAAAAATTCCTAATATTCCCTATTCTTATTTAATGGCAAATCATTTATTGTAGAATTTGTAAAAGAGTTGTTTTGTTGTTTCTTTTTTAAATAAAATTGCATGCTCTTCCACGATCAGTAATAGTTATGTGTCCCGGGGTGTCTTTCTCAATACAATGATATCATCAAAATAAGTGTAATACCAATTCAACAAGTTAAAGTCTTATTTATATTTAATCAATTGTACATTAATATAATCAATTTCTTATTTCCTAATGATTTTATAGCCTACTTTTTATATATGAACCGTCCCGGGGTGTCCCGGTGTGTCCCGGTGCGTCCCGGGGTGATTATCAAGACCCAAACTATACCTTGTCTGAAAAATGAAAATGGTGAAATTATAACAGGATATGAGGCAAAATCAAATTTATTGAACAATTACTTCAAGAGTGTCTTTATCGAAGAAGACAAAACTAACATTCCACATTTCGAAAGAAGAACAGAAGAATCCGTCAAAACAGTAATTTTCGATGAAAAAACTATAGAGAAATGCCTTAATGAGTTAAAAGAAACTAAAACCCCAGGACCAGTGATGGGTTACACCCAAAACTACTACGGGAATGTTCTAACATCCTATCTAAACCACTAGCAATTATATACAAAAATCTATGGACACTGGTAAACTACCGAATCGCTGGAAAATTGCCACGGTTACACCTAATCACAAAAAAGGACCAAAACAAGATGTAACTAATTATAGACCAATTAGCCTCACATCAATCCCTTGCAAGATTATGGAAAAGTTTATTAGAGACAAGATAGTGACACACATGGAATCAAATGATCTATTTAACAATAACCAACACGGATTCAGACAAGGTAAATCCTGCATCACACAACTAATAGAAGTAATGGATGAATGGACAGAGAAAGTCGACAAAGGCGACCATATTGATGTTATCTACTTAGATTTTCAAAAAAAACATTTGATACAGTTCCACACGAACGGTTATTCAAAAAACTCCAAGGATATGGAATTCAGGATAGTCTTCTAGATTGGATAAAGGAATTCCTAACAAAAAGAACGCAAAGGGTGGTTCTAAATGGAAAAAAATCAGACTTGGCAAACGTTACAAGCGGTATTCCGCAAGGCAGTGTCCTTGGACCTTTCTTATTCACCATATATATCAATGACCTACCAGAATGTACTGAAAATCAAACCAAGTTGTTCGCGGAAGACACAAAAATCTTCTCACAAGTAAACAACCAAATCGAACAGTGCAAACTACAACAAGACCTGAACAAACTACTAAATTGGTCAAACAAATGGCTTCTGAAATTTAATCCGGACAAATGCAATCACTTACAGCTTGGTAGCGCCAAAGCAACCAAATACCAACTCTTGGGAAAAGATATAGCAACAGATAACATAGAAAAAGACCTTGGAATTCACATTGACAACAAATTAAATTTTAAAGAACATATTAATACAAAAGTAAAAACAGCAAACAAAATCCTGGGCTTGATAAAGAGATCATTCAACTTCATGGACAAAAATATGTTCCTAATTCTATATAAAAGTTTAGTCCGTCCACATCTTGAATACGGTACAAACATCACGTCATCATTCTACAAAAAAGAACAAATTAAAATAGAAAATGTACAAAGAAGAGCCACCAAGATCTTACCATCTCTCAAAAACATGAATTACAACCAGAGACTAAGACATCTACGATTGCCAACCCTTGAATACAGAAGACAAAGATCAGACATCATCCAAGTTTTTAAGATCTTAACAAACAAAGACCGAGTCGACAAATCAAATTATTTCCAATAGTCAAACACAGAAGTACAAGCACAAGAGGACATACACTCAAAATCTACAAAAATCTTGCAGAACAAATATAAGAAAATCCAACTTCACACAAAGAGTGGTCAGTGCTTGGAACAGTTTGCCCAATTACATTGTAAATAGCAGCAGTGTAAATAGTTTTAAAAATGCTTTGAATATTTTTTGGAAAAATAAACCAGTCAAGTTTGCATCCGAATGCTTTTGGCCGGAAGCGGGTACAAGAAATGAAAATGAAGAAAAGGACCATAGAGGCTCAAGCCTATGAAGGTCTCGATCCACAGGTAACAGGTAAGGTAATAACGACTTGTCCATTTGTTGTGAACCCACGCTGCGTTGATACATACAGATTGAATAAACTAAATGTCCGTAAAATAATATGCGATGGATCATGATTCGAAGACATGCACATCACTCACCGATTTATATCTATGTTTGTTTGTTTGATTAATTTTGTGAGTGTTTGTGTGTTTTTCGGCAGAAACAGGCCCAGTATCAGCAAAACTTTTATCCGAATTGACCAAAAGGGCCCAATACACAAAGACCACATATAAAATTTGGCCCAAAAGGTGCAACGAACCGAATGCCTTGACAGAGGTGATCCATGCAAAACCTTAAAAAGGGTCCTCTGCCTCAAATTGGTCTACACTGTCTATATAGACCGAATGCCTTGACAGACGTGATCCATGCAAAACCTTAAAAAGGGTCCTCTGCCTCAAATGGGTCTACTCTGTCTATTTAGACTATCATTAACCATATATCTAAGGGCAGGTCACTCTTATTCGCATACCAAATGCAACTTATTTCTCCTTAAACCGTTACATTAGGGGAGACCGGGACTAGCTGATAGACACGGGGCTACACCGGTTAAGGTGTATGATGCGGTTTCAGGGGTATCCAAATAACCGCGAAAAAGATGTATGTTTTCGACCATACATATGCAAACATATAGTGATAAATTCAACATAGCTTTCCACGCATATTTTGGAAATATGAACATTTTTCAGAAAGTGGTCGATACTACTACTTCATCTGAGACTGTTTTCGAAAATAATAAAGATAACTGTTTAAATATTACGCCGACCAATCAAAACATTGATGTGCTACATCAACATGTAATTTTTTTTTTTTTTTTTTTTTTTTTTGAGTTTTAGACATGGAGAACATCAAGATATAATATAATTTCTAGTAAGAGCAAAACTAACTTATAGATCGAAGATTTACTTGAATGCTCCTCAAGGGTAAACAGTGAACTTTTTTCTTTTGAAGCAAAAAAAAAAACAACAACAACAACAACAACAAAAAAGGACGTAGATTAAATAAAATTGAAATATATTTTTAGAAAAAGAGATCAACTATAGTACAATTAAAATAAACAAAGAAAAGTATATGTGTCCAGGCATTTTTGGTCAATTTCAGTGGTTTGAAGTACAGTACCCCCCTTAATTTTATACAGTCACTTGATTTGGTCAAGCATTGTTACTTCCCTTGATATCCTAGGCAACAAAAGAGAAGTCTTTGTAACTCTGATACACTAGGTAACGCGAATGGAGGATCGTTGCGAGTCATTTTGGACATTTTGCTATAATTCCTATGTATTTGCGACTATCCTTGGCTTTTTACGTTCATTTTTCGTGATTCAGTTAAGACTACTGACTACTGAAAAGTAAAATTTCGGATTTTCCCTTAATTTGTTGTTAAATTAATATCATAGGAAAGTTTAAGATGCTATTCAGTTCATAAGAGAGACTGGGGAGTCGGAAAGCGTTACAGGGGTGTTATTTGGACCATTCAGGGCTCGTGCTAGTGTTTGAAATTAAGGAGTCATTGAATCCTTAACCATGAAATTCTGGGGGTCAGAACTCATTCTAAAAGGGGTCTAAACAGAAAGGCTAATTATGAGAACAATTTTACAGGTTTCAGTGTGAATTGACCTTTTCTTGTAATAATATAAAGGGGAAAATTAATAAGTAGAATTTTAAATAGTATACACGATACATCATTGAAAATTTGAGTGATAAAACCCAGTATTGACCCTCAAAATTTCTCTCAATGGGGTCAAAATGACCCCATTGAGAGAAATTTCTAAGGGTCAAAAAAGACATTTATAGATATATGAGGGTCAAAACCCTGGTTTTAGGGTCAAAGAAAAGTTAACGCACACACGGACGAACGACGGACAAATCGCCATGATAATAGCTCGCTGGTCCTAGGGCAGTTGAGCTAAATATTATGAAATTATACATAGCGTAATTGCAATATTTTTCGAATTCATCTCTCATTCATGTTGATTGTGTCCAGTGGTCTTTAAATTTCTACGATTGAGAATTTGTTACTAAACAACCAGAATTTGTAAAGAAATTACGAAAAATAGAAAATTAAGGCATGATAGAAAAAGGAAATGAACAAAAGGCTAGGGTTAAAATTTAACCAAAAAGAGGTCCAGTACACGGACAAAAAAGATCGACGTGCACGAGAATAATAATTATAGTTTGCCACAGACCGTCCTATAACTCGATTTCTGGGTGAAATTAACTAATTTATTGGGAACGAACTAAGCTGATTATGCACTAGCACAAAAAAGTTTTTACCTGCCTTTGGATATGTCAACCATTTTTACAATCTTTTGTATTGAAGTGTATCAACTAGCCCCGCATGGTATATCAACTAACCCTGTGTACGGGGCAAGTTGATAAACTGATGGTTCTAGCAAAATAAGTTGAATATTTTTTTTGTGTGAAATCTATTTCCATGATCAAAATTTGTCTTGGTTTAAGAAGAGCATACATTTTAACCTAAAAACGGAAAATTAGGTTTTCCAGATTCAATAAGGGAAAATCAAAAAATGGAAAAATTTATCAATTAGCCCCGGTCTCCCTTACTCTCCACTTGAAAAGATCCATACCGAGCCTTGGCCTGGAAGATCCGTGGTAAAGACAACTTCGGTCTGACAGTTGCAACTTTCACACCGCTGCCACCAATTGTCACGAAGCGTGCTCACACACAGACGTGATCCATTCAGACTTATGTGTGTGTGTATTTCCGTTTATTTATTGTCACTACCGTAGCAAATACCCGTATGAGCGACGCCCTCTGAAGACACGGGATCAGAAACGGGGGGGATAGTGCAAGGATACATGACGAAACTACTGCTGCGATCCGCCATGGTTCTTTAACGTGCTCGGTGTAAAGCGCCGTCTCACGGGGCCTCGGTTTAACGTCTCACCAGTAAGACAATTAGTTTTTATTAGTGTATCAGCCCGGGAATCGAATCCACGCCGCCGAACTCCAATGGTTTTGAAGTCCGATGCTCTACCAACTGAGCTAATCGGGCTGGTCACCAATTTGGGTCGAGTCTGTCTATATAGACTATCATTAGCCATATATCAAATGCAACTTACCTCCCTTTAAACCGCTACAAAGGCCGAATGAGGACTATCTAAGAACTGCGCTAAAGTATGTTATCCTTCGACGTACGAACTTGAAAGGACCACATTGGAAGTGCGTACGAACTTGAAAGGACCACCTGGGAAGTGCGTAAAATTTCGACCCTGGAAAGACTACGAGATCTGTGCAGACTGATCAAGATTAAAGCTAATCGGAGTTATCGCATATAAAAAATCTGAATCTAGAATGATTCTTCTTCCCCATATCTATTTCCGAAATAAGCCTCCTAGTTGATCCATGCTAGATCCCAATCCCCCTTTTTTTTCTAAAAAAATAATTTCACGGAGTTCACAGATGGTCGCTTTTCGCGTGACGGGTCACATTTTTGAAAAGGGGAATGGTTCTAGCAGAGCTCAATCGCGAGGATCGCATAATCAGGCCATAGTAGAATGATATCATTTTAGTTTAAGAAATTAGCTAATTATGAAACGTTTCAACCAAACTTCAGTGCGTGCAATCCGTACTGATGTACTAGCGAGGTTTTGAACGCCCAACGGCGGTATTCAGACTTACCGTAAAGTGCTGCTAAGTTAGCGGATCTTTTTTAATGTTTTTCGGTGATTAGTGACGGAAATAAGGGTATATCATCAGTTGATAAACTCACCGCCTAACAAGCGAAATTATAAAGAAAATTTATAACCCGCTTGCATCCATTTTACCCTAGCCGATATTATCTAAGTGGGACCAAATAATAAACGTAATCGTGAACATCGAATAGTGAATGCGTTCAAAATGACGTGCTTTGAGTAAACGTGTCCTTAAATTTCTACATTTTATCTAAATTTTGCGTTAAAAAAAATAGAATAACCGTGTTTTTTTCCGAGTAAGATCGTTTTATATTTCATTGAGAGAACAACAAAGGCGTTATTTTCACTCGTGACTCCGCACTCTTGAAAACATAGCTTTCTTCACTGAATGAAATATGAAACGATCTTTCACTGAAACAAACGTTTATCCTCTATGTTATCCCAGTGGCGTTATACCCCACCGATGAAACGTCATTTATCTGCTAGACAGAAAATAAACAAGAGGACCATGATGGTCCTCTATCGCATTCGGAACACCATCGGCCAATATAACGATCAACCTCGGTATACATAGACGGACTATTTTGAAATTACGGGAAAACCCTGGAAAAACCTGATGACGCTAGTAAAAATGGCGTAAGCCCTCGAAATTCTGAATGAAAATATTCGACGCCGCCAATGCTCCTTGCAAAATGACGTCAATTCGGCGCGGGCTTTTTCAAATATCTTTTAAATTCTTAAATAACGGCTGCAAAATCTCAATTTTTGAGAATGCTTCGTCTTTAGAGTCACAATTATACTCTAAATATACAGGTCTTAAAGAACGCGCCTCCGGTGGAGGCTCTTGTTTTTCTTACAATTTTTCGACTAACAAAATGTACCATCTCCATCCGCATGTTGCAGGTCTGTTGTAGTTAAAGGAAATGACCGAGAGATGTTCCATATGTTCTATATCGGCCACATTAGTGACCTGACCAAGACATCACATAAAAAACATTTAAAGACGTCCACTTCTAAGGAGAAAATTGTTTTATTTGTTTTTAATGCCCTGGACTGTTTTCAGATAATTTTTTTCAATGGAACATTCGATGCACACAGGATTAGCCAAAGTATATGATCATAAGAAAATGATTTAAATAAACTTTATATAAGTAAATTTAATGAAGCTGAACACAAAATGTTTAGCTGTCTACCTTCTGCTTACAAAGAAATACATTTATAAAGATTTCGCTATGTTCCTATGCATAATATGATACGCCCAAGCAGAGCCAAAATTTGACCATAGGAGCATGATATGAAAATATTTTGATAAAGGTCCATTATATGATGTTTTATACCAAATAAGAACGCAGTCTGCATTCTGCTTTTGGAAATTTTTTTGGGGGGATTTTTGCTCTTTGTTTTGATGTAAAACGGGATGCCGCCGGGTGTAACCCAAATATGTCCTCAAAGCCATGTTACGAAAATTTGGAAGTGGTCCATATGATGATGTTTCATATCATATGCATATCATATATGAAAGCTGACTGTCTTTTGATTTCAAGGAAGAAGTTTTTCGCAGATATTCGTTCATTTTTTCTTTGTAAAACGGGATGGGCGTATCCAAATTACGAACCCAAGGTGATTATATGAAAAAAACTTAGTAAAGGTTCGCTAGATGATGCTACATACAAAACATGAAAGCTGTTTGCTCTCTGGTTTCAGAAAAGAACTTTTAAATATTTCCCCCCTTTTTGTTACCATGGCAATAACAGTTTTGGATCGATTTCAATTATTTGGACAACTTTGGTAGCACTTGACCCGAGAAAACCCCTGTCAAGTATTATCAAGATTGGTCCACTGATTTTGGAGGGGAAGATGTTTACAGAAATTGTGTACGACGCACGACGGACGACGAACATTGGATGATCACAATAGATCACCTTGAACACTTCGTGCTCAGGTAACCTAAAATGAATAGATGATGGGTAACATAAGTGCTAAGCTCTTGTTACGAAGTTTAGGTTGACCCTCTTCTGACCGACAAAATATCTGTATCAAAATGCTACTAATGACTAGGACAACATTTATCAATTTATAAAAGAGTGTTTTAATTTGTCAACACATTTTTTTTGATTGACATCAGTGATCTTTTAATTGACTCATCCCGACAATCATTTAGACCGTTATAGATCTCCGACATTCTCCGACTGCAATGTCAAATAAATTTCTCTTTCGGGCGACATTGATGTAAAAGACTTAGCTATAGGTTATGCAAGCTGTACTATTATTGCCACATTTAGTTTACACATCAGGGTTTTTATTTCCTTTATTTTCAAGGATCCATTTTACTTATTTTTTTACGAAAAAAATAATCGTAAGTCAAAATCTAAAATCGTACCCGGTGTTTCCATTCATTGTTAGATTCTGCCTTGCAATATCTCATTGGAATCGTCTTTAGAAGCCGATTCCATTGAGATGATGCATGGCAGGATTCCATATTTAGTTACTACTCTAGAAGTAACTTTAATTTTCGACTTTCGCAAAAAATGATCGCATGGTTATACATGTAAATAATCTAAAAAATCGAACTTTCTACACAAACCTCCTTGCCAGGTACGGCATATAACTCTAAGCCATTTTTGTGTTCGGGCATCAAATATTGATTTTTTTCTTTTATCAGTATCATTACACATAATTTTTGCATTTTTTTCTGTTTCCTATTTGAAGATAAATTAAAATAGTTTCCATAATTTTCTAAATTTATGACTTTGTCATTGAAACTCGAAACTTTAGAATTGATTTTTTCGACATGGCCGGTTCACTTCACGATTTCCATGTACATGTATAACTTTTCATTGATAACTCCGCTATTTTTTTTTCAGTGCTTTGGTAATTGTCCGGCATTTCTATTATATCCGTTTAACTTTTTTAATTTGAAATTCAACAAATTTATGTCTGATGAAGTAGTAAAATCTGATTTACCTTTAGTCATGTACGCCGCGTGATATTCAAGCCTACGTTTTTTAGTATGATAGTTTTGACATCGTACGTTTTTTTCTACGGCGTATGTGTTCACAAACGCGTATGGGGTCCACACATGTTTTATAATCCTGTGACAAGAATTATAAAAGTATCAGTGTGGTGAATGAAAGAATATCGCAAAGTAATCGCGCGGATCCCGCACGGAAACTGTGCGTTCAGTCACCTAGATTTACTATAGACCGTACGGTCTTACAACGATGACAGCGCGATGGCCGCGCGGAGACCGTAGGATGATGTGGTAAAAAACAGCGATGTGCGGTGACATTACGTCATATTTACGCCGTTACAACGAGCTACGGTGTTCGTGCGGGTTTGCGATATCGTCATTGTTATTCTTAAACTTCGAAACTACAGCTTTGATCAAGCTGCAGTTACAAGGTTTTAGAATAACATCGACGATATTTTAAAATGTATAACTTTTTGTATACAAAATCGCAAAGTCCACGGTACCCGTAAAAGCGTTCGATGATCGCACGCAAACCAGGTTTCTCAAAGTACCCTACACGTTCTTAAACGATTAACACGATCGTTTTTTAGACAAGTCAATTCAAAGGAATACACCAAAATGAAGCTGAATGAAGCATGAAATGCTTATATTCAAGGATAGAAACGTGTGATTTGTTAAAAGGTATTTTTTCCCAAATTTTAGTGCCCCTAACAATAGCGTTTAACTTATTTAAAAAAAATGTTTGTTTGAATGGGGTTTTACGCCGCTTTCAATAATCTTTCAGCTATATCTCGGCGGCTGGAGCACATAACAAGGGATTCCTCTTATTTCTCACACCAGTACTACCATTACATCCTTTCCTAGCCTCCGGCTGCTATCTCACATAGGTCTACTATTTTTCGACCCATTTGTGAGAGACAAATAGTCGGAAAGAATGAGGACCTCCGTCAGGTTTTTAAAAACAACAACTTGATATTTATTTATTCTGTTTATTATACGCTCACATCTTTAAGCAAATTCTACAATAAGGGATCGAGCTTATTAACCTTACGTCGAAATTTGAATAATAACAAACGCGGTTCGTTGAAAAATTCGCTTAATTCTTCTGAAAGACCTTTAACGAGTATACTCAAATGATTTATGCATATAGAAAAAATAAATTTCGAAAAAGATTCTTCAATTTTCATAAGTATGCATTGAGATTTTCCAATTTTATTTGAAATGTCATCAATCCCCCCTAAATAGTCTTTGAACATAGTAATTAATGTTAACGTCATAACGTCGAGCTTGCGAAATAAACTTACATTATTGCATTATATGTACTATTTCGAGTCGATATAGGAATACATTAAAGGTCAAAAACCGGGCGTTAATGGGAGAAAATGTGGATTAATCGGTAACGCCCAGTTTTTTTCACTTAATTATCCTCGATCTTGGTCCTATACACTTTTATTCAATTTCAATAGTACTGACCTTTTTCTACAATATTTGTTTGTCCCAAAATATAAATAAGTGCATTCTGTTTAAAATACTATATAGGTTCGATTTTGAAGAGTGAAAACATTGATAAGTAAAATATGTAAAAACATTTAAGTCTTACATTCATACAACGAAAGACGTTGATCTTATTCCAGCGTTAAATTTTGTGAAGTCATAAATTTACCAAGCAACCTCAGTATAAACGAAAGTGACGGCGCCATGCATAACGCTTTTTTTCGCTATTTTTGAAGGGTTGACAACTGTTTAAAAGTGGTTCTATCTATTATTTTGCAACCAATGTTAATGTAAATACTTCTCACACCTCACACCTGGATAAGGAAATGCTCCTAATATCTTACATAAGCCTGATAAGACCTCATCTCGAGTACGGCAGTAGTGTATGGCTAATTATGTTTAAAATGGGTAAAATCAAAATTAAAAGAACCCATAGACTAGCAACAAAATTATACCAAGAATTGAAGGAAAATGTTATCTTGAGAGACTAAAAACATTGGGACTTCCATCACTTGAATACAGAAGATTGTGACCAGACATGATACAAGCATCCGCGATATTCAAGGAAATAGAAAAAGACACAATTGAAAAGTTATTTCCAAAACAAGAGTTTACAAAATATTTTAAACAAAACGTGGAAAAATTATGCTACTGAATTTTATCCTAACTGTTTTTGGGCGGAAGCGGATACCCCAAACGAAGAAATGGGGTAATCGGTCATCAATTGTCGCTTTTTGAAAAGTTATGTATTTCCATAAAAAGCGCATCGGACTATCATTCGAAGGGTCCCCGGTTTCGATTTCCGACGGTGGCACCAATCCCTTCCGACAATGTTTGTCTTCCGCCTATTGGTTGATAATCGTAGACATAAGGGGGTAGCAACTGGGGGCTACTGAAGGATGTTATGGTAACACTTGTGTGAGAACTACTAGAAATCCATTGTTAGGTGCCTTAGCCGTTGCGATATAACTGAACGTTTGTTGTTGTAAGTGGTGTAAACCAATCAAGCAAACAAAAAAACGGTATTTCCAAATACTAAGTTTGTTTGAGTGATTTTTCGTAGACCGTGGGTAAACAAACGGCAAGTCACTTTCTCAGCCTGATATACGTTTACCTACGCCCGAAAATTGTACGCCTCACCTTAATATTGGATAGGTTTTCGCATTCAAAAGGAATAATTACGCTATGTGCAATTCATACACAGTATCATTGTATCACATTTTTTCATAATGCACAGTTGTCTCTCTTGTCTGGCATATACAAGTTTAAAAAGAGTATGAATTCAACCCAAGAGGGCATTTTTGAGGAGGTACCATAATCTGATCTGGATTGGCAAA
Organism: Fragum whitleyi; assembly: GCA_948146395.1. Classification (NCBI taxonomy): domain Eukaryota; kingdom Metazoa; phylum Mollusca; class Bivalvia; order Cardiida; family Cardiidae; genus Fragum; species Fragum whitleyi. The sequence goes on from OX411547.1 coordinate 67,828,127, forward strand.
AGTAGTACGCTAGGCGAACGTAAACGTCCACAAATAACGCTCAGTCTGGTGAACGTTATCTTGCATAAAAAAAGTGTTGATCTTATTAAAGCAAAAAAGCCTACCATACAATTTTAAAATCCATACTATCCATAAATTTAGACGAAATGATTTGGGAATACGGCAGACGCACGAACTAGCATACTGACGCACTAACAACGACTTTTCGTCATGACAACTATGTCTCGTTCAACCCGAGCAGGCTCGACAGAATTTACTCTTAGATAACTGTTACGTGCCAATGTAACAAGAGCAAAGAAGCCAGCAACAAACTTTACAATTAACAATATTTATTGACAATAAAAACAGAATTATTGACAATATGAAACTTTACAAAAACAAATTACAATACCTTGAATGTTTAATCCTAAAGTTTTAATTTTAGATCCAAATGAATTAAGTTCCTGGTCCACAAATAATAAGTCCAATAATATCCGAATTTAAAATTAAACACGCTTTTAAACACACTTTTAAGATAACGAGAAATTCCCTTTTAGTTTAACACAGTACTACTAAATGAAACCATTAGTCTAAATCAAGTGAACCAAGAATGCTGTAGGAACCCCTTAATATAACACCATAGAATAATCTAGAATAGCATAGAACATAAGAAGACTCTAGAGTCTGAATCACTTTCTAAAAGACCTTTCTAGAAAGATCTAAAATATTCTACATATATATTATCTAACAGTGTCAAGAGATATTGGAAAATCCCAAGACTAATTCTAAAAATAGACACGGTAAAAACCATAAGGACTATTTATATTTTTATATATAACATAACAAACACAACAACAAAGGCATTTCAATGTAGCAATACTTTTGGCCTTATTATTAAAGTATATTATGTATTTTTTGCATCCAGCCAAAGCCAGTGTTCTCGTCCATATACGGATTTATTCCCAGAAGATAATGTCGTAAACTAAGAATAAAAACAATCAAAAACAAATGAAAACTAGGTGAAGCTCAAGTGACCTGTCATGTGGAAAGAGACCATCTGGAAAGTGTCTACCCTGGTCAGAGTGCGCAGGCCGACTAGGCTCGAAACTGTTCGCTCTTGACAGATTTAATGAATCTAGGATGATTATTCTATCTTCCTAATAGGAATCGTTAAATACGACCTACAGTTGACCTTTCCCTGTACCAATCTCTTGTCTCGAAAATTTACTTTACGGAGTTACCAGGTGGTCCCTTTTCGTTTGACGGGTCACAAATTTTCATGACAATCCTTTCATTTTTTTACCTGACAGAGCACAATTTAACCTGTGTTTAATATGGTGCATTTACTTTTGTTGTCCTATGAGCTTCTTTTAGAAGTTTGTTTTGAGTAATCGTTAATGTATGTAGGCTATATGTCTGTTTAATAAAACCCAATTGGTTTACGTGCTTAACGAACGATGAAAATTTGCCATCTGCATAGAAAACGTCATAACTTCAACTCATTCAATCCAAAATTACGAAGGAAACAATTTCAAGATTTAATCACTGTATCTAATTATGTCTACTACATAACTACTTAGTGAGAGTCAAAAATCAATACAAATGTGCTAGTATCGCAAAAAATGCTTTAACAAAAATAGAAAATGAATGCAACCCTGTCATGTCAAAAATAAAGGTAATACACATAATAAAAAAGATCTGACCAGCAAATAATTATACAAGGCTCTTTGTTAATGATAAAAAATCACTTTCACATCCCATTTAAAAAGGTGTTAACTTCATTTCTTATTATGTTATATCAACAAGCGAAAATGTAAGTTAAGGAGTATTCTTGTAAAATCCCTTCACGCAAATGGACACATTGGACAAGAATTTAAACCGATTAGCATGAAACAGTTAAATAACGAAACTGATCTCAAAAAATATCTCATTGACAGGAATCTCTCCCCTCTATGGTAAATGGTTGATCCGTATTCTTCCAACACAGTCAAATAAATGGGTTAAATTAATTTTTAAAGAGAGAGCTTATTAAAAAATATGAACATTTCGGATATGAGCTTAAATTCATCAACATTTTCTTGCACGAACTCTATGTTACAGATACTCCTTCAAGTCGTCCCTACAACATAATTTAAATGGGCACAACAAGGAGTTTCTTCAGAAACCACATGTCTAGGCCAATCGGATCCCTTATTTAAAGAGTGAAAACAAGTTGCTAGTAAAGACGTAACAGTTAAAAATAGACAAAAAATTTCAAATGCATAAAAGGTTATTATTACCTTACCCGGTCCAAGATAAAACTCTCTCCATTCTGGAATAACAACCTTTCATTTCTTTTTGAAACATATAATACACATGAATGTGAAAGAGAAAATCGAGGTCACTTTGTTTGTTCACTACCATAAATGCAACTCAGTCAATGTTTAACAAGTACAGTAGTATACATTACACTTTGTGTGTTTATGCGCAATGTGTCGTCTATACTACTTTTATTATTACAGTTTGTTGTATAATACTATATTTATGATTTTACAACCAATTGCGATCACCAATAGTCAGGGGGATTTTCTGCACGCGGCGCCACAATACCGTGGTGTTGACTGTGCTGTCGACGTTTATGACCGTGGTTTGGATGTATTTTATTTCGTCTACCGCGGTCTTTTTTGTCGTGATCGGCGTCATCACCCTTGTCACAGTACAATACACAAGCAAATACCACTACAAGGAACTGAAAAAGCCATGATAGGTGTGAAACTACATAAACTTAATTGTAATTTGATTACAATATCTCACAAATTATTGTTACAATTGTGCTCAAACGGTTAAAAAAGATACATGTATGACATAAAGATTTAATTCGGTGGCTTATCAAAGGGTGATGACAGGCAAAATCAACAAACAACAGCACCACAAGCGGGTGCTAACGCTCTGATACAAGCGCTTTATAATGAATATATATCTAAATAAAAAAAACGCCTTCAGGTTTATCGTTCTTGATAGTCTGGTTAGTTTATCTATTGGTGGGCACGCATGCCAAGTTTCAAAAAGATAACAACAAAGATATGAAAAAGGTTAAAGTAATCACGCTAACACCCTAACCAACGATGCCAAGGTGATGAAATAGTTCGATGTTTGTTTCGAGTTCAAAGTTTTAAGTGCCTTAAAGTGAGGATTGTTCTTTTGATATTTATAGTGCATACCAGGTTTCATGCCAACCACATATATAGCCTACAATTACACTGATGAGGTAAAATTGTCTCGACTTTTTGTTCTTAAACGGTCAAACAAAATATGAATGCATTGCCCTTAGGAAAAACGTTTGAATGGTTTTAAGCCTTTAACATTATTGACGTTTGTTGTGTATTACACATAATCGTTATTTCTCACACCAGTAAAATCGTTTCAGTTTTAAAATTTGAAGTACGGCGATTGGCTGAAAACCCTTTACTACGTACCTGACAGATAAACAGCACAAACGCTCCAATAATGATATACCCTGTCCTGTCTGTAACCAACACATCCCAGACTTTTTCCAAACAACCCTAAAGTAGGCAAAATACAATTTTTTGAACAACTTTTCTCTTACTGACGGATTAATGTGGTACTCAATTGTTATCTTAAATTCAAAATTTTCCATCCATCAATGGGTTGATAATGTGGGATAACAGTTAGAGGCTAGGAAATAGTGAACTGGTGGTTATAGTGTGAGAAATAAGAGGAATCCACTGTGAAGTGCTCTAGTCACTTGATATAACTGAAAGATTTTTGAAAACGGCGTAAAACTCCACTCAAACAAACGAACAAACACACACACTTAAAATCAACACTTTTACATTTGATTGTTTTTCTTACAGCTAGATGGTGTTAATTGTGAAATGCAAATGCGGCATTGAAAAGGAACTAGAAAATATGAGAAAAATTGATACATATAGTGACGGAGGGATTTTACCAACCAAAAGATGTATTATGAAATTCGAATGGAATCCATGCAGTTTCCTAAAGAAGCACCACATCCACTGAGATATAGTTAAATTCTGGGTTGTCCAATGCCTTGGAGGAATTTTCACAATTACACGGGTAAGCCGTTAAGTACTAGGAAATAATGACCTTATAGGAAGTTGTTTCGCGCTGAGCTATAAATATACCACCGTATTTAACATCGCATTAGTCGCACTTTGATCTTAGCTAACCATACAACATGCAAAGAAAAAAGATAATTCTTTATTCCTCTAAATATGAAGATAACACAGAGAAACATACAAATCTTTCATACAAGCACTTAAAGTTATGGTGATCATGCACACGTGAATGAGAGAAGGAGACACATACACATACACTCATATTAATTGATAGACATAGAAAAATAGCAGTTCATGAATACAGCTCACCAATTTGTGTGTGAGTTGATAAATAGTCTTCAAAAAGTATTCAACGTTTAGACAATAAAGGTATGATACATGTATAAGTATTTTTGAAGAAATGTATGGATAAATGTAAAACAATTACGAATCGAGTGTTATGCTTCTGATGTAAATTCAAAATATGGTACCTTGTCGTAATAGTTTTTCCCGGCAATAGTCGACACAGCGGCTGTGTTTGAGGCCCCAGCACAATTATCCCCTTCTGTGCTGTTTTTTGGGAAATTAATACAGCACATATACGGTGTAAGGTGTTCCGTGATGCCCCACCATTTAGTACTGTATTTACTGAAGTCTTTGTAATCATCGATACCACAACATTCATACTGTAATATAAAGGTATAGAAATTGATACAGATTTTAAAGGGGGTAGGATGTTCTTTGATACTCTTACATTTAATATTGTATTTATACTGAAGTCTTAATAATCATCGATACAAAAACATGGGTCGTTTGTTTATGTTTATGTTTATGATGCGTAAAGATTAATACGGTTTGGGTTGTAAATTGAAGTGTAATAACCAACCATTTTAATTTTTTTGTATTTAAAACATAAATTCGAATATGTATAGGTAAGATGCGACAGCTATAACATCAAAGAATTCATACAGCAAATATCGGATGAAAGTTTACACTCCTCGTCATTTAGAGTCGAACTTATTAAAATCGTATTATGTTCGATACCACAAAACCTTTTTCACATAATACAGGATTATGTTACACTCAAATGAGAATTTGATAAGCTAACCTTTCTCATAACGAAATTCCAAGCCCAAGATTCTTCGTTTGTCCCATTACTTCCTTCATAATCTTTTATGAGGTCGTTCAGTGGGCTTTTGATTGCGTTCTTTACCTAAAACAAACAATATTACAGGCTAAAATGTACAACCAAACATAATTTGAGTTTGTCAACAAGCTCAAGCTGTGTTCTCATGGACTTAACAGCACATGTCTTTGGGTTGGAAGTCCGTGATTTTACTATATATTTAATCTGACTTCTTTTCGGCATTAAAATGCTTGATGTAAATTAAAACATTTTGTAGGGGTGTGACAATACTGGGATCAATTCTTTCCTGAAGGTGGTCTCCTGAGAGTCAGTCCATGGTACTAACATCAGGGCCCGAGTTATAAAACTTTTCTTAGGCTCAATTGAAAATTTTCTCAAATTTCAATTTGAGATTAAAGCCCTAATTCTGTTTAATTTCTCATTTAAATGTATAAACATAAAAGATGATATTAATAAGTTGTTAACAACTTAGTAATATCATCTTTAATTTTCATATATTTATTTTAATTTAGAATTTGAGAAAAATTGAGTCTGAGCCTGAGAAAAGCTTTATAATCTCAGGCCCAGATAAACTTAAGATTCCTAGCTACTTATGCGTGAGCTTCAGTCTCACAATTGGAGTACGTTGTCTAGTGGTAATGACGGCGGCAAGACTTCTGGAAATTCTCTGAGCATAAAATTAACTGCACGTTAATTACTCCTCTCCACCCAGGAATATAAATGGGCTCATACGTGAGTTGGAAGCCAATAAACCGTGGCTGCAAATGGCGCCAAGTGTTAGCAGCTAACTTGTTTATTCTTAATGATATTACCATACAATATCGTATAAATATTCTGTTTTTTTGAAGTCTTTTAGTAACATTTGTCCTGGTCATAATAAAGCTAGTCCAGATCTTTACAGTTTTTTATCGGTTTTTCTTTTTTGTTTTTTTTTTTTTGTTTTGTTTTGTTTTATCGCATCTAAGCTGTTGGAGGAACCAAAAGGATCCTAATCTACTTTCATTAGCCCGGATATTGGAAAAAATCATCAAATTCTGTAAGAAATGTTCGATATATTTTCTAAAAGTTTGATCACATTTAAATATAGATTTATATAAATCTTTTACGCATTTCCATTGAATTTTCTGATAATAAAATGACCAGTTTCAGTTCACATATTTGTCTCTTATTCATTTCTCCCATCCATCATGTGTTTCTGATGGAAACATCTGTAAATAACAGGACAAAATGTCATAATAGACTCTACATTTTGGGCATTCAATTTAATTCATCTTGAGTCATCTTTGGATTGCCCTTATCAAATCCATCTTTTAGGGACGTGGATACATCCGGATTGAGTGTTCAAGAGCAAAATAAATTTTATTTGAATCGAACCAAATGATTTAGTTTAAACTAAAGTACAAAAGAATACAATCATAGCCAGTCTGTGCGCGCTGTGCAGTGTAACTAGGATCGGCACTATTCATTTCTTGAAGAATTTTTCATGTCAAGAATGGCCATTCTAGTTCACTGAATCGCTGCTATCGGAATGGAAAAAAACTGAACCTGAGCTGGATCCAATCTCCCTCCAAGTATTTATATCGCAGTGTTTTCGAATGTTCGATTTGAGTGCAAAGGTCCTTTTAGATAAAAATAATGATACCATTATTTTTTTCTATTTTATTATTATTATTAGTAGTAGTAGTAGTAGTAGTAGTAGTAGTAGTATCAGTATTATTAGTATTATTATCATCATCATCATTATTTTTATTATTATTTTTTTTATCATTTAATTAAAAAGAAAAAAGGAAAATAATCTTACCACGTCTTTTTCAAAGATGAATAGACAGGCTATCACAATTTGTGCTACGATCAGGACGATCACGGCAAAACAATACTGTAAAAACAAAGTGTAAGCGTTAATCATGGTACAGCTGCGTACGATAAAAGGTATATTCAGCTTATAAATATCGTTATATACCTTATTATAACACGATGATGTAAAATGCAAAAATGAAATAAGAAGAAATTACACAGAACTTTATTCGCAAAAAAAATCATATGTCATGCGTTTTGACTGTGTACACAGATAGCTCCCCCTATTTTACCTTAACGTCATTAAGCGCGAATGTTTATTATTTTGACGTCATATTACCTATGTGCTAAATGACGCGCTCTGCTTCCTGTGAAGTTGTCCCAACGACAATATCATTACTTTTTCAAAAACTATACACCCAGAGAAATATTTAAATACAATTTCACACTGAGAACAGAGTAAAAAAAACTAATTTAAGAATTGGGATCCTGTAATAATGGATATAATTTCATTTTCGCTATGATGTATCGATGAGTCTGATTGGGGAGGAGTTATGTGCAAAGCAAAGTCCTCGGGCTGCGCCCTCGAATTTTACCTTTCGAAAATAACTCCTCCTCAATCAAACTTTATTCACCGACACATCATAGCGAAAAATGAATTTTTTTCATAAATATAATGAATCAAAGCAGTATAATGTCATCTTAAGCGCGAATGTTTATTATTTTGACGTCACATTACCTATGTGCTAAATGACGCGCTCTGCTTCCTGTGAAGTTGTCCCAACGACAATATCATTACTTTTTCATTTACTATACACCCCAGAAAAATGTTTTTATACAATTTTACACCCAGAACAGAGTGAAGAAAATAGTTTTAGAATTGTGATCGTGTAATAATGGATATAATTTCATTTTCGCTATGATGTATCGATGAGTCTGATTGGGGAGGGGTTATGTGCAAAGCAAAGTCCTCGGGCTGCGCCCTCGGATTTTACATAACGCATATAACTACTCATCCATCAAACTTTATTCACCGACACATCAGAGCGAAAATGAAATTACTTAAAAAAATATCAATCAAAGCAGTATTACTTAGCTTAATAATCATATGGACAGTACAATCGACTCTGACTAAACCATATCCATGCTATTCACTACATATTCCTGCTTTTATAGAGAGTATAGACCGGGATCAGCCTGTGTTTTTTATGCTGGCTGATCTTAGCCTGTACAGCTTGCGAACTACTAAACAATCATGGGAATACTGAAGTAGGTGAAATATCCACAAAATTGGCAATTTTTAAACAAAATTTTATTTCAGCAGGGTAAGGCTTAATCAAGCGTTAAAGGGACGTTCAAAAAGTTTGACGGTGTTTTATATTGAATGTCAGACTCACGGGACTTTCAGCAGTTTCGCGTTTGTCTATTATTTATTTGTTTGTTTGTTTGTTTTAAATTTCGAGTTCGATTCAGAATTCAATAAATGCTTGTAACTTCGTATACTCACAATTATAAGAAGGTTCTGTATTTTACAGAAGGTACCAAACAATCCCATTACTGATATTATCAACATGATAGCCCCAAATACAATGAGTCCTGCACCAAAATTACCGTAAATCTTGTACAGAACGTCCAAATCTTTTTGTATCACTTGTCCTGAAACCAATGGAAATGTATTCATTTATATACTGAAGAATATTGTATCATATTGATTTCTGTGTTGTATAATAACTATTGTTTTGCTTTGTAATGTATAATCTTATATTTCACAAGAGAACTAAACGAAATCAATGGTTTTATGTTTTCATTTATTCACGAACGCTAGTCCTGGGTGTGTGTGTGGGGTGGGGGGTGTGGGGTGGGGGGGGGGGGAGAAAATTATAATCAATATCATTGATTAATAATTGAATCGGTAAATTGGTCAGTCTTATAATTTAAAATATCATCAAAGCATAATAAGTAATGTTTCTAGTCTCATGGATTTGTAATATCATTGGCTGTTTATCAGCAATTTTGAAGCATGGTTTTATCTTAAAACTTTTGGAACAACCTTCAAATGGAATGGAATAGAAAACAATACATTAGTGTCTTAAAATGTCAATGTTATCTGTTCGAGATTGGGAGAATTTTTCATGACGAGGCTCTGCCGAGTCATGATTATTTCTCACAGCCGAGACCAGATAACATTGATATTTTAAGACACTATAGGTAAACCGCGTTATTTGAATGTTTATAAACATACTCTAGACGAGTTTAATAAAGATAGATTGGCACCAACGAACTTTTAGTTGTCACGGTCTCTGACTATACTGAAAAATCAAAAAAAAACAAAAAAAACCCGCAAAACTACTGACATTTTTACCATCCTTTCCTTTACATCGGTAAACGTCATGTGCTATGGTGTGCTAGTAACATGCTTTAGAAACTGACTTCATAATAAAGAAACTAAAATTGTGCCGACAAAAACATTGAATTTCAATATGGAAAAAAATGTTTTCCGCGATGAGTTTCTTTACTCTTTCAGTATATAGGTGATTGTATTTGTAATAAAGTACCGTTATCCCACGCTTGTGAATTTTCAGTTCAGTCAACCCCTACTCCTGGCTATACCACATTTTCCCGAGTTTTCGAATACCGAGGTTTGATTATAATATGTTATTTTATTTATCATGCAAATATCTACCGAGGCGTGCAAATATTAAAACTTTGAAACAAAAGGAATTTGCTGGAAATATTGAAATTAATGTACGCGCAATAAAAACTAAAGACCGTTCTTAGAACAAAAAAGAAACAAAAAAAACTGAAGCATTCGAGAAAATGGTCTTTTCGAATAAACTGAATGATTTTGTAACCAGTAAAAGAAAAGAAGTTCAGAAAAAGGTCATATGAATATGCAAATTGTTTCTAAAAATAGATTGACCTGTCTGATATCATTTTAAGTTATCAGGCAGGTGTTATCATGTCAATACAGACTTCTTTGCATGATAAATGTATTTCATAGCTTACCAAAAGTGACATTAACATCACTCTGAATGTCGTTCACAGTTGAGTCTATATGATCTTTAAACACAGTAGAATAACCCTGGAGAATGATGATCCCCAACGCAATTAGTCCTACGGCAATTAACTGAAAAATAAATAGAAAAAATCCTTTATAGGTGTGCAACTTTATTTGAGTCGCATCAAGTAATAATTACTGTATCTTAAAGCAAATTAACATAGATATTCTCACGGGTTCGATCCGCTGCGGCGGCACATTTTCTTTCCACCAATCGATTGATAATTACATGTAACCACCAAATTGGGTCAGCGGGCCATTAGGATGCAATTCAAGATTTCAGTGACCGAATTGAAAACTGTTCATGGTTGGTATGCTACTTTCGGTTTTTGAAGAATTTTTGAATAGGGAATATATATTATATAATGCAATATTTCTAAAACTTATTGAACATCTTCTCCTCGCACTGGGCTTATGGCCATTGCTTTGCTTTGAAAATCGGCGGATCGCTTGTCGAGACATGGTTGATAGACTCAGACTTTAAAACGCCATTAGCATAGCGTTCGTTAGTCTGGCTAAGAGACTACTTTACGGCATTTTTCTTCCCCAAATTAAATGCGACAAACACTTCAATTTAGTCCCCTTTCACCAAAAAAAAAGAGAGAAGATCGTTACCCGTGTGATAACATCCCGTATGATATTTTTTATGATATCACATAGTTATTTTTAGAACAATGATATCATGCAGTTATTTTTTTAGAAACTTGCATTTCAGTGAGAGGCATTGACGAAAACAAGACAAAAAGAGGTAATAAGATAAATATAATACATACTAAGTGTATTGTATGAAAAAATATCTAACTCGGTTGTGAGAATTGATAATTGTCTCGGCTGAGCCTCGACAATGATCAATTCTCCCAACCTCGTTAGATATTTTTCTCATACAAAACACAAAGTATGTATTATATATATAAACTTGAATTAAAGCGGCTTGGGAAGAAACTCTTGACAACAAAAATGTTTTCTGAAAATGCAAACACAGACAACTGGGTCCAGTCTAATCGTTAGTAGGCGACCTAAATGCCGAAACTTCAGCGTATTCAAGATCTAGTTGCGGCGATGAGGTCGCCCATCTACGAAACAAAATAAGTGAGATCAACTGTACAATCCTATCTAAATAAACAACTTGATTGGTCAATCGATATTTCAATTGACTGCAGCGATCTGTCAAAGTATGGATTACTTACCACAAAAATCAGGTTGACGACCACTAGGGTGAATCGCCCCACACCTTTAAAACATGACATTCTTCTTCTATCTTCCCTTTACTTTAATGTAAGGCTGTTTTAGATAACCTAAAATAACCAAACGTCGCTTTAACGTTATGAACCTTAATCTTGCGGATCGCAGGTAACGACTATTGACCCCCACTTGGCATACTCCGTCAGGTATATAAACGCAAATAAAAAACAAATATATGTGACGCTAAAGGGGCCCATCTGGGTAGTTTGTAAAATGCCGACCCAAGTAAGGGTGCGCTAAATGCGCAGACTGACTAATGTCGAAACTTATCGTACTTTGCTATTTTCTGAATCTAGAATGACCAATTTACCCTCCAGGGTAACTAGATTATTTATTTTTTTCAACTATTTTTGACGGAGTTCCCAGATGGTCCCCTTTTGCGTGACGGGTCAGATATTTATTGTCTTAGACATGAATCATACTGCAAAAACTTTTTGGGCGATCTAAACGTCGAAATACGAGGGATGATCCAAAAATTCGTATAACTTTGGCATTTCTATCTTGTTCAGTGTATAATTTGACGTGTGTGCAGTTCAGTATCTTCAAAGAGTACAAATGTTATTATTTTTGCGAAATCTTATAAAGCGGCCTTAAATTTCGTTACCATAGTAACATGTGTATGCTTAGGCGGGGGAGCGTAAAAAAATAATGAAAACCTGTTACATTAATCAAATTTTCTGATACTGTTCGTTAACTCTATTTGAAATTTCTTACTAGAAGTAAAAAAGGCAAAATAGAGAATCAATTGTTATTTACTTAAAACATTTTTGGAAGAGTTTTTACGGACACAGGATATTTTGAATAAGACTTAATATTCGAGTGAAAAGCAACCTGACGACTACACGAAATTGTGAATTCCGTTTATTGTTCGAGTTTTGTAATGATTATGAGATATTCACCAACCCAAACCTTTCAGATAGTTAAGAAAAATATTATTATGTCAAAAAAGAAGTTTTTGTTGAGTTACCTCGTATATTTCAAGAGCGCCAGGCTTTAATAGAGAATTAAGAATGGTATTATGTAGTTTTAAGAGAGTGAAGTCGTCTTAATTGATTCTCATTACTTTACAAACTTTAAGGTCCTGCATCTGGGTCTCCACCTCACTAGAAATAATACTCCTATAAAATTGTACCCCAATTTGAATTCCAAATGGAATGTGGATACTTTCTGCAAGTTATTTTATTAGGCACAGAAAGGAATACGAGCAAATTGAGACTATAGAGAAAAGAGTAAATAATGCCGTCGCATTTGACGTTCTTGCTCCCCCGCCTAAGTGCGGGTCTATGTTTTAGATTAGTCACTTTACAGCCGCTTTATGACTTACACGTTCGAAAATTTCCACATTTATTACACAGATGTTGCATTAAACGAATGTATAATTTTTGTTTTGATAGTCAACATTTCTAAAGTTTTAGAACCCCATTTTACGAATTTCTGGATCAACCCTCGTACAGCTTAATTTCAAACTGTCACAACATTCAACTCGGCCGTCAAGGAAAAAATGTTTTGAACAAATGGCGTAGATGACGGAGACCAACAGTCATAATTGAGACATAACCGAGTAATTTGATTGGTCAATCCATCTTTTTTATTTACAGCAGCGATCTCTTAATTGAAGGATCGATTGCCACAACCCTTGACCTCCGAAATGGCAAAAAAGGATCAGATTTAATAAAGAGGCAACTCGTAACTTGAATTAACCCTTTGCTGTTTAATCCCTGCTTTTTACGTGCCTGTGATTTTATGATTGAGAAAACATTGTGAAAAAAGAAGAAATTGCTTCTGACAAGCAATTTCTTCTTTTTCCACATTTTTTCTACCCTACTGGATGGTTATTTTTCAAATTAAATCCACTTTAAATTTTCGTCTGCAAAACCTTTGAATTTGGACAGGTCCAAAATTTTGTAAAACAGGAAAGGGTTAACAACGACTACAGAGAAACTTGAACAATTTAACTTCAGCTGAATATGTGAGTTATGTAAAGAACCGACAAAGGAATGAATTGTTTGGTCCACTTAAAAAAGAAATATGAGCCCGTGCGTGACATTTCCAACAATATCAAATGCGCCCCAGGCAAAATCTCTGGTCAGCCTGTGCATCTGCACAGTCCGACCAGAGTCTTCACTTTAGGATTCGTAGATAGAACATGTCTCAGAGTGTCCTTAGACAGTCAGGTAATCTTCTAATTAAATGATGTTATTGTCTAGGCTGGTTAATGCCTGTCCTTCACGTACACATGGAGTTGTTGTAAATGTCACGCACAGGCTCATATAATATTGAAAAATATGGATTTATGTTGCGATGGAAAGTTGGAGTAATATCTTTTTCAATTAGCCTATGAACATAATTCGAAATATTGAAATTGAATGCGGTACTTTCGTTAACAAAACGTTTTTATACAAACCGACTGTCACAATAACGAATGTTCCGATATCACTTTGTTTACTAAACAGAATATATAAGTAAGCATTTATTAACTTTCCCTTTTTAAGCATTTATATTTAGACAAACAGACTGAAACTTACATATTTAGGTAAAGTCCCTTGAATTAATTGGAAAGAATACAGGTTTTGACGATACAAATTTGAAAGAAAAGACTATTATAGTTATTTATGCCAACGAATAGGATACATGCATATTATTCTTTTATCATTGAACACCAATGACAATTATTCTATTCATTTGAGGTTAATTGGGACGCGCCACTGAGAAAAACGGTTTGAACGGGTTCACAATGAATTTAAATTCGTAGCGAATCGTATGATAAAGCATATTCAATGAATGCTGGTATTGACTGAAAGATGAAATAAGATAAAATAGAATTAGCGAATATATTCTTTCATTATTTTTTAAGTCCTCTTCTCCGAAATAACTGAGTCAATTTCGACCAAGCTAACCATAAAAGGTTCTTTCGCGAATATTTCAGAAAAAAAGTGGGAGTAGAAAGGCGTAGCTCATCACATGAATCTTTTCGCGTGAGAATCAAAATGATAAATAAAATAATGGTATAACTACATCGCAAAATTTATAAGACAAACAAACGGTTGTATTTTCTTTGTCGCTATAATCAACCTTTCAGTTCTTTGAAATCAAAGAAAATACTTCCTTATGAGACGCAATTTTAGTAAAGAAATACTGCACGGTACAATAATTGTTGCAAAAATTGAAATAATATGCTCAAAGTCATAGAACTTTGTAAAAATCTTGTAAAATCTTGCCTCTATACAGGTGGCCTACTATGATTTAAAAAAATTGACACGCCATGCGCATAGGGACCACGTTGGACGTCCGTAAAATAAAGGTAAGGTAGAGATTTAGTCTAGTAATAGCCGACCAGAGGACAAAATTCGAAAGAAATGTACATATGAATGTAGAATTATCATTCTAGATACAGAATCGCCTAGAAATGCGAAAAGTTTCTATCCCTGTTAGCCTGCGCAAACCGCGCAGGCTAACAGGGATCGAAACTGTTCGCTCTATCCAGAAGGTCCATTTCACTTGACGAGTAGCAAATACAAACAGTATCATCAGTAGTCAGTCTGTGGGCAGTACACAGGTGAACGGTGGTTATAAAAAATGGGTTTGGAACTTTTCTGAATTTTTTAATTGCAATAATTCTATTGCACCTTTCAATACATTCAACGTAATTTTTTATATCAGCTTAATCAAATAAATATTTTTCAGATAGCTAGTCTTGTCTTCTATAACGAACAGAGCTCAGAGATAAGATCTGTCATGAAATACTAATTAATGTCCGTAATTAATAGGTATCTAGCGTCGGTTTCTTGACCAAGAGGTCCTGAGCTCGATACCTGGGAGCGCCTATCAGTCTTATTACTTTCATTGCCCACTCATTCGGTGCGAGTACTGATTAATTTTATAGGAAGCCGAATAAAGAGGGGTTTATCTAAGTTGTAAGAACTTAATTCGAAATTGGCGTAAAATAAATAGTTTTTTAGACAAGGTGATCTAATCCAAGACAAAATAGTAAAGTAATGTAAACCCACAAAAACACCTTATCAAGACCCCTTATGAGTTCTCATTGCCTATGTATACTAGGTAATAAGGCTTTACTTTCGCTTCTCAGCGTGAAATAATCTACATCCATGCAAGAGCTGAAGAAATAATTTTTCTTTTATCTTATTGAGGTATGAACAAATCTAAAAATGTCACACTGTGTGTGAAGAATATCGAAACATAACCGTGATTAGGTTTTTAGTTTCATACTTCCAGGATTCAAACATAACTGTGATTCGGCTGTAAGGTCCATACCTGCATGAATAAAAATACTCTCTATATATCGTATAATTAAATATCACGAAAGAAATATGTTAGAATTTTTCCAATATGAGACAATTATATTTCATTCGGTGATACTTTGCGGGCAAGATTATAAAATTACTTCTCAAAAATGTTTTCGTATAGGGATGAAACAAAATTTTCAGCCAATCAGAATGCAGAATGGAAGAACACAACTAAAATTTAAAAAATCTATATAAAATAATTCAGGGTAGTTTAAAGTGGACTACAACAGCTGTCTCACTTTCATTTCCAACCCAACATGGCCTAATTGGGAAAATTATCGACCCTTGTCATACTGCGCAGATTGCGCAGTGTGACCTAGGTCGATACTTTTTGCACATTCCAGACGGACACCTCTGCAGACGGTCACCTTTGAATCGAGAAGCGTGTTTGTTTTTTAGACGACCATCTGTCTACATCAAGTGTAAAACATCCGAATCAAAGGGTTACTTCGACAGTAGACATTCAAAACCACTTGACGTCTCTAGTTTTAGAAAGATATGGCCATGGCGAACTTTTCTGTCACGTTACGTTGACGTCTCTACTAATGATTGTTGACGTTTCTACGTACACTACGTTAGTAAAAATTACTCAAAGTGATTCGACAAGAAATATGTTTATTATTTTATGCAAAGTGTTCAGTTGAACATCTTTGCATGGTCTGTAGCTTCAATAAAGCACCTTTTGTTTAAAAAAAAAATCACTTTTATTCCCTTCTGAGAAAACGATTGCCTTCAATAACACGACCAAAATCAACAATACCCGTCAATTACAATGTGAAATAGAAAACTAGCAGTCGGTGGGGACATTTGATTTGAACAAATTCACATTTTTTTCTAATAAACAACCAGCCTCCATCATATCGCAGTTGGTAGCGCGTCGGACCGTCAATCTAAAGGTCCCGGGTTCGATCCCCGACGCCGGCACTATTTCTTTCCGACTACTTGTCTCCCATAAGTGGGTCGATAATCGCAGACATGTGTGGAATAGCAGCTGGAGGCTAGGAAAGGATGTAATAGTCGCACTAGTGTGAGAAATACAATTAATCCATTGTTAGGTGCTCCAGCCGCGATATTGTTGAAAGCGGCGAAAAACCCCATTGAAATCAAATCTTTTAACAACCCGGAACAATCATGTTCTAATATATATTTGGCTCCGTTTCAGCTCTTATCCTGACCGAATTATCGATTATCGACTTTAAAGGGTTCGATATGACATCTCAGTTTATGTTTTTTTAGAATTTCTTCAGGAAGATTAAAAAATTGTAGCAGCAGTTGATTAAAAACTTTAGTTACAACATTTTGGAAATCCCCTGACAGTATTATAAACATTATCAGATCCCAATTGTATTTGAGTAGATCTTTTGTTTCAGTTGAAACAATACTTAACAAAAGACCGTAATGAAGATTCCGATCGTCAAATTTAGAGGTATCAGCCTTTCCAATTTACAAACAATCCTACTTCAAACGTCATGAACGCGCGGATACGGTTTGTTTTGCTCTGTATAGAAGGGAGTCGTTTCATTTCATTTCGTGAGCAACAAAAGTTATATTTTCACTCGTGGCTCCGCCACTCGTGAAAATATAGCTTTTGCTGTTCACTCAATGAAATATAAATCGATCTTACACTGAAACAAACGATTATCCTCTATGTTATGATAAATGCCAAGGTCACAAAAAACCGGAGACGCCGACACGTCGGCGATTCCTATTTTTGCGTCGGCCGGGCGCCGGCGATATTGAGACTTGTATATTTTGCAATCACATACGATAAACCACAAACGTGACGATGTCTGACAGTTAAAAACATCGTAAAATTGACACTCATTCCGATCAAAATCATTCTAAATCATTCTTTCAGCGAGCCATTCTTTTATTCCAAGCACTCACTCAAATCGATCAAATTATTCTACGATTTTATTGGTTGGTGTGGATGTAATTGTCTGATTGGTCCACGAAGACATGTAAACAGAAAAATACGTTTATTCAATTAAAGGGAGGTAATAATGAAGCTTATTTTGATTATCTTGAGCGAAATTGGATTACCTCCCTGTAATTTCACTCGAAACTCGCTTCACACACTCATTCAATTTCATTCTTTAGTCATTCATCTAGTCAATTTCACGATGTTCTTAGCTGTATTTCTTGGCCAGTGATGAAACTTAAATTGAACGGTCGCTTAAACATACTAGTAGCTTGTTGGCGATATATCGTCGAATAGTCGACTTTACGCCGCGGTCCCCGATACCAAAAGGAAGCGAAAGGATCAGAAAAGTCGTTAGCGATATGTACAGAATCGCCCTGAGCCCAGCCGATAGCCGACACAATGTTGTCGGCACAAAGGGGCAGGTTCAGAAAGTGGCATTTTTGGCCCTGCTACAAATTTTAATAAAAATGTTCTCATGAGTTTGTTTTTGATCTATGATATTTAAAATGCAAGCCGAAAACGTGATAGTTCTATCCTGCGTTGCCATGGCAACTATAAACCTCGGATCTACAAATTTATCCATTTTCACCCATTCTTGATATAATACAGATTTAGGTATGTATAAAATGTGTGAAAAACTTTTAACAGGCTATAAAATAATTGTATTTTAACATCAAAACATGATGAGACATATTGCCATGGAAACACAACCAATTTCAATATCAAAATATCAAAATTATGTAAAAAAAATAAGGCATATTTGAAAATATTCTATTGAATGACAGAGCCTTTTTTTAAATTCATATATTATATCCATTTATTAGATGTTAGATACATAATTCTATTATTTAACAAAAGAAAATAGGTTACCATGGCAACCGCTTACAGGTTTATCAAGAGTTAATAGCGATTCACCTTTCATTTTTTAGTAGAACATTTTGCATGGCATGTCCTTGATTTCAAGAAAAACTTAGAGAAAATGATGGGTCTAAAGTAATTAATTGAGTTAAAAATATCCAATTTACATTGTACTTCTGGTTGCCATGGAAAAAGACTTGTGATAGTGAAAAAAACTCATTTCATGAGTTTTTGAAGTCGCATACATAAGTTTTGCAAGAAACGAGAACTGTCGCAGAGCAGATTTATATCCCCCCCCCAGCACATTATCAGACTGCAAGTGCTATTAGTATGGGATGTGTTTGTAACAAATATTGAGGTCATATGCAGCAATTGCATGATGTTTCATGATTCTAGGTTGCATGGTTCTTGAGTTAGAGTCCGGAAATGAAAATTGAACAAAAAATGACTGTGACCTTGACCTTTGACCTATGTGACCCAAAAACAATAGGGCACTTCCTTTGGTCAAAAGCAAAATTTGCATAAAGTTTAATGATTGAAGGACGCTTGGTTCTTGAGTTAGAGTCGGGAAACAAAAATTGAACAAGGCTGACTGTGACCTTGACCTTTGACCTATGTCACCAAACGGTCGGACGGACGGATGGACGGACAGACAGACATGGTGAAACCAATATACCCCCCCCCCCCCTCTACTTTGTATAAAAATATATCAAAGTCATTACAAATCGACTTTTACGTGTATTGCATTATACTGCTCACATATGCCTCCTGACTCATGTTGTATTTAAATGAATAATATTTAATCACAATTAAATGACAACTAAATGCTCATTTTCAGCAAAATGGTTTTGGTTATCTAACGCACTATAACATAACAAGATCTTTATAGTACTTTGGCAAATGCATGCCTAAAATAATAAGAGACAGGGATATTTGAATTACTAGTAACATTCTCACTGTGCAGCCATATTGCAAAATGTTTTAAAAAACTTGCACATCGGTCAAATGATTCCTAGGAAATTGCTTTTACAGCTCCCTTTCTTGTGACAAAAATTGGAATGCTGCCAAATATCCATCGGGTTCTTCTTTATGACTAGGAAAAATAGCATTAGCTAGTTTGAAGAGAACTGTCTTCTTATAATCTTGGACAAGTTGATCAAATGGGGTTAAAAACAAGGTCACAAGGTCAAATTATTGGGGATAAGAATATGGATACTCTACATGCCTAACTTTTTGCCTAACTAACCTTTCCGATCAAGTATCAAAATGAAATTTTACACATATTCAAAACGGGTCAAGTGGGTTCAAAAACTTTATCTCCAGTCAAATATAAGAAAATTTGAAATTGAAAGACCTCTAAAGTGGTAACAAAGAGAATGTCCTTAAGACTCTTTTCCTATGACATACCTGGGAATACCGGTATAACCAATTAATAGGATCCTTCCATACAGACAAATATTTAAAGCAATTTTGAGAAAGTTTGGAACAAAGTTGTGACCTCTAGAATGACACAAAAGAAATAGTTATAGAGCTTCTTTTCCCATAATAAACCGATGCCTCAAAACTAAACCATAATCAGTAGGGTCCTTCCTGATACAATGACAAACATCCTAAGCAATGTTAAGAAAGATTGATCAAAAATTGTATGAAGGGAAATCGTCTTTAAGGCTCCTTTTCTTGTAACATATGTTGGAGTGCCACCACAAGCAATATTTCGTCTAGACAAACATTCTGAGCAAGTTTGAGAAAGATCGAGCCAAAGTAGTGACCTTTAGTGCTAAAACAAGATTTGGGCTTGCCCCTTTGCGTTACCTTGACCTTTGTGATCAGAGGCCATATACACAAATAACTTATTAATGGACAATCTTGCCAACTTATGTAAAAAGTAAAAATCCATCCATAGATGGGACATTAAATGACAAAAATAAATATCATACACCAATTTTGACCTTTGACCTCTTGCTGTGACCTTGACCTTTTGAAACCAAAACACGAGGTTCATAAAAAACAAAGCATGATATTCACAAATGTTTTTTTCATGGACAATCTTGCCAACTTATGTGAAAATCCATCCATAGATGGGACAGTAAACGACCAAAAATCTATATTATACCCCAATCTTGACCTTTGACCTCTTGCTGTGACCTTGACCTTTGAGATCAAAGCACGAGGTTCAGAGAAAAAAACACACAACAAAACAAGATAATCACAAGTATTTTTTTCATGGACAATTTTGCCATCTTATGTGAAAATCCATCCATAGATGGGAGGGTAAACAACCAAAAATCAATATTTTACCCCAATTTTGACCTTTGACCTCTCGCTGTGACCTTGACAAAACGTCTTATGCCTATGTACAATTTTGCCACTTATGTGGAAATTCATTGTCAAATGCCTGTGATATTGACCAAAAATGAATATCATACATGAATTTTGACCTTTGACCTCTGAGGGCAAAAAGTTAATTTTTAAGCTGGGAGCCACCCGACAACCAAAAATTGCTGGTAAGTTTTAGTTTTTAAAAATTGTAAGAATTTCAATATAAATGAAATAAAGTTGGTTGTGCAGTGGCCCCCATGGTTTTACTGGGTCTAAAGTTGTGATTTTCACCTTTTTTCTCGGAATTTGCATAATTTGCACGTGTTTCTCTTCCATTTTCTACAAGAAGGTGACGCTTGACATACACTTCGATGCCGATATTTTAAAGTTCAATCTCCACTTGCATGTATGATACATCAATATCAATAATTGAATCAAATTAAAAAATCAAGAATTTATAGGGCCAAATTCTGTAGTTAGTGAACCTGCTCCTTTAAAAGACGTCGCCGACTAGTAGGCCGTTTTAACCTGAAGATAGACACACCGACGCGTCTAAAAAAAAAAAGAGAAAAAAAAAACATTATTGAATCGGCCGATTAACCAATCAGTCGCCGACTCCACCGAACCCACAAAAGGACGTCCACGACGCGTCGGAGCATTTATGTGACTGTAGCTTATTAAGGTAGTGGACCCATAATAGTTCCGCGATTTTTTTCAGAACCCATGATCTTTCACAATGTTGACAGGTTTCCTAATGAAAATCATTAGGAAACCTCGGTGAACACTGTGAAAGTTTATTTCTTCTGAAATGTGGAGGAACAATTACGGGTCCAATTCCTTAAGCTTTACCGATCTTTGAGACAGAAATTTATAATGCTTTTTGCAAATACTCTATGGCGAATTATTTGTGAATCTAGAATTAGAATGGCGAAAGGGGGTGTTATACTGAATTTTTTATCATTATTGTTATTTTTCCAGTGGAAAAGCAAATAGTCGTTACTACAGCTTGGCCATAGACGATTGCGAGTGATGGGGAGAAAAAACAACTCAAATTTAGCTCCCCGAATAAACACGTACTCACACACACACACAAAAAATCGAACAAAGAAAAAACAGTACAACAGGTAGATAGTGGATACCACGCTCGAGTGCAGGTGTTGTGCAAGGGCGTAACTACAATATCGCACATATCGCAAGTGCGGAATAGAAATAAATCTTCCTTCGAAAAACATCGTTGACGAATGATCATAACAGCGATCTAAAGCTTATTCAAGCTGTAGTTACGATGTTTGATAATTCACAAGCGCTAAAAATATTGAGAATCGGGCCGGAAGGAGGACATTCATCTTTTGTCACACTCCACAAATCGCTTATTCCTTGGTCGCATTCTGAGTGCATAAACATTTCAAATTATAGGAAGGGGAAAACCGTAAAAGTTCAGACAGACGTATAAAATCGGGCATACTTTTTAAGATAACTTTTAGATAAAGCAATGGCACCAGCGTTGTTATCAAATATTTCTATATACATATTCTGAGATATACCCCGCTTAAGTCAGTTTAATGGGTGATCATATCTTAGACATGTTGTATGGAAATAAAACTATCTGACGCCATAAACCCCTAGCTACCTTGCAAATTGAACTGACATTCATACATTGACGATGAATAAAGACTCTGTCATCGGTTAAGAAATGGGTATAGATTGCCGAGAAGAAGTTGTAAAACGGATACATATTTCGATTAAAATATCAAAGAGATAAACATTTTTAATAAAATAATCACTTTTAATTTGTTTAGAACCGTAATATATAGCTTTTTCCGAATGCCCGAATTACCACTTCGACTTTTTAGCAGAGGAAATAATTCGGAATATACAAATTGTATGCTTTGAAAACCAAGTAATATCAACATAATCTGTTATTTTCTATTTTGATATTTCTTAATTGTCCAAATTTCACACTTTGGCGATACACATGTCCGAGTTTTAGCGCTAGCATGTCCGAAATTTTCATAGACTGTACGAATTTCTCCAACCCTGCCCGAATTTGCTCGTTTCACAGTACCGTCAAACTTCTCGTTTTAACAACGTTTTGGTCATGAATTACTTCACAATCTTTGGATAAAAAGCAAGAATAATGACTGCTCGAGTGAAAAGTATACGGTTAGTGTCCGAGTTTCCACCTATATATTCAGGCAGAAGCCTAAAATAAGGCTGGCAAAAGGCGCCCGAATTTTATCCGACTTTCCCTACGGCTATGTAAAGAAGCCATAAAGTGGTCAAAATTTTTAAAATATAACTTAAATTAGATGAAATAAAAAAAAATGTAAAAAAAAAATAAATAAAAGATAATCTCGTCACATCTTAAAATGAAATATCATGAAGCAAATGAAAATCTATAAGTAATAGTTATAGTTCATTCCTGACAATTTACGCGATATAACCTAAGCGGAGCGTTAGCGGAGCGCAAGGTTATACGCGTAAGTTGTCATAATATGAACTATAACTGTTTTACCGATCGACTTATTTTTTCATCAAATAACGCTAGGTCAAATGAGTTGCGCGTCAATCAATGATGTCATTCATTTTTGTTGCGTCATACATTCTTCAATCAAATCGAGGTAAACAAAAAGTGGGAGGAGCGAATTTAATCACCATCAGGGTTCTGTAATAATTTTGTCACTAAGCGAGACAAAATCAGTTTGGAAGGTTCGGCAAACAAAACCTCGTGGCTGCTGCTAGTGAATTTTGTATTCTTTTTAGTTAGGTTTTTTGGGGGGTAGGGGTGGTGGACATTGCCTCCGTTAAGGGATTTTGTATTTTTAGAAAAACAAACAAACAAACAAAAAGTTATCTTCCACGGTATATTCAGCCGCGCAGTGAAGCGCGTTGGACTATCCTTCGAATTGTCCCTAGTTCGATCGCCGACAGTTCCGATAATCATAAACCTATGTGGGATAGCAGCTGGAGGCTACGAAAGGAATGGCAATACTGGACAAGGAATTCATTGTTAGGTCCTCGAGCCGCGATATAACTGAAAGGTTGTTGAAAGCGGCGTTATACCCCATAAAAACCAACAAAATCAAGACATATGAATTATCAATTATATACAGTTTGCAACAAGACGTTAGTAGAAAAGACATTCATAGTGCATTGAAAAGTTGTAGTTACAAAGATTTTGTTCCCAACCGATACGCCATAAACGGGTCACGTTTGCTTTCGATATTCGACAGCTATCACAGGCCTAACATGCTTCGAATCACTTTCTTTTTGAACATATTTGTATTCCTAGAATCCTTTAAGTAGGCATTTTATATTGCTCATAGGAACATTCGATTGCATTTTGTAAAGATTGGGACCTTTGCAGAACTACTTAATTAAAATGTCGGTCTTAAGATCCAAAATATTCATTTTAAAAAGGGAATTGAGATTTTATATCGTTTCAACCCTGTCGTCTTTTCTTTTTATGACAATGTGAAACTGTGTAGTACAGTGAAGCTTGAATCGAGCAAACTCGTCGATGTCATTCCCCGACGGCGGCACTCATTCTCTCCGACTATTTGTCTCTCACCAATGGGTTGATAATAGTGGACCTATGTGAGATAGTAGCTGGAGGCTAGGAAAGGATGTGATGGTGTTCTGGTAAGAGAAATACCAGGAATCCATTGTTAGGTGATCCAGCCGCCTCGATATAAAAAAAATGTTGAAAGTAAAACTCCATTCAAACAAGTGTCGATGTCATTCTTATTGCCGTTAAACTTTGGAATAATATTGTATAATCAGAGTCAGTGAAATATATCATTTTAAATCTTCTCTTGAATTCATTCTAGAATGTTCTCCTTCTTTTAATGAATGATTATGCATAAGCATATCTTCAAAACAGCATTCACAAAACATTTTTCAAAATACTCGATAACAGGTTATGGGTCTTTCGTTATATTTTATCAGACGAGTTTATGACGTCACCGTCTGGTTTTGAATGTAGTCCCCGTCCTTTATGACCTAAAGTCACGTAGCTCACTTATTCGATCAGATCGTCAGGTTACGGGATATATTTTTTGAATTTCTAACGAAATAGCGGCCTTTCACTGGAGGAAAAAATAAGGCAATCGGTAATTAGGCTTCTTTTTGCGAAAGCTTACAAAGCAGCTGCGTATTCAAAACCTTTTCATTGAGAAATGAAATCAATTTTTCAGCCAATTAGATTTCGCGAATCTTGAAGGACACGATAAAATAAAATCATTATGAGGTGTAGGCTACTAATGATATCAAGAATCCTAACAGTGACATGTGGATTTGTAAAAATAGCATAATTAGTAATTCAACCATTTTACACTTGCTACGTCATCATATGTACGCTTCAACAAGCACTATACCCGATATGAAATATACATGTGACGTCTACATATGAATTTATGATCGATGATATGTAAAACGTATCAAACGATAGTGGATATATTTTGGACTTGAATCTTCCGAGTTAGTTTGAAATAGCGATGTAGATCTACGATCTTTTGTCAGATATGTTTACCTCTACCATCTCCATGCATTAAGGTAAAATTAATTTATAGATCTACTAAATTCTTTATGACTTGTCATGCAAAAGACTAGCTGATAATTTCGCGAAATAAATATTTGAAAAAATTGGGTCCAGGTGAGGTCAATCAGAGGTCAATGGCGTAACTTCCATTACGCACATTACGCAATAATACAAATAAATCCTCTTTCGGAATAAATCGTTGTTGAATGATCAAAACATCGTATCTACAGCTTATTTAAGCTGTAGTTTCGATGTTTTGACTATTCAACAACGCTCAAATCATAAAAAGGGGTAGCGGTTGGAGGGCATTTATCTTTTTACACAGTCCACACACCGCCTTTATCCTTTATATTCTTTGGTGGTCGCCTTCTGAGTGCATATGTAGGCCTGTACATGAATTTTAAAATCCTAGTTACGCCTCTGGGGGTCACATTTAAAACATCCTTTTGAAGAAAAGTAGAAACAAATAATGGAGATTCTAAAAATCAGCCAAGTGCGGAAAGTTCTGACCTAAGTCAGACTGCGCAGTCTGACCAGGGTAGAAATTCTACCAACTTAATGGTAGGCCTACCCTTTCTCCATACGGCTCGTATAGGCCACTGTATATCAACCTATAAAAGGCATAGGCCTATTCTGCACTTGACAATTCTAAATAGCATGCAGCTCTTAAGATACAGTTACGATGTTTTGACATTCACGCTTACGAATATGTACAATCAACAAGTATATGCATTATGGTAAAATTAATAATAAGCCTACATGTGCATTACATGTATACGTCATTTTATGCACGCTTGAACAGACACTGTATCCGATAATATGAAATCTACATGTGTCGCGTATACGTCATGATGTCAAGGTATTGATATTTTCAACCTTTATTAACGGACATAATTAAAGCTCTACAATGTCGCATTTCTGTAAGAATAACCTAGATTTCTGTATGATCTACTGATTTTATTGGAAATTCAAGATGGGGATATAACGAGGATTTTAACCGTATAAGGAAATGAGAAGATTCACGTCAAATTTGACAGGTAAGGATTTGTTATGTACATGTATGTAATTATACACCTTGAAAGGAATGTTAAAACATTTTAACATGGTAACTGAATTAGATCTTTAATGATAGGTTTAGTGATAACACGTTTCAGTAAGAAACTAAAAAAAGAATGAGAAAAAACTAAGTGATACACGGTTTCACACCGTCAGATTAATTTATAGGCCTAACAGGGCTATCGTTCATGGGTGACAAAAACCACACAACTACAGTTTTAGTAAATTTGGGTTTGTTTTACATAACATATAACGACCATTTTTGCGTAAGTCTAAAATTAAACTTGCTTCTACAGAAATAACTAAACATGGAATTCTGCCATGCACAATCTCGTTGGAATCGTATTCGAAAGACGACTCCAATGAGATATTGTGAAGCAGAATCTAACAATGAATGAAAACACAAGGTACGATTTGTGATTTTGACTTAGAATCTATGATTAATTTTTCGTAAGAAGTTTAGTAAAATGGGACCCTGTAGTTAAGATGTTTATGTCGCCCATCGATATATTTATACGTCGATATTTTAATTCAAAAACCTTGCAACTACATCTTCCCTGACGACCCAGAATTATTTAAAGACTAACGCTTGTGGAGCTGGGACTAGTAGGCCCTAGGATTTTTGTATCCCGAGTACCCGAGATATCGTTACCCGTGAGTACTCGAGTACCCTATTATTACTGTCCATATACGCTCCTCAAAACTCATACTACATGCCTTTTTGGTCATATGTTATAAACGCCGCATGGTTTCAACTCGTTTTCGCTTGAATAATGTAGCCAAATCATTTATTAAGTCAACAAGACACAACAGTGCAATAATTCAACAAGAAGTGTTTAAAAATTAATCGAAAGTAGGAGTACCCTCGATTTCAAAGTTAACATTGGTGGGTGGGGTATTTTTGACATTTCTTGTTAGGATAAGGACTGTGTAGAACTTTTTGGCATTTCTTTTTAATTTTAGAAGTCCACAGGCGTTGTACCACTGATATAAGTACAAAAGATTGATAGGCGTTGCGTTTTTCAAGTATCGGAAAATTCAAATTTCTCTTAAAAGTGTCAATTTTGTGACTTTTGAAATTGAGGGTACATGCATTTAAATCCGCATTTAGGACTTACTGATGCATAATTTAACAAACAATTGGATAGGATGATGACTGAATGGCCACTCTTTCGAAAGACAAAGTTCACATTTCAAGATAAAAGCGGAAAATGTGTGAAAAATGGAGAAATGTAAGGTGGCCGCTTAGAACTTTTGTGTAGTATATATTATTTTATCAACTGAATGCAAAGACGGATCAACAATGTCTGTAAAGGCCGTTTTCACATACAAATTCCGACCTAGTTTTAAGGGACGAAGGTATTGCGATTCTGTAAGGAAGTAGCCATATATGACTCTCAAAACCAGTTGAAATAAGTCCGTATGACCATCTTTGAATTCAACTTCAGAAAAGGATAGAAGACTGTTGAAAGTCCTTAGGACCATCTTTGAATTCAAATTCAGAAAAGGATTGAAGACTGTTTTCAACATTCTTCAATCATTTTCTGAATTTAATCCCAAAATGATAAATAGTGCTTAAATACAATAGTCTGATGAAGGGTACTGGTTAAGCAGGGTTCGTCACTAAGGGGAGTCCAGGAGTCCGAGACTCCTAGGACTCCTTCCACTTGCAATTAAGGAGTCCGATGGATTCCAAGGGTCATAAGGGAATTTTTGTAAAATAAATGCACTGAGCAGTGTCCTTTCTAACACTTACAAAAACAGTGGATCTTTAAACTACAAAAGTTGCAAACATTTGCTTGCATCCTGTAGTGTGTTGAGGAAAAAATACTCCTCTTTTGAAGAATATTGTGGAAAAGAATAAATTGCTTATAACAAGCAATTACTTCTTTTCCACAATGTTCTCCCGTTTAAAAATTCGGACTTCCTACTTTTAGCTTGGACACCTTGATTTCATTCGTTAGGAGTCCAATTGACTCCTTAATCTCAGGAGTTAGTGTCAACCCCTGTTAAGGACTCGAGTAGCAACGGTACTCTTCCCGTTACGCGGGTACTCGTCCAAGCTCAAAAGATTAATGCTTTCGGCATGGGCTTAGTGATATGTTTGCAAAACTTATATACGCATTCTATATATTGTGGTGTCAACTTCAACGAGCGGGTTTCGAGGGGGAGAAATAGCCTAGAGTTCAGGGATTATTTTGGGATGGGCCGAACTGATTTTGAGGACAAACTGTTTGTTTTAGGCTAAATTTGATTACAGTTTTGGATGGGCCCCATATATAATCTATTCAAATCTGATGCTTATTCTAATCTAGGATAGGTATTAAGGATTCTTGGGCCCACCATTTTTTCCTAATTGTCTATCAATTTTGCATATGGCCCATCAAAACCTTAGATTTTATATGTAATTGAATAGGCCATTGGTCCATTTCAATGGCCCATCCTGAGTTTGGTCCAGAAATATCCCTGAGAGTTAGAAAGATATAGTGAAGCCGCCGTCATGGCGCAAATGGTAGCGCATTGGCCTTCATGTCTTGGGAGCACGAGTTCGATCCTCGACGATGGCACTTCCTTGACGACTTCCCGACCGATGGGTTTATATAATCGCAGACCCATATGGGAAATCACTTGAAGGCTCCTTTCAAAAACACACAGTTTGTCCTTTTAGAAGAAATCGGTCAATAAAGAATGTCACCGAGTTAAGTCTTGCTTCGTAAATTGATTGATATTTTACACTAAATTCGTGATTTGTTTTAGTATTTTCTCGTATTATTATAATCATTTTAAACCCGGGGAAGATTTTCAAATTTTGTAATCGAATAAATATCTTATTACCATAAACACAATTTTATAGAAGCGGTTCAAACAATCACGCGCAAATGATTCTACTACTCGTAAGCGAGCGAAAAAAGACCCTATCCATAACTTATATGAAATTGAATATACGATTGTTTGACAAAACACCGTTGGTTTTTCATTAATTTAAAACTTACAGAACAATAAAATGGGATATCTGATCGAATTGAGGGATCAGCGCCCAACAATAGTAAGTGCCTATATATTATAGGCACTTAATATAGTTTTGCGCTTACCCCTCTTATTTGCCATCCGCAAAATGCATTCAAGCTAAACAAAAGAGAAAAAACTTCAGATCTATTCTGAGGGTCGAATACATAGAATGCATTGAATGGAACTTCCTGATTCCCTTCGTGATCTTCAATACGTAAGTAGCTACTAATTAGATCTAATATGATAATTAGGCAAGTATTTACAAAATATTTTTCATTTTTCAACTGTCATTTTTCTTATTTATCATGATTATTGTAAAAATAGTTTGTCATTTTAGTAGAGTAAACCATTTTATTTCCCGTAAATACAAACTGTATATACAAACTGTAGTTACGAGTCTTTAATCGCCCAGCACCGTATATTTCACCTATCACTACAAGCCTAATAATACGGGAATGGAACAATTCTAACATTGCTTCCCTTCCTTCTTATCTTTTTGGTCAAATCAGAACTAAATCATGTTTTATATTATACAAAAGCGAAAAATTACTATAGTTTTTGGCTAAAATACAAATAAGATTAAAGATGCGATATATCTTTCATTTTTTGATATTGAATAATGAAAACCAAGGAGATTTCTGTCTCATTCAATCTATACACCTGTTTAAAACTATGCAATTCCGAAAATATTTCCTGAAACGAACATTCGTTATGACAAGTGTGCTCAAACTTAAATGTTCTCTTTGGTATGGGAGATGGATTTCCTTCACCGGCGCATCTATATGATAATAAAAATAACGTATAATATTAGCCGAATCATTGTAAGGTAGCAATAGACACCGCCCTCCGGACTCTATCAACTGGAAGCAGGTATTTGTTTTACGGATTTTTTTGCGCGCTGTTTAAATACAACGTATGTTAAAAGCTTCTATTTTAGGGAATAACGCGGAGTAAAGGAAGTTCAATTTCATATCTAATGAGTACACCTTTGAAGTTTTAACAATAAAACTACGTTAAAATATCATTTAATCGGGAGAAATATTACAAAATGACCAAAAACTTTCTTCTTTGCGCGGAAAGGTCTGCTGATTTTTTACAAAAGAAATGAAAAACATGGTTCTTAAACATGTCGAAAAATAACTAATATTCATCGGACAATTTCTGCAAAATATAGGTTTTTGTGTCATTTTCCTCCTTTAAGATTACAAATATTTAAACATTTTACAAATATATAAAGCAAATATAATTGGTCAAAGAGATATTCTATTGGCAATAGTCATTGGGCCAACTTAATTCTCGCCCGCTTTCGGGTCGGGTGTAGACTGGTCTCACTGTCGAATATCAGAATAGCCTATTTTAGGCTATTCTGATAGTCGATATGTGGACCAGTCTAGAGCTTGTAGCCCGCTTTCTGAGAGATACTCTGATGTTGCTGGCAACAGTACCCGCCCCGGGTTAGAAAAAAGTTGGCCCATTGCTTCTATGTATAAAGTCTTTCAGCAGGGCAGGTATGCGTTTTATAGCTGGTAATGAGTTTATACTAGACCTAAAACGAATACAGTCGATATTGAGCGTCCACGTCTATTAAGCGACCAATTCTATAAAGCGACCACAGTAAAGAGTCCCTTCATCGTAAGCAAAAGGAGAACATTCTTAACAAAAACTCTGTTATTATTGAATCGTATGATGTTGAAACCCATTAGAATCGTCTCAATAAGACGAGTCTTATGGTTTCGAACATCATAGGATTCACTACGACTTGACCGACAATCTATAAATGCTATCAAAATGATATTGATATCATTTATCATGATATTTTGTTTTAAGCGACCATTCCAATAAACGACTACTTTTTGGTGGTCCCCTTAGTGATCGCTTAACACAAGTTTTACTGTATAAACAATTTATTGAAGAATTACCAATATGTGAACAAAAAAAAAAAATCATCGGGTGGAAAAGTATGTCCCCGTGTGACCATTGCTTCCTTAATAACCTTAATATGTAACCTTTTCAGACTAGTACATGAAATCCGCCGTCATAGCGCAGTTGGTAGCGCGCCGGACTTTCATTCTAGAGGTCCCGGGTCCGATCCCCGACGGCGGCACTCATTCCTTCCGACTATTTGTCTCTCACCAATGGGTTGATAATCGTAGACCTATGTGAGATAGTAGCTGGAGGCTAGTAAAGGATGTGATGGTTGTACCGGTGAGGGAAATACCAGGAATCCATTGTTAGTTGCTCTAGCCGCCGCGATATAACTGAAAAAAATGTTGAAAGTGGCGTTAAACTCCATTCAATAAATCAACTAGTACATGAAATCATGAGACATACTTCCAGCTTCAATGAATCCCTTCACTGCATATTTCGATAGGCTTCCGTGACTGACCAAACAACGGTGAAATAAGTCATAAATTCATACAATATGTAATTAAAAGTATGCCATTTTGTCGCTCAGCGTTGATTTTCAAAATTCTCCATTTCATGTTGTATAGTTTTACGATTGATGATGACGTATTGCATTAAAATAAAAACAAAAGTTAATAAGCATGTCGACCATTTCCCCCCCCATTCCAAAAATAACAGTTTTTAAACTATTGACAGATCTTAATATCTCTACCAGATCGTTGGTCCATTTCTTGTCGAGTTTTTTTTTTTTTTTTTTTTTTCCTAATTTACTATTTATAAATTTAATTTTTTACAGATGGTACTTCGTTATGTAACCTTTCATAAATTGTCATGGTTTGGTGATAAACTGTATCGTCAATTTACGCAACCCTTTTTACATTAATGTTACTCATGGATTTTGATAACACTTTTACGGAATGTGGTGTACCATAGAAATTGAACTTATGTGATACAGTCAATCTTGTTCAAGCGACCACGTCTATTAAGCGACCATTTTTATTAAGCGACCATTTTCCAAATCCCCTTCTTTAAATCATTTTTTTGAAAACTAGACATCACAGGTATAAAAAATAGTGTAAATGAATCCTACGCTGTTAAAACTCACCAGAATCGTCTCAATAAGACGATTCTGTTGAGTCTTTACAGCATAGGATTACTGAGAATTTCGCTATAATATATTTATTCGATCAAAATCATGTTTCTTAATTGTTAACATAACGTGTATTAAGCGACCATTTCCTTTAACGACCGCTTTTGGTGGTCCCATTGCTGGTCGCTTAATACAAGTTTTACTGTATTTCCAACCATGTGTGTGTGATAGATAGACGTTGATCAACAGTGTATTAAAATCATTCTTGAATTGGGAACAGATACTATTAGTCCATAGCCATCTATGAGGGAGTAGTGAAGACTCTGATTAGACTGTGTAAATTGCACAGGCTGAGCTGAGTCTTAACGTTACACAGATATGAAATTGTTAGAAAGTTTATACACAGGCTCAATTATTTTGTGTCACAAAAAGAGGTTTAATTTTGATGAATTCGTTTTTGAAATGAATGAAAAGCTGACATTTTGATATATTTACCTTAATATCACTCCTTATCGAACCTGTAGGCCTTAATTAAAAGGGGATCACCCAAGAAAATCTGCGTACAGTCTTTTACATCTTTTTAATTTATATGTATTTTAAAGTTTATGATAAAACATGTAATTAAAAGACGGATGTTGATGATATCTCAATAATATCTCTAATTCTAAAGTAATGAAGTTTGTCTTTCCGTCAACTGTAAAAATGAAAAGTAAAATGTGCATTTTTACGTAATTATATTTTTTCATTTTTACAGATGTGATAACTGACTATTGCCCAAGATGGGATTGCTAACGTTCGCTGGTCGAATCGTTCTAACTGTCGTTAATGTCATTTTCATAGTGAGTAGTTGGTATTTTTACTTCAAATTATACAAATAGGTTGTATCTAGCAGTGGTCAACATAGGCGTATCTAGGACTTTGAAATTTATACGCACACAAAAGGCGACAACCAACGAATATATGATAAAGGCGATATGTGGACGGTAACAAAAGATAAATGCCGACAACATGCTCCTTTTTTTGTGACTTGAGCGTTGGTGAATAATCAAAACATCGTAACTACAGCTTGAATAAGCTGTAGTTTCGATGTTATGATCATTTACCAACGATATTTTTCAACAGATAAGTATTTCTTTTACGCACTTGCGTAAATTGCGTAATGGGAGTTACGCACTTGCGTTAAAGTTACGCCCTTGGTCAACCCGGTGTTGAATATTGAAAATGATATTACATAAGGTCAGACAGTCATGCTGGATTCAGAAAAATCTTCAATAGACCTAAAATATCGACCATTTTCAGCCGGTGCAGAATGCGCTATTTCATAAGGTTTCATAAGCACTTGTATTTCACGGACTGTCCTTTTTCGTCATCTGGGCGACATTTCCAGCATTCTCGTCTCCTGAAAGATTTTTTTTTTCAATATGTTTTTCGATATATTCACTTTAGGACTTGCATCGTCGGTGGGCGACCCAACTTCGTAGGCATGCGTTTTGGGTTATCCATATAAATTATATGAGTCTGTGCGTGTCATTTCTAACAATTTGACATCTGCATGGGATCCAAAAATTTAACAGCCTCGACTGTTACATAGTGTAATTAGAAGATTACCCAACTGTCTACAGATACTTTAAGACTTTATTTATCTACAAGTGAAGAGTCTGGTCAGACTTTGCGGATTTACAGACTAGCCAAAGTCTTTGCTTTGCGCACATTTGATATTGTT
This sequence comes from Fragum whitleyi, assembly GCA_948146395.1. Taxonomy (NCBI): domain Eukaryota; kingdom Metazoa; phylum Mollusca; class Bivalvia; order Cardiida; family Cardiidae; genus Fragum; species Fragum whitleyi. The sequence goes on from OX411547.1 coordinate 67,862,133, forward strand.
GAAAATGTCACGCACAGGCTCGTATAATGAATACAGTTAATCCCAAGGCCCGATTCTTATATCTTACTTTTTCGAAGGAATCTCTTAAAAGTGTCGAACAAGGGTCTTATTAGTTAAATTTAGTTGAAAATCATGTAGTATTTTTTATTGGGGGTGGGGGGGGGGGGGGGTGGTACAAAATATAAATATGTACAAGCGGGTAATGGGTAAGATGCATTCGGAACACCACTCGGCCAATCTCACGATCAACCTCGGATGTACATAGACGGACTATTTTAAAAAAATACAGGACGTCAGTTAAAATGGCGTTAGCTCTCGAAATTGTGAGTGAAAACATTCGACGTGGCCAACGCTACTCGTTTAAGTTACTGACGTGAAACCATCGTATCCTAATATAAATATCTTACAAATCTTATATAACGACTGAAAAAATCTTAATTTTTGAGAATGATTCGTCATTCCCCAAAATTAAGATTTTTCAGCCGTTATTTACTGTACAATATATAAATCTACAGTGCTAGGTTTTCTTACACTGTTTCCGCCTAAAAAAATGCACGATTTTGCTACATACCCATCCACCTAACATACATCCGAGGTCTGGTGCAGTTTACGGAAATGGCCGAGTGATGTTCCGAATTGGGTTAGATGGTTTGGTAAAAATCCCTGAAGCCTTCGGTTCAGACACAAAACCGATTTGCACAGACAAATAGACATACATTATGTGTACTGTCACGCAAAAAGGGACCTTCTGAAATCAAAGTGCTGTCAGCACTGTAAATCGTACATCATAGAGAGGCTGGGATAGTGCAATAGTTCGCCAATCAAAAGGGCTCAAATTTGGACAATAAGAGTTGGTAAAATCTTTAAATTTGTGAGTTTTTTGTCTTAACAATCCATCTTTTCGAGGACATCGCCAGCTCATCCAACCTCGTGGGTCCGATTTTGAAAGTTTGCTGATTCGATAGCCCTCTGCTAGTCTAAATTATTTCTTAGCAGATTTTTACGTTGTTATAGGCTTACAGCGGATGGAATAAAAGAATTTGCAAACAGTTCAGTGCGACATCTGACTAAATCAATATTTTGAGAATTTCTTAAAGGATAGGTGGTTCTAAAATTTACATTCTGCGGGAAAATATCTTGTAGGTAATTAGGAGTAAGGCCATTTACAATTTTGTAAATACAAATGAGTTTTTGATATTTACGCCTGTTTTCAAGAGAAATCCAGCCAATTTCTTTATAGAGATTATCAAGTGATGCAGACCTGGTGATACCTGTAACCAATCTTGCAGCCTCGTTTTGTATTCTTTCTATGGTTTCCTTTTCACGAACAGTGCAATTGTCCCAAACTATAGAAGCGTATTCGAGCAATGGTCTTAAAAATGACACGTAAATTTGTTGCAATGATTCTCTCTTAACTTTAAATTTCAAATTTCTCATTATGCCAAGAAGTTTCGATGCAGACTTGGATATATTATTTATATGATCAGTCCATTTCGCATTACTGCTAAAAGTAAGTCCTAGGTGCTTGTGATTATCTACGAACTGAATTGGTAAATCATGAAGCGTGAGGTTAGGGGGTTGGACGTTTTTGTTAGTAAAAAGCATGGCAACGGTTTTCGAAGCGTTGAATGTAACAAGCCATCTTTTAGCCCAGGAGGCGATCATTTGTAGATCATGATTAAGAATACCTTCGATATCAGGGATGTGCGTTGCAGAGCAAGCTAGTGATGTATCATCAGCAAATAATCTAGATATACTGAGTAAATTGTCAGAAATGTCATTTACATACACTAAAAAGAGTAATGGTCCTAATACAGAGCCTTGTGGAATGGTTTGCCTGAAGATATCAGATCGATACAATCTTTATCGCTATTTAAAGCACAAATTCTAAGACGCTTTGCTGCCCCATCTGTACCCCAGCATTACCTCATTGGACCACGAAAACTATCTGTTCTACATACTAGACTTAGAAATAATTGTAGCAATTTGAATGCTGATCTGTTTTCAAACCATATAAATACAACTTCAATATGCAGCTGCGGATATCTAGTCGAAAACTCAGAGCATTTCCTATTTCGATGTCCCAATTTTAATCAACAACGTATTCAAATGTTTCGAGAGTTACGTCGATTCCATCCCCTGTCAGTAGAGCTTCTCTTATTTGGATCGGATAATCTTGAGTTTCATGAAAATTGTACTATTTTTAATGCCGTTCAGAATTTCATTAAAGAATCAAAAAGATTCGATTAATGATGATTTTTGCAGCATGTATAGATTTAAAACGGAACCAGCGCTCAATTCCCGACTGACACAGACTCCCCAACCCCAATCTCAATCATATTCCTTCTTTCCCCGGTTTTTTTTTCATATATATTTATCTTTTTTTTATTTATTCTTTTTTTTGTTTACTTCAAAATTTATCACCTTTTCCCTATATAATATTTCTTGAATTATTTCATTCACATGAATTTTGTCTCTGTAATTTCTCTTTTTTTCTTGTATTTTTTCTAGTAAATAATAATTAAATTATATTGCCATGAAAATGATGTCTCTATAATCGGTAAATAACTGTCTTCTGTTATCCCTGATGTTTGAATTCGTTAAGAATGACTTTGTTTCTTTAACATTTGGAGACTGGTATTATGCATGTTCCTCTTGGGACTGGCCGACTACTAAGTTGTGAGAACTTGTGGCCAAACCCATTTGCTCATTTTGTATGTATTTATGTAAAATGTATATTATGTAAATGTTTTAAAAATGGCAATAAAATATGTTTAAACTAAACTACGTTGTTATAATGAGCACGCGCCAACTAAAAGCTTGTCTGTTAATATTATTCCTCTCTCTATAGAGTTTAAAAGCCTGTTTTGCAACAAACATTTTTCATTAAACTATTTACAATTTTGATTACCAACATGTTTGTATTTCAAGCATTGGGTTTTCCCAAATACTGTAAATGCATTTTCCCTCAAGAAACACGTGAAATCGCCAACTATGCTATTTATATCTTTGGTTTCTGACCAATCGATTAAATCTAGCAGCACTCTATGATTATTCATGAGTTGTTCTAAAAAAAGATCGCTCTTACTGCTACAGTTGTACAATTTATAGTGAGGCGTCAAAGATCAATTTTACATTGAAAATGATAGGCAATAACGGTTTCTCGAAACTCACATAAAGTTGCGGAACTATATCCTATATCAGTTTATCGTATGTTTTTGTCGTTTTTTTTTGTTGTTGAATAATTATTCTTCATACTCAAATTTGAATTTAATGAAAATAGGATTGGAGCGTGATCAGAGTGCTCATTGAAATCAAATATTTCAAAATTACAAAATTATTTCTATTTGTTAACACATGCGAAAAAAAAGTAAACTTCCCACGCTCCCTGTTTGAGTGCAGACGACTATTGACTAATGACAAACAAGTTAATTGACACATTTCGAGCAGACGATGTCCATCTGAATTTACACGTGGTCTGAATTTACGCGTGGGTTTTGACCGAGTGATAATCATAACAGAATTTGATTGGTTGTCAGCCCTACAACTGGTAAATGACCGTTCGAGAAAGTTCAGAGCAGTAATATTGTAAGTGCTACAAATTAATTATACAGTTAACCTATTGTACGTTTCAACTCCTTTACTCAACCGAAAATCTTGTTATAAACACTGAAAATACTAACTGGTAATTACTAAAAGCGAAAATTACATCAAATTTTGTATTAGCCTCTTCTCTATTTGTCGAAAAGTAAATAAGGTATAAACAAAGTTTGTAGATTGTGACTGAAAAGGCCGTTTCTTCGGTGTTTGAAAACACATAATTTGGTTTGAACACATTGCTCAGAAGATAATGGTAAAAATGTACTGGGTCAAACAGACTGGATTTCTGAAAAACGGTAGATATAAATCTACTGCTTCGCAGTACGATTTAAAAAATCGTAACTTGAATATTTGAAAAGGAGATTAAGTCCAGACGTCGCATTTAAAAAAACTCTTTTGCAGGAAGGTAGAATCGCCATTCTTGACTCAGAAAATCAGCAAAGTGTGAACAGTTTCGAACCTAGTCAGACTGTGCATTCCGCGCAGTTGACTAGGGTCGGCACTGTACGCGCTAAGTTGATAGTCCCTATCCGCATAATGGGTCATATTTTTTCTTCTGACTATACAAATATTCGTTTGATAACATCCCATATGATATTTTTTTATGATATCACGTGGGTGTTTTTAGAACAATGACACAATGCGGTTATATTTAGAAACTTGCATTTCTGTTAAAAAACATCGACGAAAATAAGGCAAATATAAGTTAAAAGTTAAGTATTATACGTATTTTGTGTATTGTATGAAAATATCTAACTCGATAGTGGGAATTGATAGTTGTCTCGGCAGAGCCTCGACAATTATCAATTCTCCCAACCTCGTTGGATTTTTTTCATACAATACACTAAGTACGTATTATATATTTATTCATTCGGTATTCGCACCATGTAGATATCATTAGAAAAAATCATACTACATTTCAGATCGTGTCATTACTATTGCTGCTGTTCGGCTTGTTACTGAGGTTCGCTACGGACGTATTTCTCCCCTATGTAAAAAGCACACTCGACTCTATACAAGAACATGTCAGGACTGTTTACGGTAGGTAGACGTTTCGCGGTATAAACCGTAGGCCTACGCAACTGTCGTATTTCTCTCCTACGTAAAATGTACGCTCTACAAAACAATGCCAGGACTGTTTACGATTGATAAACCTTCAAACACAAATATTTGAATTATAGTTGATTCGATCAAATTAAGCGTATTCTGAAAAATTGCGTTTATTTCACAATTAGATTAATTTGTTTTGCGTATTAATGCATTGTTATAGTCTTTTTGTTGTTGTTGTTGTTGTTTCGTACCGCTATGAATTCAACAAATAATCATTTAAATCTCCTAAATGGTTTCGATAGCTTAAATAAAATGATCTACTTGTTTCCAGTTATTTTTTTAGACTCGACCTACTTTATTGGCTCATTTGTATCTCTGTTTTCTCCTTATTGCATTTCGATTTAATTTAGATACCTGTTAAATGTCAAACTGTTAGTTATAGAAATATTATCAGCCAATATATTGTATCTAAAATTGCTTTTTTGACGATTAATCGACAAATAACAGTAGATTAACAATAATCTCACCACCATTGCAATCATCAAAGAATTATTCCCTGCTTTCGTTAGATTCTTTCTAATTGACGTTATTTAAGCAGAGCCCAGTATGTAAATTTTAATGTCGTTGCCACGTTATTACTTGCGAAATGACACGCTTAAAGTAAATTTCCCCCAAAATTTAACATTTTGTCCCATTTTTGCATTTAAGAAATAAAAACACGGGTTTTTTCGTGAATGAACGATAAATGGTTCATTTCGTGAACAACAAAAGCTATAGTTTCACTCGTTGTGCACTCGTAAAATATAGCTTTTGTTGTTCACTAAATGAAAGATAAATTGATCTTACACTCAAACAAACAATTATCCCCTAAACTTACATATTTTTTTTTACTCGAGGATAGCACGATAAAGTGGCGAATGACTCTTATTTCCATCGAGGTCCTAACACATTCCAGATCATATCCTTCACAATGAGAGAGAGGCAATGGGTTCTTACCATTACTACCCACTTTTACAGCTGGGTGGACTGGGGCCCCGTCTGTAAAGTGTCCAGATACACTACCCGCCTCCGGTGGGGCTCGAACCCACAACCACCAAGTTACGAGTCGAGCGCGCTAACCACTCGGCCAACGAGCCAGACTTGAATCCATATTTTGTTTATTTTTCATGTAATCTAGGAGATGCTGATTTCAACACGGACAATTTTGAGCTTGGCAGTATGGTAAACGATATAGCTATAGCCTGTATATTACTGGGTTTAGTGTTTCTCGTCCTGTCCTTTATTGGATGTTGTGGTGCTTGCTGTAACTTCTCCACAATCATGTTGATCGTAAGTCAATGGTTATTTTATGTTTCTGAGAAAGATATTACAGTTTATGGTGGATTCATACTTTCATGCTTGTATGCAATTAATAATTAACCATCGACTTCATTACTCTGATGAAGTTCACTCATTTGCTCTTCGTAACGCGATGGCTATCGGAGAACAGCCGAGGTAATGTCGATCCTATAATCACAAAATGGCAACACAGACGTAACGGCAAATGCTTTTTTCAATTTTCAAACAAAATCTTATGAGCCTGTGCGTGACATTCCAAAAATTTCATGTGCGCGTAGTCTCGAGATATTGAGCAACATAAACAGTCACAAAATGCAATTTAAAATATCCTCTGACTGCCTGAAGAGGGGTTAAAACCTTACCAATCTCCATAGCGCAAAGCGAAGACTCTGGTCAGCCTGTGTGGATGCACAGGCTGATCAGATGCTATGCTATGCGCATATGTCAAATTGTTGAAAATGCCACGCACTGGCTCATTTGTTTTATTTATTTATACTTCTACAACTCTACAAAAATTCGTCTCTGTGTATACTTTTTGTTAGAATGTTGGTCAGATAACTTTGAAACCGAGACAACGTGAACAGAAAATATGTCGATCTAAAAGTGGGTTGTGTATGTAATGTAACGCTCGATCGCATGAGAATTAGACTTGAACCCTCATTATTAATCAGATTTATATAAAGGTTTATTACACTACTCAAAAGTTCTAAGCGGCCACCTTACCTTTCTCCATTTTACACACATTTTCCGCTTTTATCTTGAAATGTGAACTTTGTCTTTCGAAAGAGTGGCCATTCAGTCATCATCCTATCCAATTTTTTTGTAAAATTATGCATCAGTAAGTCCTAAAGACGGAATTAAATGCATGTACCCTCAATTTCAAAAGTCACAAAATTGACACTTTTAAGAGATTTTTGAATTTTTTGATACTTGAAAAACGCAACGCCTATCAATCTTTTGTACTAATATCAGTGGTACAACCCCTGTGGACTTCTAAAATTAATATGAAAAGCCGAAACGTTCTACACAATCCTTTTCCTAACAAGAAATGTCAAAAATACCCCACCCACCAATGTTAACTTTGAAATCGAGGGTACTCCTACTTTCGTTTAATTTTAGAACATTTCTTGTTGAATTATTTCACTGAGTTTTCTCTTGCTGACTTCATAAATGATTTGGCTACTTTATTTAAGCGAAAACGAGTAGAAACCATGCGGCGTTTATAACATTTGACCAAAAAGGCAAGTGGCCGCTTAGGAGTTTTGAGGAGTGTATATGTAAAGAAATGCAATTATAATGGCTGGGTGTCTTTTTGATTTCGTGCAACGGAATATTGTAATTGCCTTTTCACATGGCGTACACATATCGCTTCCTTTGCCATGTGACAAGAAAATTAGAGGTTTAAATTCATTAAACGAAATCAGAAAGAAACGCATCGCATATAGTTTTGGACGTTATCTTAGTGCGTTTTATTAAACAGATGACGTTAATAGCCTATTTTGCCATTTAGTTCAACCGCAAAAACGACAGGCTAAAATGGAATGATTATCATTTTTTCGTACATAATCGATAATTCTTTCATCTTGTGAACAACACCTACAATTTGAGCCTGGGCGCGACATTTCCAACAATTTAACATCTGCGTGAGATGTAAATATTTAGCAGCCTAGGCAGTTATATATTATAACTAGAAGATTGTCGACCTGTCTATAGACACTTTTAGACCATATCTATCTATAAATCACATAGTTAAGACTCTGGTCAGACTGCTGATGCACAGACTGGCTAGAGACTTCGCTGTAGGCACATTTTGAATTGTTGGAAATATCATGCACAGGTTCATTTGATATTCACTAAATGAAAGACACATTGATCTTACTCTGAAAAAATAACAAGTTCTGTACTGAATTCGTAATTTACTTGATACAAACATGTAACGTTATTTTTTTCTCCAACTTTCAGTACGCTATCGCACTTATTGTGATTTTGTTAGCTCAAGTTGCTATGGTAGTTCTTGCCTTTGGAGTCCCAAACGTCGTGAGTATCGTTTAATGCGTACTATGCTAAAATTTTCAGCTAAAAACATGCAATAAATGTGTTGATACTTATATTATCTTTTTTGTCTTAAAGAAATCTCGAACCAAGGTTTTCTTTGGCAAAACCTGCAAAAAGCTTAAAACGATAAACGTAGTTCTCAAGTAAACGATTTAAATGCTTATTCCTTGGCTACTTTTGCCTGAGCATCTGTTTATTTTCCGTGAGTGAAACCGGAAATTTGTCGATGATCGTCGATTTCCGCTATTTTGAGTTACGATTTTGGTCTTTACTATGTTCTCATTAATTATTCGGATCTGTTGTGTAGAGGTTAAGATATGCGACTCTCATTCAAGAGACCACAAGTTCAAACCTAGTGGGAGAAAGTTTTTTTTCTGACTCATTTTTTTTCTATTTTACAATCTTTAATGGTTTTTAGACTGTGGTGTTATGTGGTACAGACACTTTCTTGACATTCTGATGACTTCTTTTCAAATGTCGAGTTCAACAGCAACAATTTCAAACACGACTCTGTTGATTATGGATGCCTTTGTGGTGACTGCCAACAGTGCTTGTTAGTTTTCTTTTTTGTGAGGGGGATTGGTGGGTGTCGAAACTAGGCCTAATCGGACAAAAGTGTATTTTTCTGAGAATTGGGAAACACATTTCATCATAGTTTGAGACACAAAGTACAGTGTATAGACTCATTCATTTTTTATACAACGACAACGGGTTCTTTGTATCATAAATGTCGCGTTATGATTCAGCTACAAATGGTCGTTCGCTGATTTAAAACAAAATTCTCAGGGTGAGCTTTTGTTCAAGACTTAAAAAAATATGAGTAGAAAAATTTAGCGCGTCGGAGATTTGAACTCGTGCATGAATGAATGAGAGTGATGCACCTTAAACGACTGAGCCATCATTTTTAAATCGGAGATTTATACCGTTTTCCAGAAATCCAGTCTGTTTGACCTACTACATTTTTACCTTTATCTTCTGAGCAATGTGTTCAAACCAAATTATGTGTTTTCAAACACCGAAGAAACGGCCTTTTCAGTCACAATCTACAAACTTTGTTTTTACTTATTTACTTTTCGACAAATAGAGAAGAGGCTAATACAAAATTTAATGTAATTTTCGCTTTTAGTAATTACCAGTTAGTATTTTCAGTGTTTATAACAAGATTTTCGGTTGAGTAAAGGAGTTGAAACGTACAATAGGTTAACTGTAAAATAAATTTGTAGCACTTACAATATTACTGCTCTGATTTTTTTCTCGAACGGTCATTTACCAGTTGTAGGGCTGACAACCAATCAAATTCTGTTATGATTATCACTCGGTCAAAACCCACGCGTACATTCAGACCACGTGGTAGATGCAAAAAAACATCGTCTGCTCGAAATGTGTCAATAAAGTTGTTTGTCATTGGTCAATGGTCGACCGCACTCTGATAGGGAGCGTGGGAAGTCTACTGGTGGAATGAGTACTGTTGACTATGTGTTAACAAATAGAAATAATTTTGTAATTTTGAAATATTTGATTTCAATGAGCACTCTGATCACGCGCCAATCTTATTTTCAATAAATTCAAATTTGAGTATGAAGAAAAATTATTCAACAACAAATAAACCGACATACGATAAACTGATATAGGATAGCAGTAAGGGCGATCTATTTTTAGAATAACACATGAATAATCATAGAGTGCTGCTAGATTTAATCGATTGGTCAGAAACCAAAGATATAAATAGCATAGTTGCCGATTTCACGTGTTTCTTGAGGGAAAATGCATTTATAGTATTTGGTAAAACCCAATGCTTGAAAAACAAACATGATGGTAATCAAAATTGTAAATAGTTTAATGAAAAATGTTTTGTTGCTAAACAGGCTTTTAAACTCTAGAGAAAGGAATAATATTAACAGACAAGCTTTTAGCTTGGCGTGTGCTCATTATAACAACGTAAAAAAAATCTGCTAAGAAATAATTTAGACTGGCAGAGGGCTATCGAATCAGCAAACTTTCAAAATCGGACCCACGAGGTTGGATGAGCTGGCGATGTCTTCGAAAAGATGGAGTATTAAGACAAAAAACTCACAAATTGGGCAAATATTTTACCAACTTTTATTGTCCAATTTGAGCCCTTTTGATTGGCGAACTATTGCACTATCCCAGCCTCTCAATGATGTCCGATTTACAGTGCTGACAGCACTTTGATTTACTATCATTCTCCGGTTAGGTTGTGTATTTAAGAATAATTTACCAACGGTAAACGCAGTTAGAACTCGAAGATCTTCCGAAGATATAAGGAATATGCGCAGAGTCTCAGGCGAAATTAGCCAAATAATAATACAGAACATTTATACTCCGTCACTCAAAAAAGACCTTCCGAGAATTTCGTAAAATAAATCTTGGAATAAAAAAAGAGTTTCCGTCAAAGGAAGTAACATTTCAAAAAATAATTCATAGACGGAGAGAATGATTTGCTCTCAAACATAACACAACATAACATGGACAACTCATGTGTCCCGTCATTTCTAACATCGATACCCACTGCCGTAAAACAGCATAATGTACATATCGAAAGAAACACTTAAGGTAGTGGAACCGTAATAGTTCCGCAACATTTCGGACCATATGTTCTTTGACAATGTTTAACCGAGGTTTCCTTATGAAAATCATTAGGAAACCTCGGTTTACACTGTTAAGATCCATTACTTTACGTTGCAGAACTATTACGAGTCTACTACCTTAATTCAATGACTGTTTCCCATTGATTTTCAATTCACAGTTGAAGGAGCAGGCCAAAGATGGTCTCATAAAAACGTTGGACGAATATCAAGGTATAAACGGTACAACAGCTGTCTCTCTCAGTTGGAACTGGCTTATGAAAGAGGTAAGTTAGATAAGCTGTAGTAACGATTTCTTGGTCGCACACAAATGTAAACAGAACTTATTTTGTAAAAATTTATCGAAGCTGAAGTTGTGAGGGTTTATTTATATAATCTATAAAATGTGGCGAGTTTTCTTATTCAATTAAATTTTGTATCCATATTTTACAGTTTGATTGTTGTGGTGCCTCAGATTACCAAGATTTCGACAACCACGCCATCGTCTGGTGGGGTCGAAACCAACTAACGACACCAGAGGCGTGTTGTAAAACGTTACCGACGACCGACGCCGAGAGAGAAGCGTGTGCCGGAACGACGTCAGGAACGCGTAAAACCATCAACGAGATTGCAGCGAACAGTAACTATAATCAGGTATTGATAGACATTTTATCTTATAACTATTCAAATATCAATGTGTAAACATCCCATATAAAATTAAAATCAAACCGACATTTGGGGTAGAAAATAATGTTGGGAAATATGGAATTGCCATTTATTTATAACTATATTTTTTGATATAGCATGGATATTTTTAGCACAATGACAGATTCCGCTTATTTTAGAAACTCGCATTGCTGTGAGAAACATCGACGAAAACAAGGGAAATAGTGGTTATAAGATATATATAATACGTACTTGGCTAAAACCTTTTTTTTTCATACGAAAAACTAAGTACTATTATATACTGAACGCAAAAAGTTTAGTCGCACTTTTTATAACGTCACAAAGAATTCAACCAATGTAACGAAGCAAAAGTTTCTATTTGAAATATATTTGCCATCCTATTGGCTTACTTTTTGTCATAACTTTTTTCATTTCACTCTCAGACACACGTCTGACATGACGTAAATGTGGATTTTACGTACTTAGTTTATAGCTGCGTGTAACAAAATGAATTAATGTTCTTTTTTGTTTTATTGGATAACTCTTATTCCGCGTAAACATTAAACACTAAAATGCATTGCATCCTTCGAAAAAGAGCGAAGTTGTGACATGACGTAAATCAAATGGATAGCGCATGGACATATCGAATACGGTGGGCATATCTGGGAGGTGATGAAATTGCATTTAGCTTCTGCGACTATCGTTTTTATTTCTATACGGTTCATTGCGAAAAAATATTGACATAATATGACCCAATTTCGTTTTACAAATCTTGTTAAACGACAATAAGAGGGCAGCCGAACGTCATGCCGTTACGTTAAAAATGGAGTGCTTTCATTATCCCAACTGATTGCAATTGGTAAAAAACATCACTTAGGATCATTCAAGTCTTATTTCTTATCAATGGAAACCTACTGAAAAGAACTTACCTGTAAACAAGTTAAATTAACGCCACCGTGCCGTCAATCGAACGTTAGTGATCGCTAACCAGGAAAGCGCAACAACTCAATTTCTTAGGTTAGAAAGAAACAGAAGAAACATTTTTTCCTTACTGATTAACAATATTCTGCAAAGTTATCTCTGATAAAACAATTGTTGCATTTTTGTGAGTTAGGTGTGAAGATGATGATGAAGAGTCACCAGAAAGATCCCATACTCTAACCGACCCCCTTTTTTTACCGAAACAAAATACCCGAAAATGATGTTGGTCTCAAGAAACATTTTTTGTGATACAAATTGGAAGTAACGTACCTTAATTAAACTGTGTGACTTTTCCATTCTACCGGTTTGTTCAAAATCATGTCATTGCGGTTTGCCATTTTCGTCTAAAATAACAAAATTATTGGATTATGGAAGGAAATTGGACAGAATTATAATTAATGTCATTCATTTTGTGAAAGATGAATCACATCCTGAAATATATCCCATCGAAGAGAAAACGACTAAACTTTTTGCGATCAGTATATATTTCTTTCACAAAAGTTTGAGCCGCCGTCATAGTGCAACGGCGGCACTCAATCTTTCCGACTGTTTGTCTCTCAACAATGGGTTGATAATCGTAGACCTATGAGAGATAGTAGCTGGAGGCTTGGAAAGGATGTGATGGTTGTACTGGTGAGACAAATACCAGAAATCAATTGTTAGGTGCACCAGCCGCCGCGATATAACTAAAAAAATGTTCAAAGCGGCGTTAAAGTCCATTCAATCAATCAATCTAAAAAAGGTTCCCTAAGATAAAAATAACGTGGACGTTAATCTCATTGACTGCGTAGGCAGTTCTGTTCCTTCTTTCAATATTGATAAATTCTGCTTTGCTCAAAACATATTTCATCTTTCAAAAAAAAAAAAAAATAGAATTATGAATACAAAAATATTTAGTTTGTTTGTGCATCAAGTAGTTTCAGTAGCAAACTTTCTCAAAGTGGTAAAACCTTTTTCTATGTAAACGAATGATATGATAAAAATCAATGTGACTCGTCACGTGAAAAGGGATCATCTGGATAGTGCGTTAAGTGTCGATCCTCGTCAGATTGCGCGGATTGCGAAGACTGACAAGGGTCGAAACTTTTCGCCATCAACTTATTTTCTGAATCTAGATGAGTCATTGTACCTTCATGTGAAAGAATGTTGGAAATACGACCCCTGGTTGGCCTGTACTAGAACCTATCTCTTTTTCAAATCTTTATTTCATGAAGTTCCCAGATGGTCCCTTTTCGCGTGACGGGTCATAAATAATTTGTTTTATTGAGGCTAATAACCCAAATTCCCGTTAAACCGCTTTATGAACCCGTATCCTTCGCGTATCTATACAGTATGATAGGCTTTTTAGTTTTATACTTTAATAAAAAAAAATACTTCATCTCTGAAATGTCCTTAACTTTTTCTGTTTGGTTAATCGGATTCATAAATGAGTATATAAATATTTTTTTCACAGGGATGCGTGGACGCGTTTTGGAAACACGTCTTCAATGACAATCGAGTGCCATTTCTCACGGTGTTTGGATTTTGTTTGATAGGACAGGTACGAATTCGTATGTTACCTATAAAGCATGTCTGTTGACTTAGGTTTTCCGATTTTTTTTTGTGATTTTAAGGTACCCCGACACCATTTGGCACTTGTTCCAATCTTAAGTAAATAAATATATCTCATAGAGTGTACCTTTATGATAATTTGACCAAAAAATCAGCATAGCTTTCCATGCGTTTTTCGGAGAAAATGGGGATTTTTGAAAATACCATTTTTTGCAAAAAATACCAAGAAACGGACGATATATGCTGAATGGTGACCATAAATGTTAGTTAATTCGTATACATGATTCATTGAATACAAGGAATTGTAAAATATTTGATATTTACATTTACAAGACGAAATGAAGGAAAAAACGTTCTCGAAAAAATACTCTTCTTTTCAGCGAAATCTAATTTTTATTCTAAAATCAACATAAAACATACACCTACATTAAATATAGTTGAAAGAATATAATAGAAAATTAGTTAAACATTAGAAGATCTAGAAAAGATAAAATAAAGTAGGTGTATCCAGGCATTTTTGGCCACTTTGCTTTCTATGAAACTACCAAACCTCTAAATTCAGGCGATCAGCTGATCATGTATTCTGGTAATAAATATCAATAACACAAGAGTTTGATTATATTTGCTGTAAAACAAAATATGTACCTCATTGATATTCATGTAACTGCTATATAAGTTTCAATTCCTGATAATCCAGGCATGTAGGAAGCAATTTATTGGGATGGGTGGGTTAGATGAAGACTTGTTTTCTTAAGGGTTCTTCTTTCATAACAAGACAAGATAAAATTTCGATTTCTAAACCTGTAATAATTACTGAGAAGGAAGGGGGCTTCTTCTCCTATACCTTTACCAAGCAAAATACATATACAAGAAAAAAGAATATTTATAATCAGCCAAATCATCATGCATATCAGTCATAAGATGATGCATTTCAAGCAACAAACTAAAAGTGTCCATGACACACTAAATATCTAAGTGTCATTTGTTGAATCTTCTAGAAAAATGATTCAAATGACAAAAGACAGTTGAAAGGTAATGCAATGTCAGAGAAACGTCAGGCCATAACATTATTAGAAAAAAAAACTCGCTTGCAACAAGAGTCTTCTCACTTTCCAACAAATTATCCTGATTTTTTCGTAACGTACGCAATGAAAGAAATAAACGTTCATCAATTAGCTTTTGTGGTATTGTTAATTATCAAGTTTTATTCCATTGACCCCCGTCGGAACAAGTTCTTGTAACGTTGGAAAGGAAAAACTGCGCGTGCATCTATATTACACAATTTTCAAGAGGGTTTACAATTTTATAACCAAATGATTTTAACCTCAGTTCATCGCAATATGATTTCAAAACAAAATAAAAATAAAGTTAAAAATACCAATAGGCGTGAACCACTAGTATATAAAATTACGAAAGGGATAAACTTTTATTAAAGGGAGGTAATATGTATTTTGTTATTCGAGTTAAGGTTTCCAATGGTGTCCGATAGCCTTAAGCTGAAGAAAAAAAATGTAGACTCTGGAAGCTTCATAAATGACCTTTAAAACGGTAATGGGAAAAGGTTCTAATTGAGTAGTACAGTTGATAACATCGTGAAATTGACAAAGAGAATTATTTTGGAATTATATTGGAATGAAATTGATTGAGTGTGTGGAGCGAATTTTGGGTGCAGTTTAATGGGGGGGTTAATCCAATATCTCTAATTTTGTCCAAATAGGAAGAAACAATCGAATTATTTTTACCTCCCTTTAATATATTTTAAATCTATTGAAACATGTTAATACGTTCCTCTTGACAATGCTCCATGCTAAACAATGTTTTGGAAAGTGTTGGGACTTTAATAACTGTTGATGGTGAACCGTCACAAATCTGTGAAAAACACATTGAGGGTGACGGTATCCCGTCACTGCGACTGGTGATATACAATTTGTGCTCATTTATGAGACGGTCTCTATCTTGTAAATTCAACCTGTGTCTCTCTGTGACAGAGAATGGTGGTAAGGGTCTCAAACTCGTCATATAAATGTTTTTCTGTTTAATTTCAGGTGGTGCTGATCATATTTGCCATACTCGTGTATAAGGACCGAGGGGTATCAGGAGGCCTTATTTAGGGGTGCTTGGTTGTAGGATAGACATAAAGTTCTGTGATATGCCATAAATAACATAACATAACATAAAATTTCATGCATGCTTTTTGTCAATACGTGTATAAGGACTGAGGGGTCACAAGATGCCTTATTTAGGGGATTGGTGCACGTAGGATAAAGTACTGTGGTATGCCATAACATAACATAAAGACTTCGTGGATATTTTCTATCAATACGTGTACATGTATATGGATCAAGCGGTCACAAAAGGCCTAATTACGGATATCGATGCTCGTTGGATAAAGTTCTGTGATATGATATTACAAAACATAACATAACATATAACATATCATAACATAACATAGAAACTATATCATATTATTCATCACACTGAATGATCGACATATCACATGATGCTATATTTGGGGGACATGTACCTAGCATTAAATACTATGATATACTTTAACACATCACAAAGACTATATTAATCCACATCTTTTATTTCCGTGTATTTTGGTACACTATGTATAACACGAAGAAAACATCCTGTCATTGGCAGAAATTTCTTGCTACAAGCAATTTTTCCTTTCAACATTTTTTTCTTACGTATTTTATCTTTTATTTCCAATTCATTTTGTTGTCCTTTGAAATATCGTTACATTTTTATACGCCGCCAGACGTCCGTCCACTTTTCTTGTCAACGCAACTCCTCCTAAGTTTCTGGATGGATCTTCTTGAAACTTGATCAATGTTATCACCTCAATTGGTAGATATGCATGAAGGAAGGATTTTATGGTTCATTGATTTTTGCCTGAGTTATGCCCCTTAAAAACTTAGTCTCTGGGGCTTATTGCCTCAGTTATGCCCCCTTAAAATTTAGTCTCTGGGGCTTATTGAAATTGCAGCCTTGTGAATGCAACTCTTCCTAAGTTTCTGGCTAGACCTAAATGAAACTTGGTGGATCTTATAACCGAAATTGGTAGATGAGTATGAAGTAAGAATTTAATGGTTCATTCATTTTACCCTAAATTATGCCCCCTTAAAACTTAGTATCTAGGGCTTATTGAAATTGCAGACTTTTGAACGCAACTCCTCCTTACTTTTTGTCTTTATTTAAATGAAACTTGGTCAATGTCTTCACCATAATTTGTAGATGTGCATGGATCAAGGATTTTATGGCTCATTTATTTCCCTGAATTATGCCCCCTTAAAACTTAGTGTCTGGGGCTTATTGAAATGGCAGCCTTGTGAAGGCAACTCCTCCTTACTTTTTGTCTTGATTTAAATGAAACTTGGTTATTTTGAATTTTGTTCTGTCAAAATAAGTAGTGTCTACAATTATTTTCGTGAAACAGCAGCAAAGTGGCGGCGTATTTTGTGACGATGGCACTCTTGTTTTTTTCAATTAAGATCAAAACAGTTTTAGCAAGCTTTAATTCCTAGGGTCAAGCGTTCGAAACAAGTTCGACCAAATCTCACCCAACATTAAACTAAGTCACTGTTACACCCGCAATTTCTACTTCGGCAGTCCTTGAACAAAAAGTCGAGTTATTTTATCTCTGACACACATCGTAAACAAAGATCACTCTGCGTTCCTTCACTTTTTTGGGGTCTCAAAACGAGGATATAACGCTCAAATTTTGTTTCGAGATTAAGAAAATCCAGCGTATTTCAGCCGTTCTATCATGATCCTTCGTTAAAATTGTTTGTAAATGTTTGGCGCGTTGAAGCATTTAAGCTTTACGTTATTATTGACCTGACAGGGCCTAGCGCAATCGGGAATCCTCGGCGATTCTACGGAATAGACCTCGGGAATAATAAGGGCGCGGCCATTAAAGCGCGTCACTTCTCACGTAGTTTAATTATGACCTCACAAACTTCAACGATCCCGCTAAAGATGACGATGCATAAAACTAAATCAACGAAAGAATAAAAGGGGGCATAGTATAATTTGATAACAAAACGCAGTGTATACTGCGTTTTGTTTTCAAATTATAATATGCCAAAAAGTTCTTCATAGACGATCGGAAAGAATTTAAAAATACGAGATTTTTTGAAGCGTATAAAATAACCGAAGTACCACCATAAGCCGAATTACTTAAATAATGACCCAAAATTACTACACTTACGTCCGAAGTACTTTCCAGTTTACGGAAAAGTCTGAGCGATGTTCCGAATGGGACTAGCGTAGCTGTGACGTAATTTGGCGAGTTTACTTTTCAATTACTGCAAAGAATTTGTCGAGTAAGGGTATTTAGTTGTATCCTTATAAAATGAGCAACCAAGAGGATTAGCAAATAAATTGGAAAAAAATAGAAAATCATCGTTGGGTTATCTTCAACCTTTTCAAGCTGGAGTTATGCCGATTTGGTAACCCCACAATAATTTAATATTCCAAATTGTATATCTCTCGACTGTATACAAAAGTCACTCTTGAAAAGCGGCTTTTACGCGGCATAAATTCAACGATTCGTTACTTGAAGTCCGCCCCGACATGCAAATCATTGATAATACGAACCACCTTTGAGGGCTCTTAAATACTAGTTCAAGGAGAATAAGTGCTGTTATGATATATGGAACGTGGTGCGGAATTAACTCCCTTAAAGTAGAAGATTTAGAAAGAGCGAGGGGAAGCAATTTCAGAGTAGTAACTCCACCAAGATTATAAATTAATGTAAGCTGAGAAAAATATAGGTTGACCTTACACATCAATTTTAGCTACAACATGTCATTAAGTTGAATTTTAACATTGTATTGGATAAAACTATTCTAGAGCCTATTTAATCATTTGAATTGATGATTTTAACCTCTTTGTTAAGCGTTTCTTGCCTAAGTGTCTGTTCAAAAATTGATGTAAAATTGTTGATGAGCTTACTTTCATGAATTACTGTAAATATTCTCTTTTTTTCATGTTCATATCATGTAAATTCATTTATATTTTTGTACTCAAAGCACTGGTTAAAACTTCACTTTTCATCGTAATAAAATACTTTTGATTTCTAAAAAAAACTTGTTTGATATATTTAAACGTTTGATATGGGCATAGTAAGCTGTACGCTATAATGCTGTTGCTTACACATCATGGCCCAGTTGTATATTTTTTCGTAGTACATGCCCATATGAGCGGCGCCACCAGAAGACGGTTAGTTGTTACGGGGGATAGTGCAAGGATACATGACGACTGCTGAGGTCCGCCATGGTTCTTTAACGTGTTTGATGTAAATCACTGTCTCCTGGGACCTCGGTTTAACGTCTCATCCGAAAGTCAATTAGTTTTTTGTTAGTGTGCCAGCCCGGGAATCGAACCCACGCGGTCGAACTTCAATGGTTTTGAAGTCCGGTGCTCTTCCAACTGAGCTAATCGGGCTGGCTGTTGTATAAAAGTTTACTATTGGCTAAATCTAGACCGGAAGGATATTTTACCAGTCGGGTTGACACAATTGAAACAATAAACCTGATTGGTTAAAATGACTTCCTGTTTACTTTGGTTAAAATGACTTCCTGATTACTTTTAAACCAATGGTTATCTTTTATACAACCTGGGCTTGTCGTCAAAAAAAAGGGGGTGGGGGGTCGGGGATTGGGAGCGAGAGTTGGAGGGATACAGAAGTTTAGAATTTAGACTAGTAAATTCTATCTAGAAAACGAGATTTCTTAGGGAGAGCAACGAGTTCAACATGCAGTAGGGGGAAACCGTAGCTGAGATGAAGAAACAAGTCTCTGATAGAGAGAATCGTCATAATCCTATCAGAGAGAGGGTTACGTTATAGCAGCTAGGAAACACCCACTGGCAACCTTTTGTTGTCGGTGCCTTGAGCCTCTGATGAAGTATTCGGCGTATTAAAGTTGTGTTCTCCTAATTGTTCCGCAACGTTTTGGGAGTTATTATCTTACAGAGTGTTCACCGAGGTTTCCTAATGAAATCATTAGGAAACCTTTGTTAACATTGTGAAAGATCATAACTTCCGAAATGTTGAGGTACTATCAAAGTTCCACTACCTTAATGTGTACTTTTGTATTTCAACAAGCTACATCGCTAATCAATAAATAGTTTAAGCATATATAAGCTTTCGTATGTTAAACCACATAACATGTTACTACTTCTAATGGCGAATATATTTCCCCATACAACCAACATTATAGCTATTAATTTGCTGGTGTTGTGAAGCGACGTTGTATTTTTGCATAAATATCGTTTTCCGGTCTAGTAAGTAAACCATACGTAATGGTGACGTCATAATCAGTGTTCAAGCGGAATTCAAAATGGTGGAACAGTGTACTCAAAAACACCATAGATTCCTCATAGAAGAACTTTTGTCCTGGGCACTTGCGTCGTCCAGCAAAACCAAACGGACAGAATGCTAAAGGCGATCGCCTTTGACAAGTTGAAACCTGTTCGTGTCTTTTGACAAGAAATCGATCAGGGTTGAATCTGAAATAATAATAAAAGAAAAAGATCACTAGATCGAAATGATCGAAACATAGGCCTACTTTTATTCGCATTTTAAAAGTCAAATCCATAAAGCAATACAATAAAATTACGTTACAGAAAAACATTTAAAAAGTATTGATCTATATTGGTATAGGGCCTACTTTCGCAGGGAGCTTGGCTGAAACTTTATGTTTTAACTTGTTCTTTGAAAGAGAATACCATAAATAATCTCTATTCAATTTAAAAAGAAATAATCACAAACCTGATGTGCTTTTTTTAAATTAGGATTCTTTTTTTTAGAATATTCTTATTAGACGTCATATCCGATTAATTTTTGTAAAGAATCTTAAAATTCTTAATTTATAAAACGAACACGGCAGGTCATATATTGGATATATCCGTTAACCATAGTTGACTTATTGAATCAGCCGTATATAGGCACTTAAGACATAATAGCACGTGGGCGACGAGTTGCACATGAACAATGGAAAAAATGAATGAAGCGAAAAACATCGAATTAGGAAACCAATCCTTTATCGACCGAGGAAATAAAGTAAGCATAATTACGTTGACCTACTGATAAGGACGGTCCCACTGGACGTCTGATGTCATCACAACGCCTAGAGCTTGAATGATATCTATCTGAAATATTACAACAAGGGGAATAATAGTTAGTTTCATTGTAAGCTCTATTTATCTTTCTTTTGGGTTAACAATTAAAGTTACATTTTCACTTTAAAGTGCGTCATTGCACGTGTCAACTATCGGCAACTTCATGATGTCATTTATTTAATTGGCCCCACCTAGATAACGTCAAATAGGGAGAACTAAGCGAAATCAGGGTATAATCGATTTGTTACTTCAATTGTTTGGTGGCGAAAATCCGCCGAAAAGCGTTAAAGAAACAACGAATATTCTTTTATGGATGTGGTTCCCATTAAACCATTTAAACACTGTCCATTGTAACCCATAGCTGATTGAATCGTTTTTTGGTTTTTGTGGTTTCAATATTATTGCAGTTATAAAGTAGCGAGTGGTACACCTACCCATGATTTCCTTATTTTTCACACTAGTACATCCACAATATTTCATCAAAGCCACCAGTTGCTCACCCCACTTAGCGCTCCATTTATTCGTTCCAAACACTCATTCATACCATTCAAAAACGCTCCAAACTCACCCAAAAAGATAAAATAAACAACTTCAGTCAAAATAAATAAAACTAGAAAACATTTCATACACATAATTCAAATTTCGCGCTACTGATAGGCTCTTGAAGATCTATTTATAGAACTTGTATGCATTTTTGTGAAAGATGGGATTATTATCGTTAATTTTGTTCACCCTGAAAAAAATAGTGACATTGGATTACCTCTCCATACACTCGTTCAATTTCTATCCAAAATCATTCCAAAATCATTTCGAATTATTTACTTTGTCAATTTCACGATGTTCTTAACTTGACAATTTTCCTTCGCCAAAAGGTAGATGATTTACGACATGTGCCACATTGGGGTAAAAGTTGGCCGAGCCGAGGTTCAAACTCACGACTACAGGATTGATAGCCAAATGCGTTACGGCTAAGATAGTCGGGCTCGGCTCCCAACTTCTTGAAGAAAAAAGCTTCTTAAAAGTTAAAACATTATAGAAGCTTTACAAGTCACGTATACTTACACCAGGTGGTAGAACATATCCACCAATAGTTGTGTTTTCCCCGGCTTTCCTTGTGGCTATAGGAGCTACAAACCGTAATCTCAACGTCTCGTTGATAAAACATCGTAGGTACCTGTGGTTTAAGAAGAATTAAGAGATAATCAATATTGTGTTTGTTTTCATCGAGACATGAAACTAAAACGATAATCATACTTTCTTTCCTCCATAAATTAAAACTGCATACTCTCTTAAGGTAGTGGACCCGTAATAGTGAACTTTAAAAGTTTTAACCGATGTAACAAAATAAATTTCACTAGGAAACCTCGGTTAACATTGTTAAAGTTCGTTACTTCTGAAACGTTGCAAAACTTTTACGGGTCCACTACCTTATTTTTTTATAGTTGAATATCAATAATCTACAGTAAGTTACATTGTGAAATTGACACTCATCTGGATCAATACCATTTCAAGTCAATCGCTCAGCGCTCCGCTCATTCATTCCAAAAACTTACCCACACTATTCAGAAACGCTCATAAATCGTTCAGCAAACACTTGACGACTGTTCAAGCTTCGCATTCAAACATGTATTCGTGGAGGTTTGAAAATGATTTTTGGCCTTTCAGAAAGCACGAATTTTGATAGACGGAAATAAGACTCTAATAAAAGAGTTTGAGTCGATTTAAGCAATGGACAAGATAATGCTTGATTTCATGGTGGCGTTAAACTAAAAGGCCAGTCAAACTCTTGTATGAATCCGCGCAAGACTTCTGATATCAATGGGGTTTTGAAAGTTCTTTTTAGGCTTTTACTAAGTTTGACCTATGCTGTTAAACAAGAGAATTGTTAATGATTCGCTTGGATTTCCATCGTTTTCAATACATGAGTATGAGCCGATGATAATATATGCAACGATATAGATTTCTAATATTACTTACTTTATTGGTAGGATTAAAAAGGAGTCACTAAATGTTTTATACGTTCAGAGGTGCTTTTTTAGAGCGAAACG
This sequence comes from Fragum whitleyi, assembly GCA_948146395.1. Classification (NCBI taxonomy): domain Eukaryota; kingdom Metazoa; phylum Mollusca; class Bivalvia; order Cardiida; family Cardiidae; genus Fragum; species Fragum whitleyi. The sequence goes on from OX411547.1 coordinate 67,885,138, forward strand.
AAAAATTCCGCTCAATAGGATTATTTGGACGTCATAAGAAACGATTTTTGTTATTGTGAGTTAAAACATTCGACGTCGTCAAGGCTACTTCTGTTAAGCCAATGCAAAACCATCTTCGTTTGCTCATAAAGATAGCTTAAGATGCTTATAAAGCCGCTTAAAAATCTTAATCAAAAAAACGCTCCATCTTAAAAAAATCAATGAGATTCTTAAGAATCTTAATCTGAGTAACACACCTCATTTGATAACATCAAGAAATCGAAAAGGTGAATATTTTTGGTATTATTTTGGAAAGAATTAGTGGGAGCTGCTAGCTTTGAATGAAATAAGAATAATGTAATGTAGTATCACTAACCTCGTCCATTCGGAAGAAATTAACGATATTCTAAAACCCCCTTTAAAAAATCAAAGCACTGAAAGTACTGCTGGTAACGTTTCTGTTAGCATACTAAAGTTTTGTTCTAAAATATTACATTATAAATTCAAATTCAAATTCAAATTCCTTTATTGGTTTAAAAAATCCAGTTATAGGATTGTCACCAAGAACATACATACAATAAACACACAAGACAGAACATATCAAAAGGTATATATCAGATGGGTATATAATCTAAGATTAAAGAACCGATATAAAATATCAGCATACATATCGAGAGCCAGGGTCAAATCATGATAATGTAATTCAAAATCATTGCAATCAGAGCTAGAAGAATGCAGTTATTGCTATGCTTAGGAATCACACTCATAATACTTGCCCAAAGATAATCTTTTTTATATATATATAATATATAATTAATTTCACGGTATCTATGACCAATTATAAAGGTAACGATGACCCTAAAAATGCATATATTATAATATGTTTGCATTCAATAAGTTTATGAACAAAAATAAAACTTAAAACCTTTAATAAAGAAAAAATATAAATCAATCTAAGACTTATAAAGACCTAAAGAAGCAGCAGATAACAATTTTTATTTTCATATTTATCTAATAATTAATTTATTTTATTTCCTTTTTTTTTCTTTTTTTTTTTTTTTTTTTTTTTTTTTTTTTTAGCAGAAAACAATGACAAAATGAACAATTTGCGTCGAAGAAGATCTGCTCTATTTTCATAATAAGGGTCAACAAAGTTTAGTAAAAAGCAAGTTTTCTTTACCAAGAAGATGGATATACATGATTCATACTAAGGGTTCCGAATTAATACACTGAAATAAAAGGAGACTCAAGAGTTTGCAGCTGTTTTTGCGAGTAGATTATCTCTTTCTTCAAACATTTTGTGAACATAATATATACAAGTTTGCAACACATCATATTCTTTGATTTGTAAAATGTATCTAAATTTATCATCATCATTCATGATTTTAAAGGAAGGTGTGATGCCTTCTACCTCAGCAAAGAATAATTTCCTGCTATCTGATAAAGACTGGCATTGTAATAAGAAGTGGGCTTCAGTTTCAACTTGTGATTTACAAAGAGGACAAATTCTGTCTATGAAAGGTTTCTTTTGGTGCCTACCCTTTTCAATTTGAAGATTATGTGCACTTACACGAAATTTGGCAAAAGATGTAATTTGTTCTCTGGGCAAATCATTTATGCGCAAATACATTTCTTTCTCATAATTTATCTTAAAGGTTCTGAAGGTTCTAAGTTTGTTATTGCTATCATCAAACATACATTTTTTCCAATAATGTACATAAGATTCTTTTAGTTTGTTATAAATTGAATTTTTCAGTTTATTTTTGGAGAATGTGAAGTGATTGTTCCATACATGTTCAAATCCAATAACCTTCATAAATAATTTGAATTTACTTGCGAAACCTTTGGGAAGGGAGCAACTATCTAAATATGATTTGTATGCAAGAAAATTCTGATTTAAATTAATCAGATGTGTCCAAAAGGCACAAGAATATTTCAAACCGTATACAGCCAAAGGAAAGATTCCAAATTCTGATCTTACTGCATTATTGCTTGCATACTTGTTTACACCCATGACTGATTTCAAAAAGCGAACTTGAATTTTTTCTTGTTGTAGCAGATCATATCTATGTTCAAAACTAATTAAATTATCTTTATTTACAATAAAATCTAAAGACAGTACTTCACTACAATATAGAAGTATTGGTTTGACACAATGTTCATACACTTTCAAATATAAATCAGTATTCATGTTTTCTCCTGCCAAAGCTTTTTTAATACTAAATGTTGCTTTTAGTGCTTTGTTGCACAAGTACTTAATGGCTTGGGTGAAAACACCGGATGCTCTGAAAATGATACCTAGATATTTGTATTCCTGTACAATCTCAACCTCTGTTTGCATGTATTTGAATGAAAAACCTTTAAGAACTCTACCTGACTTGTTGAATACGATAACTTTTGTTTTAGAAATATTAACTGATAAATTCCGTGAGAGACAAAAATCTCCCAACTTATTCATAGCTGACTGAAGTCCTGTTGCAGTTTTAGAAATAAGTACAATATCATCAGCATATAGGAGGCTTGACACATATGTATTATCTACAGTGACAGGATCACATGAATTATCAAAAAAGCTATCTAAATCATTAAGGTATAAGGAGAATAATGTAGGGCTTAATATACATCCTTGTTTTACCCCAATTTTGGTCTCAAAACTTGCCCCTAGACCACTTTGTGTTTTCACACAACATGACAAAGAGGCATACATATCCTTCAAAATGTTAAGAAATGGACCTTTAATATTGTACTTGTACATTTTGTGAAACAGTGCACTTCTGTTAACCGTGTCAAATGCTTTGCTAAGGTCAACGAAGCAAGCATAAATATTTTTTGAAAGCTTAAAAGCCTTATCAATAATTGTTTTCAGGGTCAGGATGTGATCGCTAGTGCGACAATTTTTACGAAAGCCTATTTGTTCAGGTCCAATAATTTGATTACTCTCAATATAGGTATCTAACCGATTGAACAGAACTCTTGTAAAAAGTTTACTAAAACAACTTGATATGGAGATACCTCTATAATTGCTTGGATTATTAGCCCCACCTCCTTTGTAGATGGGCTTGATAATGTTTTCTTTCCATGATGAAGGGTATATACCTTTCTGCAGTATTTGGTTGAATATAAATGTATAATGTTCCAAAAGAACTGGTACAGACATATGCAACATTTCATTTGAAATCTCATCGATACCACAAGATTTACCACGTCTTAAATATTTTACTGCTTTCAAAACTTCATCAGTAGAAATACTTTTGTTAACAATAGAATTATCATAGCTTTCAAATACATTACAAGTTTCAGAAGCTAATTCATCATCAAAATTATTCACATAATCAATGTTCATGAGAGACTTGAAGTATTCTGTCCATGTACTAGCTGATATTTCAGAAGAAGGATCAGCCTTTTGTTTTTCTAATAAATCATTTACACAATTCCAGAACTCTTTAGGATTTCTTTTCTCACTCTCCAAGAGACCACTTAACATTTTTCCTTTAAATAATCTTTGCTTTTTCCTCAATAATCTGTAATACTCTTTACGTTCAGAATAAACCCTGTTACGTAACGTAGAATTAAATGGATCTGATGCTAACTTGCGAGATAGCTGTTTCAAATGTCTATAATGCGAATCACAATCAACATCATACCACTTTTTCTTAGCTTTTCGCCTCTTCACCTTTTTTTGGCAATTGATATTACATTTTTGCTTTTTGAAAGCAGCCTCATGGAGAGTGGAAGACATGTGATTCACCATCAGATCTACCTGTTCTCTGACAGAAATCAGTGGATTTTGAGAAATATTGAAGAAGGAATTATAAAAATTAGCCCTATTGATTTTGCCAATGTTATGTTCAAAATTTACTCTTTGGCTGTCCTCCCATTTCAAATTCATAGGAGATTTTCTCAATATTTCAGGTTTCTCATGACAAACTATAGACTGAATATCAACCAATAAAGGACAATGATCAGAAAAAACAATATTAAAATCTAAAATCTTAAACTTATTTATTGCATACATGAAATCCGCACTACAAATACAATAATCATCAATTGATGATCCATGAAAACCATGATAAGTAGGCTTTCCAGTTGTATCTCCGATGGTACGACCATTAAGTATTCTTAACTGTAAGCCTATGCAAAGTTCCAAAATATTTCTACCATATTCATTTGTAGTTTGATGGATAGAAGTATTTCTAACAGTAAGGTAATTATCAATGTTGAGGTTATCCAAAATTCCATCTGAGATCATATCATCTTCATCATTTGGCATAAAATCTAAGTCTTCAATATTTATATGTGCATTGAAATCACCAATGATCATAACAGAGCCATTTTGCTGGAATTTTACAATATCAGATTCTAATTTAGTAAAGATAGTTTTGTCAACACTTGTTCTTTTCGTGTATTCAGAATTAACTGGAGAAATATAAAGCCCTCCAATGAACAAATCTTTGTTGAGGTTAAAAAATTTCTTACACAATTTTATCCATATCATATCATTATGTGACACATCTATCACTTTGATACCAGCTTTAATTGATTGCCTTATAAATATAGCTACCCCACCACGTAATCTGCTAGGCAATTCAGATTATAGGAGAAATATACATTTGGTAAGGATAGTATCGAGAACGAGAGAGAGAGAGAGAGAGAGAGAGAGAGAGAGAGAGAGAGAGAGAGAGAGAGAGAGAGAGAGAGAGAGAGAGAGAGAGAGAGAGAGAGAGAGAGAGAGAGAGAGAGAGAGAGAGAGAGAGAGAGAGAGAAAGAGACAGAGACAGACAGTGACAGACAGACAGAGACAGAGAGACAGACAGAGACAGAGAGATACTGACAGGCCCTCCGCCTTAACTGAAATCTTAAAGAAATTTGATCGGGATACCATTAAGGGCTCTGAAATTTTTACAAACTAAATGGAGCCCCCTCACATCACCCCGAATTTGAATAAAGCTCTTTATTTGACTTATGATACACATAGGTGAGGGACACATTATGAATAATCGTCGATCTTGACTTACACATTTCTCACTATATATCGTCAATCGTCAACCAAAAAACTTAAATTACAATGTTTCGATCGCTTTTGGCATTATGCCGGTAATTAAAGCGTCGTTATCTGATTCCATAAAAAGATAAAAGAAAAGAAAATTAGATTATCTAGTTATAATTCTTAATTGGTAACGCCAATCGATTATCAATTGACACAATCGAAATCTGTGTTATCTGCTTGAAAGATTCAATAAAAGGATATCAGTTGCTGTTTCGCGATTTTCATTCTCAAATGAAAAGAAAGGTAATTGTTTATGTAAACATGCACAGAATTGCAGACTCGGGATTGACTGTCGCGTGTTGGAAAGTAATGTAAAACCCTATTGCATAAACTTTTCAAAATGCACGGTTGTTGACCAGACGGATCAATTCTCGAAAAAGGGTAAAAAAAAACCTTAGTGAGGACTACTTTTTTGAAAAGCTTTTAACATCTGGCTGGATTTTTCTCACGCCGTAACACCAAAAACTACGTACTTTTCGGTTTGTGGTCTAATGAGACACATTATAAATCAAGACCTGCAAATAAAATCGTCGAATTGTTTGATTGATCTGAATTAAATATTGCTGATTTTGAGCTGTTTCGAAGCACTTTTGAACGATTTCGAGCGTTGATGTAAGATGCGAGGGAGTGTTGGTGAATGAGTGGAGTGAGGATTTGAGCGGGTGCTTTGAAATGGTTTGGATCAAAGTTAATGTCAATTTTACGATGTTTCTTAATGTATTCTGCGTAATTAATGAACTGGCAGGGCGGGGGATAACCGTGACGTAATTTGGCGAGTTTACTTTTCAAACGCGTGCACATAAATGTAACCTTAAAACTAAAGAATTCACGTGCTTTGAGAGAGTGAACACTTTTCATTGTTTGGTTACCAAAGCCTCGTAACTTCAGCTTAATCAAGCTGAAGTTACGAGGATTTGGTTACCAATCTACGGCTTAAGGTCTAAAGTTATTTATGTCGACTCTCTTTAGAATTAGGTTATTTTAGATTAAAGCTGATTTCCCTTAACCTTAAGTGCAACGACCCATTACTTAGGCTCCGCCCTGCTAGGGCATTAATCATGGATAATACACTTAAACCGATAACAGATTATACCTCATTTCATGTAGTGCGGATGGCGTGACGTCCGAATGTTCCAAGACACGCATGAGTTCGTCTTGTACACGTGAAAATACATCTGGATACTTGGATGCGTGATAAACACACCAGGTTAGGGCTAAGAAAAGAAAAAAAGAAGAATGAACATCGATTCTGTTTAAAGAAATATATTATATATCTACCTAAAAAGGTGGAATCCTTTAAAATGATAACATTTATTTCACTATCTCATATGCATTACATTGGTTGATAAAGCCTAGTTTACATTTGGCACAAGGAGCCCTTACGTCAGCCATAAACTCATCGAAACCATCTAATCGTTCGGTGATCGTGCGCTTTACGGTGTCCGTGCAATTATTGCAAGATACTACCGGTGTCGTAGACATTGCAATTTCGTAGAAAATAGTTTCGAACAACGTTTTCATATATGTATGATTAACGAGCAAAGAGAAGCTTGGTCAACCAAATTGAGCATTGAAAAAAACTATCCGGTTAAGAAAGCAGACAATAATTGTTAGTATATGAAGCACATTACTGCCTAAATAGGCTTATCGTCATCAATATATGATGACTCTTAAGGGGGAGTGTGTTATGGGAGAACACTCTCACCACTGTCTGCAAAGGTTCTGGTTTAAATACAATGTCTGACATCTGCGTCAGGGAAAATCTTCTTTGGCTGAGTGGTTAGCGCACTGGACTTGTAAACCAATGATTTGAATATTACTTGTCCGCGTGGGTTCGACTTAGGCTTTCGTCAGTAATTTTCAGCTTTGCTTCAGATGCGACAATTTGTTTGTAATAATCGTTTTGCCATACTTAACGCAGGGTATGCCCTTTGTCACTCACTTATACTAGTACTGTGAAAGCCGCCAACAAGATACACTAAAATGTCTCCAAGAACCGTGATTTCGTCGTGTCCCGTTTCCATGACGACGTCGATAAATTTCCTGTCTGTTCGATGTTTTCGTGAAGCTATGAGAGCTCTAGCAACATTATGGACCTTGTTGACAACTGAAAATAGAATGAAGTCAATTTTTTATTGGCAAACTAAGAAATGTTATAACAAATTTAGATTTATCTGTTCTCGACGAGGCTAGCATAAGCTTGTCTCAAACAAAATCGAGTAATGGATTCTTTGTCTCACATAAAAACCAGTTGTGTACGTAAGAAGACAATTTTGGAATGCTGATGATCGCAATACCGCGATAATGTTCGTTATACTTAGGGCGTAACTACCATTACGCACGCACATTACGCAAGTGTGTTATACGAATAAATCCTTATTCGACAGATAACGTTGATGAATGATCAAAACATCGTAATTACAGCTTTTTCGAGCTGTAGTTACGATATTTTGATTATTCACCAACGCACAAAAGATAAAAACTGGGCGCGGGTGGATGATAGCCCTATTTATCTTTTGCCACAGTACACATACCGCTTTAATGCCATATATTCTTTGGTGGTCGCCTTCAAAGTGCGTATAAATTTCAAAATCCTAGTTACGCCTTTGGTACGACGTTGTGATTGCATCATTTAGAAGGCTACCCAACATATGTGTAAGACAGGGATATTTCCGATGGCCGTTCGTTAAATTACACAATTTGAGCAATGTGAGAATAAGTCAATGAAACAGCTTCAAAACTTGATATCACTAAGGGGGACATCGAGCAAAAACTGCCACTGGATGCTTTGAGACTAATTCTATACGCACTATAACTATACACACTTTATCCATACGCATAAAAGCAGTTCTTTATAACATCGTAGTCATTTTATTAATTAAAGCAATAAAAGCAAGTTTTTCACAGATAGAGCAGTTTTTCTTGTTACCGTTTCAGTATAACCATTCGTGATATAAAACAAACGAGATATTTCTTGTTATTGTCCAAGACTTGCCCTTTGTTCGGGATGACAAAACGGTGCAAACTGTTTGCAAATTATGTATGGCTTTGCATATGCACTTGCGTGCAAAGCGGAGTATAGTTTGCAAACAGTTTTGTCATCATGAACGTAGGGCAGATCTGCGTTTTAGTGCAGTCATATGCAGATAATACTATATTGATTTACTAAAAAAACAATAAAAAAGGTCATAAGTGAAATTTCTATTTTCATATGGTCTTTGGCGAGCCAAATTTTAAGTCACTGTTTCGCTGAGTCTTTTCAATCTAAATCTGTCGTGTATAAATGCTAGTAAAAGGGGTTTAATGTTTGAACGCGCACTTTTCGTGTTTTTTTTAATGAATCAAATTTCAAAAGTTTGTAATAGCAGACGACATAGATATATTTCATATTCTACAAATTTTGAAACTGTATAGGTAATAAACGAATTATATTAGTCACGCTATTATCAAATTGTAGCATATAAATGCAAATAAAAGTGAAACATTACATGATACGTGTAAGATAAATCAACATATACTAACAGGCTATATAATTTAATTCAAGGTAAAAAGGGTTCTTTATATTGATGTTAAAAATTATAGAGCTTTGTGACAGAGTTTCGTCTGGATCCTATCTTTAAAAAAGTTACGAGTTCTGGCAATTTTGATCTTACTTCCTGTATCGGCAATGTTCGATACCGATATGACGAAGTGTCCGGATTACTGTTCCTGTTTTGGTGACACTATAAATTGTACAATTACACCGAAAAATGTGAACGTTGGTGTTAAGCACGTAATCATACCAATGCCGACAATTATTTCACAACACACTTTTTCGGGCGAAGGTTGGGGAGGCCTACTGTCACTGTATATTACCGGAGATTATAACAAACACATCATAAACAACACTTTTTCAGTTATCTTCTCTTGAGTCAATTGGTCTTCACTCAATACACATTTACACTTTAGAACCGGGATCCTTGAACGACCTGAACAACTTGCGGATCCTTGATTTGTCTGGATGTATCCGACTGTCATTTTACTATATACTAGAGATCCTGAAGGACAAATCTATAATTCCAAATCTTCAGACATTGAACCTCAATAAACTAAATCAGTTACGACTTGAACCAATGACGATATTTCCAATCGACAGAAACCTAGTAGATGCGATATTACCAAGAAACATTACAGAGTTACACTTTCAGCACCTGATGTTAAGTGATATTGATACACAAGCTGCCATTCTGCTATGCCATACTTTACAAACCGTGGATATCAGTTGGACTTTAATAGTAGGGAAATATACCGATCCTTTGATAATTGTAAAGCTCTTCAAAGTCTCATTATCGACAGCTATCAATACCAGCCTCTAGGTTGGCAGACATACAAACCAAACACTGGTTTTATATACGACTCTGCATATTTGAATTTTTATCAAAATGCATCACTTCTAGGAGCGAATAACATTGTCCAAGGAGAGGTGCCATTTGTTTGTCATTCATGCTATTGTACGTTCACAAATGAGTCAGGCGTCGGTGATGATATTTATTTACGGGCGATTGATTTCCAAGAAAATAAGCTGAAACATTTCGACGTAGAATTTAGAGGGGAGATAACATTCTTAAATATGACAACTGTTAGTTTTGGCAAGAACGAAATGGAGTATATAAACCCTAAATTCTTCTTAGGAATGAAAACCATAAGAAAATTGGACTTGTCCAACAATGAGCTCTGGCGGATGCAAATGTCAAATCGTACAAACTTCATACAGTTAACGTCGTATTTACCACGATTAGAAAAACTTGATTTGTCAAACAATAATTTGAGCAGCCTGGCGCCTACAATGTTTCTACAAAATACAAGACTTACGTATCTCAACATGTCTGGGAATATTCTAACAAGCATCTTTTTCTCTAAAAGTCTTCCACTAAACTTTCTTGATATTAGCTCAAATAGAATACAACATCTGGACATTACCAGTAGAACGTGGATAGACAGTTGTACAAAAATCAACAAAAACTTTCAGGTGAATATCTCGAATAACCCATTCCTGTGTTTGTGTTCTTCGATAGATTTCTTTCGTTGGTTGTTTAAATCTGCATCGATTTTAAGAAGCAACTCGAGTTTCAGCTTCTCGAAGGACGGAAGGCTACGAGTGTTAAATAAGGATCATTTGACGGAATTATGAACGAACTTTGTTATGAAAAACCTGTATGGAGATTTGTCTTAATATCAATAACTGGAACATCAGGTGCTGCTTTAATCGCTTTCCTCGCTATCAAAGCCGTGAAGAAGATTAAAGAAAACCAAAAAAGAAAACGAAACAGGGATGAAAATCTTGCATGGCTGAGGGATGGCTAGTTTGATAATAATTATCTTATATTTTTATCTTTTAGTAGTTTAGACGCAAATCTTGTCATGAATCACTTGTATCCAGTTCTCTCCGAAGAATTCCGCAGAATAACAAACAGACAGGAAGACATTGTTGGAGTTGGTGATCTGCATTTCCGGCCTGGTTTTTGTCTTCACAATGAAATGATACGTTGTGTTGAGATTTCGAACGTGTTTCTAGCAGTTTTGTCGGAGAACTATTGTAACAGCCCGTATTGCCGGACCGAAATCGATATTGCATTCTCGGGTGAGAAACCAATTATATTGTTGTTACTTGGCGAAGTTGATAGATCGAAAATATCACCTGTAGTGAAGTTTGTTTTCGATAAATATACCCGAGTCAAATTATTTAGAGTGAATGGGGGAATAGAAATAAGACCAAACTGGAAAATCCTATTTGATGCTATTCTTGAAATGCCGCCTAAGAGAAAGGAAAATGGAATTCTTAACGATGTTTTTGACAATGGTAACGATGAAAGAGAAGTGATACCCAACTATTGACGTATGAAAAAGAATAACGACCTCGATTTCAAGAAACTTTACGAGAAGATTTGAAGATCAATTGAATTATTCTTTTCGCCATATTTCAATTCCTTAGATTTACATTTTAATTTGCATGTTAATATATTTCTACAAAGATGATACTACCTGTATGTAAACTTCAAACTGTTTTCAGAAGTTTTATGCAGATTAATGATTACTAATATATATCAACCGCACAGAATTGAAGAGCCTATCAACTCGACATACAGGTATAATACTGATCATTCTGATAAATCAACCAATCAATCGAAATAAAATGTAATATAGACAAATCAATAACCTAAGAAGTCGAAAAAGTGAATGGCATACTTTTCCGAAAATTGAAACCCCTCATATCGGCATAGATGTAATAAAGTCTAAATCTATAAAGCTCTTACGTAACACAATCAATAAAGATATAAGTAATAAAAATGCCATATTAAAGACCGCGGTGTTTATCTGGTGGTATTTCTTTCCTAAATCCTAAAAGACAGCTGCGACATTTATGTGGGTACAGCTTATAGTCCTGAAAAAGCGACACATGTCGTTTCAACAGATGGATTTTCATTATTTCGAAAAAAAAAAAAAACAGTTAAACGCATGTTGCTTTGACTAAAGTACGATCAGCAGCCTACTTGACCACATTTTTTTTTATTGATAGTATCAAATGTTTAAACTTGATATTGAATAAAATAACTTATTATATCAATGCATACAGTTTTCCAGGAAACATAGCCTAAATAGCGTCACTAGGTAATTTCAGCTTTTAAGGTCCACTGGCCGAAGGCCACTAGGGCTAATGGCATGGCGCTGTGTTTGTCGTACGTTCGTCCATCCGTGCGTCCGATCGTAAACTTTTTCTTTAAAAATATTCTCCTCAGAAAGTACTGGATGAATTTCAACCAAACTTCACAGGATTGATCCTATGGTGACCCCATTCATAGTTGTTCTAGAAATTTTGATCCAATGAAAAACATGGATTTAATTGGCGCGACTAATTTCCAAATATGGTAAAAAAATCTCAGAAAAAAATCTCTAATTGATGGATACCAATTAAATTTTACATGAATAATCTATGGATAATCCTTTATCAGTCTAAAAAAATGTGATCAGATGAAAAATATGAATTTTATTGGCGGAGGTCATTTCTCTAGAAGCTTTGGAAATCATTTTCTTAGAATATGATGGGTATCAACAAGATTTCACTGGAATGTTCCTTTTGGGACCCTTTATCAGGCTGCACAAAATTATTGTGATTGGATGAAAAAATGTATTTAACAGGCGGAGGTCAATTTTCTATATGTTATTCATTTAGCGCGTATTTTTTCAAGAATTATTTCAGCATGTGATACCTAAAAACTTTTATTTACTTGAAATTAACCATTCATTCACTCAATTTCTCACCAAATCAGTCGATTCAGGCATGTGGAGCAAATCAGTTGCTCAAGCAGCTCTTATTTTCCAGATAATACAAATGAACAAATTAAAAAAAAAAAACAACCATAAATTCAATGTTAGTTGCAACTGAAAAAAGAACTGCATAGAATATTATAAATACGTTGAGAAAAAGAGAGCGAATTGATTGAAATAAGCAATTTCCCTTTTTTTCTCAATGTCTTCCCTTTTTATTGCATTCAGTGCAGCAAAATCTGTTTCTTTGGAAAATGGTTTATTTTCTTTTTAGAGTATTACAAGAGAAATACTATGACGAAAAAGAAACGCCGGGATACATAAAATAAGTAAGCAACATAGACGAATCAGGGCTGCCGCAGCACACAGAAATTGTTTAAAATCTCACACACAGGCTCATTTATTTAAGTTTTGCAAATTGTATAGGTAGGGGTATTTTACGAGTAACTTCTATGTGATCAGGAAGGTATCAAATTTACTTCCTCTTATCTCAGGTGACTTTAGTTTTCAAAATGGCGGTACATTCAAGATGCAAAAACGTTTGCTAAGGTTTAAAAAAGGCACCCTACTTTGAACGTGTACTGCGCGTACTATTCCTCAATCATTTTTGAGCATTTTCATCTTGAACGCTTGGCAGCTATAGACGTCGTAGTCCATGGGTGAATAGTTGTCAGATTTATTTTCATTCGTTTACTTTAAGTGTTTAACGCTCTAAAGTTTACAGTTTTAATCCGATTGTCTTCAAAATTTGCCAGACTGATTGGACCATAACAAGTAACAAGCGCCATGGGAAAGGAAAGGAAACTTCCTTGTCAACAAATCTACTCTTTTATTAATGAATACATTCGTGTGAAACTTTCACATAAAAGTCCTTTGCAAGTGTCTATGAGTATTTGTGGCGTTTTAGTTACATGCTGAGTCATGTTAAAATGGGCCTTTTCTATTATTTACAAAGCTCCCTTTATATGCTTGGATTTTCTTAAAGAATTATCAGACTATTTGTCGTCATCTAACCTGGCCACATTTTTCCACTTTGAGAATTGCCACAAGGAAAAGGGACATAAATATTAAATTCCTTGTTAACACGACTCCTCTTTCATTTATCGATTTTCATTTACAAAATGGTCCTCGTCATAAGACTAAACGCATATTGCCAGAGTTTGGTGATATTATGGTGATTTTATGATATTACGGAAAAAGGGCCTTAATCTAAAATTCCTTGGTGACAAAACTCCTCCTTCATTAATTCATACACAGAAAGTCATTAATCTTTCAAAGAATGATCTTTACCCCGTCAACTTGGCATATTTTTCTGGTATCGTTATGTTAATATTTTCTTGTTCTGAAAAGTGACTCTGCCATGAGATTCGGTGGAACCAAAGCCATTATGTCCGCTATGAATCTCTAGGTAGTCCTGAAGTTAAATACCTTGGTGATGGTCTAAACATTAAGGGTACTGCTGAACGAGGACTCCGCTGTAAATATTGCCGAGTTCAAAATTCATTCAAGATGGCCGATTTGTTAGGTCATTTAAGATGTTACTCACGTCTAAACAAGGCCTCTTGTTCAAGAAAACGATTTTGTTAAGCATTATTTCGCGTATACAAACTAATTTTAATCCGTTACATTTTTTTCTTTTTAAAATTTCAAGGTAACCTTCATTTGATTTTAAAGTATTTCTATTAGTAATAGCAGAATAATCGTAAAAATACAACTGAAGAGAAAAGGTGATAAAATAAAATATCCTGATTAAAACATTTCATACGTTTAATTCGGTTAGGAGATTAAAATATTATTGTTTAGTCTAATCATTCGAACTATACTACCGGTACATGAAATGAAAACATATACTCAGAACAAGAAGTTAAGCGCCACCAGTTTTTAGACAGAAGATTTTAAACGGCAGGGAACCTGCATTAATTCAAAATAACAGAGATGTAAATATTGAGTTCCAATGTTGAAAATGGTATGTTGATTTAAAAATTTCACAACAATACATGGGTGGTGATAAATTTTATTGACTTTGTACCTTGAAATGTAAATGACGTATTTTCAACTTTTTTCAAAACATGAAAAAACATTGTCAAAGCCGACTTACGGTGTTGTCTATGACACGAAACTTGGTTTAAGAAGTCAGATAACACAAATGCGATTAATTCCAGTCACATCTTAGTCAGCAGCGATCACTGCGCGCACCCTCCTCGGCATGCCAGGAATCAGCCTCTGGATGATGTGTTGAGGGATTTGCTGCCACTCCTGGTGCAGTGCTGCTTCTAACTCAACCACATGTACAGGAGGCTCTCTCCGACGTATACGGCGCCCTAAAATGTCCCACATGTGCTCGATGGGTTAAGATCGGGACTACAAGCCGGCCATGGAATGGTGGTGACCGCTTCACGTTGCATAACGTCCACCACGACTCTTGCTTTGTGGGGTCTAGCGTTATCATCCATGTACACTGGTCTTATTCGAAGAGGGTGATTGTCAAAATGTGGAATTACCACGGGAAAAAGGATGTCATCGCAATATTCATCGCCAGTCAATGCTCCTGGAACTGTCACTAGGTCCAGTTTACAGCCGTAGGAGACACAACCCAATATCATAACGGAGCCACCGCCACCCTGATAGATTGGTTGGACGTACTTTGGTGCAAATCGGGTGTTAGGTTGTCTCCAAACACGAATTCGGCCATCGGTGACATGCAACAACACCCTGTACTCATCTGACCAAAAGATCCGACGCCATGATGCCAAGTTCCAACGTGCCCTCGGTCTACACCATATTAGACGTTTATTGATGTGTCTCTGTTGTAACTTTGGACGTGTGAGGGGTCTTCGTGCCCTATACCCAGCCATCCGAAGTCGATTTCGCACTGTCGAAATAGAGACCCGTCTGTGTGTATTCCAGTTGTCCCTTAGTATAGGCGCACTGGTGAAGGGCAGACTTCTGACGTGACGCAAAAGTGCTCTATCCTCTCGAATAGACGTTACTCTAGTGCGTCCAGATCTGACACGGTCCTTAACATCGTTTGTCTGTGCGTTTTGTTTTTTTTTTTGTACCAAACGTGTTATGACACTGTGGTGATACCCAAGCTGTCTGGCAATGGCTCTACAAGACATTCCAGAATCTCACATTCCAATTATTCGCAATCTTTCATTTGTAGACAATCTACGCCTTGCCATGACTGAGTTTCAAATCGAAATGTAAACAATTGCACGAGCTACACAACGTAAGTATCTCTGACAGAAAAGCTGATTTTCAACTTTGCACGAGCCCTGGCTTAACAGTCATTGCACGAGACTTGCTGAATATGCACGTGCATCCGAAACGTTTTTAATCAATAGCTCCAAGGTCGTTTTAACCGTTTGACAACATAGATACATTATTAAAGTTTTCGATAGAAATTTTATTAACTTATAACTTAGTGGCGCTTAACTTTATGTTCTGAGTATAGATTACATAAAGGGGTAACAAACATACCCTCATCAAAATACTGCCGTTCTTCAGTTCCTTCTACAGGCAAACCGTTTGTGAAATTATTCTCTAAAACTGGCCAAAACTGAAAAAGATATACAAAGTAACGTAAACGGACTACAATGTATATGATTATGACACCCGAAGCTGAACGAGTCACGAAGAAAAAATAAGTTAAACTGTGTTATTTTGAAATTAGTCTTTTTTGAAAAAAGATTAAAAAAAGGTATTCTTTGAACTAACCTTTATTTGTGATCTTGGCCCTGACGTTGCCAAATAAGCTCAATAAATGACAAAAATACACATCTAGGAGAACAACAGTTACTGTGTAATGTCAATTTTAACCTACCGATAATGCAGAAAAATGTTCTGCGGACAAGGTCAAGTTTGCCATTTGACCTTTGACTGTTACCTTGACATTTGGCTATCCAAACACATTCTTAGTAAGATATTAGTTCTTACAAAGAAATTACTACATTGTATATTGTGATATTTTGAAAAACAACTGTAAAAGAAGAAAATATGCTCCAGGAAATGTCATTTTATTTTACCTTGGACAGTTACCTTGACCCTTGAGTATCCAGACAAACTCTTCGTACGACAAATTACTCAGCAAGGCGGACTGTCGTACCTAGATGTTATGATATCAATCCGTAGTAGATATTAATTCGATAAGTAGCGGACACGCATACGCACAAATTCACATTTTAAATATAAACGCAGACACACACATTAACAATGGCAGGCTCTTTAAATCGTACTCAAAATTTTAGAAGGACCACTTGCAAAATTGCATTTAATTTTACCTGAGAATGAAAAGTACGCAATGTCTTTTGAATATGCAAAATAAATGTGATCTTCGGATGTATGTTACTCAAAAAATATTTGTTCTAGAACGCGACATTGTTCTACAAACCTTGGAAGCGGAACAGTGGCTTAAACTTAAAAGGGGTAATAATTCGGGATACTATTGAACGAAATGCGATGGAGACATTTTGGCAAAATCGATGAAATAAATTTATTGTTAGCATAAAATTGCTTGTTTTAGTCATTTTAGTGCATTTTAATCTAAGATCTGCCTCTCATACTTATTAAACATTTTTCATAATGGGATTTGAGTCTGTCGACGCATAGTTGTTTGCTGCACTTTCAGAAAAGTGGTTGTTATTTTAGGCAGGCAAAACTTTGCAACCTATAATATTTTCATGTCATTTGTAATCATATGAAGGTTTTTTACAATATCTGAATTCCTAAGATACCAGACATTAAGCACAGTGATTGAATTTTAAATCGTCGGTAAATGCGCATCTGTTTGAAAATTACCAAGCTGTATTTTTCCCTCGCTTGATTTAAAATGATCGTCGCCTGGTGTCATGAAGGTTCTTTATTGGCGATTTCTGAATCATATCATAGAAAGCAGTTAAGGAAACAACATAGAATACTTGTAAAATGCAACTTGAAGAAAATGAATACTCAACCAAAGTCTACACACTTTGATTCAGTCACAGCGACCCGAACATACAGGTGACTGCAACAGATGCCTTCCTGGTGAAGCCCATCGCGATTCTTGGACCGTAGCATGCAACACTGATGAATCGGTCGGTAAAAACCCATTTAATGCCAACGTTAGGCTTGTTATAAGTCTGCGAAACTACTTTTGATCTCAAAAATAAATGTAAACAAGAGGGCCGTTGGCCCTGGGTCGCTCACCTGAGAAAAAAGCTTCATTACCTAGGTATGTCCATGCAACCACAGAAAAAAGAGATTTTCACTTATTCAATCAGAATTAGAAGAAGTTTAAAGATTTCAAAAATGATCCAAAGTACTACCCCCTCCCCAAGACACTCAGCACCTGGTGACCCAACAGTTCTGATTTTAGCTATTTTTATTAATGTCCATATATTGATCACCCATAACAATTTTCAAGTCTGTAGGGTTCCTGATCCAGAAGAAGAATAAGGTTAAAGATTTCAAAATTGATCCAAAGTACTACCCCCTCCCCCCTAATGCTCCGCACCTGGTGAATCTACAGTCATGATTTAAGCAATTTATATAAAGGTCCATATGCTGATCATCAATGCCAATATTGAAGTCTATAGGGCTCCTGGTTCATTAGAAGATGAAGGTTAAAGTTACAAAATTTTCACAAAAGTACTACCCCCCCCCCTGGTGCTCCGCACCTGGTGGCATTACAGTCATGATTTTAGCTATTTTTATCAAGGTCTATGAGCTTATCCTTCATGCCAATTTTCAAGTCTGTAGGGCTTGTGGTTCAGAAGAAGAAGAAGGTTAAAGATTACAAAATTTTCACAAAAGTACTACCCTCTCCCCCCTGATGCTCCGCACCTGGTGAATCTACAGACATGATTTTAGCTATTTATATAAAGGTTCATATGCTGATCATCCATGCCAATATTCAAATCTGTCAGGCTCCTGGTTCAGAAGAAGATGAAGGTAAAAGATAACAAAATTTTAACAAAAGTACTCCCCCCTCCCCCCTGGTGCTCCGCACCTGACAGCCCAACAGATATTATTTTAGCTATTTTTATTAAGGTCTATGAGCTGATCCTCCATGCCAAGTTTCAAGTCTGTAGGGCTTGTGGTTCAGAAGAAGAAGAAGGTTAAAGATTACAAAATTTTCACAAAAGTACTACCCTCTCCCCCCCTGATGCTCCGCACCTGGTGAATCTACAGACATGATTTTAGCTTTTTATATAAAGGTCCATATGCTGATCATCCATGCCAATTTTCAAGTCTGTAGGGCTCCTGGTTCCGAAGAAGAAGAAACTTAAACATTACAAAATTTACCCAAAGTACTACCCCCTCTCCCCTGTTGCTCCGCACCTGGCAGCCCAACAGATATTATTTTAGTTATTTTCATTAAGGTCTATGAGCTGATCCTCCATGCCAAGTTTCAAGTCTGTAGGGCTTGTGGTTCAGAAGAAGAAGAAGGTTAAAGATTGCAAAATTTTCACAAAAGTACTACCCTCTCCCCCCTAATGCTCCGCACCTGGTGAATCTACAGACATGATTTAAGCTATTTATGTAAACGTTCATATGCTGATCATCCATGCCAATATTCAAATCTGTCAGGCTTCAGGTTCAGAAGAAGATGAAGGTAAAAGATAACAAAATTTTAACAAAAGTACTCCCCCCTCCCCCCTGGTGCTCCGCACCTGGCAGCCCAACAGATATTATTTTAGGTATTTTTATTAAGATCTATAAGCTGATCCTCCATGCCAAGTTTCAAGTCTGTAGGGCTTGTGGTTCAGAAGAAGAAGAAGGTTAAAGATTACAAAATTTTCACAAAAGTACTACCCTCTCCCCCCTGATGCTCCGCACCTGGTGAATCTACAGACATGATTTTAGCTATTTATATAAAGGTCCATATGCTGATCATCCATGCCAATTTTCAAGTCTGTAGGGCTCCTGGTTCCGAAGAAGAAGAAACTTAAAGATTACAAAATTTACCCAAAGTACTACCCCCTCCCCCCCTGTTGCTCCGCACCTGGCAGCCCAACAGATATTATTTTAGCTATTTTTATTAAGGTCTATGAGCTGATCCTCCATGCCAAGTTTCAAGTCTGTTGGGCTTGTGGTTCAGAAGAAGAAGAAGGTTAAAGATTACAAGATTTTCACAAAAGTACTACCCTCTCCCCCCTGATGCTCCGCACCTGGTGAACCTACAGTCATGATTTTAGCTATTTATATTAAGGTCCATATGCTGATCATCCATGCCAATTTTCAAGTCTGTAGGGCTCCTGGTTCCGAAGAAGAAGAAACTTAAAGATTACAAAATTTACCCAAAGTACTACCCCCTCCCCCCTGGTGCTCCGCACCTGGTGGCCCAAAAGTTATAATTTTAGCTATTTTTATTCAGGTCTATGAACTGATCATCCATGCCAAGTTTTAAGTCTGTAGGACTACTGGTTGAGAAGGAGAAGAATTTTTAAGATTTTCTTAAAATTTCACCTTTTGTTGCCATAGCAACCAGAGTTTTTCATGGATTTCAATTCTTTTAGCTATTTTTGAAGGGGACCACCCAAGCAACATTTCTGTAAAATTTGGAGTTAATTGGCCCAGTAGTTTAGGAGGAGATGTCGTTTAAAGAAATTGTTGACGGACGCCGGACGACGGACGACGACCGACGACCGACGACCGACGACCGACGACCGACGGACGGACGCCGGACGAAAGGTGATCACAATAGCTCACATGAGCACTTCGTGCTCAGGTGAGCTAAAAAAACTTAAGATTCCACATTTTTAAAAAAAATAAAATAAATAAATAAATTAATAAAAATATGTCTCAATTTCCGAGTTATCCCATATTATTGCTCTTACCAAGTTAAAAGCAATATTCCTAGTCAATAGCTTATTAATCCATTGTTCCATTAGCACAAAATAAAAAACCAAATGATCATATTTGCGGAATCAAAACAAAATTTCAGATATTTCATTCAAAGGCAAAAAAATCCATAATATTACTCGTGGACCTTAAAAAATTTTGAGAAGTATATCCTTCCGCAATTCGATGACAGAGTCGTAAAAAGTCATTTAATTCAAAACAAACTTAAACAGAAATAAATTACGTCCGAGTAAAGCTCTTTGAAACTTTGAACGTTGTTGACGTCCTTGAAGTATTCTCCAAACAACGTTATTCCTACGGCCTTGCAGGATAAATCAAACATGACGTCATACACGTTTACGGAACTGTTAACGGGTAATCTAGATAGTTTCTGAATGTATTCGTCTGCAACCTAAAATTAAAGATATAAGTAAAAGTCCAAAGGTTATTATCGTATTATTGCATAAAATATATGTTTTCGGGGGCGTTTTAAGCATAAATTAACGGGCAAACCGGTGCGTTAACGGTGAACCGTCGATTGGTAAGTAAACTCACGTGGCGTTAACGCTAGGCTTATTTCACTTGAATTTCCGCGGTCTCGATCTGTACACATTATCATTTTTTTTATATTTAAATTCAATATAGAGCATAAATGAAGACGTTGTATTAATATCCCCGTGTTAAATTTTGTGAAGTCATAAATTTACTATGCAACGCTTGTTAAAACAGAAGTGACGGTGCAATGCATAGCGCAGTTTTTTTTTTCAAAAATTCGTTAGTTTCCAGCAAGATTTTTAAGCGTTCCTCAGAATCTGTTTAAATAATGCTAAACAAAATTATACGAAATAATAGCTTCAATTCACGTTTTTTCGAGCGTCAGCACTTGCTTCGCATTTTGGCGTTAGACTATTTTTCGGGTCTCTTCAGACGTAAACGCTCTCAAAATGAGAAGAACCGTAAAATTGTTGAAAGTTAATTTGAATCTTAGTTGGCACTTCTTTTTTGAAAAGCCTTAAACATCTGTCTTGATTGTTCACACGTACTAACACTGGGGAACGTAGAAACGTCCACTAAAAATTTAAAAAAGAACATGCTCATAATAAACATGAAAAACTCGCCTCTTTAAAAGTTGAGAAGTAATCATTTACTGATTCTTGGTTCAAGAAAGCATCATAGCCCCTTCTACGTTGTTTGGCCTCACCACCATTAACAAACTGTATACCCCGGTTACCGAAAACAGGTTCTATGAAAGACATGGCTGAAACAATATACAAATGTATATAAAATGTGAACAAATGCATGCAGTACTTTGGGATTTTTTTCCATGGTGTAATTTTCGCCAATTTTACCAACCTCGCTAAGTGGCGAAAATTGAACACAAAAAAAATACCCCTAGTATTTTGAAAATGTGCCATCCATACATATTACTTATCAACAATAAACTTTATTCACACATATAATTGTCTACATGAGGTGTCAATCGTTTCGGATATAAATACCACGACATTACTATTTAAATGTGACTTTGTCAAACAAATAAACTCAGTCAGTAGAGCACTGGACCTTAAAACAAATGAAGGTCGGTCGCGTGGGTTGAATTCCCGGGCTGGTACACTAACAAAGACTTTCGGATGAAACGTCAGACCCAGGTTCCGTGAGACGGTACTTTACACCGAGCACGTTAAAGAACAGTGGCGGATCTCAGCAGTAGCTTTATCATGTATCCTTGCACTATCCCCCGTAACAACTAACCGTCGACTGGGATCGTTGCTCATATGGGCATATGCCATGGTAGCGACAAAAAGTAAACGGAATTACATACTCAAACTGTGAGAAATTTTGCCTTTGCCTGTTAGGATTGGATTAACATCATGGGTACCACGATTATCGAAAAATGGCTCTATAAAAGATAAGGCATTTTGGTTCATTCACAAAGTTACAAAAGCAAACGAATCCCGGTTTCATGTTAACAAATCGTTTTCGAAAAATCTTTTGGTTTAAACCTTTTTATTTTACATCGATTGGGAAACAAGTTCTTACAACTTAAATTACTCCCTCTCGATTCTACATCATGGTAAATTCACCAGTACTCGCGCCGAATGTGTCCGCCTATGAAAGAACCAAGATCGATAGTCGCTCCCTGGAGTCGAACTCAGGATCTTTGGGTCAAGAGGCCGACGCTCTACCTCTAGACCACGGACACCACATAAAAAAATCTTTCGCTTTGTCTTGGTTCAGCAATAATTTAATTTTAGTTGTGGCAATTAGTATTCGTATATTCTGATTTGCTGAAAATTTTGTTCCCCAATAAAAAAATAGCTATTTTTAAAGCTTGCGTAGAAATTTGTTTAATAAACAATCAGTCTCATTATGGAGAAATCTTCATATTGTATAATGATATTAAGTTAGACGTTAGAAGATATGAAGAGATCATTTGATTCATGGAGGTATGAAGCTAGAAACCTAATTACACTTCTGCTTCGAGCGTTCATAAAGTGCGATTAAGTTTTAGTATCATACCTCCAAGAAATAAAATACTTTTCAACTCTTAATAGGTTTAGCTTACTGTATTCGAAGATGGTCTATTACCTGGTTTGTCGAAAAGCCTCATCTGGTCTGTAAAGGACTGGGGTGATGCCGTGCTGATGACAGGTTTTTCACCGAACCAAATCTGTATGACGTCACCATATTTTCTGTGTGCGTCACACAGGAAGTGATACAGACTTCCGGCTTGAATAATGTCTGGAAAGTTGCCTTGTCTAAAGAGTACAGGACTATAATAAACTAATGTTTCAAAGCATGGATAATGCTGGCTCAGAATAAACTAATGTTTAAAAGGAGTGATAATTCTGGCTCTGAATTTCATCTGCAAAAATATCTCGATCAGCCAAATATAATGAGAAATTAGGATTTTTTTGCGATAAATTTTATGATTTTCTTCACTTAATTGCATTTTGCTTGAAATTTTTCTCTCATAAAGTCAATTTCAATGAGATTTTTGGCAGAAAAATGAGAGAATCTCTCAATATCACACCCCAAAATGATCCCTGAAAAGTACATGTTTCTACAGCCTGTCAGCAGGATCATTTTTGTATAGAAATAAAAGGAAAGGAGACAATGTAAAACTTACTCGATTTATTTAAATCGAGATAAATTTAAAGATAAACTCTTCATGCTTTTAAAAGTTCTACCTTGAAATAACATATAAGACATTGTATGAACTTGCAATAAGGAGAAATTTAAATAAAAAATTGTAGTCGCTCAGAAATAAGATAAATATTATTAAACCTGCAGTTTTAATAATTATTTCTTAAAACAACTTTATAAAACGGTTTATTCTAAATCCATGTATTTGTTACAGGTTACAGGGAGGTAAAAACAATATGACATTCGATCTTCAAGAAATTCAAATTATTTGTAGCAAACAAAACAGGCCAGATCAGTATGTTCAGTATGTAATATAGTATATTATGACCCTATCCGTTTCTGTAGCATGTGAAAGTTAATTACATTGTAAATGGAAATTTGTAAACCATGTTTTAATTTCATTTTCCGTTTCTTTTCTATTGAAAAGACTAATCGCGAGTTCGTCTGCTGTATATTTGTATGGGGTTAAGGTGACGACGCAGGTGTTCGCAGACGAACGTCTTCAATAAGAATCATCGATTACAGTTTTACCAAATGCGGCTCGCGAGACCATAAACTCTAATATATATTGTTACTTGTCTTTTTTAGTTACGTTTTTACAATTCTTGAAAACTTCGGTGCTATGGCAACTTGAAAATGACAGTTCTTTTACTCGTATTACACAATTTTATTTCCTGATCATGTTTCATTTAGAACTTTGATTCAAATCGAAAACAGATAGATTCCCCAATGAGTACTTGGAGTTTTTTTTTTTATATATATATGATGAAGAGAATATTTAGAGTTTTCACTGAGGTATGAAACTTAAAATATAATTACACCGTATGAATGCGCGTCATATCTTTATTTCCTCCATGTTAACAATGAAGAATTTACATGAATTATATATGAATAAATAACTACAAATCAACAAAAAGATAGAGAGAATACAATGTGTTCAATAACATATGTAAATACAGTAAATTATGCATCAGTCAGTGTCTTTATAAAGGCTGTGATTAGTTTCTAAATCTGCAAACGCGTTCTTTCTTTTGAAAATTGACCATATATTACTGACGTGACAAAGTACGGACATTATTAAATCAATATGGGACACATTCAACTGACTAATGAAATATGGATCTGGAGCACCAAGCAAGATGCACATTTTCTTGCCATTAGAAGTTGAAATGCAAAAATGAATGCCATTCCATGCCGAAATTCTGCCCAATCGAATAAAAGCCTTGACCTCGACTCATTCAAATTACTGTAATGAATGAGGAAATTGCAAATTTCATAAGGATTGATTAACCAACATCTACTACAGTTCTGTTCTCTTCACTGCCCTAATCCCGATATTATCTCTATCATATTTCTGCAATATTAAGAATATTTAAATTTGAATTTCCTTATATTCTAGATTATACTTTCGCAAAAAGCAGTGTGTATTTCGGCAAATAAGAAAAAGTTTTAACTCCTTGAGATACCTTCCAGCCATCGGGTTTTAAATTGCAAAGAAGTTTGACGCTCTATAATGCTTTCTGTAAACACTTCGGAAATATACCTACTTTATAAAAATAATTGCAGAAAATGATATAAGTTTTATCCGATTAGTATGGAAAATATATCTGTAAAATTACCCGATTTGGAAGGATTTGAAGAGAAAAAACTACACGTGCGCTTAAGAAAAAAAATCGCTTTATGAAGTTGCTAGGGTTTAATGAACAAAGTTGTCCAAAAAGGTTCAACTTGCGTTTTTCGACGATGGTTTGCATGTCAAACATTTGTAACAATCCAAGTACAATATTTGTGTGTTTGAGTAAACATGAAAATGTTTAACCAATTGGTGATAGATATTTTCAATAGGACAACTTTAAGCCGGAGCTTAAAAACAGCTGTGTACTCTAAATTATTTTCATTAGGTAATGTAACCATTTTTAGAGCTAATTAGAATTAAATTATAGATTACTTTTGTTTGTTTTTCAGTTCAGCTCCATCCTGCACCGTAAATTATGTTTTGTTTCATTCTCGAAAGAGAAGAATTTCATAACATTCGTGTCCGTAAATGCATGTACAATCGACATTCCAGTCGGAAATTAGCAACCTTTTTAATTCATTAGTCAGAATAGTTTGGCTGACTGAGAAGGGACGAATATATTCGTACCTGGTTAGCTGTGTAAATTTAACCAAAAACCTTTTGCCTTATATGAGCTTATTTTCAAATTCTAAATCTACGGGGGCCTGAATTACCAACCAAAATACGATGATTTTTTGCGTAAGTCAAAAATTAAACTTGCCTCTGCAGTAGTAACTTAATATGGAATTCTGTCGTGCATCATCTCATTTGAATCGTCTTCTTAAGACGAGTCCAATGAGATTATGCAAGGCAGAATCTAACAATTCATGAAAGCACTAGGTACGATTTGTGATTTTGACTTACGATTTTTTTCGTAAGATGTTGAGTACTGAACGGGTCTATGAGCTCAATCAAGGATACATTTGCGACGAGTGAAAATGAATTTACCTTTTGTCTTCTGGTTGTGGGCCTGGTATTTCTGTCTTCGAAATTTCCTGCTGAAAAAAAACAGTCATAGGAAAAGGACTGTCTGGGATCTATATGACGTTACGCAAGATACTAGTGACCCTTTGTGTTACAAATAGTTTCGACGTCGGCGTTCCGTTTTAACTAAACTATCTTCACGCCAGCATTTGCAAACGATATAATTCTTTTATTGATACGCTGTTAAAGTTTTCGAAGATTCAAATACAAAAAAGTTTGTATTTTTTTAGGACACAAAATTGACACGGATTTCCGAACATTCCGGCGCAGATCCAATGAAACAATGCAGAGTAGGATTGATTCGGTGTGATTTTGAAACACTCATTCAAAGTAAAGATATACGAGGGATATCAAATACTTTTAGCGGTTCAAAAACTAGATTTTGATTTACTGGTAATATGTAGTTTAAGAAAATTGACTAGAACTTATCATTCAAATCGAGGACTTTCAATTATGATTTATAAGATGATTCCGAAGAAATCGCGTTTATCTGAACCAATCGATATTACCACTGAAGAAATCTTCCTTTGAATAGAATTTGATATTTTACTTTTTTTATTCGGTTTGATAAAATGTCTTCTGATTAGGATGTTCCAAGACAGATCAGTTTATGACAGTATAATATGTTTTTTATTTACTTATTTATTTTATCTTTTTTCAATTTGCTTTTGTTTATTTTATATTGATGAGTTTGAACTGCCATCTTCTTTTCTATATATCATGCCTAAATTTGGAGCATTTTAAGTTATTCACTTATTATAATAATAATTGTTATTATCTAGTGACATAAAATTTGAAATATTAAAAACAAATCAAATCAAGCATGTGAAATGCAAATACATTTAATCACATTTATCCTGTTTTGCTTGGTAATGGGGAAAAATCAACGTCGCGTTCTGAAAAATAACGTAGGTGGGACATTTTTGGGTGACTGTTGTATTTACCAATAAACTCATTACTATTAGGCCGAGCATTGAAAGAAAATATCTTTGTAAACAGAAATGAAAATGTATTTTTCCATAGAAATTTTAATTCAATGAAACAAGTTAAAGATATAAATCATTTAGGTTGAAAATAGCAATTTTTTAAATATCGACGTCAAAAATGACATTATGACATTTTTGGTGACTTTTGTATTTTTACTATGTTTCTTAACCGCGCTTCAAACAATAGTCATATTTACATTTTCCTAATCTATAGAGATAATGTATTTCTTAATGTTAAAACCAGTTTGATCAGTGAACTTTACCTAGAACGGTATAGACAAGAAAGTGACTTCACTTACATCGTCGTTAAAGTGGGACTACTCTTATCTTTTTAATCTATCATTCGTGCGTTCTTCATTTTTCTAAATACATTTTAAAAATTAACAATGACGAAACCAAAAACAATATTCTTTCGTCTAGATATAAAATTATTGTTGTGTTTACGGCCGAGTAATTAAGACAGCAAAAAGAAAGACCTCGACTGGGGGAAAGTGTAACGCGGGACACGTCGTTATAACATTATTTTGATACGTTTAGAAGCCTAAATAACCTATGTACATTCAACATAATACGGATCTAACCAAACAATCAGATAGATTATTATTTGATGCAGAGTTTGGTGTATATTTCATTACTTTCTGACGAAAAATCAGGATTTTATCGCAATAACCAGCTAACAATATCGACGTTTTTGTAAAATGTCACCAGTATCTTGCGTAACGTCTATGTATTATTTGATAGATTGGAATGAAATGTTGCTAATTTTGAACATTTCCGAAGTTTCGAACAATTCCAGAGTCTTTTTAAATGATGTGAGTGAATGTTTTGAATGAGTGAATGTCGATTTAAGAATGTTGCTGTAGTAATATTAAATTTACGTTACTCTAACAAAGTTTACCTGGTTTGAAAGTCTAGCTGTTCTCGACGTTACTGCAAAATAAGCAAGAATGACGACCAGGCCAATCAGAATAAGCGACACTAGCTCCATGAGGTTTATAGATCCGAGTTTTGTTCCACTTCTTTCTCCCACCCCGGTATTCTTTTTACTGCTCCTGCAGAACTTGGCTATGAATCACCATTTTGGTTACACATATATACATAGATTTGTTCGCTGCGTAAACCGTCGGTGGGCTACTGAAACCTCACATCTAAAGCTTCGATAAAGTTTTAGTTGCAGGTTTTTGGTCGCCTGTCATACTATCTATCACAATAATAGGTCATGGACAACCGGTGTCACGTCACTAAAATATTGGTCAATATAACCCGTATCTAATACAGATCTACATCATTTCGATGGCTCAACACAAAAAATTGTAACTGTCCATATGTTTATTGGCAGTTACAATTGTTTCGCACTGAGCCTTCGATTTGTGATGAACCGAAATCTATATACAATAAGGGACTTTAAAAACGCAAAGAATGAAAAGTCCAATTTTCGTACAATGGAAATATTAGGAATGGGACTCGGTATAAAAAACTTGAATAAAATGGGGAGGCATTCCAGTCTGTTTGTAGCGGAACACGAGCAACGTAATAGCTCATTCGGAAAACCACTCGGCCAATCCCACGATCAACCTCGGATGTACATAGACGGACTATTTTTAAAAACTACGGGAAAACCTTGGAAAAACTCGCTGACGTCAGTTAAAATGGCGTTAGCCCTCGAAACTTTGAGTGAAACATTCGACGTCGTCATCGCTACTCGTTTAAGTCACTGACGCGAAATCATCGTATCCTTATATAAATATCTTTAGATTCTTAAATAACGGCTGAAAAATCTTAATTTTTGAGAATAAAGAATTAAGATTTTCCAGCCGTCATTTACTGTAAAAGATTTCAATCTATAGGCTAATATTTCTTACACTGTTTCCGCCTAACAAAATGCACGATTTTGTTACATACCCATCCGCCTTACATACATCCGAGGTATGTTGCAGTTTACGGAAATGGCCGAGTGATGTTCCGAATGCGTAATAGCTGTTTTACAACAACAATGGCGTGGTATTCCGAAATATTATTTCTGGTGAAGTTTTTTTTCTCTAAAACAATAGACTGTGAAATAGAAAGCCTCAGAAACACTTTTGAATCATTGTCTTGGAACCCATAGCCTTCGCCAAAAAAAGTTGACTATTACAACACCATTTTTCAAAATCCCTTTGCTTAAGGGAATGAATTAATTCGGTTTTTTTCTTGTATAATACAATAGTATCTTTAAGAAATCTGTAAGGGATTAGAATATGAAAACAAGAGCATCACCTATAGGTGCCTACGCTCGGCTGTTGAAGGATGGATTGTGTAAAAAAAACTCTAAGTCGAAAAGGGAGCATTTTTTGCACAAAATGCATCTAGAGTTATCTGCCTTGATACTTTAGGTTGCCCTTTTGATGGTGAACATGTGTGCTAAGGTTCAAGTGAATACCTTCAGTAGAACCAGAGATATCACAAGATGTCAAAGTTTTCGCACGACGACGACGACATCAACGACGACAACGACGACGACACGAAGGCTAAAGCAATACCTCGGGTTTTCCCCGAAAACAACCGAGCTAAAGATCACTTTGGCCTTTTTTTAAAAGAAATTGATCTCGGTCGATATGTCAAATTAACGTCGATTTTGTTGACACTTAATCTCTTATTTTCAAAGTCAAATTCAAATTCAAATTCCTTTATTGGTTTAAAAATCCAGTTATAAGATTGTCACCAAGAACATACATACAATAAACATACAAGACAGAACTGATCAAAAGTTATATATCAGATGGGTATATAATCTAAGATTAAAGAAACCGATATAAAATAGCAGCATACATATCGAGAGCCAGGGTCAAATCATGATAATGTAATTCAAAATCATTGCAATCAGAGCTAGAAGAATGCAGTTATTGCTATGCTTAAGAATCACACTCAAAATACTTGCCCAAAGTTAATCTTTATATATATATATAATTAATTTCACGGTATCTATGACCAATTATAAAAGATCCGATGACCCTAAAAACATGCATATATTATAATATGTTTGCATTCAATGATAAGTTTATGAACAAAAATAAAATTGAAAACCTTAAAAGAAAATGAATACATAAATCTTAGACTTATAAAGACAGCAGATAACATTTTCATTTTCATATTTATCTACTAATTGATTTAATCTATTTCCTTTTTTCCCTTCTTTTTTTTTAGCAGAAAACAAAGACAAAGAACAATTTGCGTCTAAGAAGATCTGCTCCATTTTCATAATAAGGGTCAACAAAGTTTAGTAAAGAGTAAGTTTTCTTTTCAAAGAAGATGGATATACAAGGTACATACTAAGGTCTCCGAATTAATACACTGAAATAAAAGGAAACTCAAGAGTTTGCAGCTGTTTTTGCGAGTAGATTATCTCTTTCTTCAAACATTTTGTGAACATAAGATATACAAGTTAGCAACACATCATATTCATTGATTTGTAAAATGTATCTAAATTTATCATCATCATTCATGTTTTTAAAAGAAGGCATGATGCCTTCTACCCCAGCAAAGAATATTTTCCTGCTATCTGATAAAGACTGGCATTGTAATAAGCCAGCGGGCTTCAGTTTCAAATTGTGATTTACAAAGAGGAAAAATTCTGTCTATGAAAGGTTTCTTTTGGTGCCTACCCTTTTCAATTTGAAGATTATGTGCACTTACACGAAATTTCGCAAATGATGTAATTTGTTCTCTGGGCAAATCATTTATGGGCAAATACATTTCTATCTCATAATTTATCTTAAAGGTTCTGAAGGTTCTAAGTGTGTTATTGTTATCATCAAACATACATTTTTCCAATAATGTACATAAGATTCTTTTAGTTTGTTATAAATTGCATTTTTCAGTTTATTTTTGGAGAATGTGAAGTGATTGTTCCATACATGTTCAAATCCAATAACCTTCATAAATAATTTGAATTTACTTGCGAAACCTTTGGGAAGAGAGCAACTATCTAAATATGATTTGCAAGAAAATTCTGATTTGAATTAATCAGATATGTCCAAAACGCACAAGAATATTTCAAACCGTATACAGCCAAAGGAAAGATTCCAAATTCTGATCTTACTGCATTATTGCTTGCATACTTGTTTACACCCATGACTGATTTCAAAAAGCTAACTTGAATTTTTTCTTGTTGTAGCAGATCATATCTATGTTTAAAACTAATTAAATTATCTTTATTTACAATAAAATCTAAAGACAATACTTCACTACAATATAGAAGTATTGGTTTGACACAATGTTCACTCACTTTCAAATAAAAATCAGCATTCATGTTTCTCCTGCCAAAGCTTTTTTAATACTAAATGTTGCTTTTAGTGCTTTGTTGCACAAGTACTAAATGGCTTGGGTGACAACACCGGGTGCTCTGAAAATGATAGCTAGATATTTGTATTCCTGTACCTTCTCAACCTCTGTTTGCAGGTATTTGAATGAAAAACCTTTAAGAACTCTACCTGACTTGTTGAATATGAACTGATAAATTCCATGAGAGACAAAATCTCCCAACTTATTCATAGCTGACTGAAAGCCTGTTGCAGTTTTAGAAATAAGTACAATATCATCAGCATTTAGGAGGCTTGACACATATGCATTATCTACAGTGACAGGATCATTTGAATTATCAAAAGAGCTATCTAAATCATTAAGGTATAAGGATAATAATGTAGGGCTTAATATACATCCTTGTTTACCCAAATTTTGGTATCAAAACTTGCCCCTAGACCACTTTGTGTTTTCACACAACATGACAAAGAGGCATACATATCCTTCAAAATGTTAAGAAATGGACATTTCATATTGTACATGTAAATTTTGTGAAACAGTGCACACCTGTTAACCATCTAAAATGTTTTGCTAAGGTCAACGAAGCAATCATAAATATTGTTTGAAAGCTTAAAGGCCTTATCAATAATTGTTTTCAGGGTCAGGATGTGATCGTAAGCGCGATAATTTTTACGAAAGCCTATTTGTTCAGGTCCAATAATTTGATTACCCTCAATATAGGTATCTAAGAGATTGAACAGAACTCTTGTAAAAAGTTTACTAAAACAACTTGATATGTTTGATATGGAGATACCTCTATAATTGCTTGGATTATTAGCCCCACCTCCTTTGTAGATGGGCTTGATAATGTTTTCTTTCCATGATGAAGGGTATATACTTTCTGCAGTATTTGGCTGAATATAAATGTATAATGTTCCAAAAAAAATGTTACAGACATATGCAACATTTCATTTGAAATCTCAACGATACCACAAGATTTTCCACGCCTTAAATATTTTACTGCTTTCAAAATTTCAGCAGTAGAAATACTTTTGTTAATAATTGTATTATCATAGCTTTCAAAAACATTACAAGTTTCAGAAGCTAATTTATCTTCAAAATTGTTCATGCTTGAAGTATTCTGTCCATGTACTAGCTGATATTTCAGAAAAAGGATCAGCCTTTTGTTTTTCTAATATATCATTTACACAATTCCAGAACTCTTTAGGATTTCTTTTCTCACTCTCCAAGAGACCACTTAACATTTTTCCTTTAAATAATCTTTGCCTTTTCCTCAATAATCTGTTATACTCTTTACGTTCAGAATAAACCCTGTTACGTAACGTAGAAATAAATGGATATGATGCTAACTTGCGAGAGAGCTGTTTCAAATGTCTATAATGCGAATCACAATCAACACCATACCACTTTTTCTTAGCTTTTCGCCTCTTCACCTTTTTTTGGCAATTGACATTACTTTTTTGCTTTTTGAAAGCAGCCTCATGGAGAGTGGAAGACATGTGATTCACCATCAGATCTACATGTTCTCTGACAGAAATCAGTGAATTTTGAGAAATATTCAAGAAGGAGTTATAAAAATTAGCCCTATTGATTTTGCCAATGTTATGTTCAAAATTTACTCTTTGGCTAACCTCCCATTTCAAATTCATAGGAGCTTTTCTCAATATTTCAGGTTTCTCATGACAAACTATAGACTGAATATCAACCAATAAAGGACACTGATCAGAAAAAAACAATATTAAAAACTAAAATCTTAAACTTATTTATTGTATACATGAAATCCGCACTACAAATACAATAATCATCAATGGATGATCCATGAAAACCATGATAAGTATGCTTACCAGTTGTATCTCCGATGGTACGACCATTAAGTATTCTTAACTGTAAGCCTATGCAAAGATCCAAAATATTCCTACCATATTCATTTGTAGTTTGATGGATAGAAGTATTTCTAACAGTATGGTAATTATCAATGTTGAGGTTATCCAGAATTCCATCTGTGATCATATCATCTTCATCACTTGGCAAAAAATCTAAATCTTTAATATTGATATGTGCATTGAAATCACCAATGATCATAACAGAGCTATTTTGCTGGAATTTTAAATATCAGATTCTGATTTAGTTCAGATAGTTTTGTAAACACTTGTTCTTTTCGTGTATTCAAAATTAATTGGA
The DNA here is from genome assembly GCA_948146395.1 of Fragum whitleyi. Classification (NCBI taxonomy): domain Eukaryota; kingdom Metazoa; phylum Mollusca; class Bivalvia; order Cardiida; family Cardiidae; genus Fragum; species Fragum whitleyi. The sequence continues at coordinate 67,918,442 of OX411547.1, forward strand.
GAAATATAAAGCCCTCCAATGAACAAATCTTTTTTGAGGTTAAAAAATTTCTTACACAATTTTATCAATATCATATCATTATGTGACACATCTATCACTTTGATACCAGCTTTAACTGATTGCCTTATAAATATAGCTACCCCACCACGTAATCTGTTAGGCATTTCAGAACGACAATTAGATATACATGTATAACCATCAAGGGTTAAAATATCCTGATTACATGCATGAGTTTCAGCTAATACAACAATATCATAAAGCAACATTTAAGTGAACTCCTGGTCATCTAATTTGCAACTGCGGATTCCATTTACACGATTAAACAAACCATTAACATTATAACAACAAATATTAATTTGACTTGAAAATACATTTTTTAATTTTCTTCTATCAAAGCTAACCATAACCATATAAGTAGGTAAACTAATTCAGCGTATATTTAGTTCCTGAGATCACAATACATTTATGATAATATATTCACTATTTTAGAAAAAATAATCGAATGGTTCATTTGATTAAGGTGTTTAGGTTTTCGATGTTTGAATTCCAAATTACCATATTAATATTATCATTTAATAATCAAGTTGAAGGGTACTTTCAGTTAAAAAATATTTCCGATTTTATTCAAATGACTCCCGAAACCATTTCAAAATCCATCCTGTCACATCGAATTGATCAGAAGAATGATGTCCAATGCAAAGTTAGTCTGTAAGAGTAGTTTAAATTTAAAAAGAAATAAATAAACGCTAGAGTAAGATGGTGGTGGGTTTAAATAAATAAAACTCGATATATCTTTGAATGACTAGAGAAAGTCTTTTAAAAAAAATAGTGACTTATCCTATTCTGTATTTATGGCAAAGTTCATGAAAAAACATTGAATTGAAATGTAAGGTATAAAACTCATCAAGATGTGATATGGGTGTACTCAGATTTGACTCATATTTTTAAGAAGAGAAGGCTTGTTGTGTTTTATGAAGTTGGAATAGTAACCTTTAATAGGTCACTGCTCTTAGACTTTCGAATATTTTGGAATGAATGTTTTTTTCACATATTTTCTTAGCATAATGACTCAGTTTTTTAGCCTCACAGTGAAAACAACGTCGCATAAGAAGGCTGAAAAAATCAACCAAAACTTAAATCAGTGTTTCTTTAGTCACTTAGGGTCATTCAGTAGCGCTGTTGGATAGACGCTATTTACTCAAAACATAACATGTATAGATCCGCAAGCAAGATTGAGGTTCGAGAAACCGTTATCTCCTATCATTTTCATAGTCGAATTGATCTTTGATAACTCACTTGAAATTGTCTGTCTATAGTACAGAAGCAACGTTATATTCACTTTATCTGGTAACGACAAATATTACTGATAGATTATACTCACGAAGGAGCGTTTAAGATAACAGATAGACTAGTTTGTCTCTGAAAAAACTCTGACATGATATTAAATTACAGGCTCAAAAACTATGCATTCAAAATGAAAATATGCCAGTGAAAATTTGTCACTTATGCCCGTAAGTTTTTCAAGCGAATGACAAAATAAAGTTACGGAATAGACATGGTTGGAATGGCCGGTATTAAAATTTGTTTAGAGAGCGGGGTATGATTCGAAACAGTTCACATCTTTTTCTCATCCTGGACGCAAGGCTAATTCGGGCCTGTACAAACACCAATTTTGTAGGTCGAAACCAAACGCAAAACGCCCATGTTAATCTGAAGTGAGTAACATTAAAAATCTGAAAAGGGGAGTAATTTTTAAATAATTTCAGAATTAAACTGAATGAGTGTTAGGGTATAGTTTTTAATGTAATTTAATGGTATTAATAATTTATGGCTTTTTTCCGTCCAGGTGGACGAAATCAACGATTAGGCTTTTATCTTCCTTTAAATGAATATTTGTACTTTTTTTATTTCGAGTGACTTTTCACGGACCAATCAGACGAGAGGCCGACGTCATAGCGCAATTGGTAGTGCGTCGGACTGTCAATCATTTCCGACTATTTGTCTCTCATCAAATGGTTGATAATCGTAGACCTATATGAGAAGCTGGAGGCTAGGAAAGGATATGATGGTAGTACTGGTGAAGGAAATACCAGGAATCCATTGTTAGGTGCTCGTCCCTCCGCGATATAACTGAAAGATTTTTGAAAGCGGCGTAAAAACCCATTCAAAACTAATCAGACGCTGTAGAATCATCACTAGCCAATAAATTCGTAGAATTATTGATCCATTTAAAATAATTGTTGGTCATTTGGACGGTTTCAAGATGTTCTTGAATAATTTCGGGGCGTTGTTGAATTACGTAAGGGAGTGTTAAGAATGAATGAACGAAGAATTGAGCGAGTGATTTGGAATGAAATGTTTTTTAATCGAGGTTGGTGTCAATTTCACAATGTTACTTACTGTGAACGTTTCGTTCAAATCGCTCCAGAAAGCCCTTAACCATTACTTTTTTTTAGCAAATTTTGGAAAATGAAAAATCGTAAACATTACTCGAAAATTGTAGTATTTTGAATGTACTAGTTGATATTGTCTATTTGGTGATTTAAGAACGTTTTGTGATGGGCTGCATTTGTGTTTAGAATGAACGAATGGAGCGCTGAGTGAGCGATTTAGCATGGTTTTGATCGAAGTGAGAGTCAATTTCACGCTACTGACCGTATGCTATGGCGGAGATCAAGGCTGGGTCCACCGATCCTTCAATTCTGTGTCATATTTGTGCTCCGTCACGCAAAAAGGGACCATCTGGGTAGTGCGTAAGCGGTTTGCGAAGACTGACAAGGGTCGAAACTTTTTGCATTGTGCTTTATCTCTGAATGTAGAATGTTCAATCTACCTTACAGTGAAAGAATTTTTTGAAATGCGACTGGACTCAATCTCTTTTTCTAATATTCATTTCACAGAGTACCCAGATGGTCCCTTTTTTCATGACGGGTCACATTTGAGTAACAGGGACTTTAAATCTTACGATGAATCCGAAATCAAGTGCTGTATTTTCATTCTCTTATAGACATTATTTTCATTGGTGGATATGCAACTCTGAGCAAGGTCAAAGGTTCACCAAACAAACGACGATATTTATTTCTTTTTTTTCTGAAGTACAGGAATCGTTCGAAATATCGCTCGTACTTTTCCGTAAACTGGAAAGCTCCTCAGACGTAAGGGAAGTATTTTGGGGGTGGATTTAAGTTAATTCGGTTTCTTGGTCAATACGTCTGAAGAAAAACAAATTTCTTTATATCTGCTCGATCGTCTTTGAAGATCAATTGGACATGATATAATTTGAAAATTCGAAGGTTTTTTTTATTTAGTATTTGTCGACGTCATTTTGTTACTTGTGACGCCATATAAGCCACGTGTGAAACGACACGCTTTCATGACTGCAGAATCGCCGAGGGTTTCCGATTGGAACAGGGATGTCACTATCTTCCTTTGTAGGTTAAAAGCGATTAATTGTGTATATTTCTCACAAATGACGTAGATCGATAAATATTTTTAATCGAATCTCTGTCGCTAGAACCCACTTTGTTCATGATTTTGTAGTTGTGTTCAAGAGGAAAAATGCATCGTTGAACACCGAAATCAAATCAAATATCTTCTTGGTCAGTCAGGAAAATGAAATAAGAGAAAATTAGAAGAAACACTCCGTTAGAAATAAATCAGCTCTTAATTAGTTATAAAATTTAATTAGACAGGAAACGGAACATATGCCGGCAATTGAAAGTCGTAATCACTTTCCGTAAGTGAATCTTTAATGTCGTGAAGAGGGACCAACCGATGTCGTTATTTTTCTAGAGTCTCCGTCTCATTTCTAACTAATTAGTCCCATTGTTGTTAAGGAAACGTATCATATTAACCACCGTGAAAAGGTTCTAGCCCTTAACCTTTAGCAGTCAACAATTCCTTCATGGCAACTTGATAATTATCGTAACATTTCTATCACGCTTGATTTTGTCTTCGAGTTAATTTTTTTACCTATGTAGCTTAGTCCTATGGAAGTGAAAAATGGAACTGAAAATCGACAGTGAAAGTAATCGTCCTAAATGTCGTAAATACAGTCGCAAAAGATGGGAGGTTTTTTTATGAAATTTTGCGTCAAAATTGTAAATAAAGTATGGGATGTTGGAGTTATTTTCTTTGAAAAGATGAATTAAGACTTTTTTACAAATCAGAGAAAAAGCGCATTAACTGATATCAATATTGGTTTTGCAAGTGATATCAGTTGCTTACAGTTACTAATAACTTTTTACGGTATAGGTCATATGGACAACAAAAGAATAGTAAACGCGAAACTACCAGAAAAATTTACTGTTCGACAATAAAATAGAAATGAGTATCCGACACAGCAGCAAAAACCTAAAGCACATACATGTAGTTAACGATTTAGAGACAACACCGCAAACCACCTATTGTATCTAAGAAAGTGTAGTTTCTCCATACTGTTAAGAACGTCAAGAAATAGACAGAATGAATGATTTAGAAATACCTTTAAAACGAAATTGAATGATTGTGTTGGGTGAAATTGAAGGGGGGAAATCCAATATCACTAAATTTGTCAAAGATGAACAAAATTAGCGATATTTATAACCTCCTTTGAATAAATTATACGTACATTTCAGTGTGTGTGTCTTCGACGACAAGTTAGCCTCTTTAACATCCACGACAGCCAAAAAAATCATAGAATGATTTGATAGATTTTAATTAAATGTTGATCGTTTTGAACGATTTCGAAATGTCTTCTAATGATTTTGGAGAGCTTTTGATCGTTTTTAGTGAGTTTCAGAATGAATAAATGAATGGAGCGCTAAAGGAATGATTTCGAGTGATTTTGATCTGAATGATTGTCAATTTAATGATGTTTTTAACGATACCTCTCCGGGGGCTTATTCTTGAAAAATGATCGAACACCTCATTGTTATCGTAATTAGTGCTAAAAAATTATTGTTGACATCAATTTGGAAAATGAATGACCATTCGATGTTTAACAAAAACGTTATTCATCACAGAATTTTTAATGAATAAAACTCTCTTTAAAAAAACGGTTCTTGTGTTATTCAGTATATTATCGTCAGCGAGAAAACTCGTTTACATCAATTTGATGTCACGCGAGAAGAATTTGGTCCAACTTATTTTGATATCAATAAGCAGATTTTAGAATTATGTTTATATATAATTTTGATATCAATAAGCAGAATTTTAAAATATTTATAAATATAATTTTGATATCAATAAGCAGAATATCAAAATATTTATAAATATAATTTTGATATAAATGAGCAGAATTTTAAAATATTTATATATATAATTTTAATATCAATAAGCAGAATTTTAAAATATTTATATATTTAATTTTAATATCGATAAGCAGAATCTTAAAATTTATATATATATATAATTTTAATATCAATAAGCAGAATCTTAAAATATATTCCCACGCGTCAGGCAGCAATTACAGAATATAGGAGCGCCAAAAAGAAGAAACAACCCAACAAATGTTCCCCAGCCAGGGTGGAAATTAACCGAGTGAAACAATAACACTACAGGGGCGCCACTTTGGAGGCAAAACAGGAAATGACTTAAGTGGTTCTTAAGTGGTTATTGACGTCATCAGCGTCACGTGGTCATGAGTCATTGTTCTTCGATGACGTAGATAATGTATATGTAAGTTGAGAACAATGGCCAAGATCATACGATTCGAGAACAATGCCTTTCGTTTCCGTTATTTTAAAATGTCGACCAATGGCGAATCAACACGCACCATACTAATGAACAATAGACTTTTCCTGTCATTGTTCTTCGATGACGTAGATAATGTATATGTAAGTTGAGAACAATAGACAAGACCATACGATTCGAGAACAATGCCTTTCGTTTCCGTTATTTTAAAAATGTCGACCAATGGCGAATCAACACGTGCCATACTAAGAAATGACGTATATATCTACGTCCTAGTACCGACACTACATAAGAGTGAACAATACAAGAAGCCACTCAACGGCAATACATCTAACACAATGTGTGATTATTGGAAACGGAATCAACTGGAGGTAAGATTGTTGAACAGATTACAACACAAGTATACCAATACTTTAAAATATTTATCACTAATTATAACGCACACACAGAATTATCATTGTTCTTCTAAAATTTCTTTTAGTTTTTTTAATTCTTTTTCTACTTTTTTGAGCTGTCTCCTGGCCTGCCTCTGAAATATAAACAAAAATACAAAATAAATCAAAGTGAGGAGATACAGTAAAATTAATAGATACATAAATGGGGGAAAGTAGATTAGCTTTCTAGAATTAAAAAAATATATATATACATCTTTTCTCTAAATATACCTAAGTAATGATCATATAACATTTAATGTAGGTATAAAAAAAAAAAAAAACTCACGAGCTTGTCTTCAGCTTCCCAGAGTATTGTCGTCTCTAAGTTCTCAGGGCTTGAGCCTTCTGAGTCTGATGTCTGGAAAAGAAATGATAAATTCTGACTTCTAGAATACGGTTCTACGCAGCTTCATGAAACTTATGTACATTATAACTTGGGAGTAGACGGGTTCGATGTCAACATGATACACTTTTTTTTTCCTGGGAGTGTTCTTTGGCAAGCATTTCAGAATGTGATTGAAAGCAACATAAAAAACATTAAATAACTTAGTTCTTTTTTTACGACTATGATTTAAATCTTTTATTACGCGAAAATATTAAAAGCTGCAAAAAAAAAAAAAAAAACATTGAAAGCACTATTGTATAAAAATAGGCAAAGTCTTCGCATTCAGTGTTTTCTTTTTTCATGAAATTATCATAAATTTTGATATATCGTCAGCAGCCGCTTTCGGTTTGGACAGCTGTAATTTTATTCCGTTAGTGCGAAAAACGTTAACACACGTACACACACGCACAAACACACCCCCACACGCACACACCCCCACACACGATGTCTTAAAAGATAAATGGTAACTTACGGCAAAGAGTCTCTTTGGTCGGAGATGTACACCAGTATGCGGTGTATCATCTCCCACTACTTTTTCTGCCGTGTCCGGCGTACAATCAATCACTATTGGTGAGTTCTGGAAAAGAAAATATTCAAACTATACGTTTAAATGAAAATAATTCCTTTATTTGGACAGTAAGGTTTAAAGATAAGACTTTTCATTCTGTGTAATCTGATCCTGATCTACGCCGTACACAGCCTAAGAATTAATAAAAAGAAAAACTGACAAAAGTTTGCCTCGGTTAAAAGATCAGACTCCACATTCTGTGCAATATGATCTCGATCTAAGCTAAAGATCAGACTTGATCTAAGCTAAAGATCAGACTTTACATTCTGTGTAATCTGATCCTGATCTACGCCGTACACAGCCTAAGAATTACTAAAAAAGAAAAACTGACAAAAGTTTGCCTCGGTTAAAAAGATCAGACTCCGCATTCTGTGCAATATGATCTCGATCTAAGCTAAAGATCAGACTTTACATTCTGTGTAATCTGATCCTGATCTACGCCGTACACAGCCTAAGAATTAGTAAAAAAGAAAAACTGACAAAAGTTTGCCCCGTTTTAAAGACCAGACTCCACATTCTGTGCAATATGATCTCGATCTCAGTTAAAGATCAGACTTTACATTCTGTGTAATCTGATCCTGATCTACGCCGTACACAGTCTTAGAATTAGTAAAAAAGAAAAACTGACAAAAGTTTGTCTCGTTTAAAAAGATCAGACTCCGCATTCTGTGCAATATGATCTCGATCTAAGCTAAAGATCAGACTTGATCTAAGCTAAAGATCAGACTTTACATTCTGTGTAATCTGATCCTGATCTACGCCGTACACAGCCTAAGAATTACTAAAAAAGAAAAACTGACAAAAGTTTGCCTCGGTTAAAAAGATCAGACTCCGCATTCTGTGCAATATGATCTCGATCTCAGCTAAAGATCAGACTTTACATTCTGTGTAATCTGATCCTGATCTACGCCGTACACAGCCTTAGAATTAGTAAAAAGAAAAACTGGCAAAAGTTTGCCTCGGTTAAAAAGATCAGACTCCGCATTCTGTCCAATATGATCTCGATCTAAGCTAAAGATCAGACTTTACATTCTGTGTAATCTGATCCTGATCTACGCCGTACACAGCCTAAGAATTACTAAAAAAGAAAAACTGACAAAAGTTTGCCTCGGTTAAAAAGATCAGACTCCGCATTCTGTGCAATATGATCTCGATCTAAGCTAAAGATCAGACTTTACATTCTGTGTAATCTGATCCTGATCTACGCCGTACACAGCCTAAGAATTAGTAAAAAAGAAAAACTGACAAAAGTTTGCTTCGGTTAAAAGATCAGACTTCACATTCTAGCTAAAGATCAGACTTTACATTCTGTGTAATCTGATCCTGATCTACGCCGTACACAGCCTAAGAATTACTAAAAAAGAAAAACTGACAAAAGTTTGCTTCGATTAAAAGATCAGACTCCACATTCTGTGCAATATGATCTCGATCTCAGCTAAAGATAAGACTTTACATTCTGTGTAATCTGATCCTGATCTACGCCGTACACAGCCTAAGAATTAGTAAAAAAGAACAACTGACAAAAGTTTGCCTCGGTTAAAAGATCAGACTCCGCATTCTGTGCAATATGATCTCGATCTCAGCTAAAGATCAGACTTTACATTCTGTGTAATCTGATCCTGATCTACGCTGTACATAGCCTTAGAATTGATAAAAAGAAAAAACTGACAAAAGTTTGCCTCGGTTAAAAGATCAGACTCCACATTCTGTGCAATATGATCTCGATCTCAGCTGTTAACCTACTAAGAATTAATGAAAGAAAAAGTTGCAAAAGTTATTTTCTAAAAGTAAGAAAAGCAATTTCTTAAAGTAAGAAAGTAAATTGTGAAAAAAAAAAAACAAAGTTATATATTCAAGGAAAAGAACAACTTACACCACTGGCCATTTTTCTTTGTCTTGGAACGCGAAACGTTTGAACCATACAGAAAGCAAAGAGGTACATTGGACCTTTATATAGATTCAATAAATCGAAGACAAGATCGAAGAGTATCCTGGAAGGTTAGTACAATAGAATGAACAATAAAACCGGATTTCATTGTTAGTGGATTAAGATCCTCCTTTCAAAAAGGATTCTGATCTATTGTCAAGCGATGCTGATGGAAAGGAACTTTGAAAAACATTGTGGGAGAAACTGCTGGTAACCGGCATTTTCTTCTTTTCCCACATTATTCTCAACCGTTTCCCAAAACAAATTTTAAGTAATGGGTCACATTTATTTTGCCGTTTGCATAATGCTTCTCTATTTTGACGAGTCTTTAAGTTTTGTCGTTTAGTAAAGGAGTTAATTTTGTCAGGCTTTGTCGAATAAGGGTTAACGCATTCGCAAAATACTTTTCTTTGTTTTTCTCATTTATATTTCGGTCTGTTTGTCTGTTTAGATCAGGGGTTAAAAAAAAAGTATCGTAATCCACGGGTCCTCGGTTTGAGCCACACTGAATCCAGTGGGCTTTTTGTGAGAGTGTTCCTAGGCAAGACACTTAAGAGCCCCAGCCCAGAACTGTCTTGTCTCTCGGGGTCCCGCGTGGCTCAGTGGTAAAAAGTATCGTAATCCACGGGTCCTCGGTTTGAGTTGCACTGAATCCAGTGGGTTTTTTCGTGGGGGTGTTCTTGGGCAAGACACTTCAGAGCCCCAGCCTAGTACCGGTGGAACCCTGGAAAGACATGAATAATGTGAGCGGTGGTCGTGATATGGACTGAAATACTGTTGAGAACGATGTAAAACGCCATTCAATCAATTGATGACTTGTCTCTCTATTAACCCTTAAATTCAAAATATACTTTGAAAATAGAAAAACGAATACGTATAGACATACTGCTCGTGATCCAAATGGTAAATAAAACGTAAGACTTGTTAAGGGATTTCCTGAATTGAAGTCAAGAGCTATATATCCGTGATGGTCAGTCAGTTGAAATTTTATTGTTGATGAAAGGGAAGTAATAAGTACTATAAAATCTTGTTTATGATTATATTGTTATTTTCCCATTTCAGAATGTCATTCGAAAACGTAATTGAGGCTTTACTAGAGAGTAACGTCTCTGTCGAAGATTTTCAACGATTTACCGTTGCCTTTGGAATTCAAGAGGATCCATTTTGTATCGACATTCTGCATCATTTAATGGTGCAGGAAGAATCCACCCATACGTCTTTATCTCTTTCCGAATGGATCCAAGAAGATGCTGACAACCTTATTGAATCTTTGAGATCCCCGCCTCGTGGTGAGACCGAGTCTGACTCCGACTTTGAACCTTGGTCTCCCGGTTTTACGGCTACAGCAATGAAACATGAAGACATTGCCTCCGCGTCTCTAGCCTGCCTGAATGACGGAGAATTTAGGTAAGTTCTAGAAAAAAAGACTGACTGTCTTTTCTTAATATAAAAAGTAATAATGATTGATTGATCGAAGGTATTTAAAGCCATTTTCAACAGTTTTTCAGGTAATATTGTGGTGACCAGAGCACCTATCCCGCTTTTTTCCTGGAGTTCTTTTCACCAGTCCTCCGCACAAGATTCTTTCCAAGCCACTGGCCGCTTTAACACATAACCATCGTCTAAACAAATGACAGCGGTGAGAAAAGGAATGAATCCTGTCGTATTGAAAATCATCAATCCTCGGAAAAAAATATTGGCCAAGCCTGGGGATCGAGCATCATCATATTATTATTATTTTCACAGGACTGGTAAAACCTTTTATTGCTCCCGCTGCAATTTAAGATGCCAAGGCTATGAGACCTTCGCTAGACACCGCGAATCCCACGCCAGGTCTACGTCACCAGTACCCGGTCCATCTGGAAGACAACGTGTGGAAATGCCCGAACCTTCAAACGTCCGGGTCGACCCTGCCCAAGAACAGGTGGGCGGTGCGGACGAGGCTCCTTATCGGATCGAACTGACAGGAACCAGGCGATTCGCCAGGACAACGGCCACAGAATCGACGTACAAAGTACGCTTCAACGACGAATGGCAGGGGAGACGACTAAGTGACATACAGAGGCAATTACGACGTCTTTTCGAAGAACTGTTGGCTCGGGCGAGGGATGATATTAACGATAACGACTTACTGCGGGTCGTTATACGACACGATGCACTCAATCACGCCATTGTGGTCCCGTTACAGGCGGCGGGGAATGTAAATGTGGAGAAGATCCTGTCCAAGGTCGAAGACGTTTTACAAAGCGAAGAGAATCTAGCCATCGACGATTCTTTTCAAGGTAGTGATAATAATAATTTGATTTAAATATTAACGATAAATTGTGATTGAAAAAAAAAATGCTTATGTTTTTTTTTTAATTATTATTCATTGTGATTATGTTTTTATTGTACGTTTAAACTCGTAACGTTTGCTTTTTTTTCAGTTATGATAGGAGCGCTGCACATTCCCCAGGGTAGAGGTAGACAGCGAGTGACAAACTTGACGGGACCCGACAATTCCATTCACCGGAAGTCTTCAATGGTCCAGATCGTAAACGACGACCAACTGTGCTTGGCAAGAGCGATCAGCGTAGGTTTGGCCAAACACTGCGTGATCTCCGATGAAGCGTGGGAATTTGTAAAACAGAGCAACAAATTCTTGACAAACGTAGAGATTCTTGCTCGATATCGTCAAATTTCGGCCCTGGGATTCAAAGATATTAAGAACAAAAACCGTCAGGAACAGAAGTATCTCGCTCTCCTTTTATGTAAAACTAGCGGCATCCCTTCCGACCGACCTGGTAATATGAATGACCTTCCAGCCTTCGAAGAGGCGCTTCAAATTCGAATCGCCGTAGTAGCAGCCTCGCTAGGGAATAAATTTATACGAGTACCCTCCAACGACCACGAAGACTGGCCTCTCCTATATCTTTACTTGGTGAACCACGAAGGCATCAGTCATTTCCATATCATCACCAACATCACGGGCTTTTTCTCGGCGAGATATTTCTGCGACCGATGCATCAAACAGTACGACCACAACACAAAACACCGATGCGAGACCACGTGTCTGACCTGCAAGAATCGAAAGTGCCCGGAAACCGACGATATGATGTCGTGCCGGTCCTGCCACATGGTCTGCCGGTCTAAAGAATGTTTCGACAGGCACAAAGTTCAAAAGACGAGAAGAAACGGGGACAAAGGAGAGGTCAGTTTATCCCAGTGTGACGAGTTCTGGCGGTGTACGACCTGCAAAAAGGTGGTTAACCGTTTCAAGCGACCCGTGGAGTTGCACGAATGCGCAGAATGGCTTTGCAAATGCTGCAAGTCCTGGGTCACCGGTAACCACCAGTGCTATTTGTTTCCGGAGGAGCCGAAGAAACCCGTCAGAAAGTTTATTTTTTTCGATTTCGAGGCTACCCAAGACACGATCGCCGAATGTACGGACGGATACTCGCCCAAGAACTGTTGCCAGACCCCTTGCCAGGATTGCACCAAATGTCAGCGCTGCTTCAAGTCATGGTGCGGACAACCCAGACACGTCCCCAATTTTGTAGTAGCTCAGACGGTGTGCGAGTGTTGTATGGAGGAAGAACTTGTCCCGGGAGCCGTATGCGACAACTGCGGCAGCCGATGCACCGAGTGCGATACGTGGGACAACGAGGCCAAGACCTACGTCAAAGACCCGTGCCCAGAAACCTGTGGCAAGAGGGAGGTCATCTTTCAAGGGGACCATACTCTCGACGATTTTGGCCGATGGTTGTTTAGCATCCAGCACAAACACAGCACCGTGATGGCTCATAACATGAAGGTATGTATACTAACCGACCACGACTAAGAAGCGAGTTATTTCGAAGAATTTAATACTGAGGAATCTTATAGTAGAGTTAAAATGAAACTTAACAGCATTTTTGTTTTGTAATACTCCTAGGCTTCATATCACTTACGATCCTTGTTGCTGCAAACACGTATTTGAGTGAAATAGATGTTGAACTTTTTAGCAATAAGGCGTATATGCGTAAAAGAATGTGACTTTTAAACCTACGTTTTTATCTTTTTTTTTTCAGGGCTATGACGGCGTGTTCCTCCTGGAGTACCTTGTAAACCATAGCATTCGGCCTTCTAAAGTGATCTACAACGGCTCCAAGATCATGTACATGGAGGTAGGCAAAGGTCTACAGATTAGAATCCTGGACTCCCTGAATTTTTTACCAATGAAGTTGGCAGCGCTTCCCAAAGCTTTCGGGTTGCAAGAGCTTTGTAAAGGCTACTTCCCCCACTTTTTCAACACCAGGGAGAACCAAAACTACGTAGGACCTTACCCGGAACCGAAGTCGTACGGAGCAGACTACATGTCGACGACCGACCGAGCTTCGTTCCTCCAGTGGCACAAACAGAAGACGGAAAGCGATGCCGTGTTCAATTTCCGCACAGAAATGGAGGACTACTGCCGATCTGACGTCGACATACTGAGACGTGCGTGTCTGCAGTTCCGGAAGCTTATGCTCGATGCCACAGAAGTCGACCCTTTCCAGTACGTCACCATCGCCAGTGTCTGCATGGGCATCTTCAAAACGAGGTAACTAGTGTGTCTTTTTACAACCTAAAAAAAAAAGATACATAAACATCAAATACCATAGTATTTCCTAAAATACAGTGATATCTAAAAATGTTTTTTTTTTTTTTATATTTGCGCAGGTTCCTGGAAGCCGATTACAAGGCAACGTTTGAATTGCCAAATGGCGCGAGGGATGGTCCTGTCAAAGCAAAAAAAACATCGAAAGGGTGGGTCAAGCTAATCAACAAGAGATTCTGGGTTCAAGCCTGCAAGGAAGCAAAAGTGGTGGAAAAGAAACCCATAGTTTCCCCGATAGCCCAAGTATCCAGCAGCGGCTACACTCAGAGGGATAACTACAGTAGGGCTTCCATTCAATGGCTGGAGTACCAAATGGAACTCGCCCGACAGAATGGGAATCCTTTGACCATTCAACACGCTTTGAACGGGGGAGAAGACACCATTTTTGGTACAAACTACAAGGTGGACGGTCGTGCCGGGAATACAGTGTACGAATATCATGGTAAGTGCATACAACGGACATGTATCCATTTTGAAATTGATGTTTTTTCGTAGACATTTTCTTTTCTCCGCTCCATTTATTAGGAAATAAACAAAGAATACAAATGGCTGTATTTACAGGTTGTTTATGGCACGGCTGCCCGCAGTGTTATCCCGACCGCACCGCCAAGAACCCAAAGACTGGTCAAACCATGGAGCAGTTGTATGCCTTGACTCAAATCAAGAGAAAAAAACTGACCCAGGACCTTCGTTTCAACTACGTGTGCATCTGGGAGCACGAGTGGTTAAAACAGATCCAGGAGGATCCGTCGATCCAAGACTTTGTGGCCAACCTGAATATACAGGACCGACTGAATGCGAGGGATTCCTTCTTCGGGGGCAGAACCAATGCTGCCAAGCTACATTACAAGACGGGGGATGACGAGAAAATCAAATACGTTGACTTTACGAGGTAATATTTTTAAAGCGATTAAACGTTTTCGTACACTTTTGTATTATCGGGAAATAAAAAAAAAAAAATACGCTATAAACTATAGATAATTGAAACTTATAGAAATGTTCTTTTTTTTCAGTCTTTACCCATACGTCAACAAGTATTGTCGGTATCCCCGCGGTCATCCAAAGATCATCACGAGAGACTTTGAAGACATCCGCAGCTACTTCGGGATTGTCAAAGTAAAGATTCTGCCACCCAGAGGATTATACCACCCTGTGCTACCGTATCGCTCCAATGGTAAACTGAAATTTCCACTCTGCCGTACATGCGCTGATTCGGACTGCCAAACAACTTGCCGTCACACGGACGAACACAGGTCTTTCGTCGGAACGTGGTGTACCCCGGAAATTGAAAGAGCTTTGGACAAGGGATACACTTTACTTAAAATTTACGAGGTATACCACTGGGAAGAATCCATGCAGTACGATCGCAAAACGAAACAAGGGGGACTATTTGACAACTACGTCAACACTTTCCTGAAGTTTAAACAGGAAGCGAGTGGATGGCCTGCCTGGTGCGAGACGGTGGTTGACAAAGAGAAATACGTCTCTGACTATTTCTACAACGAGGGTATCGAGTTGGAGCCAGACAAGATCAAAAAGAATCCCGGACTCCGTGCCCTGGCCAAGCTCTGCCTGAACAGGTAACTGTACTTTTTTATTTGATTTTGAATTGTATCACGTTCAAATGTTTACTGAATTTCTTTTTCTTTTCAGTACAACATAAAAGTAAAACTTTTTTTTTTTTTTTTTTTTTTTTTTTTACAGTTTCTGGGGTAAATTTGGTCAGCGACTAAACCAAGGGGTCTGCGAATTTATCCATTCCTCGCAGCTGGATAAATTCTACAAAACGCTGACCGATCGTACTAAGAAGGTGAAGGATTTTCATATCATCAACGAGGACCACCTTCACCTCGAGTACGAACATCAGTCCGGATTCGTACCGGAAGACATGAAGACCAACATCTTCCTGGCCACATTCACCACCTGCTGGGCACGACTCAAGCTGTACGAAATACTGGACCAACTTGGCGATCAAGTGTTGTATTATGACACGGACTCGGTCATCTACGTCAGCAGACCGGGACAATACGATCCACCTTTGGGGGATTACTTGGGTAGGTAACAAAGTAACCTCATATCATACTTGGTTCTTATTTCTTACGTTAAGTATGTGCTTCATAACAGTTTATTTTTTTAAATGTGTTGCCTTCTTTTTCGGTTTTTATTTACATTCTATGGATAACTAAACGCTTTTCTTTTTTTTTTTTTTCAGGTGAGCTGACAAACGAATTAGACCGAGGAGATCACATCGTCGAGTTTGTGAGTGGCGGGCCTAAAAACTATGCCTACGAAACCATTGAAGGCAAACAGTCCTGTAAGATACGGGGATTCAGTCTCAACTATACCAACGCTCAACGACTGAATTTCGGCAGTGTCAGAGACATGGTGACTAACATCAACCCAAACAAAACACACACCTACAGGAAAAGAAAATTGGAAGATGGGGAAGTACCTCCATCTAAAGTTATTATCGCTTTGAACCCGAACAAAATATCCAGGGACAAATATAACAACATCTTATACAACAAAGAAGAAAAGAAAGAGTACAGAATAGTGTATGACAAACGGGTGATTTTACAGAACTTCGATACAGTACCATTTGGGTTTTAATATCATAAGAGGACGGTGTCAAAGAAAATAAAGTCCAACTCTGTAACATATTTCAAAAACCAGAAGAGACCAATATTTCGTGTTACCGATAACACCATGGAAGGATCGAGAGTATTCTTACACTTGAATTTCTTGGTATCCTTGAGAGCGGCGGAAAATCGGCGGTTACTGCTGCAAAACATGACCGAAGCCCAAACTGAGGCAGTGTGCGAAGTCGTCAAGAGGATAGTGGACGGGTCTATTAACCCGCTGAGACGTGACAGTCAAAAATTTACCAGAAACTTGACAGTGTTAAGAACTTTGGCTTCGGACAGAGTTAGTATACGGAGGAAAAAGACGTTGATTAGAGCCTATCATTCTTTAATCGCTATTGTGCTGAGAGACCGATATATAATTCGCACTATCGTAGACGAAATAAGAAGTTCGGAACAGTAATAAGAGACGCAAACGTTCTTTCTTTTCATATCTTTGTGAAAATAAAATGAATGTGTGCCCGGAATGTCGACGAACGTTTTCCAGGAGGGACGTTATGTTACGTCATCTTAGAAATTTACACTACGGAGTTCAAAGAGATGAGTTAAACGTATCACAACCAAAACAAAAACACGAAACAACGTCGTCACCACCGCAAAAGTATATGCGGAACACATCACCACCTATGCGGCGTTATACACAACGGAACCCTCTGCCACCAATGCGGCGTGATACACAGCCGGACACGTCACCACCGCCGCCGCCGCAAAAACCTATGCAAAACACAGACCCGCCGCCAGAATATATGAGGGACACGCCGCCGCCGCCGCCGCCGCCGCCGCGGGAGACAAACCCGTTACCTCTCGAGCCCTGTTCCAGTATCATGATCGCCGGACCGACGGGTTCGGGTAAAACCAGATGGACATTCGACTATCTACAACAGCTGAACTACTTGTACCGCACGCCACCCAGAAAAATTTTGTACTGTTACGGTATCTACCAGGACTTATTCGAAGACATGGAAAGACGAGTCCCGCGTTTAACCCTACATCAGGGGGTACCTACAGAGTCGGAAATAGAAGAATTTGCGGGTGGCGAGCACGATCTCATCGTCTTGGACGACCTCATGCACGAAGTTTTAAATAGCAAGACGACAGAATTACTATTTACGAGAGGGTGTCATCATAGGAAACTTAGTGTCGTTTTTATCAGCCAGAACATTTACGGTCAAGGGAAATCGGCGAGAACCATAGCCCTGAACTGCTGGTACATGGTGCTCTTCAAGAACATACGAGGAACTTCTCAAATTCAGACTTTGGGACGTCAGCTTTTTCCCGGAAAATCCCGATTATTGACGGAAGCGTTCGACGATGCTACCAGGGAGCCATTCGGTTACCTCTTGATTGACCTGACTCCCAGAGGAAAAGACGAGTATCGACTTAGGACACGGGTGTTTCGAGATGAAGATATTATCGTATACAAAAGTTTATAAGAGACAACCCAAAAGCCTCTAGTTCGTGTAATAATGAGTCAATTGGTCAAACGTCAGTGGACCTTTTTTAGACTTTTGTTATCCAAGACGTCGAACAAACAGAGACAAGCTTTACTAAACACGATCACGCGGGATCAGCTGAAAGCGTTGGTTCAGATCGCCATCAACTTTTTGCAGAAAACGTTTACCGTGCCATCGTCCGTGCTTGCAACGTTGGAAAGACACAGAGGCCTGATACGACGACTCGCCGATAAATCCGTGACACTCAGAGACAAAAGGCAAACTTTGAGAAGGAAAACGAAGGCAGTGATTCAGTTTCTCAGAGCCGTGGAACCGGTTTTGATGACTTTCATAAAATGAGTACTTTGCAGAAGTCCGTGTTGCTCCCGTTTCAAAAATACCAACGTTTAATCGCGGCTTCGAACCGCGACATCGAAAGACCATCGGAAGTAGATAAAATCGTAAAAACAGATCGGCCCACGGCTGGGACGACTCGCACTCTTTCAACAGACATTCAGCGACGTGAGGGACCTCCCGGTATCCCAGTGAGAAACGGACGAAAGAAAAAAAAGGAACGGAAAGCTTGGATCGACGATTGAAAAAAAAAAATGGCAGAATGGAAAGAGTATTTGTCATCCATTTATTTCGACCCCAATTATCCCGGAAGTTATGCGGGCCCAGACAAATTGTATGAAACCGTAAAGGCGGAGGGAAAATACAACATTGGCAAACACAAGATTTCTAAATGGCTGAGAGACCAAGATGCGTATTCCCTGACCAAAGGGGTGAGGCGCAAGTTTAACCGATCTAGGGTTCTCGTTGAAGGATTAGACAGTCAGTGGGACGTTGATCTGATGGACATGAAAGACGTGGCCGATACTAACGACGGCCATCAATACGTGTTGGTAGCTATCGACGTGTTTAGCAGATTCGCCCGGTGTTGGCCCGTACGAGATAAAACGGCTGGACAGGTGAAATATGCTCTGGAACGTATCTTAAATCGGAGACAACCCGAGACGATACGTACGGACAAAGGAAAAGAGTTCAATAATAAAATAGTGTCAAAGTTTTTCAAAGACAGAAATATACATCATTTTAACAGTCAAAATACGGAAGTGAAAGCGAACTACGCGGAAAGACTTATCAAGACCTTGAAGCAAAGGATTTATCGATATTTCATCGGACGTAGAACCCGGCGTTACATCGACGTGCTACAAGAGATAGTGAGTAGCTACAATCGAACCAAGCATTCCTCCCTCGGAAGACCACCCGACTCAATCAATCAAGACAACGAGGCCGAGAGCAGATACGAACAGTATATTCTGCGAAAAAAACGTGTTAAAGGCAAAAGTACGGAAAAGAAACGGTTTTCCCTCAAAATAGGTCAGGTGGTACGAATTTCTCGCATTAAAAACGTGTTTGACAGAGAATACTCTCAAAAATGGACGGGTGAGCTCTTTAAGGTCAAGCGACGATTTAGAAGAGAAGGAATACCCGTGTATAGGATCGAAGATTGGTCCGGTGAAGAAGTAAAAGGTACCTTTTACGAACAGGAACTGCAATCCGTAAATGTAGATGAAAACAAAGAATACTATGTGGAAAAAATATTGAAGAGAAGGACGAGAAATAACAGAAGGGAGTTATTGGTTCGATGGTTACACTGGCCTACAAAATATGACTCTTGGATACCAGAAACGGATTTAGTCAAATTTAGTTCATAAGAGACCCTTCAACACGAACCATGTTTCGTTGACTTAAGATGAACGGAGGCGACAGTCAGGAGTGGAGATTTTTTGGTGGTAGGGTACCGAAAGCCGAAATTGTTTACATTTGCCAAATTATCATCGTATACGTTATTATCGGAACTTCAATCGCCAACCTGTCTTTCCAGAACGGAAACGCCGAGCTGTGGATAAGCCTTTTGTGCAGTGCGATAGGATACGCTTTACCGGCGCCATCTTTGAACCATGGAAGAACATTACCTGTTTCTGAGCAGTCTTCAGTCCACTGATCAACACCCGAATAACAATCCCTCAGACTTTACTGTCGAGTTACCCTATCCTTATATTTTGGACGGACACTGGGTGTGCGGACTCAAAGAGATAACGCTTCGGATGAAAGACAACGTTTTATTCGTGTGTTCGGACATTTGCGAAGAATCCTACGCGGAAAATACGATGACGACAGTACTACGCCCTTTACAAAAACCTCCTGGAAGGCAATCTAGCGTCTACTTTCTATTCGAAAACCCCGCCTACATGACTGTCAAAGGAAACCATCTCAACCGCATTAGAATCTTCATAAGAGGCGGACAACTAGAACCTGTAGATTTGAAAAATTCTATCGTACGCTGTACCTTACATTTGAAAAGATGGAAGTAGAAAAATGGAAGAAACATTTCGAACGAATGGCAGAAGGAAAAATTGGACCCAATCACGAAGGACGCTATATCGTGGATACCGATCAAAGCGGAAAAGGAGGTCCGGAACCGAAGATTACGTTTGTGACTCCGATTGCTCAAGACATAGAACTGGCCAAATCGGAACTGAAAGAAAAGAAGGAAACCTCTCCGCGGAAACGACGTTATAAGAGGCCGTCGATCGCCAAAAACAAACGATCTAAGAAACCGAGATATACGGATCACGTCTTCAAGCGATGAATATCGACAAACACGATAACGACTTGGCCCTTTTTCGTTGGCCGGAAGTAGAGACAGCCACGCAAAAGAGAGAATGGATTAAAGTTAGACCCATAAATCAACTGACGGAAGGTGCGGCGATCGAATTCAATATTCCCGGAACATCGATGACCTATATCGATCTCAAGAGCTTACTCCTCAGCGTCAAATTGAAAATCCTGAAAGCCGACGGAACCGATTTACCATCGGGCGAAAAAGTCGGACTAACCAACAACGCTTTACACAGTATTTTTTCCCAAGTGGACGTCAACGTGCAACAAGTTCCAACCAGCCAAGTGGGCACGAATTACGCTTTTAAAGCTTATTTAGATACTTTGCTGAACACTAAAAGTCAACACCTATTGAACGGTCAGCTTTTCGCGCAGGACACAAGCGGGACGAAAATGGACATCACCGATCCATCCGGGGGTAATGTGGGATTGTACGAGCGAGCGAAATCTACGTCAGAAAGTAAAGAAGTGGACCTCTCGGGGCGCCTGTACGTCGACCTGTGTCAACAAGAAAGATTGATTTTGAACGGCGTCCCCATCAACCTTAAATTCTGGCAGAATACCGATCGTTTCCGACTATTGGCCGCGTCCGGAACCGAGTCTTACCGATTACGTATTACTGACGCTGCATTGAAAGTGGCCTTGGTGAAAGTACACCCCGATGTGATCTTGGGACAGGCTGACGTCATCAAGAAACACGACGCCATATACCCCTACAGACGTTCCGTCATCAAGACGTATGCGGTACCCAAAGGACAGTTTTCGTTCATCACGGACGACCTTTTTCAAGGAGATGTTCCCCAACAACTGATCGTTGGGTTAGTCCTGTCCGAGGCCGTGCATGGCTCTTACCAAAAGAACCCTTTCAACTTTCAACATTTCGACTGTAACTACGCCGGTTTCTTTGTGGATGGCCAATCGACGCCTTCCGAACCCCTTCAGATGAACTATAAGAGTGACCAGTTTGTCGACGCTTACCAGGCCTTGTATTTGGACGACGAAGACCGGGCTGCGCCTATTACTAGGAAAGATTTCAAAGGAGGATACTGTCTCTACGTATTTAGACCGAGCGGCGATATCAAAAACAGACCGGAGGACAGAGCTCATACCCGACTGGAATTAAAGTTTACTGAAGCCCTACCGGAGACGTGTACCGTCATCGTGTACGCCCATTTCCCCGCCTTACTCAAGATCGATGCTAGTAGAAACGTAACAATGGAATGATGTACGAATCTCAGCTGAACACCATCTTATCTCATGACCCTTCGGTTCGACGACAGTTTGGAGGGGTCTGTGCCGCCGACGAGCTTCCCATCAAGATAAGAAGACGTCCTAACTTGTTCATCGTCAATACCGATCAAAAAGGACAGCCCGGAACTCACTGGACCCTCTTTTACTTTCCGAGACTCGGACCTTGCGAGTTTTTCGATTCTTTGGGACGTGCACCAGATTTTTACCACGGACGATTCAAGACGGTGTTAAAGAGGAATGGACCTCGCTACGTGTACAATGGACTTCGAGTGCAACCTTCTGGTACGACAACTTGCGGGCTTTATTGCGTATACTACGCAAAACTACGGTGTCGTGGATGGACTAAAAACAAAATCGTGTCGTCGTTGAAAAAGACTCATTTTTGATCATAACTCTCTTTTTTTTTTTTTTTTTTTTTTTTTTTAATATATGCATGCTATGTGTAAATAAAATGATAATAAAACAACAACAGAATACGAACAATCAAAAAAATTCTTTTTCTTATTTTATTATGCCCCGCTCAATACAGCGCGCCGGGGATTAGGGCGGTCCCTCCGGTAGCGCTTTACAATAACGTTAATTCGAGTAAAATGGGTATGCATACGGTATAAAATTGACTTTGTCGTTTTATACCCGTCATGAGTACCGTGCCAGACTGAAAACACGTGAAATGTATTCCATCGATTTTAAACATCACTGCTGGAAAGAGTTCCGGTTCGTAACTTCCCGAATAAAAACGACACACTTTGCCCAAATGTATCGCATAGTCCAGTTTGAAAGAAGCAGATATCGTCACAACTCGAATTTTCGAAAGTCGTACTTGCCATCCCAAACGTTGTAGTTGTCTGGCGTATCTTCTCACACGTCGTTTGGCCTCGGAAATAGATGATACTCGTCCGTTTACGGATAGTTTTCCGGACGAAAACACCATACAATGTCCTCCGATCTTAGGATGTTTCCACTGAGCTCCCGAATATCGACTAGGATCGTATATAATATTAACGGTCTTGGTTACCAAGGTTTTGAGGTTAATGTCACAATTTGTGTCGACTGTACACACAATGTTGGTAATCATGATTCGAAACGAATGCCACGTACTTTATCCAGGGTAATTGGGCCGGGTTTTCTGGCTCGATCTCCGTTGTTCAGGATTTTAGCAGCCGTTGAATTGTCTCTGACGCTTTGAAAAGCGTAGGCGAGTAAAGGTTTAGGACGATCACACTGACTCACAACTTTATGCCACTCGTTGATCAACACATACAGTAAAGTTTCTAGTTGCCTCGGATACTGTTCCTTTAAGCTGTCCAGTTGTCGTTTTTCGTATCCCAGATGTACGGCAAAGAGCTCCCAGTTGCGCCCTAGCTCTCTGGCATAATTTAGAATATCCTCTTGCGTTAATATGCTCCTGGAAAAAAACAAAGAGTAAAATGCAGTTTTTTGTTTCCGTATTTCAAACACGTGTCCGTACAAAGTTTTTTTAACGAGTAGTAGCGCTATTCGAGAAAGTCTAAATCCATGGTATCCACTCACCAATTGCCACAGTCATTGGGATTGCACTCGGAACAGCTCAAATACCCCAACTGGTTCATATGATCGCTCTGAAATCGGCAAGGCACGAGGGTAGACAACTCGGGGATCGCTGCTGCTACGTCAGGGAAACTCTCTTGTAGCGTTTCGAATTCTGCTGGTCTCAGGCACAGTCCTTTCTTACAAGGCACGACATCGTCCTGGGGCTTCCAGTATTGTCTCACGTCCACGCAAGGATTGTTCTTCCTGACGGTACAGTACACATTCCCGCCTAAGTGAACCTGGTAATCCTCGTTCTTGCGCAATGCCCCGTTCACGTCGTCGATCGAGTCCACTAGTTCTTTCCAGCGGAACAAGGTTAAACTGATGCCTTTCTTCGTAGGTTTGTCGT
Organism: Fragum whitleyi; assembly: GCA_948146395.1. NCBI lineage: Eukaryota > Metazoa > Mollusca > Bivalvia > Cardiida > Cardiidae > Fragum > Fragum whitleyi. The sequence continues at coordinate 67,941,979 of OX411547.1, forward strand.
TTTCCCACTCTCTGAGATCCACGCGTGTCTCGCCTTTCCACGAGCACACCTTCAGATATCTGTTATTTCCGAGACTGACGTTTGTGCTGTCCATGATGAGAATATCTGAACGAATGTTGATTACCTCTCATAGTTATTGCTTTTATAGAACGGTTGTGACATCATCTGTGCGTGTTGATTCGCCATTGGTCGACATTTTTAAAATAACGGAAACGAAAGGCATTGTTCTCGAATCGTATGGTCTTGTCTATTGTTCTCAACTTACATATACATTATCTACGTCATCGAAGAACAATGACAGGAAAAGTCTATTGTTCATTAGTATGGTGCGTGTTGATTCGCCATTGGTCGACATTTTAAAATAACGGAAACGAAAGGCATTGTTCTCGAATCGTATGATCTTGGCCATTGTTCTCAACTTACATATACATTATCTACGTCATCGAAGAACAATGACTCATGACCACGTGACGCTAATGACGTCAATAACCACTTAAGAACCACTTAAGTCATTTCCTGTTTTGCCTCCAAAGTGGCGCCCCTGTAGTAATAACTATGACGTTGATGAACGATCAAAACATATATATAGTAACCACGGCTTTGAAAAGCTGTAGTTTCGGCGTGATGATCATTCCCCAACGATATATTTCGACAGAGGATTGCTTTGTATTACGCCTGTATTTGATGAAGAGGATTTTATAGTTTCGCAATTTAGAGTGAGTGATCAAAGGTCAATTTTGTCTATACCTGTATAGACAAAATTGACCTTTTGAACACTCACTCTTAATTCCTGAAATATACACCCTTCCGTAAACCACAAATAAAGTCTTGATTTTAAATATCAAAAAAAAAAATAAAAAATTATATCTTTATAAAAAATAATCATGAGATTTGAAAACCACTTTCGCTCAAGTGACATTAGAATGTATTTCGCAATTAGAAAACATTATAAAGAACGATGTATGCTCCGGAACCAGTAATCACAACTCAAACAAATTGTTGTCATTTGAGAGGGGAACGTTCAGGGCGTTTGTGTCTTCATTAAAATTTTACTAGAAAGATTTTCTGCTACAAATCATTTTAAAAAAAACAACCTCAATGTGATCATGTTCGTTTCATTTCATTGAAATTATTTTCTCTCGCAACTTTTTTTTATAATTGCAATTTGATTCTGACAGGCTGTTCCTTTCTTTGAGCAGAGAAAACAGATGATGAACATTTTAATTCGTGGCACGCTCAGTGTTTATTTGCAATAATTTTGTTTCATAATATTCATTCTAATATAGCGATGATAAGAAATTTTATAACACAAATTAGGGTGATCAGTAAGGCTAAAAAGAACCTACGTAGCACGTTTTTGTCGACCAATGCAAGACTGCGGGGCCTACACAGGCACATCAGGGTCGACACCTTTTATTTTTAAAACGACTTATATATATAATGTGACGTTTGGTTTGACCTCTGTTAGATGAAATCCTTTGCTAAGATATGTTACCCGTTATGCGATAGGGACCAACTCGGAAGTCCGAGAGATTACTTCAAATCAGGTCAACCGGGTGTAGCCATTTAAAAGACCTATTACAAGAGGGTAGATTGATCATACTAGGTTCAGAAAATTATCAAAGGGAGAAAAGTTTCGACCATAGTCAACCTGCGCAATTCACGCAAGCTGACTTTGATCAACAGTTTACGCACCACCCAGATGATCCCTTTTCGCGTGGCGGGTCACATATTCATTAACGGAATTCCCAATAGGTACATTTTCGTCTGTCATTTGAAATTTATTAGAAATACAACACCCAATTTCTTCTTTTTATTCAGATAACACCAAGTTTTCTGAGCAATAATTTGCGATTCGTTTGAGACCTTGCTTGACCCTGAATAGTATTATTCACCTTCTGAGGTGACGATGCAAAAATACAAAAAAAAAGGATTTTTTTGCCCACATTTTCAATGTTTCCACTTTTTTGTCATGAAGTATTAATAAAATTTCCAAGTGAGTGTAAGGTCAATTTAAACAAATAGTTATGAAGTTATCACACGATACTCATAAGGGGACAAAATTGTATATATATATAATACATACTTAGTGTTTTGTATGGAAAAAAATATCTAACGAGGTTGGGAGCATGATTGATAATTGTCAAGGCTCTGTCGAGACAATTTTCAATTCTCACAACCGAGTTAGATATTTTTTCATACAATACACTTAGTACGTATTATATTTATCTTATAACCTCGATATGTCTTTTTTTGTCGGTGTTTCTAACCCAAATGCAAGTTTCTAAAAATAACCGCATGATATTATTGTTCTAAAAATAACTATGTGATATCATAAAAAATATCATACATCATGTTAGCACACTGACATTTGTATAGTTATAAGATGAAAAAAAAAGTTCACTCTATTTCATTATTTCGGTTTTAATAAGTTGTGTTTCGTTTGGTTTTTAAATCGGACTGTGAAGCAGTCCGTTTATATATACCGTTTTCCAGAAATCCAGTCTGTTTGACCCACTACATTTTTACCATTATCTTCTGAGTAATGTGTTCAAACCAAATTATGCGTTTTCAAACACCGAAAAAACGCATTTTCAGTCACAATCTACAAACTTTGTTTTTATCTTATTTACTTTTCGACAAATAGAGAAGAGGCTAATACAAAATTTGATGTAATTTTCGCTTTTAGTAATCACCAGTTAGTATTTTCAGTGTTTATAATAAGATTTTCGGTTGAGTAAAGGAGTTGAAACGTACAGTAGGTTAACTGTATAATAAATTTGTAGCACTTACAATATTACTTCTCTGATTATTTTCTCGAACGGTCATTTACCAGTTGTAGGGCTGACAACCAATCAAATTCGGTAATGATTATCACTCGGTCAAAACCCACGCGTAAATTCAGACCACGTGGTAGATGCAAATGGACATCGTCTACTCGAAATGTGTCAATTAAGTTGTTTGTCATTTGTCAATGGTCGTCTGCACTCGGATAGGGAGCGTGGGAAGTTTACTTTTTGTTCGCTTGGTGGACTGAATACTGTTGACTATGTGTTAATAAATAGAAATAATTTTGTAATTTTGAAATATTTGATTTCAATGAGCACTCTGATCACGCTCCAATCATATTTTCAATTAATTCAAATTTGAGAATGGAGAAAAATTATTCAACAACAAATAAACCGACAAAAACATACGATAAACTGATATAGGATAGCAGTAAGAGCGATCTATTTTAAGAACAACTCATAAATAATCATAGAGTGCTGCAAGATTTAATCGATTGGTCAGAAACCAAAGATATAAATAGCATAGTTGGGATTTCACGTGTTTCTTGAGGGAAAATGCATTTATAGTATTTGGGAAAACCCAATGCTTGAAATACAAACATGTTGGTAATCAAAATTGTAAATAGTTTAATGAGAAATGTTTTGTTGCTAAACAGGCTTTTAAACTCTATAGAGAGAGGAATAATATTAACAGACAAGCTTTTAGCTTGGCACGTGCTCATTATAACAACGTAAACAAATCTGCTAAGAAATAATTTAGACTAGCAGAGGGTTTTCGAATCAGCAAACTTTCAATATCGGACCCACGAGGTTGGATGAGCTGGCGATGTCCTCGAAAAGATGGAGTGTTAAGACAAAAAACTCACAAATTGGGCAAATATTTTACCAACTTTTATTGTCCAAATTTGAGCCCTTTTGATTGGCGAACTATTGCACTATCCCAGCCTCTCAATGATGTCCGATTTACAGTGCTGACAGCACTTTGATTGTTTAATTACACCAAGTTCAGATATCAAGCTTTTCTCGGTTATATCCACCATTTACTTGGAAAAAAATCAAGAAAATGGTGAACAATGACTGAGAAATGTGAAAGTTTGATGTTTAAACATGACATTCTTGAAATAAAAATACACTTATGAAGTCGAATAAAAAACTAGAGTGAACTTTTACTTGATAAATGTAGCTCTTGGATCATCTTCGTTCATTTTGTAAAAGGGATATATTCTGATTCTCTGTTCGTTTATTGGACACGAACGAAGATGGTGGCTAACCCTTAACAATCGTAAATTTTGATCTCATATCTGCTGGTTGTGAGTAGTAACCATATTTCTTTGTGCAAAACCCGTTTAGCCGATGTATTCTTCGTCGCAATTTTATGATTGGTGTAAATTCTGTATCTTCAAATTTAGCCCTGGTCAAATTCTATTTAGGCTTTTGATAAGTCACCGCCGCCATAGCGCATTTGGTAGCGCGTCGTACAATCATACTGTCATAGTTCAATCCGCGACGGCCGCACTTATCCTTTCCGACTACATATTTGCCTCTCACTGATGGATTGATAATCGTAGTTATTTGAGAGATAGTAACTGAAGGCTAGTAAAGGATTTAATGGTGAGAATTACCTAGGTGCTCCAGCCGCCGCGCTTTATCTGAAAGATTTTTGAAAGCAGCGTAAAACCCCCATTCATATAAACATATTTTTTGGTAAGATTGTAATTTATTTCAATAAGCTTTGTGTGTGTATGTTTTTTGTTTGTTTGTTTGTTTGTTTATGTTTTGTTTTGTTTTCTTCGTTTGATACGATACTACAAACACGGCGCACCAAATAAAAATGTGTGTTCTTTCGAGTATGTTTGATAGATAACAGGTATTGCTGGCTGTCTGCAGGTTTTGAATATGTGACCCGTCATGCCAAAAGTGACCATCTGGGAAGTGCGTAAAGTGTCGACCCTAGTCAGACTGCGCCGATTGCGCAGACTGACTAGGGTCGAAACTTTTTGCACCTTGCTTGCTTTTTTTCTGCATCTAGAATGATCAATCTACCTTCCAGTGAAAGAATTTTTGAAATACGGCTTCTGGTTGACCCATGCTGGATCAAATCTCTTTGTCAATAATTCATTTTACAGAATTCCCGGATGGTCCCTTTTCGTGTGACGGGTCACATATATATCAGTTTCGATTGCCCCTCTTTGATCTGAACCAAAACATCTAAAAAAGAAATATGCTTCGTATGATATTCTTCTTTAAAAAATATGTCCTTGTGTAGTTTGTGAAATAATATATTGCGTTATTTTAGTGTATTTTGTAATTTTGGCCAAGAAAGAAAAAAACTAGCCTAAAATGCCTTTCCAATTTTAACAAATTTAGCCATTTTTTCTTCTATATCTTTATCTTCACAACCGATTTCTTACGATCTGAGAGGCAGAGTGAACGTGGCATTCCGAGGTCGCGGGACACGCCACAACTACCTTAGAAAATATATCACGCATGAGCAAAAGTCATTAGATTGAACGAAGATATCCACAGATAGACGTTCTTTTGATTAGAAATATCGCAACAACAGCTAATGAAAGAATAAAAAAGAATAAAAGTACATTTTGTGTAAAAAGGCATTGTTTGTATTCAGACAATAATATGCACTTCATCTGTACGCCATCTTGGAATTTAATAACACCAGTCTGGCTTGGATCAGAAGCATCGAAGGACTAGTGTAAAAGGCATACACTACCAAAGATAATTTGAAATAGCATTTTTTTCATTTCTTCATAATATTTATTCACATTGATATTTAACAAGTTGGTCACGTTCGAACAACAAAAGTGGTATTACAAAATGTGAACTTAGTTTTTTTCACTACCTCCCTAAAAGATAGAAATATACTTAGCGTCAATAGAACTGTACCACCATAAACACTTTAAGATTTTTTTCAAATATTGTTATCCTGTAACATTTATTTATCACGATATAATTCCAGGGCTGAATGTGTACCAAATATTTTCCCATTTTATTGCTAAAATGTTTTCATTAACACCCTAAGTGCTTAATCAATGGATAATATTTAACGAAATATGGGAGTGTTCATTGGTGGTTACTTTATAGTTACGCTGAGTAAAAAGTAGTTACATAGTGAAATTCACATTCATCTCAATCTTAAACATTCTAAAGTGCCCATTTGGCGCTCCAATTTTTCATTCAAAACAGTCACTTAAACAATTCAAAAACGCTCCAAAATCACAAAAAAAAAAGATAAGATTCGCGGCTACATTTCAAATGAAAACATCTAGAAAAATTATGATTTCAATGACATGAATAGAGGATATTGAATGAGTGGTCATTGAATACTGAATTTATTAAACGAGTCATATATAAACAGATAAAAACGAGGTTGCGCCGAGTTTTTATCTGTTTTAGATGACGAGTTTAATAAATTCTGTATTTTATAAGCACAAATTTTATATTCTGTTTATAATGTGACCCGAATTTTAGCGAAAAATCGTCAAAATTCTTGAAATTCAACGTTCAATTTTCCGCGAAATTAATAACGCCTGTTAAAAAAGACGTCACAAAACATAGATTATGACGTCATTTTCGAGGTTACAATAGAGCGTTGCTATTCTCTCTGAGCTCATTTCCATAGTTAGTCCACTAGTGTAATAACACCAGTGTAATATCAAAAATATTCAACGGGGTTGTTTCACTCCCGTGACGTAGGTCATATTATAAATGAAGTTATTCGCGTCTGATAGACGCTTAACCTTGTATGAACTTTTTTGTTAAAGGGAGGTAACGAACATTGCTAAATTTGTTCATTCTGAACAAAATTAGTGATATCGGATAATCTCCCTTTAATTTCATTCAAAACCCACTCATTCAATTTCATTCCAAATCATTCACCTTGTCAATTTCACGATGTTGTTGACAGTACTTATATAGAATTCAGGATTGTGAGCGTTAGAATATCCCATATAAACCCAACAAGCGTATGTGCTATACAGAATAACATTGCTAAAGGTAACAATGGACATCGGCCTACAGACTAAAGAGGGATTTATTATTATCATTATTATTATTATTATTTTGATGAAGGAAAGAACGCAGAACAATGATTGTTTAATTTCATAACTAAGCTACTTTTCAACACTAAATATCCATTGAAATACTTTCATAGTATCAAATTTAACCATAAAACTTCATTTTAAATACCATCCATAAAGGAGGAGTCATTATAAAATAGCCAAACACTTCTTTTCTTGCATGGAGAGTTATGCTGATATTTACCAATTAAAGGGGACATGTGTTTTAACAGATAGAAAATCAAGAAAATTAAATGGTAAAATTCTTAAAAAGCAATAGGTTTTTGGCGATTTTCCCCTTTAAATTACCGAAATCAGTTGGTTTTTTTAACTTTTGAAAGAATGTTATGCAAATGTTATCGATCGAAGAGAAATTTCATTGGCAATAGTTTTTTGTGTATATGTATAATGTTTATCAGCAGGTATGTGTTTCATTGCTTTCAGCTGGCACTGGGCTTATACAGGACCTTAAGGGAATATAGACAATTTACCGTAAAATGGCGAGTAGGGTAGATAACTTAAGAAGCTAGTAATTAAAGGTTTTCCCAAACCTTCTTATAATGACTTTAAACAATGTTAATCTGCAACATGTGTGAATAAGAAAAAAGTCAACTAGAAATAAAAGAAAAAGACATCGTGTGCCAATTGCGTTTTTGTCAAAAGTTTCCATCTTCAACGCAGATTTCCATACATACATGTGGTCAATATAATTGCCAATAATATTGATTCAGTATTACAATCGATCGTCAATATCGCTCATACATTATCAAAAATATTGTCAAAAATCAGCATCGGCAATATAACTGATCATTAATTGGCTATTTTGATATTGTTTAAATACTATTTCCAAAATTATTGACAAAAATGATAACATTAACGTCCGTTTGACCTCTATATGGACCAACCTTTTCCCCAGTTACATGAAATTGCGTTGGAATAAAGGATTTGTATGTGGTAAAATCTTAATTTCTGGATAATACCATTCCAAAAATTATTTTTTGAAAATGGAATGATTTCAAAATAATGATTTTGTCTATAAAATTAATGTTAATATTTTAGCATTTTCCGCGCTTAAAAACTCGATGAAGGCTGTTCAGTGGTACGAAAATGTAAACATATAGTAAAATCATGTGTTTTTTTACTGAACATTTGACAGAAGAATTGTCCACTAATCCTTATTTGGACATGCTTATTGGCATATCGACGGTCAATTCACCTTGAACTTAAATATCACGTGATTTGTACCGTTACTTCTCGCCTGCTTATCTAGTTTTCCTCGTAAAAATCCCAACGTCTCCGTAAAACAATTCTTTTTGATTGGTCTAAAAAAGAGAATATGGGGTTCATCTCAGAATAGATTAAAACAAAGATTAATTAGCAAGCCAAACTGTTTTCAAACAAAGAAAATTTACACTCAGATTTGATATCATAAAGAAGAAAAATCTTCGATAAAGTTAATCTCCTAAAAATAGTCAATTTTTTACTAAAACGAATCACGTGAATCATACACTTTTGACTCGACACCTATGCAAACGAGATCTATTTTTGGATAGACAATTTGCTGTTTCGTTTAATACAGTTACAAGACGGTATTAAAGGCTGAGAGTTAACATGTAGACGGATGGACATAATCGGTATTTAACAATAAAAAATTATGTAAAACAAAAATCTTCATGGTATTAGATGGAAAATATGATATAACAAGAAAAAATACGATTTATTAATTCTTTTCTGAGATTTTCGGCGAATTGTTGGTCCATATAGAAGTCAAATGGACTAGAGTAACCAAGTCTTGACAATTCAATAGCCTGACACCTCTCTCCCTAACAATTAAATAAATATAACTACAATACTGAACTTTGATTGTCCATTTCTGTGATTGAGCAAAATAACAAAAGTATTATGTAAAATATATGGTGTTTTTTTTTTATTTCCTTTTCTCGTACCTACTTGTTCAAAGTTTAAGTCGAAGTCGAGATAATTTGCGATCCAGTCCAATTAAATACATAGATTTATCTACCGGAGTAACGCGAAAAAAATATGCAATATGCATTTTTCTGTCTTTCTCGCACATACGTTTACGTTTACGCTTATATTAGTTAAAAAATAAATGGCAGAAAGGATATTGTTCCTGACTGCGTATCCTACCGTGGGCCTCTTGTGCAAGAGTCCGACGCGCTACCAGTTGTTCTGTGGCTATAGCCAACTTATACATAAAAGGATGGATTTTAAAATAATATCGCTCAATTATTCTCCATCAATCGTAGATTTGTAGTTTAATACATGTTTTGATACTTCCAAAGTCAAGATCACATGCACTTGTTGAAAACGTTAAAATCGAGCTGTTCATATACTTACTACATTTAAAGGCGGATTTGGAAATATATAGCTTTTATTTATTTATATACCATCAGCAGCCAGTGCATCATTAAAGAATACTCTGAGGTCAAGGTCACGGTGAAAGGTCAAACATCCAAAAAGTTTCCTTTCCCTGGGATATAGCTCCCTATAAAACGGTATTCTAACCATTTTATGCAGATATTCTATTTGAAACAATTGATCGGGTAAATAATGATGTAGTATGTCCGGGTTAATCTTACAGTTAGGAACATTGTGAAATTGACAAGGTGAATGATTTTGGAATGATACCGGAATTAAAATGAATGAGTGTGTGGAGCGAGTTTTGAGTGATATTAAAGGGAGGTAATCCAATATTCCTAATTTTGTTCAGGGTTTTAACAAAACATACGTACACTTCTATTTGTACGCCTTTGTGGACCATTCAGACACTTGAGAGTCCACACCAGCTGGTAAAATCGTAGAAAAGATAGATCGATTTGAATTCATTGCTAAACGTCTTAAACGACTTTTAAATGTTTTCTAATAATTTCGGAGCGTTTTTGATCGATTTGAGTGAGTGTTTGGAATGAATCAATGGAGCGCTGTGCGAATGATTAAGAATGATTTTGATCGGAATGAGTGTCAATTTCACGATGTTGTTAACTGTATATAATGTTTAAATTGAGCTTTTGTGGATTTGATAAATTTCCACTGAATAACCATTCTGGTCTACGAAACTCGAATTATTCTGCTATTATTCTGTGAGAGTTTTTTTTATAAGTTCCACGAAAGGTTTGCACTTATTATTTCCACCAACATATATCACAACACAATCCCGCTTTTTTTTTAACTATACCGAATCAAATTATCATCCATAACTCTTTATTAAAGGCACTTCAGTAACATATACTAGTTAAGCTCCAAAACATGGTTCAAATATGAAATGTAACAGATTGCCAGTCTCAAAATTTCTATTTTCGATAGCTTTTTGTCCGGTGGAAGGGTCGGTAATAATTTTCTGAGTTCAGTAAAGGCTACGTTGAATGCCTCCACCCTGACTCGCTCCCTAGTGGCGTGTGCTGACCTGTATTTCTGAGTGGCCCTTCGACGACGTCTTCTCTCCTCGCGACTCAGCCCAGAGTTCTCCTGATTCCCATTTCTCCTTCCTCTATTTGAACCATTGACTGGTTCTCGTGAATTATAATGCATGACGGGAAGTTCCGGTCCATGTCCGTAAATATTTTCCGTACTCGTGAATGTTCGTGAAATATTCGTATTTGTGTACATCGCTCTTTTTACAACTGTCTGTGTAGGAGAAGTTGAATTAACCAAAAAGGTTTTATCGGAATGTCCTCGTTTTCTGTAATTAGAAGAAAATAAACAGTTAATTACGTTAACGTACTTCATTATCGAGAGGGAAGTGTTGGAATTTAATTTTGGGGAAGACGCACGCGTCTCTTGTCTCAAAACGTGTTGCAGTTAAAAACACCGGAGCGCTGTAAAATTGATATAAGTGTCCTGAAAACGGGAATATTATTCGCAAACATTTATACCTGAGTTTATTCTGTTTAGCAATTTTAAAAATATAAACCAGGCCCGCGATCAGGGCCCGATGTTATAAAAATTTTCTCAATCCATATTCAAAATTTTCTCAAATTTCAATTTGAGATTTAAGCCTTTATTCTGTTTAAATATTCATTTCAATGTATTAACATAAAAGATAATATCAATAAGTTGTTATAAGAAAAACAACTTATTGATATTATCTTTTTTTTTATACATTCATTTGAAGTTTGAGAAATTTCTCATTTGAGTCTGAGAAAAGTTTTATAACCTCGGGCCCTGGATAACAAGAAATGTACATTGGTATGCACAGAGGACATGGACGTTTTGTACTGATAGAAACATGATTCAAATAAAATTCTATCAGCACAAGGAATGCCGTTTTAATCGATCTGAAAAGAGAACAACTTTTATGTAAAATAAAGACAGTATTTTTTTTGTAATCGAACTAATTATGCACATCTTTTTAACACCTTTTTTTTTTTTAAAAAAAAAAAATCTAAGTAACACCGGATTAACCCGGGATCAAAAACATCTAAGTTGAAAGGTAATAATGACGAAACCGTCGTTGATCGAATGAGCTTTAACGTAGAACTTAAAAAGATACCAGTTTACAACATCGTGAAATTGACAAAGTGGATGATTTTGGAATGAAATTGAATGTGTGCGATGAGTGAGTTTTGGGTGAAATTAAAGAGGGGTTCTTGGAGAGATAGGAAGCTATATATAGACCTTGTTTGTATATTTTATTAAAGGGAGGTGGGGGTTATAAATATAGCAAATTTTATTCATCCTAAGCAAAATTAGTGATATTTGATAACCTCCCTTAAATTTCATTCAAAAGCCATTAATAGCACTCATTCAATTTCATTCCCAAATTATTCACCATGTCAATTTCACGATGCTGTTAACTGTAAGCAGCCTTTTTCACTAGTAGATCTCCCAACGATTTTTCCGGAATTATATGGTCAGGATGTAACTCCTGGGCCCGAGGTTATAAACATTTTCTCAGGCTTAACTGAGATTTTTTTTCAAATTTTGAATTTAAATAAATGTATCAAAATAAAAGATAATATTAATAAGTTGTTATTTATAACAACGTATAAATATTATCTTTTATGTTAATACGTTTAAATGAGTATTAAAACAGAATTACGGTTTTAATCTCAAATTGAAATTTGAGAAAATTTTGAATTGAGATTGAGAAAAGTTTTATAACCTCGGGCCCTGAATTTGAAAAGAGTCAAGCGACTTTGTTTCATTAGCATTGGCAGGTTGGGATCTGTTTTTTGGTATTTTGGTCAGATATGACTATCAATGACTTTAATCTACAACGAAATTGCCCAAAACATCTACAAAAATGGCTAGACAATTGAGAATATGTCTTTCGTATCATTAAGCGGAGGTATAAATTTTGTACAATTACAAATATCAGTTGTCACTGGACGGCGATAAGGAAGCAGTTAATGCGATCAGTCGCGCGATTCAATTGCTTAATAAATGAATGATCTGACAAATTCTATTAGAGGGGTTTCCCTGGAGTGACATACACGTCATAACGCGGTAATCACCTGCTAATTTAGGAGCAATTTTGACGCATGCGCTATCGTCGTCTCGCGGACGACTATCTTTAGTTTAGTCACCAAGGGACTCGTCTACTCGCATTGTTTCTCTACATTTTCCCATACTGATGCTTCATGCTAGAGTCAAAGTAAGATATTTTGAGGAAATACAAGTGAGTATTGACACATTTATTCGCGCATTTCTTTATTTTCATTTTATTAAAAATAGATGGTATATGTAATCATGGGCCAACTGATGTCGATCCTTAAAAAAAATTGACCAAAACTTCGGATGTCTAACTTTGATATTTGACCTTGACATGTGACCTTGATCTTGGAATAATCTGAGAAATTCTTACTAATACCCCATCTTCTCATGATGGATAGCAGCTGTACACAGTTATTTTGAAATCCATCCATAAATGTAGAACTCTGTTCACGACAAGCTAAATTTAAGGGATATGTACCGAACAAGCTTAATCTTTACACTTAAACTTTAGCATGGGACTACCCCGAAATTTCTTTCAAATAGCATATTTTTACATGATTGAGAAAATATACCACTATTTCAAAATATTGTTGCACGAAACTTCTATCAAAGTCTATTCAAAAAGACTGAATTCTTATGTCGGTTGTTTGTCTATTGCGATTTCTCAGCATATTTTAAGTGATCTACTGACGGGATAAAATATTTACGAACAAAACATCTTGATATTTTAAGATTTCTGTTTTTTTTGTTAAAATTATTGAAATTCTTTTTTAACAATATCATCATGTATCGATCATTAGATTCAAATCTCGAGAGAAAGACCAGGGGCCCGTTTTACTAAACTTCTTACGAAAAAAATTATCGCAAGTCAAAATCGAAAATCGTGTGTTTTCATTATTGCTAGATTCTGCAATGTAATATCACAATGGAACCGTCTTTAGAACACGATTCAAATGAGATGATGCATGGCAGAACTCTAAATTTAGTTTTTACTTAAATAGAAGTAACTTTGATTTTTGACTTGGGCAAAAAATGATCGTAAGATGTTTAGAAAAAAAGGCCACATGGGTTTTTTCTACGTACTTGCTTTGTATTTGATTGGACTCTCCTGGTATAAACCTTATTTGTACTTGTAAGCAAAATCATCTTTGCCGTTGAATTATTATTCAGTCACGAAGGTTTTCAAGCAAATTAAGAATATATCTAAATTTCCTTATAAGTACAGCAACAATTTTTGCATTATTTATTTATTTTATTTATTTATTTATTTATTTATTTATTTATTTATTTATTTATTTATTTATTTATTTATTTATTCATTTATTTATTTATTTATTCATTTATTTATTTATTTATTCATTCATTCATTCATTTATATATTCATTTATATATTTCTTTTATCTTTGCCTCGAAAATAAAACACACAATTCCGCCAAATCTATCTTAAATTCGTCTTCAGAGGAGTTCTGGTCGCCAACGATTGCTATGATTTTTTTTTTAAAAAAATGCAGATAAACGAAGGTGGCAGACAATTTAAGGCGACTGTCAACGACTGATGGAGTTTTTGATGGACCTCCTTTTCCCAAGATATTAGATAGCATTTCATCTCACTCAAATATCATAAAACTTCAGATATGTCAATCTAAACCTCTGTATAACCCATTCCTGTCTACAAACGTTTGAATGGTCCAAACTCATAGAGAATGCATACGACAATTTTTAAGTGATACGCATTAAAAAATCTTTGTTTATGGGAAGGGAAGAAATCGCGGGAAATGCAGAAATTTCTTCTATCCATAGGCACTTGGATTCAGGAATTTGTAACTTTTTAAAGATTATAACTGTAATAATTATAAACAAGGAAGTGCAAATGCCATCTTTTCAGAGAACGGATTTTCTACAGTTAACAACATCGTGAAATTGACATTCATCTCAATAAAAATTATTCAAAAGCTCTCGCTTTGCGCTCAGATCATTCATTCCTTACACTCACTAAACCCATACAAAAACGCTTCAAAATAACTAAAAAGATAAGATCAACAACTTCATTTAAAATAAATAAAGTTAGAAAAAAAATCGGGATTTCACTTAGATAATTGACATTATGCTCATGTGATAGATTCTTTTTAGAGAAGTTATATCCATATTTTACTAAAGAAAAGTAATAAATGTTCATTCTTAACAAAATTAGCGACATTGGATTGCCTCCCTATAATTTTACTCAAAACTCACTCCACACACTCCACACACTCATTGAATTTCACTCCAAAATCATTCCAGAAACATCATCTTGTAAATTTCACGATGTTGTTAACTGTAACACGCAAGTTTGGTTCTTGACTCCCAAGAGTAAAAACTTACTTTGGCGGAAACTAAAGATACTTCCAAAAAGTAAAAACATCCATTTTCTCAAAAACTTCTATGAAAGCCCTAGTAACTTTGTAAGCTTTATGTATTCCTGGATCCAAGTACCTATGAACAAGTGTTTTTTTTTTTTTTTTTCACTTCCCTATATATCTTCGGACGCGTTTTTCTAAAGGGATGTCAAAAATGGGATTGTGTGGGTAGGATTAAACAACATCTTTATTCGAATTGGCAACTCGTTTTTTTAAATGTTTTTAAGATAGTGATCTATAGTTCCGCAACGTTTCGGAATTAATGAACTTTTACAGTGTTAAAAGAGTTCCAAATGATTTTCATTAAGAAACCTCGGTCACCATTTTGAAAGATTTTAAGTTCCGAAATGTTGCGAAATTATTACGGAACCACTACCTTAAAACCTCATGTTTTGTATTTCCGACAAAAACCCCAAACATTTGTGGTCTGGTAACAAACATCTTCATTATGTATCTACTATCACGAACAAGCTTTCTGGTGGATTGGAATTCGTTTATTCATATCTCTATGAACGAAATTTAGATTGCTATTTTGTATGCTTGCACAAAAAAGACGTATAAGAAATTTATCTAGAAAAGATAAAATGTATAAATTTTTATTTCAAACAAATTCATAACTGTATATAATAATAAAATATATTGTGTATTGTCATTCTTTTAAGTAAAATCCTTACATGCCGACTTATCCTTTTATTTGATGATGACCGAAGCAGGAAAGAATTAAAATTACATGAAAAGGGGGGAAAATATAAATGACAAACATCCGAACAAACTAAATAATTGAATAGATAGAAGAATCAACGATCATATGAACGAACGAACAACCGAACACACTATTGAATGAATGAATGAAAATGAATAAATCAATGAATGAATGAATTCAATGAATTCAATGAATGGGTGAATGAATGGGTGATTTTGTGAATGAACGTATGAAATTTGCATTTTACCGATATTAAATTAGAAAAATTGCAAGCCAAATATTGGTAAAAGTTGTCAGTTCTTGAGAACAGCATAACCCATCTTGGTCTAAATGTTGCGAAAATGATTGACACCCTGAATGACTCGAGATGAGTTCTATTAGGATAACTCGGCGCTAATGTAATTCTGCATGCTACGAACTACAGAAACACCGAGCCGGGCCTTAGAAGATGGTCATTTCTCATTCAAAGAAACTCATCATTGAACAAAAAAAGTTAACTAATTTTGCGGGATGATTCAAATGTATAGAAAATGCTGGTTTGTTTATTGTATCTTTGGCATAAAGATACTTCATAGAGCTAACTCTCTTCAGAGTAGGGTTAATTCTCTTTTTTGCCTCGATAGTAGTGATCAATCTTTTAATTGTATTGTATTCAAATTTTGGTCGCCTTGTCGCATGTCTTAAAGATTGAAATTTGACACTTTCATAATCTGTCACTTAAAAGAAACCGCCGAAAAAGATACCTTGAAAAAATACGCCTGTTGCACCTTTCCAATATTTTGGAATTATCCTCATGTTCGACTTGTGCTTTAAGGTTTGAGTGGTCTGAATCTCGAAAGGGACCATCTGGGTAGTACAAAGAGTACGGACCCTGATTTGACTGTGAAAATAACACAGGCTAACCACCTGGAGCCAGTTTTACTAAACTTCTTACAAAACAAAAGCAATCGCATAATCGCTTTCAATCATTGTTAGATTCTGCTTTGACCTATCTCGTACGCAAAAAATGATCGGAAGATGTTTAGTTAAACACGTCCCAGGATCTAAATTTTTCCGTTTCGGTAGCGTTTTCTGCCTCTATTATGATCTATATCCACCTTTCTATATAATGAATCTCTATAAGCGTCATGTTTTTGTTTCTTTTTTGTGCGACAGGTCACATTTATTTTAAACTTTTTCTCAGTGACCCCAAATCATCGCCGCTTTTATCCTTTTTGGTGGGCAAAAATGTCGGAAAGGATGTGTGCCGCTGTCTGGGATCGCATCCTAGTCCTCATGATATCTGAATCTCTACCAACTGCGCTATGACGTCAACAAAAACAATACCACAGAGATATTTGTCATATCTATACAAATCAATGTGTCCAAACCTAAAAACAATGAGGTCAAACCATAGCGCCCTGTAAACGCCCAAATGATACGGAATACAGAACTAATCGTAATTCAATTTTCTTAGAATTTGTCAATTTCGAATAAATTCCTTCCGGTATCCCGCCTGTCGACATTGGTTCTCGGTAATTGAATTTTGTCAGTGTAATGTGATAATGTAAATAGTAATCAAATCGACTTGTTTTTACGGTGATCTTGGGGATAACCCCGGTTTGGACCAATACAGGGATTTCCGCTACTTAGCTTTTGTGTGGCATACATATTTTCACTCTAAGCCCCTATTTTTTTATTATTATTTTTTTTTAATTTATCCAAATTAAGCTTTGGGTGCTTATCAAATGTTGCTGTTTCTATCCGAACCCAAATTGCTCATTAAAATTGGGAATTATTTTCGACAAGAACAAACGATAACAAATATATATCGTAATCAAGTTTGGTTGAATAATGCAGAAACCACATCGGTTTAATTCTGGATTTGAAATCGCTGCGACCCACAATTCTTTAGGTATGGCACCTTGCCTCACTTAACGAAGTTATCTTTTATACCCCCCTCCCCCGCCCCGACCCCCACTCCACAGCTCCTTGAAGATAATATAATATATGTGACCCGTCGGGCGAATAGGGACTACCTAGGAAGTGCAAAGTCAGTCTGCACCATCTGCGCAGACTGACAACGGTCTAAACTTTTCGCAAATAAACATTTTCTAAATTTAGAATGATAACCCTACCTTCCCCTGTAAATATTTCCGAAATACGCCCTCTGGTTGGTCTATGCTGGACCCAGGCCTGTTACCAAATATTTCAAATACGGAGTTCCCGAATGGTCCCTTTTCTTGTGACGGGTCACATATTTGAACTTCATCATTATTTGTGTTGTTGGTGCCTTATGGAATCGTGTCATCAGGACAGTTATTCTGCGTCATTAATGAACTGGCAGGGCGGGGCTTAGCCGTGACGTAATTTGGCGAGTGAACTTTTAAATGTTTTGGGTTCATTGAAAAGTTTGTCGGCAAAAATTGTTAACGCGTGCAAATAACTGCATTCTGAAACCAAAAGGATTCACGTGCTTAGAGAAAGTGAACATAATTTATCGTTGAGTTACCAAAGTCTCGAAACTTCAGCTTGGCCAAGCTGAAGATACGGGGGTTTGGTAAACAACCTACGCTTTACGTTCCCAAGTTATTATTTGGCTAATTTCGCCTGAGACTCAATGCATATTCCGTATATCTTCGGAAGATTTCCAAGTTCTAATTACACAAACCGTTAGAAACATATTTATATAAAAACGCAATTCAAACAGCGTGTGAGAGCAAGAAAAAATAGCTCAGTCGGATAAGGTGTATCGCTTCCAACCTCACTTCTGTGAGTTCAAGTCTCCGAGGCGCTTATTGTTTTATTTTATTTTTCCCCCTTTTCATACATTTCTTCGTCCTTATTGCAAGTTCACATCACGGGGAATTTTGTAAAATTATTAAACGAATACTTTCTGCTGATTCATATCGCGATGTTTAAGATGCGAATAATCTTTTATTGTTGTATTAAAGTGAAATATACACCGCACTTATTTGTCTTAAACCACGAGGAAAGATGTTTCCTAATTTTCTGAAAACAGCAAAATTCCTCCATTAAGTCTAGCTTCGAACCTGTTCCAAAAAGGAAAAACCGTTGCCAAAGTTACCACAAAGGCACCTTGCATCACCAGAGCCAAATCTGCTGTTCTTATTTTATATATCAAAAGTAAACTTAATATATGAAATAACATGTTTTCAAAATAAAAAGAAAGTTGATATACCCCAATAGACCCTCCTTCTAAAAAGAACACATACGATTGTTAGACAGAAAAAAGAGAAAACTTGAGGCAGAAAATTATACTGGCTCTTACTCGGTTTGAACTTTTGTATCACAGGCGGACGACTTATTCTCTACACAACATGTCTGAGTACTAAGTATGCCCCCAGTAAACACGTAAATATTCATGCTAATTTGCGGAATTCGTCGAACATCGGTGATTTTCCGATTTCACCCACGGAAAATAAACAGAGTCTCAGGCGAAATTAGCCAAGGAATAATTATGTCGACTAGCTTTAGAAGTAAATAATAATGAATAACAGCAATACCTTTACCTTCAGTGCATCGACCCGTTACTTAGGCTCCGCCATGCCAGGGGGAAATCGCGGATTATACAATAAAAACATGGGTTTAAGGAAACAATGGTGGGACCAACTTTTTATCAACTCCTCTGATCCGAAGCATTTGAGTGAACAGTCATACGATCAGAATGCAAAGATTAAACGTTTGCGAACGTTTAGAAACTTTTCCGCGCTTTGTGCGTGAGTACAATCAAAACGTGGGGCAGCATTTCTAAAACGTTTCGCAAACATTTCCTTTCAAACGCCTTCCGATTAAGCCTAGTTTTATGCATGCGTTAATAGCGCGTTCCCTCTCAAAATGTTTAAGTACTAGTACCCCACGGCGCCCGTAGGACTTATTTGGGGTTATTTGTGTTGGGCTTATCCTTTTCATGCTGTTCATGGTTTATTCCTTCTGTACACGAAGCTTTAGTTGATACTGCAGACTGAGATCAGCTTACACTACAGACTATAAACTTTATTATTGTGAAAACAATTTGTGACACTACTAAAAATGTAAATAATTATAATTATGATGATTATAATAATGATAATTATGCAATTTGTCAGAAACAAAATTTGAAATTAATAGGATAAGAATTAACGCCGTGTTCCGACTGGGAGATATTTTGGCTATCCTGCAGGTTTTAAACATTTAAGAGGATTTTAGCCGCATTACCGACAGTGTTTTGAATGTTTACAGAGAAGGAAAAAAGACGAATAAAGACAATAGAAATAAGACTCTCTAAGCCCAAAGGTCTGGCGGGTGCTTGGTGTTTAAAGATTTTAAAACAGCATGATTCTTGAATCTTCTTACATCGGATTAGGCTAAACAACGCCAGAATAGTTGCACTCGAAAATAGCCTTTCTGCTAGCATCAAAGTAATAATAATACAGTGGTCTCGCTTTACCTCGAGAGGACGAAAACTCGAATTTATGCGAAGGCTCGAGTTCGCCTTCCGATACCGACGCGTCTTACTCTTTTTCTAGTTGTTTTTTATAATTATTTCATTTACATTTTTAGGGCTAAACACTATAAGTAAGTGGTTATCTGGGGTAGTGCGTGAAAATGTTCAACTTATATGTTATTGCGATCTTCGATAATGACACCTAAAAAGTACATGCAACATGTATTTTCAAACATTTGAATTTTTTGTATGTAATGCATACAAATGTAAATTAACACCCCCTTCGTGGATCAATGCACACTTGTATTAAGATGTAAATCCATAATTATTGAGTATGATTTTTCTGTACATCACACTTTTCAAACTATAGAAAAGTAAAAAGATAAATAAAAAATACATACATTCACAAATTCAAGTTTAACGCCCTACTCTCTAGATAATGCCTACTTTTGGAGAGAAAAAAAACTTATAAGAAATGGCACTCCACTTTACGAGTGGACTAACAAGCCAAACGGTGCTATTTTCATTCATTCATTCATTCATTCATTCATTCATTCATTCATTCATTCATTCATTCATTCATTCATTCGTTCATTCATTCATTTAATTCTTTTTTAATTATTTATCCATTATATTATTGTTAGATTATTTAATTATTAGTTATTTTATTGATTTACTAATTTACTGATTTACTTTTTTATCTATTTGCATTTTTTTTGCTTCCTTAACACAGGGAAAGTTTGTCCCCAAAACACAAAAATACTTACACAAATAGATGCAGACATGCGATACATGTATGATCTCATTCCCTTTTTATAATTCATAAATATCATTATCATTATTGTGACTGTTGTATATTTAACTTTTTAAGAGACGAAAAGAATATTTTTGAATCCTTGTCGGTACAAAACTTTAACCCTAATCACATCTTATGATTACGCGAAGTTATTCCTCCGCAAATGAAAACACTATTTATCTTATAACTATACAAATATCTGTGTGATAACATCCCGTATGATATTTTTTTATGATGTCACATATTTATTTTTAGAACAAAGATATAATGCGGTTATTTTTAGAAAGTTGCATTTCAGTTAGAAACACCGACGCAAACAAGACAAATATAGGTTATAAGATAAATATAATACATACTTAGCGTATTGTATGAAAAAAAATTTCACACTCGGTTGTCAGAATTGATAATTGTCTCGGCAGAGCCTCGACAATTTTCAATTCTCCCAACCTCGTTAGATATTTTTTTTCATATAATACACTAAGTACGTATTCTATATACTCCTTATTTTTGATGATACCATATCATGGAGCTAATCACTACATAAATTGCTACTTCGTACACCGAGTTCAAGGAGTTACTTAATGCACATGCACTCGAAATAATTGCGTACCTATATATATAATACATACTTAGTGTTTTGTATGAGAAAAAATATCTAACGAGGTTGGGGGAATTGATCATTGTCGAGGCTCTGCCGAGACAATTATTTATTCCCACAACCGAGTTAGATATCTTTTCATACAATACACTAAGTATGTATTATATTTATCTTATAGCCTCTATTTGTCTTATTTTCATCGATGTTTCTAACTGAAATGCAAGTTTCTAAAAATAACCGCATTATATCATTGTTCTAAAAATAACTACGTGATAACATAAAAAATATCATACGGGATGTTATCATACGGATATTTGTAAGGTTATAAGATAAAATATTATAAATGATGATGTGAAAAAAAATAGCTGATAGAACAGACGAAACAGAAATTATTTTTTTGACAGTAAATGATATTCCCAATTTAATTCCAAATTTAAGTCGTTTAACTACAACTTGTTAAAACTGAGCTAATGCTTAATTTGTGACATATAAATCCATTCACAGCCTATGCTTTACTCAAGCATTTGAACATTTTCTTATCTTATGATAAGAGTCTGAACTTATCACAATCCATTGGTGGTATCATTTCTCGCAGGACGGGTCATTTTTTGTGTGAAATGTTCGATTAAAAGTTTAGTTTTTGGGTTATCAGATTCAACCGATACATCGATCCTGCCTTCAGGATGATAAAACGGTGAAAACTGATTGCAAATTTTTAACCCGCTTTGCACGTGTACGAGGGATGATCCAGAAGTTCGTAAAATGAGCCAATAACTTTCACATTTTTCTCTTGTTCAGTATACAATTTAGTAAACGTGCAGTTTAGTATCTACGGAGAGCATAAATGTTATTATTTTTGGAGAATTATCCTTAAGAATATGTTACCATAGTAACATATACATGTATGCTTAGGCGGGGAAGCGTGAAAAAATAATTCCAAATACGTTAAATAAATCAATTTCTCTGAAAGTTTTCTGAAACTTTAGTTGAAATTCCATGGCTAAATTAAAATTATGCTAAAAGAAGACTATTTGTAATGTTCTAAAGCTTGTTATGAATTTTCTTTCGAACACAGAATATTTTAGATAATACAGAATGTCCAGGGGAAATATGAAGAGACGTCAACACCAAAATATGAATGCCGTTTATTTTTCGAATTTTAACAGGATTTTGTTTTAACAGATACGTTATTCACCAACCAAAACATTTCAAATATTTAAGAAAGATGATAAAAATGTGTATAAGAGAATTTTTCTTAGAGTTAACCCGGATATTCGAAGAGTGCCAGACTTCGAAGGAGTACATGTATTTAGAATGGTCTAACAGAGTTTCAACCAACGAAACCGTCCCAATTGATTCTCATTATTTTCCAAAAATAAGGTCGTGTATGGGTATCTACTTTAATAGAAATACCATGCATATAGAAAATATACACAATTTTGATTCTTAATGTTATGTGGATAATTTCTTCAAGTTGGTGTATCACATACAGAAAGGCATGAGAGCTAGCCGAGACATTGTAGAGAAGAGATAACAAGACGCCGTATGTTACGTTCTTGCTCCCCCGCCTACGCGTAGGGTCTCTGTCTTGATTTATGCAATGTACAGCTGCTATTGAATATAAACATTTAAATGTCCAGCCCTCCGTTAAGGATCACCAAACGATGTTAACAGTTTTCCATCTATACCCCGCTTTGCACGCAAGCGCAAGTGCAAAGCGATGTATAATTGGAAAATTGTTTGCACCGTTCAGTGATACTGAACGCATGGCAGGTTTATTACACAGATGACGCATTTAAATACTTTGTAATGTTTGTTTTAATGGTTAATTTTCTGCATATTTATAACCCCATTTTACGAACTTTTGGATCAACTTGCGTGCAAATTGGGATATATTTTGCAAACATTTTGCATCATTTTATCACTTTGAACGTAAGTCAGATAAGAGATGGGCATCAACACCATTGCAGTATGAGGATGCGAAAAGTATCAAGAACATTACTGAAAGCAAACAGTGCAATTCAAGGATCACGAGCAGTCCACAAGTTTTAATAACGGTCCCATGGTCTGATAATTGAGTCAAGTAAATGAGGAGTCAATTTATTGGGCGCGTCACCCATCAATTGTGTGCCCTTGATGACGAGCTTTAACAGAATTTACACAAATGGATCGCAGTCAATGGCGTGACAGACGGGTTTCAAGACAATACCCTTTACGTCGGAAATAATTTTGGGACATTTTCGGTTAACTCGTACGGATATATCATTTATTTTATAACTATACAAATATCCGTGTGATAACATCCCGTATGATATTTTTTATGATATCACATAGTTATTTTTAGAACAAAGATATAATGCGGTTATTTTTAGAAACTTGCATTTCAGTAAGAAACATCGTCGAAAACAAGACAAATAAAGGTTATAAGATAAATATATTTAATACGTACTTAGTGTGTTGTATGAAAAAATATCTATCTCGGTTGTGAGAATTGATAATTGTCTCGGCATAGCCTCGACAATGATCAATTCTCCCAACCTCGTTAGATATTTCTTTTCATACAAAACACTAAGTACGTATTATATTTAACTCGTACGGATATATCAAGTATTCTATGATACGAAAATGCGATATAAAAACTTCTCTATTGAGATCGATTATTTTGATTATAACATTAAAATTTGCACTACCTTTGAGCGGCATATCCGCCTTCATCAGGGGATTTCTGAAAAATCAACGTTCAATGTACTGAAATCGCGGGTCAAATAGTGTGTTTTGAGTGATAATAAGTTCTCGAAAACGAAAAAACCCAAGTTAAATCACATCTTCATGTATGCCTTTACTTTCTCGCCTAGCCTTTCTTCCATCACTCTGTCATTCTTACTTGTTGACATTCATGTTAAGCCAAATTGCACCAGACAACACCGGATGCAATTTTGGTGCATTCGTGAAAGACACACTCCACAAACAAAACAAAAACCATATCAAACAAAAAAAATCAAACAATATCTTTAACTACGCAGACATACATTTATATTAGACAACTTAAGAAATATTGAAACTTACACATTCTGGTGTACGTTTGTTATCCCATTTGAAACTTCGTTTTCAAATTCAAATAAGGAAATACAATCGACTATATTTCTTCAAGAAAACCACTTTTATAGAAGTATTTTGGTTAGAAATTTCCAATAAATGGGTCGGTTAAAATTTTCTGAGAGTGTTCGGCTCAGTATCTTATTGGAGAAGCTGTATAGAGGCGGGGACTAAGTCCAACGAGGCATGTTCTAGACAAAATGGCTCGGAAAAAGGTGTGTAATATATACGTGGATACACGGGGTTGAAATATTTCCGCTGCCTTTTCTACAGAAAATTTGACTATAAACTAACATTCATGATGCATCGATTGCAAGCCAAAGTGAAGTTCGAAAAACCGTTATCTCCTACTATCTTCAATGTAGAATTGACTTTTGATCACTCACGTAAAATTACTTGTTTATAGTACTTTTAAATCAATGCGAATATCTTTTGATTGATTGATTGATTGAATGGATTTTAACGCCACCTTCAACATTTTCCAGTTATATCGCGGCGGCTGCAGCACCTAACAATGGTTTTCTGGTATTTCTCTCACCAGTACAACACCACATCCTTCTCTAGCCTCCAGCTGCTATCTCACATAGGTCTACGATTATTAACCCACTGGTGAGAGGCAAATAGTCGGAAAGAATGAGTGTCGCCGTCAGGGATCGAACCTGGGATATCTTTTGAAAGTACTGTTTTAGGCAAATGCCACATTTTAGCGCCTGGACAATCGATGATTGATAAACCCTTATCCTGATTAATTTAAATTTTGTTTCAAACAAATTGCTAATTTTGGGACATATCATCCTGTATGGCTCAAGTTAGTTTTTCCACAATGACTTTGAGGAAAGCAGGCAGTATCGGCTGATATCATACTGCACGTATGTACAGGCTGATCTTAGTCTATTACGTCTGTATAGGCTTAACTAAGATTTTGAAATTTATACGCACTCAGACGGCGACCACCAAAGAATATATAGGATAAAGGCAATATGTTGACTGTGACAAAAGATGAATGCCCTTCGCTCCCCATTTTTATGATTTGAGTGTTGATTGATTGAATTGGGTTTTACGCCGCTTTCAACATTATTTCAGTTATATCGCGGCGGCTGGAGTACCTAACAATGGATTCCTGGTATTTCTCACGCCAGTACTACCATTACATCCTTTCCTAGCCTCCAGCTACTATCTCACATAGTTCTACGATTATCGACCCATTGGTGAGAGACAAATAGTCGGAAAGAATGAGTGCCGCCGTCGGGGATCGAACCCGTGCCATCTAGTTTGACAGTCCGACGCGCTACCAACTGCGCTATGACGTGATTTGAGTGTACATGTATGTGAATAATAAAACAATCGAAACTACAGCTAAATAAGCAAAGCTATTATCTCAAAATAAAAGTAATCTTTGGAAATAAGATGTGAGCATGCTATTGACATTCCCAAAAATTTGATATGTCCGCAGTGTTAAGACTCAGATTAGCCTGTGCGTCTGCACATCCTGACCAGAGTCTTAACAGTGCGCTGAAACAGACATCTACGGATTTATAGCCTCTATTCACATTCGCAGAATATACTTACTTGTTAGCCTTTGTGTGTTTTTCAAAGGAGGTCTATGTCAATTCATAATGCACATATATATATGTTTTTGGGTTTTTTTTTTTCGGAAATACCGCGCACAAAGTCATATCTCTTCAATAAAGGCATTAGAATAATTGTTAGAGAATGCAGATTGGGTTGTTCAAAAAACACATCAAACAATATCAATTATTTATCTTTATCTTTATCTTTTATTCATTTTTATTTATTTATTTATTTATTTTTTCAATTATTTTTTATTTATCATTGATTTTTTCCCATTCGGTGTGAGACATATATAATCACAAGTTCGTAAAAACCAGACGATGTGATAACGTTTTTAGTTTCATTCCCCTCTATATACAAGATATTCACTGCATCTCAACACATGCTAAAAACATCAAACCGTTAAATGTATAAGCAAGTAATGTGAGCATGTGTGCGAAATCTCAGAAATGTTCTTTATCAAAAGGAATAACCAGGGACTACAAAATCCCTTGGTGAATGCCGAGCGGTTATTTTCGTCTCTTCTCTTTGAATATGTTTCTTTTGCAAAGCTTAATTTAATAACTCATTTCCAAGTTACAAATTAACTAATTATATTCTGTTCAGTTCGTTCATTGACAATAGTCATTGACCTCTATTCACAGAAAAGGGCCAAAGAAGCTCAATGAGCTTGTGCTTGCATGGAGGCCTCGTTTCTCTATGAACTCTATGAATAGTACTTCACCTACAGTTAGCCTATCGGAGACGACAGTGTGATTATGTTACTTATAAATTAAAGGCTATACCCTTTGCAAGTTATTAGGAAATTATAGAAAGATTTGAGTTGAAAAGAGGTGAAAATAGAACAACATCGTTCTGCTATCTACTATTCATATGGTAAATCACAGTTTTTGTACGAATGTTGCAGTAATAGTCCGCTTCTTTTCTCAAATCTCGGAAAAAACGTTTTATCTAAAAATGACCGCAAATTACCACACAAGCTAAATATGAGTCAACTTCTAGTTTACGGAAAAGTCCGAGTAATGTTCCGAAAGTGGTAGTTGCTCTACATAAAATTGCAAGACCTCGTGAATAATGAGGGCGCAGCCATGCAAACGCGTCGTTTAGCTCATAGATCTACATGACTTCAGACACATCAAGATGTCTTCAAGTAAAACATTAAGGTAGTGGACACGTATTAGTTCCGCAACATTTCGATACTCATTATCTTTCACAATGTTGACCTAGGTTTCTAATGAAAATCATTAGGAAACTTCGGTTAACACTGTTAAAGTTCATTACTCCCTAAACTTTGCGGAGCTATTACGGGTCCACTACCTCAAACGAACGAAAGATTTAAACTGGGCACATCATAATTTAATAACAAAAACGTAG
Source organism: Fragum whitleyi (assembly GCA_948146395.1). Classification (NCBI taxonomy): domain Eukaryota; kingdom Metazoa; phylum Mollusca; class Bivalvia; order Cardiida; family Cardiidae; genus Fragum; species Fragum whitleyi. The sequence goes on from OX411547.1 coordinate 67,969,256, forward strand.
TAATTTACTGCGTTTTGTAATCAAATTATACCATGCCGAAATGATCTTTTTAGTTTATCGGAAAGCAATAAAGAAAATATATTTTTATTCAAGCGGATTGACCAAAGTACCACTACTAGCACTAACAATTACCCAAAAATGAAGAGAAATTACTACACTTACGTCTGGGGTACTTTCCCGTTTACGGAGAAGTCCGATCGATGTTTCGAATGAGGACATTGGGCTTACTAAATATAGAAAACAACTTGTGCGCTCTCTTCTGTTCGGTCAGACCAATGCAACATACAGTTAGTTTCACCGTGAAATTGACATTTATTTCATTTGGAATTATGAGCGTCTGATTGGTTCATGACAAAATATGAAGCAATATCTAGAACTTGTATGCATATTTTATTAAAGGGGTGGAGGTAATAAATATCGCTTATTTTGTTCATCCTGAAAAAATTAGCGATATTGGGTTACCTCCCTTTAATTTCAATCAGAACTCACTCATCCCACTTCATTCAGAAATCATTCCACAATATTTCTCCTTGTTAACTTCAAGATGTTTTTAACTGTACATTATAAAGCCTTTACAGTCCTGCTGTCATAATGCAAATCCTTCATTTTGAAACATGCAATAGATATGTATCATCTGGGAAATGCAGGATACCCTTTCCAAGGCGCGCGGACGCTACCGTATCCTGAACGTAGACAGACGTGTTTTCAAGGCGAAAACGTCTTGAAACGTTTAGGAGACGCCACGGTTTCAGAATGAAATTTTAAGTTCGAGGCGGATTTAATATTTCTAAATGTCAACGAATGCTTTGTAAATCTTAAATGCAGGATTATAATTTGAAAATGGTAGCCACGACGTTTTTGCAGAAAATGATGTGCGTATTTATACAAGATGAACATGCTTTTCGTTCCATACCTCTGTGAAAACCAAAAATATCTCTTTCTTGATCTGTTCAATAATGGTCTTCGGCCGTGTTATAACATTTTCCGAACGATTCTTCAAGCCCCATACAAACGTGTTTCGTGCATATCATTTTCAAAACCTTGAGCTCTTGAATGCCTTCCTTTAAGCGACAATTTGTCTTCCACCAATGGGTAGATAATCGTAAACCTATTTGGAATAGCAACTGGAAGCTAGGAAAGGGATGTGGTGGTAGTACTGGTGTGAGAAATACCAGGAATCCATCGTTAGGTGCTCCAGTCGTCGCGATGTAACTGAGAGATTGTTGAAAGCGACGTAAAACCCCAATTCAAATCAAATCAAATTTAAGCCACAAATATAGCACACGATTCAAAGGCCGAAGCAGTATACCATAACCGATTCGCTCGATAGCGCTCTGTTATCGTGAGCACAGGAAGCGATACGCTACTGCTTGAAAATACGAGATTGTATGTTAATGGGTTCAAATAGTTAATAATGAGCGTGTATAGTCCGTTTGACTTCTATATGGACCAACATTTCGCAAAAAATCTCAGAACTGAATTAATAAAACGTATTTTTTTCTTGTCATATCATATTTTCCATCTAATACCATGACGAATCTTGTTTTTCAGAATTTTGGAATGTAAGATAATGATTTTGTCCGTCCGTCTACATGCTAACTTCCAGCCTTTCATACCTGCTCGTGTCTGTAATAAACGGAACAGCGACTTGTCCAACCAAAAATAGTTCTGATTTGCATAGGGGCCGAGTCAAAAGTGTATGATTTCAAATGAGTCGTTATAGTATAAAATCGAGTATTTCTATAAAATTAATTTGGTCGAAGATTTTTTATTCCTTGGGATATCAAATCTGAGCGTATTTTCTCTTTGTTTAAAAACCGTTTGACCAGATAAATTATAATTGTTGTTATCTATTTTGAGACGAACCCCATATTCACATATTTAGACCAATCAAAAAGCATTATTTAACGAAGTCGTTGTGAATTTCACGAGGAAAACTAGATAAGCAAGCGAGTAATAACGGTACAAATCACGAGATATTTAAATTTAAGATGACATGCCCGTCGATATGCTAATTAGCACGTCCAAATAAGGAAGAATGGACATTTCTTCTGTCAAATGTTTAGTATAAAACCACGTGTTTTTACTATTGTTTACATCTTGTTACAGCCTAAACAGCCTTCTTCACCCCTCGTGTTTAAGAGCGTAAAATGCGAAATTATTAACAATAACTAGATAGACAAAATCATTATTTTGAAATCATTTTATTTTCAAAAAATATTTTTTGGAATGGTATTAAGCTGAAATTAAGATTTTACCACATACAAATTGCTAATTCAAACTCGATTTTATGCAATTGATGAAAAGGTTGGTCCATATAGAAGTCAAACGGACTATAACGGTACCGGATTTCCCCCTATATTTATCCATTATGATGCGGAGCCCAAACCCGATAATTATCTCGATATGAAAACATCAACACGGGCCCGCCGATCTGTTCGTCTCTATTGTTATAACTCGTGACCGTATGTCACTGATCATAATTCGATTTGAACGTAATCATGGGGTATCCTAACCCGACCCTTTTGTATCATACTCTTCTTAAAATTGAGGAGACAAGATTCAGTATCAATATTTGTTTGTTTGTTATGAGTTTAAAGCCATTTTCAACATTGTCGCAGCTATATAGTGACCTATGGTACACCTATCCATGGTTTTCTTTAGTTTTTTCTCACATGCACAACAGCTCCATTTCAACCGAGACGCTATCTACTACTTATTGAAAAGCAATTTCAAGAGAGTGGTCAAAGATAAAGTCTACATTGAAAATGATCTATCTATCTATCTATCTATCTATCTATCTATCTATCTATCTATCTATCTATCTATCTATCTATCTATCTATCTATCTATCTATCTATCTATCTATCTATCTATCTATCTATCTATCTATCTATCTATCTATCTATCTATCTATCTATCTATCTATCTATCTATCTATCTATCTATCTATCTATCTATCTATCTATCTATCTATCTATCTATCTATCTATCTATCTATCTATCTATCTATCTATCTATCTATCTATCTATCTATCTATCTATCTATCTATCTATCTATCTATCTATCTATCTATCTATCTATCTATCTATCTATCTATCTATCTATCTATCTATCTATCTATCTATCTATCTATCTATCTATCTATCTATCTATCTATCTATCTATCTATCTATCTATCTATCTATCTATCTATCTATCTATCTATCTATCTATCTATCTATCTATCTATCTATCTATCTATCTATCTATCTATCTATCTATCTATCTATCTATCTATCTATCTATCTATCTATCTATCTATCTATCTATCTATCTATCTATCTATCTATCTATCTATCTATTTATCTATCTATCTTTGTCTATCACTTGCTTCTATAAATAGTCAACATCAATAACTTGAGACCAAATCGTAGGTTGGAAACATTACCCTCGTAGCTTCGGCTTGCATAAGCTGAAGTTTCAGTCTTTGGTAACCCAACGATGTAACGTGTTCACTTTCTCTAAGCACGTTAAATCCGTGTGCTTGTGGGGTACGGTTATACACAAGCGTTAACGATTATTGCAGGATAACCCAAAGTATTGAAAAGCTACGTCACGGCTAATTCACGCCCTACCAGTTCAATAATAAAGCATAATATATGGAAGACAGGCGTACCTCAACCTCAACATATAAATAAAGTAAATATTTAGCAAGAAAAGGCTCACTGTACAAAAAAAAATTCTGGTATCATCTTGCTGCATGTAAGCTTAACTTACCGGGGCAAGTCGAAGCAGTCTTCTTTTTTCTTCATTTTGCTTTTCTCCTTAATCCTGAAGGGCAATATCTATTCTTTATGAACTAACTCGAGACTAATTACTATCCTCACATTTCACCTATCAAGCGTAATTCGCTTTTTTAAAAGACTGGTAATTTGTCGATCTAGGACGGCGGCCGATCAAAATTTAACGACTTCTTTAACAACCCATCAATATTGGCATTTATAACATGACCTACGTCGCGGGAGTGAAATAACGCCGTTGAATATTTTTTATATTACACGGGTGTTATTACACTAGTGAAATAACTATGCAAATGAGCTCAGAGCGAATAACAACGCTATTTTGTAGCCGCAAAAATGACGTCATAATGTATATATTGTGATGTCAGTTTTTAACGGCGTTATAAGTTTCGCGGAAAATTGAAATGTTGAATTTCGAGAATTTTGACGATTTTCGCAAAAATTTGGGTCATATTATAAATAGAATATAAAATTTGTGCTCATGAAATACCGAATTTATTAAACTCGTCATCTATAAACAAATAAAAACTCGGCGCAGCCTCGTTTTTATCTGTTTATAGATGACTCGTTTAATAAATTCGGTATTCAATGACCAGTCATTCAATATCGTCTATTTATAGCATACCATCGTGACTGAAAGAATGGCTTTCCAGTAAAACTACGACACTACGATACATTTGTTACCCGTCACGCGAAAAGGGTAATCTCGCTACTCTGTGAAATAAACATTTGAAAAAGAAGTTGTGTTGAGCATAGGAAAACCAGGGGTTGCATTTCTAACATTCCTATGAAAGATAGATAGAATGACCATTCCAGATTCAGAAAATTAGCAGAGTGTAACAGATTTCGATCCTTGTCAGCCTGTGCAGTACGCGCAGTCTGACTGGGGTCGAGTCTTTACGCACCTCCCACACGGTCCCTTTTCGCCGGACAGATCACTTCCTTTCTTGCGTGGAATGGCGACTGTCTTAAGTAGTCTCATCAGTCTTTTACCGTGTCACAGTACATCTAGTCTCTCATTTATACACCATTTAACAAAAAAAAAATTAACTTAAACACTTACAAATGGTTCAGGATCTGAGGTAAAAAAACGTTTCTCATTCTCAACTGAGAATTTTCTCAAACTAAAAACTTAAACATCTGTATGAGCATAAAAGAAAGTTTTAAACTCTATAGGAAATATGAGTTAATTTCAATTTGAAAATAAAAAAGGTTTAATAATCTCAGACCTAGGTCGTTTTCGACTGGGAAATACTTACAAGTATTATTAAAAAAATGAAAAGAAAAGAAACCCGTCACAATCGAAAACCTACATTAAGTAGAAGGCGACCAATAGAAGGAAGACTTACTATAAATTACATGTATATGACGTCATAGAAGGAAAGATACATGTATTTGGAGAGTAAGTCCCAGTCAAGTCAAAGCACTGAAAGTACTGAAGGTTGACGTTTCTGATGGCATTGTCGTGAAAAGAACATGCTAAAAATGAAACTATTGACAAAGTTTAAATTTCAAAATTCTGACCCTGAGAAATGACCTTGATCTTAAGTGATGATCTTGAATTTGGAACCAATAAAAAATCTTGTCACAAGAAATGTTCATGTGGAATCTCTTATCAAACGAAATATATGGCCAATTCAAGTATTGTGCCAAATAATTTCTGGCAAATGGCGTCTGATTTGATACTCAATTATGAAATTTCATCGAATTCTGACCATTACACAAGAAGAAATTAGAGAAAAAACTGATTTTCCAATTAAGGCCCCTCTCGTGTCGTGGCTCAGATTCAAAACGGGAAAAATACATCGACATTATATCATAAGGAGTTATTGTGAAAAAATTCATTAAATTTAGCTAAATTTCGTTATGGAGAAATTAGTCCGGGCGGAATGCAAGGCGGGCGGAATGCAAGGCGGCCGGACTGACAAAGCGGTGGCCCTTTCGGTGTGCAAAGATGAAGAATTTATCATTTTCTTTATGTTTCATCACCTCTATTCAAAGGAATGTTCTAATGTCTGCTAATGATTAACTGGTAACTCCAAGGTACACATAGACAAATAGAACCAAACAACTTTATTTTTAAGAAACATTCAAACGTCGCAAAACAGCTTTATAGGTTTGTGTTGGTCATCGAATTCCTGTTCTTATCACGTATAAGTTTGCATTCGCGGTATAACTTTTTTGCATTTATCTAGGCGATATACAGAGAGATGTTAGTACTACTTAGATATGTTAAGAACTCTATAAAGGAAATCGAAGCTTGCTCAGCATTAGATTAGATAAGTTGTCTTGACTTCGAATGCTTTCACTCGTAATATAAAAAAAAAAAAAAAAAAAAAAAAAAAACGTTCCTTATCACTACCTTAAAATCTTATTTAGAGGATTTTTTTCATATTTCTTTAACGGACGTACACTGGTTACAATTTCTATAGACAATGAAAGAACTAAGGGTATATCCTAAAACAGGAGTGTCTTCCGCTTATATTTATCGCATAGCTAACCTGGCAAAAATTATACACTACTCGTTGTCTCTCAGACAGCGGGCCACGAGTTTAGCCAGCTGTTGTTGTCGCCCTTAGACTACAGAGAGCACAATTGGCGAATCACCACCTTGTCGATATTTTTTACTTGCGCGAAATTTTAATACGCTTGACTTTAAATTGGCTACTCTTTTGAATATTTTTTCTTAATCCTTGTTTCAAAATGCACAGTTTTCTCGCGGAGACAAGTCATGTAGGAAATAAAATTGAACCCAAGTTGGAAATACTTTTTTGAATCTGACTGGATTGTTAACACGTACTAACACTAGTGGACGTAGAAACGTCCACCAAAAATACCTCGGTACTGTGTTCTGGTGAACAAATTCTTTCTTCAGCGAACAAATTGATTGAAATCATTTTATTCTATTAACTTCATTCAATTTTTCTAACAAAAAGTAGGAACGCATCCATTTTTGCTTGAGATCACGTCTATCAAGTGAGGTCATTTTCATTTAGCGATCTTTATCAGCGATTGGTTTAAGAACACTCAACACCGGTTTGCGACACCAAAGTGTTGTTTCAGACATGTTCACGGTCAAGGGCGGTTTGGTCTGCTGCTCCATGTCCACGGATATCTACGCGTCTGTTTGAGAACTCCCTTTGTTCAAAACATATGACTTCGTGTATCAGAAGTTTTATATAACATGTCCTTGTATGATTGAGCATTTCCTGCATATCTTTTACTTTAATCATATCATTTTCCCCCGATATTTAAGAAATATAATGGTCACCTCAGTGATGTCCTTGAGTATTTTCAATGAAGGGAAGCTTATCTATATTTAGCATATGTATACTTAGCGTAATTAGAAAGTTACCATCCAAAATACCACTGGATCTTTCGAAAAGTATTGTCCTATGCCAAATATCATGTACAATATTTATAATAGGTATGAATATGTACGCGCAAATTAACTATTGTGTTGATAAAGTGTTTTTATAATTGACACAATACGCCACGTGCAAATTGGGTAATTCTTACGTTGTTGACGGGTATGCAAAATTTATCACAAATTGTTTATGGATTATGCTAGCCAGTGGTCATGCCGAAATAAAGACGCTTAAATTCTTCAAAGTTTTGCACAAATGAGATGTTTGACTAATGAACAACGTCATTGAATTTTCAGTATGGTCGAAGCAGGATTGTGTTTTCTTCAAACTGTAGGCCAACTGGGCCTCCTTTACCAAAAAGTAGTGAAACTTGTCCGTATCAATAAAAACTTTTATCTGTAGATGACAGGCCACGCCCATGACGCCAAAAGGTGACGTCAACACGAACTGATGGTCAAATCATCCAATGGCATATTCGCGACGGGTTCCGATCGGCTTCGAAGATGGCACAGGACACAAAAGGACCTGAAAGGGGATGGATGTGTGCATCTACTATACATCATTGTTTACTGAAACAGGTCGTGTTACACACTCTGAAAGTCTTCCGGAATAACGTTGCAGTGCAAGATCGTCAACAAGATCATGTTAATTGGTGTACATTGCAACGGAGATAAGGTAATCGACATTGACAAAGTGTTCTTTTCACAGAAGAATCAAGACTCTATCTCGATATGGTCGATGGTGTCAATGTGAACGTCACGCGTCAGGCTATTCGTTGGGTTGTGGGAGTATAACGTCATTTAAAGGAGACATAAAACAAAATACTCGTTTAGGCCAATAGAAGTTTACAACATCATTATGTTGAGCACATTTTGAGATCAGTTTTTTGTCCGTTCTCAAAGTAATACGTTAACTGACTTTATCAAAGAGATCAACGCTCGACCACATTTTACAATGTTGATTTAGGTTGTCTTAGAGTCAATTATGTAATCCGCTTCCTTGTATTTTCTTCTTTTCCGATCGAAATCCTGCAGGGCATGTGTTGGCCAATTAAGACGTACGGTGTTTGACGATATACGTCATATTGGGAATCGGCAGTAGCTCACCAACGCTCTTACGGACGAATGGCAGGCTGATCTCTAATAACGTATACAGCGTGCGATTAGAATTTTTGTGCTAAATCACTGCAGTTCTCCATGAAAACGATGGATATACTCGTTATTGATGTGACTTTTCAATTTTAGGTAAGTTTATTCAGGCCAGGAAAATAAGACGTGTCCTCCTAGCCGCTGACTAAAAACCATTGTTATTGCTTTCCCAGCACTCCATTGTCAACTCTTTTGCTACAAAAGAAATGCTCAATTTAGTATTGGTGTTATTGTAAGTGGTAACTTTCTATTGACGCTGAGTATATATATACCCGGTACCCGGTATAAGCGGGATTTTTCGTCTTGGTCTCAAAAGACATTTGGTCTGTTCACACTTAATTCATTTTACAAATCCAGGTAATTACTAACGGTTGCACGTTGCCTATTAAGAGTTACCCGACGTGAATTTGATAACCGACTGCAGGCATGTTGTTTATGTAACAAATTTATTTTCGCGTCCAATGTCCGCGAAGTCTTGTGGAGGAGGAGTAATATAAGAGGGCGGATTTCGAGGATTTTGCTTTTCATATAACTCCTTCCCCATCAGACTCTATTCATGGACACATCAACGGGAAAATGAAATTATTTCCATTATAACACGGCCACAATTCTGAATTTATTTTAGTATCTTTCTCTGTGTGTAAAATAACGTTAGTTTTATGAAATTTTCTGGATATTGAATTAAAGAAAAATTGATTATAATGGCGTTGGGAGACTTTCACAGAGATGGAAAAAAGCGCGTCATTTAGCGCGTGGGTCATATGATGTCAAAAGCGCCAACGTTAGCTACACACTCAAACACTCCCATGAACCCACGGTTTAATCTGCTGTCAAGTGCCACCCCAATCATGCAAAAAAATCAAATTATTTCTAGGCCTACGCGCAAAAGCTCTAGAAGAAAAATACTTAAGGGTAGGCTAATTGCTTATGACAAAATTTGCAGAAGCATGTCAATAGGGGGGGGGGGCTACTTAGAGAATTTGACACTCAATTTATCTGAAGAATTTCCGAGGCACGGCTATCTAGGGGCGATCTGAAGTATTTCAAAGGCACGGCTTTCTAGCGGCGACCACTCGAAGTACTAGTATAAGGGCAGTAACTCTGTAAGTGACTTCATACTTTTTAAAATGAGTGGTTCCCCTTTTGACATCCCAACCCCCCATTCTAACTTGTCCGACCCGCCCGCACACACAAATTTAGAAATAGGTAAGGACAGAAATAAAGAAAGTTTTTAAAAGTTATTTCAAATTTGTTAATGTATTATTTGATTGTGTATAAGATAAGTTTAGTTCAATTTGCAAATCTATTTTTTTTTTTTCGTTTAATAAAATAAAACGATTCGGTTATTGTTACAACCGAAACTATCTGAAGCGGAAGTTGATATTTGATAGTGAAAATCAAAGAAACTTCTAAACTTTGTGTAGTGAAATTTGGATTAATCAGGAAAAATGGCATCGTGTCTTGCCATTACAGCAATTCTATGTGTTTTGATAACGACTGTCGCCACAATCGTGTCTTTTTCTACTCCAAATTGGATCGAATTCGATACAAATCCGAACGGCGACCTGCTGTGTAACTGTCTTACTTGTGATTGCGGGCTCTGGCTTCATTGCTCTGGCGGACCACTCTCGTCTGATGGAAGTCTGGATAACTGTGAATGGTTCTTTAGCAACGATTTTCTCATTGAAAAAAGGTTACCTGGTAAGTTACTTAATGTTGACTTGCATATTAAGACAGGATGAATGTTTTACAAAGGGTATTCCTGAATTCCCTGATCTAAAACTTCAACTATAAAAAAACTTTTTTTCATTTCTACTATATTTTCTGTAGTGCGAACTTGTAAAGCCCATTTAGCTTAATCCCTGTTTATGCCTATTCGGAGACCATGTTTAAGCTTCCAGTTTCTTTTGGTCCATCTCTTTTGAACTTTCTTCTGGTATTACCATGGCTCTTTGTATTTTCATGGTACAAACTGGTTAATTATCTATCTATATATACTGCCTGACTCCCTTTTCGGGTATTACTGGCAGGTGAATAGGTTTCAAAAAAAGCAAATTGATAACAAATATATTATGAATTACACAGGGTTTGAAATTAGCACTTGAAAAATCTAGTAAAAATGGATCGCCAGTTTCAAAAACTTGCGTTTTTTTGCAAGTTGGTAATATTGGCAAAATCATTGTAATTCTAATTCAGTTGCCAAAAGTAATACAAAACCGCCTTATAATGTTTGTAAGACGCATGAATTACTTCATAATTTCAATAAATCAAGCATTTCATTAAAATGCCACTAAAATTTGTCAAAACTCGGCTGATTCTGCAGGGTTCACTCTGGCTCTCAAAAAGTTGGGGCCATCACTTTCGCCAAATGAAAAAAGTTGGGGCCAACCTGGTGAAAATTGGGGCCACATTTCGGGTGTCTGGGCCGGTACTAATAGAAAAAATTTTCGACATTTTGCACCCAACTCTTTTCCTAAAAACATTTTCTTCTTTTATCCCAATGCTTTTTACATTTTCTTTTTCATTTTTGGAGATGAGCTCAGTAGATGACAAAACTTTTCCCGGTTCAGTTTAAACCATTGACTAGTACAAAAGCAAGTATTTGAAACAGTTATATCTTCTTTTTGACAGAAGTTAAAAAGAAGTCAAAAAATGATATTAACTTTATTTAGACTTTAAAAAATCGCAACATATACCGATAGTCTATGCCATGATTCTCTTTGCAGATGTTGTCAATTGAGAGAAAAAGTTCAGAATTGATATTCATTACAAAAGATTGTATGTTTGAACTGCATTGGTTATCTCTTTTTCTTATTTTCTTTCTTTTATTGAAATAATTAAACTTTCCGAAACACCTGTCTCTTAATTTGTGTTCATTTTTTTTCTTTTCTTTTTTTTTTGACTTCAACACACGTCTGATCAGTGGGCTGATCCGGAGCTTTCCATTTTTGAAATACGTTATCCGACGGAATTAAGCACATGCACGGCGTTTCAGAGATTCACCGCTAGTGATAATTCATGCCGTATTTTTCCGGAACATTTCTTTAATTTGATAATTGTTTTTACTCTAACTACCGATTTTACAAAAGGTAAAAAAGATTCGGGTCAGTTCGAAGGACACGGACTAATCATTTACTTGTTACGAATAAATCAGGGCGATTATGTTGTCTTACTATTGCCTTCTTTTAATTGGGGCCCTGCTCGAATTCAATTACCGGTATATAATTAGTGAATCAACTGCTTCAATCAATATATTAATGGTTCACATGTTTCGCGAAAACACATTGCTGGGCAGAGTCTAGATTCCATTCATTGATAATCAAGCTCCGCCTACAAGGTCTACGAATAACCAATTACGATTGGCTGTTGGCGTCAATTAACACCACGCCTACCGCACCCGTCTATCGGACTTCAGATATGGCTATTATCGATTTTTCACGCGACAGTTAACCTACGTAAACAATCAAATACATGTTATACACAGCTGAGAGGTTATTAGTCGGGACGTGTGCCTTAAAAACTTGTTGTCCGGTGGAATCCTTTGATAGGATTTTTTGTCGTCCGCTAAGAAAAGTTGTCGTCTCAGACGACACTACTATCGTTTCCGAGAGCCCTGTGTAATGAGGTCAGATACTAGACCCGCCTAACGTGTTTGAAGCGTATAGGTTAGGGATGGGCACCGTTAGAATTTTACCGATTCCGATACCTACTCGATACTTTCTAAACGATACCGATTCCTAACGATTCCAATACCAATTACTTCACACTGGCGTAGTACTCTTATGTGTGAACAGTCTGACCGTTAATAAGCAATAAGTACTCTGTCAAGTACCGTTTTGAGCTCTTTCTATTGTAGGAAACACCTGTCAATTCAAAGCTAAATCATTATTTGGCCTACTTGTGATAACATAACCCTCAGCAGCTATATTGGGCCTTATCTTCAAAAACAGTAAATTCGGCATGTCGAACATCGTGAATAAACTCGGACTTAAAAATACCGTAGGCGACGGAAACAACTTACCACAAAGATGAAACAATAAACGTATAGCGAGGCGCTAGTTGTGATTAAGTTGTTTTGTGTAAAAGCAGCGACAGAATCATGATCTAAATTTCGTCTGAAATACGATTATATTTTTGTTATCCAAAAATATGGAAGATTTGTGCAATTACAACCAAAGAAAGAAATTACCGGTATTAATTTTTTGTTCCAATAATCCGACATAAGTCCACGTGTCTTTCTGGCGAATCTACAAAACTTTTTATAATCGAGTAAAGCGTCCATAACAGTTTATTTTTCGAGGAGGGAGAACGGGTCATCAAAGGCGCCGACAACAGGTGTTCGGCTATTTTTGGGGCTGCATCTAGACTTGACACGCGACACACGCTTGTACATTCTCGTGAGATATCAAACCCTTTCTTTCACGAGGATATATTTATTTGCTTTATTTGAGGATGTTGTTGGATTTAATATGGGGAAATGCGATTATTTCATATTTTCATCGCAGGTAGGTCTTTATCTAAAAAAATTGAAGACAATGTAAAATAATCTTTTTCACCCTTTCCGATCGAGCGGGGTATGCGAGTATGAATTCTTGGTACCATGATTATAATTTACGATGACAGCTTGAATTTCTCGTCAGTTTCCGTCTTCATTACTCATCGATTGATTGCGATAAAGTCGTAACAGGAGCTTAGATCGGCACTCGTTTCAATTATTTGGCGACAAAGTGGCGACATGCAATACTTTAAAATCTTTGAAAACATGAAATAATGCAATTTTCTGAGACTCAGGAAACATTTATTTTACAATTATTAATCAAATAATTTCATTCTTCATCCGAAATCTGTGTTTGGCAAAAAACAAAAACAAAAAAAAACCCTATCAATTATTATAATTGACATTACACGATCGTCTGGTATAAACTTCCTTCTATATTGCACAGAGCTCAAACACGAACAAATCAGTAAGATCGTCGGCATATTTACATTGGTATTTTGCGAGTAAATAATTTTGTAACAAATATTACAAGGCTGTTATGAAATTTTCTTAAATTGCATAAGTCCCGGAAGTGGGAACCGGTACTTTCAAAATGAACCGATACCAATTACTCGGGACATCATGGTACCGGGAGTAACCGATACCAAAGTACCGGTGCCCATCCCTAGTATAGGTAAATGTGAATGAATCCAGCTGTCAATAAAAAATCGTTAATCAGATCCCGTGAATGCCGCGTGCCGCATGTAGGCTACTAGACGGATTAGCGAGTTTATTCCCTTGGGGCAGTCTGGTTATGTATGTTGTTATTGATATTTGCTTATCGTGTATTGAGTTTGGGCCATTTGATAATTTTTGGGGCCACTTGATTTTTGTTGGCGCCAGGCATTTTCGCCAAATGAAAAATTCTTGGGCCACTTTTAAATTTTTGTCGCATTTGGCGACAATGGCGACCGACAGCGCCAACGTTGATTCTGTTGCATGTTTATCACAGGTTTTAACTTCCAAAATGATGCAATTTTGAATCTTTGAAATTTGAGATAGTGTGCCATTTTGACTCTTCAAAATTATCATCTGTGTGTCAAGAGTTGTTAGAAGTGTGTCATATTCTTGGAAATAGTTAATTGATGGTCTAATAACATCTAGCTTGATTGGCAATTGACACTCTCTGGTAGGCGGCTATGCATTGGCGATAATGATTATACCCCCGCAAAACGAATGTTTTGGGGGGTATACTGGAATCAGCCTGTCTGTCTGTCCGTCTGTCCGTCCGTCTGTGGACACAAATAGTAGTAATTTTGTGTCGCGAACTCCTCCTTCAGTTTTCCTTCAAAAGCCTTGAAACTTTATAGAAACATTCATCACATGTTGAAGTTTTGCAAGACGCAATTTTCAGGTCCCAACTTTCCCTGGTTCATGAATTATCTCCCCTTGAACTTAGACATTTTTTCCTATTTGTTACCATATACTTATCATTTTGTGTCGCAAACTCCTCCTTCAATTTTCATTCAATAGTTATGAAATATTATACAAACATACATAACATAATGAAGTTTTGCAAGACGCAAATTTCAAGTGTCAACTCTCCCAGGTTCACTAATTATCTCCCCTTGAACTTAAGACATTTTTTTCTATTTGTTACAATGTACTTATAATTTTGTGACCAAAACTCCTCCTTCAATTTTCATTCAATAGTTATGAAATATTATACAAACATTCATCACAAGTTGAAGTTTTGCAAGACGCAAATTACAAGTCTCAATTCCCCCTGGTTCATGAATTATTTCCCCTTGAACTTAGACATTTTTTTCTGTTTGTTACCATGTACTTATCATTTTGTGTCGCAAACGCCTCCTTCAATTTTCATTCAATTGTAATGAAACATTATGCAAATATTGATCACAAGTTGAAGTTTTGCAAGAGGCTAATTTCAAGTGTCAACACCACCAGGTTCATGAATAATGTCCCCTTGATCTTAAGACATTTTTTTTCTATTTGTTACAATGTACTTATAATTTTGTGACCCAAACTCCTCCTTCAATTTTCATTCAATAGTTATGAAACATTATACAAACAGTTATCACATGTTGAAGTTTTGCAAGACACAAATTTCAAGTGTCAACTCCCCCAGGTTCATGTGTTATCTCCCCTTGAACTTTGACATTTTTTCCTATTTGTTACCATGTACTTATAATTTTGTGTCGCAAACTCCTTCAATTTCCATTCAAAAGTAATGAAACAGTATACAGACATTTATCACAAGTTGAAGTTTTGCAAGACACAAATTTCAAGTGTAAACTCCCACAGGTTTATGAATTATCTCCCCTTGAACTTAAGACAATTTTTCTTTTTGAACACATATACTTGTAATTTTGTTTCCCAAACTCCTCCTTCAGTTTTCCTTCAATAGCTTGAAAACATTTATCACATGTGCCAGTTTTGCAAGACGCAATTTAGAGGTCTCAAATCCAAGAGTTATCTTTATATTTGAAGCATTTTGCTTCTTCTGTCAAAGTATCTCATTCTCTGAAAGCACTTTCGGGGGTATTAAGTCACATTCAGTGACAAGCTCTAGTTAACAGTCTTTTGATACCTGTGAAATTCAGCTAAAACTCCTTTACTTCAACTCTGATTTCACTAAAATCAACATGTTTTTCAATAATTTCACTTTAACTCAAACAGTATCTACATATCAAGTCAATAAAATCAAGAGGAAGATCAATGTGTTGAACTCCACTTCAGGCCTCCTAGTGAAACCTTTAAAACCTTTAAAATTCTTTAATTTCAGAGCAAACCTTTAAAACTTTTACATTTCCCCAGAAAACCTTTAAAACGCCAAAATAGCATGTAATTCTCACTCAAAACCTTTATATTTGCTCTGACTGGTTGCCGTGCTAGCTGAAAGCAAGTAATGGCTTTTGTTCTGCATTTTCCCTTCTTTTATGTGTAGTTAAAAAATGCTGCTTTTGTTTCTTCCATCTTGAGTTTTTCAGAATGCAGTATATAACATAAGAAATGACTTTGGTATGACTATTGGTTCAATAAAGAAATAAGAACCTCGACAAAAATAGCCTTTATTTGTAAACTCTTTATTTTTTCATATTTTACACTCAAAGGCCTTTATTTTCATACATTGGAGCCTTTATAAATACCTTTATTTTCGTTTAGGCCTGCTAGGAGGCCTGCCACTTCTTTCTGTGAAATATAAAAATCATTAGAAGCTTTTTGCATTGCATTTGCAACCTCAAAGCTCTATTCAGTCATTGATCGGTCATTGAAAGGCCATACCATGCAGACAACATGATGTCATGTACACACTGCTGATAGTGATATCGTAAGTGGCCTGTGCACACTGTCAACAGTTTTGAAGTTACTGTATTTCATCCATAAATTCAGACAACATAAATTATTTAATTTTTCGCGACCAAATTCATGGTTATTAAGTAATTCCGTGTCTGAATTCAAAATAAATTATCATCGTCAGTGGGAGGGGGCTTCTCGCCGATTTCGGCAAGTAAAAATGCAGATGCTGGATACTGGTTTGTTAAATGTTTAAGTTCCTTATATGGTAAGCTTTTGCCAGACGATGGTATTTAAATGTCAATTATTTGTTGATGTTTATTCTTTTCCCTGCCCAGGGCTTTCTCCAGGTATTTTGGGAAAAAATTATCGACAAGAGCCTTAAATTTGGAAAAAAATAAATCTTGTATAAATAGTAACATTTGCTTTAATAATCAAATTAGCTTATACACATCCCATGGCACTCAAACCATTAATGTACAGTTTTCTTGCTTTTTTGGCTCTGAATTCATCACAGTCATCCAACATTGAACTGGGTGGGTCACCAAGATCTATAACAATAATCATTAAGTTTTGTATGGTGTTCTAGGTGACAGAACTTCAAATGGATGTACATATATTCAAGTGACTTAATCCACAGTAGCCAACACAGGTGGGGATAGTGTAATATCACCAAACATTAACCACAAAAATCATAACCTTTTATATCAAAATAATTATATTGACTAGATCTATATTACATATTTCCATGAAAAGATTTACATAATAATTTTTT
Organism: Fragum whitleyi; assembly: GCA_948146395.1. Lineage (NCBI taxonomy): Eukaryota > Metazoa > Mollusca > Bivalvia > Cardiida > Cardiidae > Fragum > Fragum whitleyi. Next base: position 67,986,125 of record OX411547.1, read on the forward strand.
GTGGTTTATGTTACACCATTCCCACCAGTGTTGGCTACCTGTGACTGAACCCAGATCTCTACTCACACTGGTGTGAGTTTGATAATGCTGAACGGTAGAAAATTCAGTGACTTGTGGTTCACTAGTCACTTGATCAGAAGTACTGGACTCGAAAAAATTACGGGGTCATAAAAAGGGCATGACTTATCGCCATTAAGATAACTGGTCGAAGGTTTTAGGGAATCGTTGTCGCCAATATCAGTTATGGTTGTATAGCTGAATAAATCAACTATCAAAGATTTGGAATGGCATTTTCGAAGTCTCTTCACAAAAGATGAAATAACTATTGTGTGAGCCCAACATCGCAAACCTATTTCATATTTCCCCGCTTTTATAATTCGGCTGTTGTTGACATTGTTGCTTAGACTATGAAACTACAATCTTTCATTGGTTATTATAAACAGTGAAGCTATACGAAAATATGCGTATTTTCGGGAGATTGGGTTCCTACGTACAAAGAATTGCCGCTATCGTATGCAGGAACCATATCATTGATTTTTCCGTATTTGACTAGCTTTACACGAATGGTTATTCGTCATGTCGTACTTAGAAATTCATCTTTTATGGATTCCAAAAGTAATAACGTTGAGCGCATTTTTTTTACTTTTCTATTCTTCGTTAAAAAAAAAAAGAAAAACAAAAAAGGAACATAGCTTTGGGAATTTTTATTCAAATTGGGAAAAAAATGGGGCCATTTTCGATTGGGAATTGGGCCGAAATTCGGCCCCACAGGAATAGGCGAAAAAGCCCTGCTGCCGAACGTGGATTTCGGACGAAGAACTTCTTAGAAGTCTAAATACATTTGATTAATAATTGCTCAATAAAAGATTCCCTATTCTAGGAATGATGTTTTATTCTATGTTATCAAAGATTCTATAGTCCCCCATTTCCCTGCCAAAAAATAGTAACGGCATCAGAACAAGGTCTTGTAACGACTTTGTGGCAATCAACCGACGAGAAATGAAGAAAAAAATGGCAACAATTAAATCAGCCATGCATTCAAGATGAAAAACGTTGGCGAAATGTTTTTAAAATGAAATCGCCATTAACAGTCAAAATATCCGTTGCTTCTAAATTTTAAGGCTGAAAATCGACATCCAAAATCATAGATAAATTTCTGACGGCTATTGTCCAAATGAGAGACACAAAATAAATTATGTCATGAAATAATTAATGGTGTTCGAATTCTTGGAGTGTCCAAATATATAGATGAATAACAGTGTCCTGGGGCTTAACGCATGCACTGGTATGCAAGACAGGGTACAACTTTTAAAAGTTTGCCGCTCAGAAGCATCATTCATTGATATACATCCACTAAAACTTCAAACATTTGTCATTTCAGCTAAATAAATCAATTTACTTACAAAATTACATCAATGAAAACTATTGAGTCCAAGTAAAATAAGAGACAAACGCCATTATTTCACGTTAATCCCATTATCAATATGACGTCACTCTGTATATTTCTCAAAGGATCAAAAAAGCCAACATGTGTTGTGTTTTGACCCAGTGGCATGCTTTTTTCACTTGAACTAGTCATTCATATTTTGAATAACTAAATGAACATCTACATTCTCCAATAATTTTTAGCTCCACTGGCTGAAAGCCACTGGGGCCATTGTCATGGCGTTGTGTCCGTCGTGTGTCTGTCTGTCCGTCCGTGCGTGCGTGCGTCCTGTCGTAAACTTTTCTTTAATAATCTTCTCCTCGGAAACATCTGGATGAATTTCAACCAAACTTCACAGGAATGATCCTTGGATGACCCTCTTTCAAAGTTGTTCAAGAAATTTTGATCCAATGAAAAACATGGATTTAATGGGCGTGGCTAATTTCCAAATATGTTAATAAGTGAGTTTTCTCAGATTCTAAACGATGGATACCAATTAGATTTTACATGAATGATCCTTGGGTGACCCTTTATCAGTCTACAAAAAATCATTGTGATCGGATGGAAAATATGCATTTTATTGGCGGAGGTCAATTCTCTATTTGTTATATAGTGGAAACTTTGAAAATCATTTTCTCAGAATGTAACTGATGGATATCAACGGAATTTCACTGGAATGATCCCTGAGTGTCCTCTTGTCAGTCTACAAAAAATCATTGTGATCAGATAGAAAAATATGCATTTTATGCGCGGAGGTCAATTCTCTGTATGTTATATAGTAGGGCTCCGTACCGGTACTCGATATATATCAAATACCGGTATTTTACGTTCGATAGATATATCGGATCGAATGTTTCTGTATCGGAAAAAATATCGATCAACATATGAATATGAAACATAAATAGAATAATTAGAAAAAACACAGTGTTCAATGTTTACAGCTGCGAAAACGGTAAGACTCATTGCCTGTCAACTAAAGTTTGGTCCTTGTGCATAAATGCAGTATTTCTTAGAACCCTAAAAAATAAATGGTCATTCAATTTTATTTTTTAAATTCAATTCAGTTTTTAAAAGAAATGGCCTACCTGCCCTGTTAAAAAAATAAACATCCCTTTTTATTCAAGTTTAATCCTTTATTCAAGCACACAAAGACAGTTAATAAAATAATACTAAATTCTCAACATGAAGGAAAGGGTCTGAATTCCATTCCCACGAGGTTAACCGACTGTCGCGTGTCAGCTCTGGAAACTTTTCTAAAAATAGCCAAAACATCTGGCGTCGGCACCTTTTGATCAGCTGTTTAACCTTTTGTAAAATAAACTCTTCCAAGTCCTTTACTCCACTTTGAGACTTAACTGTTTATTTCATGTGGATTTTCGCCAGAGACCCTCGGATCGTTGATTTTTTCTGGATTATTGAAACAAGAGGGAAATTACCGGTACTTTCTTTTTATACATCTAAATTGTTTACTTTTGTGATTTTTGATTAAAAAATTATTATTTTGTTGAGATATAAATTAAAAAGTCACAATTTGCTCTTGTTAAGTGAAGATTTGTAATTACGACAACCTGGTTTTGAACATTCCATTTAATTTTGACCTTTTAATTTTAGTCAGTCCAAACCAATTTTGATTTTGTCACGCGTTTGTACTTTCAATAGGAAGAGAGCAAGAATGAATTCATTTATTTTACATTAGACAGACCATCATGTAAATTTTAAGGACTGAAGCAAATCTACAAACGTAAAACGTATGATGCGCACCTGTACTCTGAGACTCTGGTATTCTTCACCAACATACCGTACAGACTAGAGTACATTATTGTATTTGCAGTTGCTCAAAATGTGTGTCTTATAAAGAATAACAAACTCTTTTTTGTGTGTTTTATTGAAAAATAGGAATATCATATGATATATCGAATATCGTTAATTTTTTATCGATACATAATTATATCGTATCGATAAAACTGACCGATACTGACCCCTATTATATAGTGGAAACTTTGAAAATCATTTTCTCAGAATCTAAGAGATGGATATCAACCAAATTTCACTGGAATGGTCCTTGAGTGCCATTTTATCAGTCTAAAAAAAATCATTTTGATCGGATGAAAAATATGCATTTTATGGGCAGAGGTCATTTCTCTATATGTATATAGTGGAAAATTTGAAAATCATTTTCTCAGAATCTAATTTTTGGATATCAACCAAATTTCACTGGAATGATCCTTGAGTGACCCTTTATCAGTGTACCAAAAATTATTTTGATTGGATGAAAAATATGTATTTTATGAGCGGAGGTCATTTCTCAATATGTTAAATAGTGGAAACTATGAAAATCATTTTCTCAGAATGTATTTGATGGATATCAATCAAACATTTTTGGTATTATCTTTGGGTGACCCATTATCATGCAGCCAGAAATTATTTTTATTTGATAAAAAATATGTCTTTTAGGAGTGGAGGTCATTTCTCTATTTGTTATATAGTTGAAACTTTGAAAAATCATTTTATGATTTTCAACATCAGTAAACCCCAAATATCTAAAAATCTAGTCAAAACATTTATTAGTTTTTACAAGAATTTCAAGCCTGTGGAGCGACACAAGTCATTCATGGCTTTCTAGTTTAATCTAAAGGATGAAATACTTTTCCATCACGACAACATAACATACACAAAATACAACTTAACAATATATGCATGAGCAAGACAAAAGACAAAATGGTATGAGGTAGCATTCCCTCCTCCCCCATGCTCATAAGATATTTTAAGGACAATAAACAGTTATGGTGGAGTATGGAAAAGGATGACTGCTACCTGAAACATATAACATATATAATGGTTAGTTATCTCCCTCTCTGGGAACAAGTTTTCAAGGGCACGAAGAAAACTGATTAATGTCAATGCCCGTGCACAAAAAAAATCTCTGAAGATATGACACAAAATTACTGAAAAGAACACATATTATCAGTTTGAACACTAATCCAAAACTAAGCCTCTGAAAATATAGGATTCAGTCGATAACATTGTCTTTATATTGTAGCACAGAGTCAACATTAGATCCCATCACAATTAGACACTCGTTGAAAGTCACGAATAGGCCATTGAGGCAGCAAGAACTCCTTAGCACCAGGTTTGTTGTAAGGCTGAAGACGACGGAGGGCACGAGGTATCTTGGCGGCTGCAGGCGTGTCAATTGTATCTCACTTGTCGTAAGTACACTCGGTGTGTCAAGATCTCCAGGAGGGGTATCCAGTGGATCCAATGACAGGCGTCGTGGTACAGGGGCAGTGTTCGACGTTGCCACAGGAGAGCAGCTGCGTTGCGGAAGTCTGGCGCACAATAATGGGGTACCAGGTGCCAGGGGTGGAGTCTCAAGTGGCAATGGGGCAGGAGGAGCTACATCAGGCAAAGCTGGTGGGAAACACGTGTTGGTGCCCGCTACCGGTTTGGCGCAGAAAGGTGTAAATTTCTGCAAATGCTGGCAGTTGCGGAGAGTAACTCTACCTGTACCATCAACCTTCACCACATACTGGTGGAATTGGCGTACCTCCACCACAATTCCAGTGCGTTCCCATCGCCTGGGTTGGTTGCCTGTCAGATTCTGTATGAAGACATGATTCCCTACTTGCAGAGACTGTAACTGACTGGTGTGTTCATTCCATTTCTCATGTTCTCTGGTGTGCCGCTTCGCGAGTGCCTTCTCCCGGTGTGACATCAACTCGCGCCATGTCTCATGCGGGCTATATCTTCCCATCAGTATCGGAATGGCATCACGGATTGGTCTACCAAACAGTATTAATGTCGGAGAGGCTCTTGTTTCAGGGTCAATAGAGTTCAGATAGACGAGTAATGCCTTCTGGAATCGGTCTATGTCAAGCGAACCAGTGGCTGATGAGTTGTCGGCAAGCATTCGTTTGATTGTCTTAACAGCTAGCTCGGCCCTACAATTAGCATGGGGATTAGCAACTGAGGAAAGCCTATGCCGAACACCCCACGACTTCAAGAACTCCTGTGTCTTTCCAGCAGTGAATTGAGGTCCACCGTCAGATGTCAACTCTTCCGGGATACCAAATGTCACGAAAGTCTCACGTAGGCGCTTCACAAGGCCTTCTGCTCCACATTCTGACTTGAAAACCATCGGCCAGTTTGAATATCTATCTACGATTACAACATAGTCTGTTTTATTGTATGTACAATAATCGGCACAGATCATCTGGAATGGGTAATCAGGGTGGGTAATGTCAGAGGGGGGTTGCATGGGGTGAGATTTTGCCATTTTATGACACTGTAAACACTGGTCTCTGACCTTGGCGATATCAACAGTAATATCGGGCCAGTAAACAGAGTCCATCGCCCTTGCCCGCATAGCGCTGACACCCTGATGGGCAGCATGTAAGGCATCAAGGACTGGCTTGCGGAGAGAAGGAGGCATAATAATGCGTTGTCCCAGAAGTACCACACCATCTACAACAGAAAGGCTAGCTGCTAAACGATGATATGGACGTAGATCGGCAGGCAACTCTTTACAATCAGCAGGAAATCCCTTTGTTAGAAGATGGGTTAGTTGACAGAAAGCGTGGTCTGAAGCTGTAGCTTCGCGAACCATGTCCCAGGTAATAACGTTGGAAACTGTAGTTAAGGACGTTGAAGCCGCCGCCGTTGTAGCAGTGTCATCAGCAATGTCCTGGTCCTCTGCTGCTGGCAGAGGCTAGCCAACACACCATGGAGGGGTACAGCTGAGTTTAGCTCTGGTGGATCCCCTGGTAGATCTAAACGCTCAGCCTCACAAGCTGGATATCTAGATGCGGCATCAGGGCCTAGGTTCCTCTTGCCAGGTACATGAATAATGGTGAACCTGTAGCCCAATGTTTTCTCTTTGAGGTTGGGTAGCCGTCTGTTATCAATCTCAGTGAGTGACCTGTCGTTGAGTATCTGTAGGAGTGGCTTGTGGTCTGTCGCTACAAGAAGGTCCTCGCAACCCAGCCAGACTTCACGAAATAACAATATTTTTTACCGGACAGTGGGTCTGGTAAACTTGGATTTTTACCAGACCAAACTAAATTCCTTGAAACATAATGATGGGACACATTGTGTATGTGGCTAGATTTTATCAGTCAGTCGGTCCTGTATTCAGGTGCAACTTGTGGGACCGGCATGATTTTTACCAGACATGTCAGTGGGACCGGCGGTATTTCGTGAAGTCTGCCAGCACATAATAGAGTGTTTGGTGGAGGGCGTACACAACTGTGAGAGCCTCACCCTCAATGGGAGCGTATCTACTTTCAGCAAGATGAGTGAGTCTGCTACCGACAAGGCACAACCTCCAGCCGTCTTGGCAGCAAGCTGGTTATCGCAGTTGACATTGACAGTACTTCTGCAATAGGAGGAATCCAATACCATCAACTGACCAATCTGTAGCAAGGCAAGTCAACCTTGCAGGGTCAAATAGCGGCACACCATCCCTCATCTCTTGTATAATGACCTCCTTGGAACGCTGGAACAAGCTCCTCAGTCCAGTGGAACTGCGTGGAAGGTTTCAAGAGAGCACGAAAAGGTTTCATCTGTTTGGTCATAGAGAATGCGTATGCACCCTGGTTAATGAGACCAAAACAGGCTCTGGCACCAGCAATGTCTGTGGGTACTGGGAAATCACGAATTGCATCCTGAAACTTGGTACTTGGTCGAATGTTTGTGGGGTTAATCGTCAGACCAGCAAAATCCACAGTGTCTTGCGCAAATTGGAACTTTTTGGGATTTAGTGTCATTCCATTGCGAGCACACATGTCCAGCAATGCACATGCCTGAAAGAACGCCCCTTCGATGGAATTCTCCCACATACAAGTATCATCAACATATTTTACTTTATTTGGGAAGTTGGAAATGATGGCATCAAAACGATGATTGTAGGCATCACCACTGGCCAAAAATCCTTGTGGGGCTACCTTGTACCGGTAACGACCCCATGGCGTGATGAATGTGGTGAAATGCCTGTCTTCTTCTCGAATAGGGACCAAGTGGTAGCCATTCCAGGCATCTGTGACAGTTTTTTTTCGTCCCCTGAGGGACCCGGTCAGCAAGGTGAAATGGACTGGGTACATGGTGAGTTTGCCGCACAGAGCACTTATTCAGGGGTGTAAGTCTACAGTGCGCCTTGGTGTGCCATCAACCTTGCTGGTAACTACCATTCTAGAGCAACATGTCGTGGGCGTGTTCGGACTCACTCATTCAAGAACACCAATGCGGACATCTCTCTCAAGATCTGCATAGACTTTCCCCTGCCAGTGAATTGGAACCAGGGCTGGTTTATGGGTGGCCACTGGTGTAGCATCAGGGTCAATGTGGAGTTGAAGGGGTTAGCCAGTCATAAGGGGCAACGGTTGATGCTCGCACACATTGAATGCCGTGGCACCATAGTACTCAAGAAGCTAGTCCTTCAAAGCGTCTACATGCTCCTCTGTTGCAGACAAACCAGGAGGTAAGGTGGTGGGTATCGGCGGGGGTTCAGTCTGACGTCTAGGGCAAGAACACTGTGTCTCTGCCCGGTCATCAGTAGAGGAGGCAACTGTCTGGAATGATGCAACATTGCAGTTGGGGAATGACTGGTGAATGATCCCAAGCGACACAAGTGCTTCTCTGCAAAGGAAGGCTTTGTCCATAACATTAGAAACATAACAGAGTAACTTTGTAGACCTCCTGGGTACAGCTGTATCATGAGTTGTAACACCAATAACAATTGCACCTATTACACCAAAGTCTTCTTTAATTGCCCCATGCATCATGAGCTTCACTGGGAGGAGATCCTTTTCCGTCATGCCAAGAGAGAACACAGATTGTAGAGGGATAATTGTACTCTGGCATCCTGTGTCAGCAACCATTGACATTGTAACTGATTTGAGTTTAGAGGTGTCCTGTATGGGTTGCCCAAATAACGCATGATCCTGACACAAGGGTGTGACCTCCACTGATATCATTGGATGAGGTTTAGAGGGACGAGCAATCCAATGATCCTCAAACACGTGGTGCTCCACACAGAAGTTAGTCAAGTGAAACAATGTCTTTGTAGGAAGTGGTTGAGTTTCCGTCGTCGAAGCACATAGCTGATCAAACACGTAACCGGTGGTATTAGAGTCAGTGTTCACCCCAGGACTGCGAGGGGCTTGATCCTTTTTAGAGTTCCTCTGGCTAGAGTTCTTAGGGCAGTTCCTGGATGACACATCTCTATGACCCCAAGCACTGCAACTCGCTCATTTGCTACATGAAGATGTGTAGTGTCCTTTCACTGAACATTTTGCACATGTAAATGACCAAGCCTCACAGAGTCGAGATCTGGCTCTATGATCATTCCTGCTAGCATGAGAAGGGCCATCGCATGCCCAGCACTTCATCTTTGGGTGTAGAGTTGGCTTCGGTTGTGTGTGAGCGGTATTAGCACAGAGTGCACCTACAGAGTCTCCAACTGCGCTCCTGGTCACCTTACTCTGCTCTTTTTGGGCAATAAATGATACCGTTTTTTCTAATGTACGATCTGTCTTTGGGTCACCCAATAGGTCAGATAAGATCTCGGGATCAGCAATACCACCGATGAGATTGTCCTTCATTATTTCATCACTGAAATCATACATATGGGCACAGCCTGGTTCTTTACACTGAGCCTTATACTGGCAGAGGGCAGCCTGACCTCTTAGACTTGCTTGGAATGTTCAAATATTGGTCCCTGGAGATTGTGTCATCCTGTTAAGTCTGATGCGGTGCACAAGGGTGCTCTCATCTTTGACAGCGAGTCGTTTGATAGCCCCTAGTAGGTCAGCTTCAGACATGGTGGCCATGTCACCTTGAAGATCACGCATAAGGTTCGTACGCAGGTCAGTGTCACAACAATAGAATAAGGCTGTGGGTATAACACCGTCCGCAATAGACATCCCAACTTTATACATGTCCCACTGTAGTGTGAACGCTGACTATTGATCTGGGTCACAACCTACACCAATCGTTGGGGAGTCAAGTTTTTGAGGCGCAGGGTTCTAGGCTGGGTGGGCTGTCCTATCATGGATCTGCAGGGCGGCGGTTAAAGCAGCGGCAAACTCTGCGCCAAGATCCTGGGATTTCCATCCGCATCCCTCAATTGGGCACGTCAAGGTTGGCATAATTTGGCTATACGATGTCGTCAGTAGTAGTAGCAGTCATAAATGAACATCTACATTCTCCAATAATCTTTTAATCTAAAGGATGACTGCTACCTGAAACATATAACATATATAATGGTTAGTTAATAACCACATTGTGGGGAATGATAACTTCAAGGTTCGACATTAAGGCACATCCGCACGACATTGTCTTGTGAACTGTCTGTTTGGGCTAGTAAAATCCACATTGATCATGCTTGCCCGACTGGTACAGCTGAAAAATCTTGAGAATTAAAAAAATAATTAATTTCAAGTTTTTAATTGAAAAATTGTCTGGTCACTACAATTGTCCATATTCATATATGTCGCGAGAAATCAATTTTAATTTCAAGAAATTATGAAGGCAGAATTTTCTTTAAACAGGAAATGAAATTTGTGGACATGTGCAGTCCGAAAGAAATCGAAACTAGACTTGAAAGGCTGTAATGGCATAACAAAATGTGGAACAAACAAAAATTATGAATATAATCAACTGGCGAAAACCTTTGTCCAAGGACAAAGACCTTTATTTCTAGTCCCATGCCAGAGCTACCGATAGAGGGGGCATTTTGGATTTCAAATTGAATAATTTCAACAATACTAGTACAAATCCTTAATTGTGGGTAGTCATTGGCATCATCTAGTCAAGACAATTCAGATGAATACCCACAACATAGGGTTTGAATGAGATATTAAGATTTTAAAATGGCAATATCCCTTCTTATCTGTATCACTGCCTGCTCTTTGACTGGTCGCTGTCTGATTTTATAGTAAACAAGAGCAGGGCCTAGGTTTGACCCTTCAGCCAGGGTTTTGACCCCTTGAAATCCCATTTTGACCCTTTAAAATTTCATACAGTGGGTCATTTTGACCCACTGAATTGCCAGAGGTGCAGCCTTTGCAATATAAAAGATAATGTAGATTAATTGTTTTCATCACTATTATAAAAGATGATCCATATAACTGAAACAACATAAACAATAAAGTGTGTCTACACTTTATTGTTAATGTTGTTTCAGTCCCAAAGATTATTATTTATCTAAAATGACCTGGCACTCATTACCTTCCGTCAGTGCTCCAGTATTCCCGCAGCGCTACTCGATTTCATTTAAGCGTTTTAGTTAAATTATTTCTCATGTTCCTTAAAGGACGCGATAGCGCAGTGGTAACAGGTGCCTTCCCCGATCAGCGAAAAGTTGTCGGGTCGAGTTCAATTCCAGACAGAGACACATATTTTTATCCAAGTGATTATCATCAACAAATTGATTTTTTTGTGTGTTTCTTTTCTGAAAAAGTTCTTATCATCATTTTGTTTAAGTTTTTTTTGTCAGTTACGATTAACATTTTTTTTTTTTCTTTAATCATTCAATTTTGGTTGTGTGCACCAACCAAGACTATTGTATTCTGATTGAGTGTAAGATTGGTTTCATACCTCAATGAAAAAAATATTAAGTATTTAGTAAGCTTGCACTAAAAAGTAGTTCCAATAAAAACCTCATTTGCTTCATGATATTGAGTTATAAGATATGAAGAGAATCAAGTTTTTGACGTTAATAACATAATCATACTTAAACAGGAATTTGATTTATGTGTTCAAACCCTGTATATGTTTTTTTTTTAATTTCTTCCGTCATAAATTAAGAAAAAGTGCCTCTTCATCTCTTTGATATAGATTTAGATACATTTCAAAATTAATGATTATTTTCAGTGATATATGGACAGGACTTTGCATGATCAAATTTTAAATCAAATTGAGGCAGGTGGAAAGATTTCTGTGCCAAATACCAGTAGTCTTGTGCAACACAGTTCAAAATATCAAAAGTATCATAAGAGGTAATTAAAAAAAAATGTTACCCTAAAAAAAAGAAATAGAAAAAAATCTGGTCAAGGTCCGGCTTGAACTCTTTACCTCCCGGTTGTGGGAAAGCATCCTTACCACAACCGCTAAATTTTCGTATACACTACGAGAAGTGATACATTTTTTTTCATCTAACCTTCACGAGTATATCTCTATATTAAGAAACATTTACGGACTATCAATAGGGGTCAAAAGGAATATTTAATGAGTGCCAGGTCATTGTAGATCAATAATACTATAAAGACTGATAAGTTTTCATGTTTTGCAATTGTTTGGCTTTTATAAAACCAGTTTGACCCCCAGGAATTTGTTCAAGGGCCTGGGTCAATGTCTCCCAAATTTAAAAAGCTAGCACAATCCCTGCAACAGTAAACCGTACCTGTTAACAAAAGGATTACCTGGTATAAATGAGTAACCTGGAGTCATTAATGAGCTATTAAGGTTCTTACATTAGAAACAGACAGAAGCTGCTGTGGAGTTGTCTATATACTTCATGTCAGCAGCTGTTTATTTGTCTCCTAAGGGCTTGTGCTAGTGTTTGAAATACGGGAGTCATTGACTTCTTATTCATGAAATTTTGGGGGTCAAAACTGGTTTTTAAGGGGTCAAAACAACAGAAAAGGCATATTTTGTAAAACCATGTTGTATCAATTGACCTTCTCTTGTCAGGATATAAAGTAAATTGATATTTAAAATTTTAGATAGTATGAAAGATACATCTTTGAAATTTGAGTCTTAAAACCAAGTTTTTGACCCTTAGAAATTTCTAGCAAGGGGGTCAAGATGGCCCCTTGGGTCATTTTCAGATTTTGGAGGGTCAAAACCCTGGTTTAAGGCTCAAACACAAGCTCTGATTTGTCTCCTCTGCAGAAAAATTGATAAAAAGAGGATTATGGTTGTTAAAAGCAATTTGTTCTTTTTTCAAAACATTTTTTAATATCTTGTCATTTGAAATGCTAAAACCAATCTGGTCAATACAGTGGTCGAATGGTGTGGTCAATTGGTCTTTTCAAGAAGTCATTAGATTTCCTTACATAATACAAAATAAAATAGTTTCTTTATTTTATTTCAAAGTTAAAATACGAAATAACCATACAATAAAAGAAATGATATAAAGTAATAGGTAAAATTTGATAGTCATTTAAAGGCCACCATATTTGTCTGAAAACTGAATGACTGTTTAAGATCTTTTTGGGTCTACCAGGGATCAACACAACTTACTGTTTTGTAGTCCAACCACGTTTTATGCTGGGCCTTCACTGGCAATGGCCATTGTCGAAAAAATAAAAAGAAATTTGGCAAGAAAAAAATTGAAATGGGCAAAATGACTGGCGAAAAACATGTCCAAACTTTGACCCATCAGCAATTTATGGATTTTGACATGGGCTGTGATGTGCTATATTGTTTAGACATGCTCATGGGTGACTGGCATTTAACCCTTTCCTGTTTTTCATAATTTTGGACCTGTCCAAATTCAAAGGTTTTGCAGACGAAACTTTAAAGTGGATTTAATTTGAAAAATAACCATCCTGTAGGGTAGAAAATAGTGTGGAAAAAGAAGAAATTGCTTGTCAGAAGCAATTTCTTCTTTTTTCTCAATGTTTTCTCAATCATAAAATCACAGGCACATAAAAACAGGGATTAAACAGCAAAGGGTTAATCAAGGCATAAAGCAGGTGTGTCAACTAGTAACCTGGCTTTCCAGTAGATGTTAATTGACAATAATTTAACCCTTGTCATGCTGAACTCGGAATATTCCTGCATTGGCAGGATATATGTGCAGTCTGATGTAAGTCTACACCACCTGTTTCTCACTTTCAAACTAGAATTATCAAGTTCGAACTTTCAGTGCTTTTTGCCCTTTAATTTTGATGAAATTATTAATTCAAAATTTATTAGGCATGACAAGGGTTAAATATGATCCCCCTCCACGATGAGCTATATAAAAGAAACATACATGATTTTATCAAGCAAAATGTTTACAAGAAAATTGCTCCAAATCTGGGGCCTCTTTCAAGAAAGGTCCTACGATTGAAATTTGGTCGTATCGCAATCGTACGATAAAAATTGGCTTTCAAGAAACTTTTTGGCTTTCAAGAAAGGCGTCGTATCGTGAAATCTACGATAAAATATACGACACCTTCAGACCAGTCGTAAATTTTACGATTTTGTCCCTACGAGCCTAAAATTTTCTCAGATTCCTTTCTAGCTCTCAAGGATGTTAGAACAATTATTTAGCTATGCACATGCCAACTTTCCCAGAATAATATAGTGTAATAAATGAGATATATTGAAAACAATTGATGCACCATCATTTCGATATTTGATTTTACTCTGCGATTATCGTACGATTGTCGCAGAATGTTTACATAGTGGTATTAAGTTGTTTATTTACCGTAAGAATCTATCCTTTTATGATCATGACTGAAAATGGACCCCTCATCCAAGCTTTAGTGAAGGATGAGAGGCATTATTTGAGTAAAGCCGGAGGCCGAGCATGTATGAGATAGCATATCGTTCCGACGACCTTAATCGAACGCCCTTTAAAGAAAACTTTAAAACACCAATCAAGTGCACCTATTGTAAACCGGAAATGCTCTCTACTACAAAGTCATACCTTTAAAGAAACAGTATTTTGTTGCTAACTAAGTCATGGGTAGGGATAAACAACTGTGAACAGTATAACAAACAGTCAGTGGGAGGGTTCATACATGCTCGGCCTCCGGCTTTACTCAAATAATGCCTCTCATCCTTCACTAAAGCTTGGATGAGGGGTCCATTATTTTCCGTAAAGCCTTCGGCTTCGCATGTATGAGATAGCATCTTTAAAGGCAACAAAATACTAACAACTACATAAACACTCCCTCATGTATATATATTCCATCAATTACATACCCATATGAAGTAAAACCCACATATAACATTGCTTATAAATAATCATAGTCTTTATAGGAACACATTTGTCTCAGAAATGTTCCATGAATTGTTAATATATAAATCACTGGTTACTAAATACTGCATCAACAAATGACACATTGGAGTCAAAAGACTGTCTTAAATAAAATTTCCTAAAATTCTTCTCGGATGACCAATCAGCTTTCTCCAAAATACCTTTCAAAGAACAGCCCTTCAAGGAAGCTGCTGAAGCGGCTGCTCCCCTATAAGAATGTGCTTTGAAATGTTCAGTACTAATACCAGAGCACTCTAACACGTTTTTCAACCAACGAGCAATAGTCCCTGAACTAACAGCCTTAAACGTTACATATGACACAAAAACTTGAGACGACTTCCTTAAGTGTTCTGTTTTCTCCAAATAATATAACAAAGTATGCATAGGACATAAAACTTCTTCCTTGAAGTGATCAATATTTAATGCATAAGAATGACCAGTCTTTGATGTTTTCAACAAATTAGAAAAAGTGAAAACAAGTCTATGACGATCCTCCACAAAATTATTTACATTCATAGAGACTAGAGTCTGAGCCCTAGGAGCAGTCGCAAGAGCAACAAGGGCCACAGTTTTCAGCGTTAAGCTCTTCAAAGATAAAGTACTCAAAGGATACAAAGTCTTTAAATACCTAATGACTAGTGACACATCCCATGTAAACTTATAACGGGGAACCGAAGGTTTTATTTGAGAAATTCCTTTCATAAATCTCTTAATTAAATGAACTTTTTCACACCATGTATTTCCAAAAAATTGAAGAGTTTGCAATAATGCTGATTTATGAGTGTTAAGAACTGAAAAGGACTTATTCTGTCTATGTAAATCACTTAAATATTTCAAAACTGTCACTTCAGTTGTAATAAGGGGATCACTATTCCTGCGTAAACACCAAAAGAACCATTTCCTCCATGCGAACTCATACTGCTTCCTAGTCCCTGGTCTCCACGAGTTGAGGATAACATCAACAGTTTGTTTTGAAAGTCCCTTACACTGGAGGTATTCCCTGATACACCAGCAGCGACCATGTTTATCGTTTTCGAAAGTGGATGAAGTTGACCGTTGTGTGGTAGGGTCATCAGATCTCTGTGACGTGGTAATCTGACCGGAAAAGTATATAACATCTCCATTACCATTGGAAACCAAACTTGAGATCTCCAAAGTGGAAAAACCAAAATTGCCTTTTCCACTTTGTCTCTCCTAAGCTTATTTAATATCTGACCTATTAAGCTAAACGGTGGGAATATGTATGGTGCAAAATTGGACCATTTTAAACTGAATGCATTCACATAAGTGGCACCTGGTTCAGCAAACCAGGAAACAAATTTCTCTAACTGCGAATTCAATCTCGAGGCGAATAAATCAACATCAGGACTGAAAAAATATGCACATAGCCTGTCAAATATGCTTTTCTTCAAATGCCATTCAGTCGAATCAGAGAAGTTTCTACTATAAAAATCTGCAATATCGTTTTGATCACCAGGCACATGTACAGCTGAAACCATTATCTTGCGTCTAATGCACCATTCCCAAAGTGTTTTAGCTATTGAATCCATTTCTTTGGAAGCCATTCCTCCCATATCATTTACATAAGTGACTGCAGAAACATTATCTGATTCAACCTGTATGTGCACATTTGTACAGTCACCATAAAAAGACTGTAATGAATAAAATATTGCCAATAACTCAAGCACGTTAATTGACAGAAAGCTTTCTTCTATCTTCCATCTACCATTAGCATGCCTATTTGATGATAAATCTATAGCACCCCAGCCCTCTTTGGAAGCATCTGACCTACATTGAAATTCAATTGCCCCTGGCCTGATCACTTTTCCATTTTTTAGTCTAACATTTTGTTGCCACCACTTTAGTTCTTTACGACTTTCGTCTGACAAATTTATCTTATTATTAAAATTCATCTCTGAACCTAGACCAAGTATTTTATCCCTTTCTAATGTTCTAAAATGCAATGGTGCATCCAAAATAGCATGAAATGTACTAACTAGCAAACCAATAAAAGAAGCCAGATCTCTTACTACCACAAAAGTCAAAGACAAAAGTGAATTAGCTTTCGAAATGATTTTTTGTATTTTTTCCTCTGTCAAAAAAATCATAAATTGAACAGAATCAATGACAAACCCAAAAAACACTATTCTTTGGGTAGGCACCAGAACTGACTTCTTTTCATTAACAGTAAAACCCAAAGATTGGAGGGTACTGGTTACTGTGTCTGTATTTTCCTGACAGTAATTTCTGTCTCTATTCATTGTTAAAGAATCATCAATATAATAAGTACATCTTATTCCTTGCAGCCTAAACCAGGAAAAAACTGACTTTAAAACCTTAGTAAAGACAAATGGGGCTGATTTAACACCAAAACAAAGACATTTGAATTTATACAAAACACCATTCCATGAAAACTTGAGATATTTCTGATAGCTATCATGAATGGGAATGGAGAAATATGCTTGCTCCATATCGACTGAAGTCATATAGTCATCTTTTTGCAAAAGTTGTAAAACAACTTTAAATGTTTCTTGTTTGAAATGGTCATAGTGTACATATTGATTCAAATAACGCAAATTGATTACCGGTCTAAATTTCCCATTTGGTTTAGGCACAATAAATAATGTTGAAATATACTCTCCATCTTCATGATCACAAGGTTCTATGGCCCCAATACTAAGAAGATTTTGAACCTCATTATCAACAATCTTATGCTGTTCCTCATTGAAGGAAATTTCATTTGGTATACGAGACTGACAAGGTTGTTTATCAAATTGAATCTCATAACCTGACACAGTATTCAGTACCCAATCATCATTGGTCAACAATTTCCATGCATTTAAACATTTTCTAACTTTACCTACCACAGAGTCTACTTTTCGTTTGGGGATTCATTGGATTGAATACCACGACGGGGATACTTCCCCCTGAATGGCCTTGATGCCCCTCTGTAAGGCTGGTACCGATTTCCATAGGCACTGTTAGTTTGATTGTAGGAATTTCCAGAATAGCCTCTCTTAAAGGACTGCTGTCCCCTTCCGTAACGACCCCTCCAACTTGATCGATATTGAGAACCATAAACATCTTTCCCAACATTAGATAATGAGTCACAAGATTTAATTTCTTTGGAAATATCATCGCAAAATAATTGAGTCGTAATTGGCATTGAAATGCTACACAAACTTTGGTACTTCTTCTTAAGATGGGGTCGGATATTATACCTTCTTCTGACAGATAAATTATACTGGACCTGTCCAATAAGGGTCAAAATGTCTGAAACCAAAGTTTTTGCTTCTTTGTTTAATGACTTTCTGAAAGTTCCTGCGAGTTTAATGACTGGGACCATTGCTGCAGCCACAATATTCTGTACATCAGACATATACTTATCCTGTGAATGTACTTTTCTATCTAGAATTTTCCAAATTTCACTGTTGACTAATGGTGGTCCGGCTTTATCAACATTTTCCGGAATTTTGTGTCTAGCTATAATCTCATCCAGGTCACACTGTGATGTACATGCCACATTCACCAGATTGGCAAGAGAACCAGAAATAGGCTTGTCTCTTTCACTAGTCTTTAAACGTGGAGGGCACCAATCATCCTCATTCTCTGAAGAACCCCCAAATAACTCCTTCTCTAGGGTAGATATCAAAGTTTTATTGCTAGAGGGCCCTGGAATCTCAGGCTCTGAAAAGTCACTGTGGTGATCAAAAAATTCTTCATCAGAGTAATAATCAAAGTCTGGGGGTCTATTTTTGTCAGACAAACCCAATTTCTTTTTAAGAATATCAATATCCTTTTCTGAGAGCCTGTTCAAGTCTAAGCCTGGCTTTGCACTTTGTGTTTTGGGTTTCTTTTTTGTTTTAGTTGAGGATTTGACCACCTTTTTTCCTTTGACGGGACTTTTTCCCTTTTTCTTTTTCGGGGAAACTACCTCCTCCGCTCTCACTTCTACAGTTTTCGCCACCTCGGGCGGTTGAACAATGTCAGCGGGCTCGAAACCCGAAAATTCAGAGTCTGTTTCTGCCGAAACGCTGAGAACATCGTCCTCGTTTCCACTCATTATTTCAATGAATATTACGTTCTTGGACCTCGTCCTGAGAAGAAAATACAAACGCACTAATTGTTAATGACACCCAAATACTCTGAGACGTCGTCCCCAGTTTTATTATTGACAAACACGCGAAAAATATTGTGTTTTGCAAACACACGTGTTCATTCATCGGGCGCCGGAACAATTATGACTTTGTAGTAGAGAGCATTTCCGGTTTACAATAGGTGCACTTGATTGGTGTTTTAAAGTTTTCTTTAAAGGGCGTTCGATTAAGGTCGTCGGAACGATATGCTATCTCATACATGCGAAGCCGAAGGCTTTACGGAAAATAATGTTTGCTTAACCCTCCCTAGTGACACAGAAAGTGGGAGATACCAAATCAATAGATTTTTTACACATATAAATTACTTACTTTTTTAAAAACAAATTACTCTCACATTATGCAATATGGATTCCTGTGCTTTATGCTTCAAGAACTACATTAATTAAAAGGAAAATTCCACAACCTATAGTCAAAACCATACAATTCTTGATAAATAGTAGGGTTTCTTATTAACAACAACAACACCATCATCACCAACAAAACCACTGCACTCGCTATTTTTCTCTCTCTTTTCGTCAAATATGAACTGAGCAAATAATCAAGCAAATGCAATAAGTGAACGGCGATACTAAGCCAGATGAAACATGTCTAAGCTACATATAACTGTTGTAGTTGCACGGATACGACAAGGAGCACTGTACTAGAACTGTAGTTAGAGTTATCGGTTATTTTGTATGAAAGTGATGCAATATTATATCTATCTAAAGTTCATTTCAATACCATCCTCCTATAGTTCGTTTCAAAACCTTCCACATAGGCACAGAACTATACAGATTTGAAGAATTACAAATACATATAAGAAAACTGGATTAGCCTTTTTTTTCATCTTACCTCTTTAACAATTTTTTATTCATATACAAGTATATAAATGTACTTCACCAGAAAACAATCAACCGAACAAACAACAATGATAATAAAATAAAATGATAATAAAGTCTTACATAGAAAACTTGGTGGAGATGATCATTTACTAGAACAAGTGCATTTTTTACCATGCGGTCCAATGTTCGATTGCTCCAAATTCGGCGCGACAACCGGTGTACTCCCATTGGAAAGAGAATCGACAGTGTAAGCTAAATTTACTATGCAATTATGAGCACTTGATTAATTATCGTGACATAGATATTTAGATATCGATGAGAAATATGTAGTTCAACAAATTTAGTTTTAAAAAAAACGTTAAAAATGCATTTATATAAAAGTAAATGGCTTTTCTACGGTCAGTTTGCTGATTTACCCTTTTTGGTATTGTAAGAAGCGGACAATTTTCCTACTAACGCGGAAGTTTATATCATATGGCCAGCACGTGCAGATGTGAAAGATCAACTTTACGATAATCTTATGAGGTCGTATAGTCTGCGATTTTCAACGATATTTTTGTGAAAGCCGTTTACGACCGTCTTAAATATAATCGTACGATAATTATAAGATAAAACGTACGATATTTTTCTTGAAAGAGGCCCCTGGTTTCTAAAATCAAAAATTGGCTCCATATTTTTCATTGTGGCGATAAGAAATTTCAGTCCAGAGAAGGCCCTGTATTATTATGATTGATTGATTGATTGATTGATTGATTGGAGGAGTTTAACACCGCTTTCAACATTTTTTCAGTTATATCACGGCAGCTTGAGCACCTAACAATGGACTCCTGGTAATTCTCTCACCAGTACAACCATCACATCCTTTCCTAGCCTCCAGCTGCTATCTCACAATCATAAGTTTATGATTATCAACCCATTTGTGAGAGACAAATTGTGTTATTATGTGGCTAGACTTTACCAGTCAGTTGATACTGTGTTCATGTGCAATTTATAGGACCAGCAACCTATCATGTCAGAGGGACCAACAGTATTTAGTGAAGTCTGCTATGCTTCAAGTTAATGATGGTTGAAATTTAAACCTTTATCTATTTAGATTATTTAGATCATAAGTCTACCTTTCTGCAGAAACCAATGATTGAGCATTGACAATAATTAGAAACAATTTTGCAGTTTACAGTCATGATTGTAAGAATTCAGAAAGGTCCATAAGGCATTGGTCCTTTGTCAGCAAAAGGTCACAATAATGATACATGTAATAGATTATGTGGAGCACTCTAGGCCATTTAACAACTTTGCTTAATGCACATTATCATTTATGTAAAAAAAATGTAAAATGTTAGAGAAAATATCAGGTTTGATTAAGAATATCATGGGCGTAGACACGGGTGCGGCAGGTGCGGCATTCGCCGCACCAATAATTGCCGTAGATGCGGCATGCCGCACCAATAAAACTGGATTATGTTGACCGCTAAATGACTGAAAATGTATGTGAGCATATAACGGATGAATAAAACGTTTATAAAACATGATGTCTTATAGTTCTTTTAATCCACCATACACAACGAAATGCCAGCATCCTGGGATGACTCATCAATAATCTAAACTTCCAAGCGTCTGTAGAATGGTAATTCTATTTACTTCCGTTTTCTGTTGATGTCAAACATGGTCAGACCCCGCCCGATCTTTGGCCTTCTTTGTTCTTTATAAAATTGCTCAAATTTCAGGTGCTGCAACGCATTCCACAACACTTCTCTTATATATTACGTCATTAGCGCTTCATCTACATTCATAGATCTATCTTTTGAGACTAAAGAAACTTGGTCAAATCAGGTTATCTTTTGGACTATTCAAGCGAGAGTAAAGGCACCGTCTTTTTCCCACCCATGAAGAGGACAGTTAGTTCGGGTACGCCCCCCGTCCCTTATCCGTCCTCCCGGAAAGGAAATCGTGTACAAAAAAGATCGAACCAAGCGTTATATTAAAGAAGAGATTCAAAACTAGCAAAAAATCACATAAATATGCACGTGGATCACTATTCTCCACTTCAAAATGCCATTTTAAAGACGAACTATTTTTTCTTTAAGATCTACTTTTACCCCTCCGGAAGTAAATTCCAGTGAGGTCACTCCACATGCGATTCCCTGTGAGTACATGGTGAGTTGTTAATGTCATTATCGATTAGTCCTCGTACTAGGGTTAACCCTTTCCTGTTTAATCCCTGCTTTTTACGTGCCTGGAAATTGCTCTAAAATGACTCAAAAATTGTGATCAAGTATAGTCTAGAATGCACCAAATCGCACCATTTTTTCAAATATTTTCCGGGGGGGCATGCCCCCGGACCCCCCTAGAAGGGCTTCGCGCCTTCGGCGCTGGCATTCGCTCCTTCGGAGCTCAGTTTTGCCGCACCAATGTAAATAACATGGCTACGCCACTGAATATTATAGGTTTGGTTTCCATTTAGTTTAAATACTTTGAATCCACATATTTAACTCAGCCTATCTGCTCAGGTGAATGAGCCTCCCAGGATTACATTCTAACAAATGTGTAAAGATATCAGTTACGATCTAAAAGATAATTGTGTAAGACATTTTACAGAGTGATTGACATGGAATTTTAGATCTTTGAAAAGTTTAAAAAGAGAAAAAAAAGACACCCGCTGTAACCAAATATAAACAATTAACTCTTGTCAAGCTGAATAAATTAAGGCTATTAATTTTCTTCAAAATCAAAGGACTGAAAGCACTGAAAGTTCCAACTGTAGGCCAGTTTTTATTTGAAAAACTAAATCTATTGACAATTCTGGTTTGAAAGTGAGTAACAGGTGGTGTAGAAGAACATCAGACTGCACATATGCACATATTTTTCCCATACAAGCTCATTTGTTGACTGATCAGGGGTGTGGAGTTCCCATGCCTTATGCTTTAGTGCCTACGGACAAGAAAAAAATTTTTTGGGAACTTGTCTAAGGACAAGGAGATGTTGAGTCAAAAAAAAATAAAAAATAAATCCAGATTAATACATTTTGAGGGAGATTTCAAGTTTCAGATCATAGGCTAGCATGTTTAGGAATCAATACACTAAATGCACAAACTATAAAATAGAAGACCAAAAATGAGAGAATAAGGAGAAATTGCTTGTATCAAGCAATTTCTCCTTTTCTCTCAATGATTTCTGGTGCTATTTTTCAGCAGCATGTAAAGTGACTTTAATGATTCAATATCTTCACTATAGCATGTAATGTTTCAATATCTTCACTATAGCAAATTGATTCTGATTTTAAAGAATGAATGATTCCTAAGATTAAATGGACAACTAATTCTCGGACAAGTGAATTCTTATCTTACTGTCAACTAGTCCATGGACAAGTAATAAATTTTGATATTTCCACAGCCCGGCTGAAAATATCAAGATTCTGTTAAAGGGGCAAGCTGGTTGAGACTACTGTAGATTTCATAGAGTATTGTAAACAAAATCTGTGGTCATTAATCATTGTTTACTTTCTCCATATTATTAATAAACAATAAGTCTACATTCTTATTTAAGAAATGTACATGCTGTTCAATTTTTAGCTCAGCTGTTTTCTGAGACAATGGAGGTATTGCTATAGCCTTTGTTGTTGTTGTCGTTGTGTGGCAAAAACTTTGACATTTTGTGATATCTCTGGTTCTACTGAAGGCATTCACTTGAACATTAGCACACATGTTCACCATCAAATGAGCAACCTATACTATCTGAATAGGGATAACTCTAGATGCACTTTGTGCAAATTATGCCCATTCTTTTACTTAGATTTTCATCCACCATCCAGCAATCAACAGCAGAGCGTAGGAACCCATAGGTGGTGCTTTTGATTTTCTCTCAACATGTGTTGATTATCCTAAATATATTCCAAGTTTTTAGTACTAGGGGCTTGGTCTGAAGTTAGGGCCTCACTGATTAGAGAAGCACTCTTCTAAAGATTTTAAATTGAATGTTGCAGGTCTTGATTTCACACATAGCTCCAAATAACTTGATAATGCTCTTGTGCAAGACATGAAGAAGCTTAGTACATGTAGTCTGTTGATGCTAGGGAGTGTAGAAAGTGAACTTGGTCTTGATATGAATATATCTGTATGATTGTTCAAAGTGCCAATAAACTCAGAAACAAACTGAAAACCTGCAGGGGGTAGACGGAATTAATTACCGAGAAATTCAGAAGCTCTTCTGTAATAGATAAGATAAGCTGAATGAAAGTTAGAAAAAACTTGCATGGCTCAAGATTAATGGAACGATTTTGAATTCAAATTAAAAAAATCCTCATCAGCCAACAAAAGCAATGTTGCTAGTACCCATTGGAATTTTCTCACAAAGACAATTCCAATGAATACCCATAACATAGGGTTTGGAAGAGACATACAGATTCTAGATTACCATTTTTCTCTCTCTTAACCAAGGCATTAGAGAAAAGAGTATAAAACAGCAAGTTTGAAACATCAGAATTTCACTGATTGCTTTTCAACATGTTCTATTATGACTAGGGAGTTATTTACACTGAACTGGTGCAGCTCATTTTCGTGTTTGAGTCATTGTTACTCTTTATCAGTCAAAAAACCATTTGAATCATCGAAATTGAAAGAAAGAATTAAGATCAATGCATTACAGCTAGAATGTGTGTATTTGTACAGTATTTCTCCAAATAAATACTCCCAGGAGCTATACATAACATGGTTAGGGAGCTTTTATTTAGAATGCATTTTTTATTTAAAAATTTATTTAAATTTATGTCTCTAATGCCATTTTCCCTCTAACTTGAGGTGAATTTCCTCGGAACAATCATTTATAGTCTGTTTGACTTCTGTATGGACCGACCTTTTCATCAGTTGCATGAAATCGGGTTTGAATGAAGAATTTGTATATGGTAAAACCTTAATTTCAGCTTAATACCATTCCAAAAAATATTTTTTGAAAATGAAATGATTTCAAAATAATGATTTTGTCTATCTAGTTAATGTTAACATTTTCCGCCCTTAATCACAAGGGGTGAAGAAGGCTGTTTATGAGTAACAAGATGTAAACATAGCGTAAAAAACACATGGTTTTATACTAAACATTTGACAGAAGAAATGGCCATTATTCCTTATTTGGACATACTTATTAGCATATCGACGGTCATGTCATCTTAAACTTTAATATCACATGATTTGTACCGTAATTGATCGCCTGCTTATCTATTTTTACTTGTGAAATTCACAAGGAACTTTTTAAATAATGCTTTTTGATTGGTCTAAATACATGAAAATGGGGTTCATCTAAGAATAGACAACAACAATTATCCGATTTATCTGGTTAAACGGTTTTTAAACAAGGAGAGAATACACTCAGATTTGATATCCCAAGGGATTAAAAATCTTCGACTAAATTAATTGTATAAAAATACCCGATTATATACAAAACGCTAACTTATAATCATACACTTTTGACTCTACCCCAATTCAAATCAGGACTATTTTTGGTTGGGCAAGTCGCTGTTCTGTTTAATACATGTTTCATTAATCCAATTCTGAGATTTTTGGCGAAATGTTGGTCCATATAGAAGTCAAAGGGACAATATATGATTGTTTAGAGGAAATAATCCCAAATTTGTGAACATGTCTCAAAAAGTCCCTAAAATTTAGGCACATGAAATGGATTTCCTTAGCAAAAACTGTAGGGGTGCTACTTTTAGGGAGGGCCTTATTATTAGGGGATTTAGGATAAAAGTATACTAGATAAGAATATTGTTGGCAGAAAAATGCAATAGGATTGATGGGAGAAATAATACAGAAAAATTCAACTGCTCTACAAAGAAAGATGTGTATAACTTTTGAAAATGTGACCCGTTAGAGAAAAGGGACCATCTGAGAACTCAGGCCAATCAGTTGGATTTTGAAAATAATTGTAATGCAATGTAGAATAATCATTGCAGATTTAGAAAATTTGTTATTTGCAAAAAGTGTTTACCCCAAATCGCACAGTCTGACCAGAGTCGAGACTTATCTCACTTCCCAGATGGTCCCTTTTTATGTGATGTGTCAAAAATGTATTTTAGAAAATTCTATTAAACTGCAGTTCTCTCAGTGTGATAGGGCATCTGTGATAATCTATTCAAATTTTATCAAAATGTTATGTTGAAACCCTTGGTTCTCAGCATCTCAGACTGAAATGAAAGTATAAAGGATATAGGCTATATTTAAAGATGGGACTCCACGACTTTAAGGAAGGACCCTACTAATTGCTAGTCTAAATTTTGAATACCTAGGATCCTATTTTGTAGATGTCAGTCTAAAACCATGCAAAAATAAGTGACCTGTCAAGCAAAAAGGGACCATCATTCTGTTAACTCAGTATAATAAATATTACTAGTGTTGGGCAATCAGTTTAATATCAAAATAGATAATTAGTTTTTAGTTGGAAGAGTAAACAACTTATGATCGATTTTACAATTTCTTAGAAATTGATAAAACAGCACACACAGGATTATCCTTTGAAGAATAGAATGTGAAAGTTTAGTGAAAACTAATGACCTACTGTTCTAAAGACTCTTTCTGCAGATTTTTCTACTAACTTCATGGGACAGCATGAAACAGTTATAACTGCCAATAAATATATAGGCAGTTACAACTGTTTGACCCTGAGCCATGAAGCTGATATCTGTTAAGACTCATTTATGTTGAACTGTAACAAGGGTAAAATGATTTTATGTGAAATTTGGGAGTAATCCTGGTATGAACGTGGCAGATCACCAGCGTGGGTTTTTTGGTTTAGCCCAACAACTGCTGTGAAGTCTTAATTTGATCAGCTTTATAATTTTCTGTTCTCCGAGGTGTTATTTAGAAACCTTTTCAATACAGAGAAAATAACTATATTTTTAAAGTCTGACAAGTCCAAAATCAAGGGAATTGCAGGCAACAATTTTAAGATGGTGAAATTTTGAAAAAATCTTTGTCTTTGCTGGAAGGAATTACTTGTAGTAGACACACCCTTCAGTTTCCAATGTTTTTATAAGGTTTTTAGCTTGGCCCTGTTTTTTTTTTTAAAAAAATATTGAGGTATTGTCATTACCTTGGCTTTGTTTGTGTGACAAACTTAGCCATATCTCTGTTGTCATAAAATATCTTCATGAAACTTGGCATGAGTGTTCACCATTACTAGAGCTATCCAGACTTTCAAGGGGGCTAACTCTGGAATCATTTTTGTTTTACAGCAATGCTCCTTTTGTAACTTAGATTTTTAGCATTATCCACCACCTACAGCCAAGCATTGGCACCCTTGGGTGGTGCTCTTGTGTATATGCTGTCGAAAAGTTTAAGCATATGGTGATGGGTTTAAATGCTTCAACTTGCATACTTTGAAGTGGTACAAAGTCAGAGGTCTCATGGTCTGTATAGATCTTTGACTCAGTTAAGGAAGATATAACATATTTGTATGAGTAGATGTCCTTACATGACATTTGTTGCTTTTTTCCTTGATTTATTTGTCATTTATTTACATTCATTAACCTTTCACTCTTGATCATAAATATCCTGCATTGAAATAACATTTTATTAACATTAATAAATTGACTGAATTTTAATTTGTGAGCAGTCACACAAAAAGGGACTATCTGGGTAGTATGTAAAGAGTCGACCCTAGTCAGACTGCGCAGATTGCGCGGATTGCGCAGACTGACTAGGGTGGAAACATTTTGCACTTTGCTTATTTTCTGAATTTAGAAACATTAATCTATCTTCCAGTGGATATTTTTTGAAATTTCACCTCTGGTTGATCTATGCCGGATGCAATCTCTTTTTCAAATATCCATTTTACAGAGTTCCCAGATGGTCATGCATGATGGGTCACATCTATATGATTAAATATCAATGCCCCAGTGTTAAAAAAAACACCAAGGGCCCAGCAAATAAAAATGTAACTGCCTTTAAGCATATTGACAGTTACAACTATTATTGAAAATATCTTCAAATAATTCCTGAGTCCTTTTGTATGATTCTTTTGAGGAATTTAACCCTCACCTGAGAGGATAAAAGCACAAACACAAAAAATTGTGGAGCAGGAAACAGGGTTTTTCAATTCAATTCAATTCAATTCTGTAATGATAACTGAATATAACTTCAGTGACATCATACATTACAAAGCATACATATCATACCAAGAAACATTGTACAATAGACTAGAGATTATCTTAATTTCATGTTAAAAATAACTCTAGTAGGCCACAAATTATATTCAAGAGCATCAAGAATCTTTAATTTCCAAAGCTTTTGACAAATATTTATACAGAGATGTTGCTTCAGTTCTATTTTTCGGATACAACAGTAATTTCAAAATATCTTATTCTTTATCCTCAGAGATGTTCAAATCAACAATATTGAACCCAACAAATAGTAGTTTTGCTAGCGTTTGAAATGATGGGGTCATTGACTCCCTCACAATGAAATTCTAGGGGTCAAAATTGATAATTAAGGGGTCAAAAAGACAATGAAAAGGGCAAAATCATGAGTAGATTTTAAAGGTTACTGGGCAATTGTCTTTTGTTTTGACGATACAAGGAAAGCAGTTAATTTGAAAGTTGTGAATAGTATCTGAGATACATTATATACGATGAGATAAATCCCAGTTTTTACCCTTAGAAATTTCTCACAATGGGGTCAAGGTCACTCTTTGTGAGAAAATTTTAAGGGTCAAACCCCTGGTTCAAGGGTCAAACACTAGCCCTGAGAAAATGGGTACAAAATATGACCTCCTTTCCCATGTTTTTTCTTTAATTCACAGGAGTGTTTTTTTTAGCATATATTCTGTAAGTATTTGAAAAAGTCATTTCTCATCATTCAATTTCTTATGTTTTTTCTTTTCAGATTGGTTCAAGGCAGTACAGATTTTGATGTCTATTGCCATAGCAACAACAATGTTGGCTCTGCTGATTGGTCTATTTTCATTGTGTTGTGAATGTAAAAGTTGTAATCCCAACATGGCAGCAGGGGCCCTAGCCAATCTTACATGTGAGTGCTTGTATTTTATACCAACCTTATATTGTTCAGGGCTCGTGTTTGACCCTTAAACCAGGGTTTTGACCCCCCCCCCCCAAATTTGAAAATAGCTTAATTTGACCCTTACAAATTTCTCCCAAGGGGTCATTTTGACCCCCTTGAGAGAAATTATTAAGGGTCAAAACATGGTTTTATACCTAAGATTTTCACAAATTACAATCTTAAGTTCTACAAATGAATTACTAGTTACATATCATTCCAAGAAACAGTTAAAGTGACTCTTAAATATGCAAAACTCTACTTATGATTTGCTTCTTCTGTCGTTTTGACCCCTTTAAATTCAGATTTGACTCCCAGGATTTCTTAGGTGAGGAGTCAATGACTCCCCAATATCAAACACTAACACAAGCCCTGTTGTTCAAGAAAAAAGCCATGTTGAAAGGTATTGTTGTTGGAAGAAAAATCTGCACCCCAAGATTAATGCACTGAAAGCCTACTACTTTATTAGAACCATTGATTGAAAACCCCAGGGGTGTGGAATTCCCATGCCCAACTTGTCTGACATGGGTTTTTCCACTTGCAGGCAAGTACATTTTTCTAGGCCTTTTGTCCGTGGACATGTGAAATTGAATACCAGAGCAAATCTTCTAACAGTACTAAAAAGATCTAGGAGAGGAGTCATCCTATTGTTTGTATCCAAAGGGAGGACAATGCTGGGTTACAGCATTTTCTTCATTAAAAACAATGTTTTTCTCAAAAATTTTCAATTCATTTTGTGTGGGCAAGTTCATTATGTTACTGGGCAAGTTGGAAATAGACCTTATCTTGTCCATGGACAAGTGGTGAAAAGTCATATTTCCACACCCCTGAACTCTTCAAAATTGCATTAAAATCAAAGTGCAAAAAATAGTGAATGCTGTGACCTATTCTGAGTCAGTTTTTATTTCAAAAATATAATTTTTAAATTAAATTTTTCTGCTTCAATTAGGAATAAGGTGTGGAATAAGATCAGACAGCACATATGTGTGCAGGCTGATCTTTCTCATACATCCTGCTAAAGCAGGAATATTTCCAATTCAGCTTAACAAGGAATAATGAAACATTTCTTAGTATAGTCAAATCCATTTATAAAACTATCATCTTGTTATGCTGTATGTCTCAAGATGCCAAAACAATATCAATATTATTGACTTAAGTATTAATGCAATAATATTGATCAATCAAAATCTTCAATATGGACTATTTTGCAATTGATAAATTATCATTATATGCCCGAAGGGACGTATTATGGAATGGACCCAGTCGTCTGTCTGTCTGTCTGGCCGTCCATTAGCAATTTCTTTTGTAGGCAACTCCTCCTAAACTATCAATGGGAATGAGCTGAAACTTAGCACAGTTACTACTTATGATGTTAGTTGTGCATAAGACCTTTGAAATTCAAATTTCTTCTGTCATTCATGAGAAATCTTGAATTATCTGCCCTTGATTTGAACAAAAAACACTGTTTTTTGTGTGAGCGCAACTCCTCCTAAATTATCAATAGGAATGAGATGAAACCTGGCACAATTACTCCCTATGATGTCTAGTTGTGCATATGACTTTTGAAATTCAAATTGCTCCAGTCAATCCTGAGAAAACTTGATTTATCTGCCCTTGAATTTAATGAAATTCACTGTTTTTTGTGTGTGCAACTCCTCCTTAACTATCAATGGAAATGAGCTGAAACTAGACACAATTAAATCCTATGATGTCTTTTTGTGCATAAGACCTTTGAAATTCAAATTGCTCCAGTCACTCCTGAGAAATCTTGAATTATCTGCCCTTGAATTGAATGAAAAAACAAAATTTTTTGCGAGCTGCTTTTCTCCTACATTTTGAATAGGAATGATCTAAATTGTGCCACAATGACTCTGTACGTTGTTTTTTTGTGCTTAGGACTAAAAATCTTTTCATCTGTAAAGTAGTTCCCGAATTTTATGCCCTTTACTTAACAAAAAAGCTTTAAGTTACAGATTCTTTTTGTGTGTGTGCACAACTCCTTCAATTTAATTGGATTGGACTGAATCTTACCACAATGTATCCCCAATGTATATTTAGTTGAGTATAAGACTTCAGAAATCCAAAAAGCTTGGTTTTTTCTTGTCCTTGAATTAATTGAAATACACATTTCTTTTGTGTGCAACCTGTCTTAAACTTTGAATTGGAATGAACTGAAACTTGCAAAATGACTGTTTGGCGTATAGTTGTGCATAAAACCATTTTCAAATTGCACTCAAAGGGTTATACTATGTTATGGCCCCAGTCGTATGTCTGTCTGTTTGCAATTTTTTTAGCTATCATTCAGGCTCATGTTACTGACAAGGCAAGGTTACTGTCAAGCCCCTTCCGGCATATATGTGCCGCTCTGCAAAGCTCTTGCTACCATTAGACTTTATCAATATGATTGTGGTGAATTGGTAATATAAGAGATTGAATCAATATCATAAGAGGAACATTTTTGTGGCATTTTCTGTTTTTTTTAATAAAAAGTATCCGGTAAAAGCCCCTAAAAAGCTGTTTATGTGAGAAAAAGAACTCATCACTTGATTTTGTTTGAGACAAGCTGACATTGAACTTCTCTAGAAAAGAAATTGTTAAGCACACCAAGTCTTGCCTAATACCCTTAAGGAACATTGCTGTGACTTTTCTGTAAACTTCTGATTGCTTGCGGAGAACTTTTGGGCATTATATAATTCGATGACAAAACGCAGTAAAACACTGCATTTTGTAATCAAATTACAATATGCCCACTGTTATTCATACTTCTTTTTGTTTTATGCAACATCATCCTTTTCAGGATCTTTGATATTTGTGACGTCACATAATCCCATTTGCACTATGAAGCGCTTTCATTTCTGCACCCTCATTATTCCGTAGGTTCCAGAGTGGCTTAATACCATTTCAAGTCTAGTAGGCTGAGTCTCGAATAAAATCTTATGGTAGATCCTATATTTAACATTTACCATAAAGTTACAGACTTGTTTGTTTCAGTTTTATTACTGGCAGTATCAGTTTGTGTATTTGGAGCAAAAGCCCACCTGGACCACGATGCAGCTGTTCTCACCACAGAATGTTCTGATTGTCCGCTGTACGGATGGAGTTTTTGGACGGCTGTAGGAGCCTCTATAATGGCCCTCATCTCATCATTGTTATATTTCTGTATGCGACGAAAAGATGATTATTATATGTAAATTATATAGTCGACTGCTGTCTAACATAGGTTGTATTTAATAATGTGTGCACTGGTTAAAAATTTGTGGCGAATGTTTGACATACATCTTTCTAAATCTTAGAACTCTCAGAGAACACTATTTGTCTCTTAGGATATACACCTGATGTAGTAGGATATACCCCGATAAAGTGTTAAAAAAAAAACCTTTAAAAATCAGCAAATCTATAAATTTGAAAATTTGAGAATTTTAACCTGTTCCCATACAATCATGCTTTATTAAACCCATGAAGCAAATGGCTTGGGTTATATGTGACCCGTCACGCAAAAAAGGACCACCTGGGAATTCCATATAAAAATTTCTGAAAAAAAACTTCTGAAAAAATTTTGGTTTCAATACAGGTCAACCAGAGGTTGTATACCAAAAATTTCCTCACAGGAAGGTTGATTGATCATTCTAGATTTTAAAAGTCGCAAGTCACATATATTAAGCAATTTCTTTGCTACATGATTTCCCACTAAGAGAGGCAAAGATTTATGAAATTCCTGTAAAGTCAGTAATATTTGCTAGAAAATTGGAACAGTGTTGGAAAAGGTTAAATTTGCAGATAACAGTTTTGATAGGGCAAAACTATAGGGGTTCCAAATAAAAGCGAAGGAGACAAATCTGTTATGTTTAAAACACTATCGTGTATTGTTAGAAGGCAAGTTTATTTGGTTGTAAGCTGCTAGTTAAGTGTGACTTGCTTTACCAAAGAAAAATGGTGCCTTTATGAATGAATGACTAAATTAATCGTTGTACTGTCCTTGTTGAATCATTTTAGTTTGACTTCCATTATTAGCTCTGCTATTTTTGGAGAAAGGCCTAGGTATTATGATCATTTGTGTTGGTGTTCATGTTGTTGGCATGGGCATTGATGCAGGTGTTGGCATGACAAACTTTAAACTTGGTCATATCTCTGTTGTCATTCAGGATATCTTCATGAAAATCGGCTATCCAGACTTTCAAGCATTGAAACTTTGAAGCATTTTTCTGCACATGAGCGTTACACCTGTAGGCGGTGCTTGTGTTGTACTTTTGGAATAATTGATTCATATGATGCATTCATCTTTGTACAACAGCCATGTTTCAAAGAAAGCCAGCTTGCAGAAGATCCTGGGATGGCTGTTATATACAGGGTTGACAGTTTAACCCAAGCCAGAAAGAGGTCTAGAACAGCCTTTTGTTTAGGATGCAAAAGTGGTGCAAACTTTTTACAAATTATACCCGTTTTGCATGCACATGCAAAGCAAGGTATTATTTGCAATCAGTTTACACCACTTTTTCATCCTAAATACAGGGCCTATCTCAACAGTAAACTCACCCATTACATTCATTTAATCTCTTAGTCAGATCGGTTGTGAAAAAAAATGAATGCAAATTTATACAGAAAGGTTGTTTTAATGTGATCTATTGTTTTGTCTCACAATGCCTGAAGGAAATAGATGAATAGTTACCACATGAACTATTTAACGAACAAGTTAATGTCTCAGTCACTGAAATTTGTTTTCTCTTTTGAAAATCCTACCCTGTGTCCAGGATGACAGAACTTGCAAACTGTTTGCAATTAAAACCACACTTTGCAGGCAAATGACTTGCAAAGTGGGGTATAATTAGCAAACAGTTTGTGCCCTTATGTGATCCGGAACGTAGGTCTGATTCTAACCAATGTCCTATCTTGGTTATATGTCAGTTATTAACAAAAATGTTTACCGGTACTTAAGATTAAGCATAGTCATTGAATTTATTATGGCCACTGTCAAAAGGGGGTCAATATTGTAGAGCTTTTCTTGGCAATATTGGAAATTGATTGATTGGAATTTTTTTGTCAATAATACCTTTTGTATAACGTAAATGATTGCGTAAAATAGATATTAGTGACAAAAAAATTCAAATCAACCAATCATCAGTGTTGCCTAGCAAGATCTATAGATTTGCAATCTATTAATTGATCTCAATGATAGACATTTGCATATACCAAGGTCAAGGTCATGTGACAAGGTCAAAATCATCTTTCAAGGTCTAAGTTTTTGAAAATCACACTTTCACAACTCATATTTATTGAGTAATAACTCAACAGCTTCTGATTTTTCCTGTCCAGAAAGATATACATTTATGAGATATATGAAAGTTATATGAAAGATCTTCATATCTATGTGTATGTATATAAGTTTGATAAAAAATACTCATATATATATTTTGTAATATACTTGTTTCTTTTAGATACACACTTCTTGATTATCAGGGTAAAGATTGAAGGATATAGCTAGCCAAAAATGGGGAAGAAAATGTTAGTTTTGAAAACTGAGTGTGAAAAGATTAAATTACTAGTAGTATCAAACATTTTCTCCTTTGCTCAATGAGTTTTCTACTCAATTTTATCAGTCCTAGTTCAATTTACCTCAAGTTTGATTTGCAGTCTTTATCTTTAGAATTTAGGCAAATTCAAGATTTTGTTGTGTGAAATTCATATCAAATTTAGTCATGTCAAAATCAATTCCTATATATCTCTTACCCATTAAAACCCAATCCAAAAGTTTGATGGCTATTTCTGAATAGCCTTTTTTTTCAGCAGACCACATTTTAGGATTCTGCATAAGATGAAAAATAATAGGATTGCGATGGAACTAGTTGAGAAAATAAGATTGTGGACAATATTCTATTATTCTTATTCATTCTAATACAGTATATTCTTAGAAGAAGATAAATTGTCTGTAGTATGCGGTTTTAATTTCTCCTTTTCTCACTGTACTTGGATGACTGTTTTAAGTTCATTGTAAATAATTCCCATTAATGTATCAAGTGCCATAACTCATGATATACCTTGAACTGTTGGAGCCCTTGAATGAACTTGTCTCCCTCTTTGAGTTTTTTTTACTAATTTAGAAAAATTCTTCTTTGAAAAATGGCTTGTTATCTTTTAGTATTATATGCCTTAAATCCTTATTTTAGAATGACAAATTTCACATTTTGCAAATCAAAGAAGAATCACAAAATAAACAAAAAATTGTTATTGTACATTTCCATGTGATTTTAGAATCCATCTACGTATGCATTTTAAATTTGTTTTAAATTCTAATTTTGTAAGATTTCTTTTCTTTTAACGGGATAGAGAAAGGTCAGTTTCCTACAATTTGTATCTTGAAGGTAAAAGTCAAGTCATTCAAGGTCTTGTTTGACAACAGTTTAAAATATTTTACTACCATACATACGCAGTGTATCTACTTTTGTATACCACCAATTTAACATGATTATTACAAACATGCTGGCATGTAAATAACTTTTTATAGCATCATATATTTTGTAATGATCCTTTATATTTTATTGTATAAGGCTACTTTTACTTTAAGGTTGTGGACCTGCAATAGTTCCGCAACTTTTCGTAAGTAATAAACTTTAACAGTATTAACTGAGGTTTTTAGCTCCACTGGCCGAAAGGCCAGCGGGCTATTGTCATGGCGGGGTGTCCGTCGTCTGTGCGTCCGTGCGTCAGTCCGTCCGTAAACTTTTACTTTAAAAATCTTCTCCTCATAAAGTACTGGATGGATTCCAATCAAATTTCACAGGAATGTTCCTTGGGTGACTCTCTATCAGATTCCTTCAAAGATTTTTAATCGGTTGAAAATCATGGCTGTAGTGGGCGTGGCTAATTTCCATATATGGTAATAGGTGGCTTTTCTCAGAAACTAATTGATGGATATAAACCAAACGTCACATGAATTATCCTTGAGTGGCCCTCTATCAGCCTACAAAAAATCATTGTGATCAGATGAAAAATGTGTATTTTATGGGCGGAGGTCATTTCTATATATGTTATATAGCGAAAACTTTAAAAATCATTTTCTCATAATCTAAACAATGGATATCAACCAAATTTCCCTGGAATGATTCTTGAGTGACCATCAACAAGTCTATAAAAAAATATTGTGATCAGATGAAAAATGTGTATTTTATGGGCGTAGGTCATTTCTCTATATGTTATATTGTGAAAACTTTGAAAATCATTTTCTCAGAATCTAACTGATAGATATCAACCAAATTTTACATGAATGATACTTGAGTGACCCTTTATTAGTCTAGCAAAAATTATTGTGATCAGATGAAAAATATATATTTTATTGGCGGAGGTCATTTTCCTATATGTTATATAGTGTAAACTTTGAAAATCATTTTCTCAGAATCTAATCAATGGATTTCAACCAAATTTTACTAGAATGATTCTTTAGTGATCCTTTATCAGTCTATGAAAAAAATATTGTGTTCAGATCAAAACTATGTCTTTTATGGGCAGAGGTCATTTCATCAGATAGGTTATATGGTGCAATATCCAATATAGGGTAAAACAAACCATCCTGAAAGGTTAATCAGATGGATTAGATATCATGTAAATTTTATTTCTGTGAAGTTGTATCAGTCTGCAAAAAAATTTTTGATTAGATGAACAGCATATTTTTTTATTGGCAGAGGGTATTATAACATTTAAAGTGAATATTTGATCACCCTTTTGGTATCATCTCAATGATGAATTTTTCTAGACTTGTTCAATTTAATATGTGTAATGATTATAGATTAGAAGGAACAAAATTTTCGTTGAAATTCAAATGTATAGAAACATTAGTTGAAATAAGTAGCCTCAGAATACCCCCTCAGAATTGGTGAGTTTAGTTGAACGAAGGGTGAATCTGCACAGAGTGTAAAATGATGTTCTGACCTCCTGACATTCAGAGTGGGGTAGAAAGAGATGAGTTGACTGCACTGTAAGGCATTGGGCAGAATAAAAAAATCAAAGTGCTGTCAGCACTGTAAATCGGACATCATTGAGAGGCTGGGATAGTGCAATAGTTCGCCAATCAAAAGGGCTCAAATTTGGACAATAAAAGTTGGTAAAATATTTGCCCAATTTGTGAGTTTTTTGTCTTAACACTTCATCTTTTCGAGGACATCGCCAGCTCATCCAACCTCGTGGGTCCGATTTTGAAAGTTTGCTGATTCGATAGCCCATTGCTAGTCTAAATTATTTCTTAGCAGATTTTTTCTACGTTGTTATAATGAGCACACGCCAAGCTAAAAGCTTGTCTGTTAATATTATTCCTCTCTCTAGAGTTTAAAAGCCTGTTTAGCAACAAAACATTTTTCATTAAACTATTTACAATTTTGATTAACAACATATTTGTTTTTCAAGCATTGGGTTTTCCCAAATACTATAAATGCATTTTCCCTTAAGAAACACGTGAAATCGGCAACTATGCAACT
Source organism: Fragum whitleyi (assembly GCA_948146395.1). Taxonomy (NCBI): domain Eukaryota; kingdom Metazoa; phylum Mollusca; class Bivalvia; order Cardiida; family Cardiidae; genus Fragum; species Fragum whitleyi. Next base: position 68,023,002 of record OX411547.1, read on the forward strand.
ATATCTTTGGTTTCTGATCAATCGATTAAATCTAGCAGCACTCTATGATTATTCATGAGTTATTCTAAAAATAGATCGCTCTTACTGCTATCCTATATCGGTTTATCGTATGTTTTTGTCGGTTTATTTGTTGTTGAATAATTTTTCTTCATACTCAAATTTGAATTTATTGTAAATAGGATTGGAGCGTGATCAGAGTGCTCATTGAAATCAAATATTTCAAAATTATTTCTATTTGTTAACACATAGTCAACAGTACTCATTCCACCAGTAGACTTCCCACGCTCCCTGTCAGAGTGCAGACGACCATTGACCAATGACGTACAACTTAATTGACACATTTCGAGCAGACGATGTCCATTGCATCTACTACGCGGTGTGAATTTACGCGTGGGTTTTAACCGAGAGATAATCAAAACAGAATTTGATTGGTTGTCAGCCCTACAACTGGTAAATGACCGTTCGAGAAAAAAATCAGAGTAGTAATATTGTAAGTGCTACAAATCTATTTTACAGTTAACCTATTGTACGTTTCAAATCCTTTACTCAACCGAAAATCTTGTTATAAACACTGAAAATACTAACTGGTAATTACTAAAAGCGAAAATTACATCAAATTTTGTATTAGCATCTTCTCTATTTGTCGAAAAGTAAATAAGATAAAAACAAAGTTTGTAGATTGTGACTGAAAAGGCCGTTTCTTCGTTGTTTGAAAACACATTATTTGGTTTGAACACATTGCTCAGAAGATAAAGGTAAAAATGTACTGGGTCAAACAGACTGGATTTCTGGAAACCGGTATAAATCTCCGATTTAAAAATATATTGGATTGAATATTTTACTTCTTACTATCATTAGTTAGAATTTTGTTTTGATGACAAACAATTGTTGTGAAGTAACATCTTTTAGTAGTGTTTAACTAAAAGTGGAAAGATCTACAATCAAAATTTTGCAGACAAAGTACCAGAATATTGTGCAGTAACATTCTGTTTGTGTTGAAATTCTTATGTTAGGATTTTAACAAAATTTCACTAGAATGATCCTTGGGTGAACCATTATCAGACTGCACAAAATTATTGTGATTAAATGAAAAATATTTGTGTAACAGGTAGAGGTCAATTTTCAATGTTATTCACTGATCATGAATTTTTTATGCAGAAATATTTCAGCATATGACCCTTATTTACTTGAAATAAACATCCACTCATTCATTCACTTCAATTCTTATTTAAACAGCTTTATCATCCTCTAATAGTCATTATCACGATATTCAGGCCTGTGGAGCGAATCAGGCGCTCAAGCGCCTCTAGTTTAATGATTTCATTAGGAAACCTCTGTCAACATTGTAAACGATGATAAGTTACAAAATTTCGTGGAACTTTTATGGGTCCAATACCTTTAACACCTTTAAAAGAGCTTAAAGTAAATCAAGGGCTGAGCACAAGACTACAGTATATGCCTAAACCTCTGTAGGCACTTGGAACAGTGTTGCTGTGACCTCTGCAGTATAATTTGAGTTTGAGAGTTTGGTTCAAAACTATTTTTAGTGCCTATATATTTAGCTTTGTGTTGACCTGTTGATATTTCAGTTATTTCAGGTTCAAACATTATCTAAAACTATTTTTTCTTACAATAATTTTATACTTTAAAGGAATTTTCTTGTCTTTATGCCCTGGATTTGTATTTCTTTAATCTCACATTTGTAATCAAAAATATATTTTACTCATAAATTTCTGCTATTACTTGTAACAAGATCTCTCTATTTTGATCCTCATTTTAGTCTTGATTTATTTGTCACTTTAATTGTTTATGAGCTACCAAGTCACCTTAAACTATATACTTAAGCTTGTAGTTACAAAGTTATGGTTTCCTATCTGAAATCAAATGGAATACAAGGGCGTCACTACCGTTACGCTCATTACGCAAATTCTTAATACAAAGAAGTCCTCCTTAAAATATCATTGATGTATGATCAAAACATAATAATTACACATTATTTAAACTGCAGTTACTATGTATGATTATTCACCAACTCTCAAATCATAGAAAAAGGGGAGTGAGTGGAAGGTATTTATCTTCTTTCATAGTCCACATATCACCTTAATGTATCCTTTGGTGGTCACCTTATGATTGCCAAATTTCTAAAATCCTTGTTACGCCTTTGGCATAAGTTTGTCCATAAAGTCTTTACATTTTAAGAACTTGGGACAAAACTGTTGTGGTAATATAGAAATAGGCACTTACAACAGTTTTGGACTGACCCCTCAATATTTATAAGCTGCTGGAGGCGGACGTATATTGGCATCATCTTCTCCGTCTGTCCGTCCATCGGTCCGTCCATCAGTCCATCCTTCCGTACGTACGTACGTCCACTTTTCTTGTCAACGCAACTCCTCCTAAGTTTCTGGCTGGATCTTCTTGAAACTTGGTCAATGTTATCACCTCAATTCGTAGATGTGCATGAAGGAAGGATTTTATGGTTCGTTGATTTTTGCCTGAGTTATGCCCCTTAAAAACTTCTCTGGGGCTTATTGCCACAGTTATGCCCCCTTAAAATTTAGTCTCTGGGGCTTAATGAAATTGCAGCCTTGTGAATGCAACTCTTCCTAAGTTTCTGGCTGGATCTAGATGAAACTTGGTGGATGTTTTAACCGAAATTGGTAGATGAGCATGAAGTAAGGATTTTATGGTTCATTAATTTTACCCTAAATTATGCCCCCTTAAAACTTAGTAACTGGGGCTTTTTGAAATTGCAGTCTATTGAACGCAACTCCTCCTTACTTTTTGTCTTTATTTAAATGAAACTTGGTCAATGTCATCACCATAATTTGTAGATGTATATGGATCAAGGATTTTATGGCTCATTTATTTCCCTGAATTATTCCCTCTTAAAACTTAGTGTCTGGGGCTTATTGAAATTGCAGCCTTGTGAAGGCAACTCCTCCTAACTTTTTGTCTTGATTAAAATGAAACTTGGTCATTTTAAATATGGTTCTGTCAAAATAAGTAGTGTCTACAATTATTTTCATGAAACAGCAGCAAAGTGGCGGCGTATTTTGTGACAATGGCACTCTTGTTCTGTATCGTATAGTGATGTGCAATTGTTTTAAGACTCTATAGTCTCTTAACAGAATCTCAACTTCAAGAAATCAGTGCAAATAGAATGTCGAGGGGGTTCAGCGTAAAACTATTGTAAATGCCTATTTCTTCATAGGTATTTACAATAGTTTTATGGTGACCTCTCCCTTTTTTTTGGAATGCAAAACTTGAATGTAAATATAAGCCAGTTAACAAAAAATGATTAAGCCATGTAAGGAAATGTGGAATGACAAAGAAACAAAGTTCATTTTAATTTACAAGGTGACAAAAGTTAGCAGTGTAGGAAAAAAAAGGGTAGTCTTATTTGAGCATGTGCATGACATTTCCAACAATCTGACATGTGTGTGGTGGAGACATTTGGCAGCCTAAATAGTAACACGAGGCAATTTTAAGCTGCAATGACTGTACAAAGATACAGTAAAACTTGTGTTAAGCAACCACTAAGGGAACCACTCAAAAGTGGTAGCTTATGGAAATGGTCGCTAAATACAATATATCAGGATGAATAAATAAGGTCATTTAGATGGCTTATTTAGTTTGTCGCATAATTCATACTGAACCATATGATGTTGGAACCAGTAAGAATCGTCTCATTGAGACGATTCTATTGGATTCCAACACCATAAGATCAATAATAACCAATTTTTTATTGAAGAATGTGCACATTTTCAGAGATTTTGCCTTTGATGAAGGGACTTTTCATGATGATTGCTGAATGAAAATGGTTGCTTAATAGAAGTTCTAGCTTGAGCAATTTTGACTGTACTTTAAAACTTAGCTATCTACAAGTCAAGCAGTGAAGACTCTGGTCAGACTGTGCAGATGCACAGGCTGACCAAAGTTTTTGCTTGACGCAAATTATAATTGGAGGAAATATCACACAGAGGCTCATTTAATTTTACCATACTGTCAATTAAAAAGATGTGTCAAAATGTTAATTTCTCTGTTTGGATTTGATTGCTTGTTGCTTGCCTATGGGTTTGAAGTGTGCAATAATTGATTCTTTAAATTGAGCAAGTGCTAGACATTTTCGAAAATTTGTGTGCCAAGTTATAACTTAATTAGCTGTTACTTTTGCACATTGAACACATATTCTCTGCATTCAGGATGACAAAAATGTGAAAACTGTTTGCCAATTATACCCTGCTTTGAACATGCTCTTGTGTGCAAAGCAGGGTATAATTGGCAGACAGTTTTCACCGTTTTGTCATCTTAAAGGCAGGGCTGATGAAAGGAATCATGCTCTTATTGGACTTATTAGCTTGTTTTAATGGCCATTTGCTGTTTAATGGGGCAAAGACAGATAGGGCTGTTTACATCATCAATCATGTAATGATACATTCAAAATCAAACAAGATTTTTTTCTCTCTACCTTATATGTCTTTAATTCACCCATTTTGGTTGTTTACAGAATTTCAGTTCTTTCTTTTAATGTTTTTGTATTTTGAATTTTATTTCATCCATTAGGGATGATTGTCTATTGATTTGCTTTAAAAATGCAATTGCCTTAGAAAATTGCAAATGAAATTATGTTTATATTTTCCTGCAGTACGCCCAGCTTTTACCAATTCAACCAATTTTGTCCTAACAATTGTTAGAAAAGTCTTAAAATTGACAATTTATTTGAAATAAAATTTAACTCCAAAAGGGTAAAGGTTACATAATAAAAAATTTGACACTTGCTATGCTGAAATTATTTGATAGAAATGCATTTGAAAGAAATAGCTGAAAGCACTATAGGCCAGCCTTGTGTTCAGGATGACTAAACAGTGCAAAGTTTGCAATTTATATCCCATTTTGCATGAGCATTTGCATGCACATCAGGGTATAATTTTGCAACAGTTTGCACTGTTTCGTCATCCTTATTAATGGGCTGGATTGCTAAAAAGTATTTCTTCTGAAATTTTGATATAAACAACTCTTATTTAAAAGGGACAAACAGGTGGTGAAGGCCAGGATCAGACTGCACAGATGTGCAGAGTGATTTTTGTCTATACCTCCTGCTAAATCGAAAAATTCTAGGTTCAGCATGCTTAAGGTTGAAGACTACAAAATGTAGTTTCATGTTTTAAGGCTGTATGAAACGGTGAAAGTTACAATGAAAGGTGTATTTTATATGTTGTATTATAAGTATTGCGACACACCCATGTTATCTTGTAAAGGCTTTTAACATCTTTACCTTAAGGAAATCATCATAACATTATAACATTTATCCCATTACTATAATACCTAGCTATAACTGATCTTAATAAGGGACTGGTAAAACAAAGAGTTTAGAATTGATGCAGTTTGAGAAAACTTGGTCTTTTACTTGGGAAAGAAAATTATGTTTGCACATTCTTTTTAAAAGGTGTGTGGGAAAAAAGGTCTTAGAAAGGGTTAAGGGATAAAACAGCTGAGGAAAAAATATACCTTAAATAAGAAATTATTAAAGGCCAAAACTTTAAAGGAGTGCAGTGGTTCAGATGTTTCCATTTGACTGATTTAAGATAAGAATTAATTAAAATGAATATTTTATGAAACTTTAATTTGTCTCATAGTGATGCTAAAAAATCTGTGAAATGAATTAAAACAAGCTGTTGACAAAACCAAAATATTTTTAGCTACTTTTATTTCTGTATATGAAATTTTGTTGATTAAAATTTTGTTGATTTAAATGTGTTGTAAACTATTTTCAAATTCAATTAATTTAGAAGCCAGTAATGAACAGTTTGAAATAGATGTGGCCTGTCTTGCCAAATGGACTTTCTGAATTCAGTTACATACACAAATATTTTAAAAATGATTGCTCAGTGAAAAAAAAGTTTTACTACCAGTTACAACTGTTTTACACTTATCCATCAATGTAAGATTAAAACCAGCTTAAATTAACTTAAGTTAAGTAGTTAAGCTGAATGATAATTCTACCATCAGAAGACTGTCCAATCGCAAGATATTTTAACCCGTAAACTATGTTTGGAGGGTAAATAGGAGTCAGCTTGTCTGTCCGTTTGTTGGGTAGTCTGTCAGTCCTTCTATCTTGAGCATTTTTTTGTCGTCTCAATTTCTCAGCAACTACTGGGCAGATTTCATTGAATTTTTACAGATGTGATCAGTATCATACTAAAATTTGCAAGTGATATTTTGGTTACAATTCATTGACTTTTGACAGAGTTATGGCCCATTGATGGAAAACAGCTTTTCATTATTGACAAGTACTTTTAGGGAGGTATTTGAATTCTTTGCAACAGTCTAGTTAAAGCAGGGACTCCCATCCCCAAAAGGAAGGACCCTTATAATCACTAGTCGAGAGCTCAAGGCAACAATGCAATTACTTGTGACAGAGTTAATTATTGACAAGTACTTGCAGGAGGGGTATTGAAAGTTTTGCAAAAGTCTAGTTTGACCCTTGTTAGTCTGCACAGTCAGTAGAGTCTTACTAAGGCCTTTACTTTTCCTACTTTACAGTTTGTCCCTTTATGCAAGATTGGTCACATACTTCTAGTCATATTTGTAGTTTAGATGCATCTTTATTCAGCGATTGTTTAAAACTGCCATGTGCTCAGGATGACAAAATGATGCAAACTGTTTGCATATTTTACCCCACTTTGCACACAAGTGCATGTGCAAAGTGGGTTATAATTTGCAAGTAGTTTGTACTGTTTCATCATGCTGAATGCAGGGCTGGTTTGTCAGCTGACCTTAAATGAATTGTTTTGATTTTGGTAGATTTTCTTGAATTAAAAATGGGTGTGAAATGGCTATTCTACCTAGCTGTACACTTATTTTGGAGTTAAAGACCCCTAGTTATCTTATATCATGGATAGGCAAGCAAACCCATATACATACAGCTCATGTTAGCTAAAGTTTCAAGGTTTTGGTCATCTCCATTTTGATATCTCAATACGAAACAGTTGTATAGCATTCGGAACATCACTCGGCCATTTCCGTAAACTACAATATACCTCGTATGTATGTAAGGCGGATGGGTATGTAACAAAATTGTACACTTTGTTAGGCGGAAACAGTGTAAGAAAGACTAGTGAACCGGTGCTATCTTTAGATGGATATTTTTTACAGTAAATAATGGATGAAAAATCTTAATTTTTGAGAATGACAATCATTCAAAAATAAAGATTTTTAGCCGTTATTTAAGAATCTAAAGTTATTTATACAAGGATACGATGGTTTCACGTCAGTGACTTCAATCAAGTAGCGTTTCACTCAAAGTTTCGAGGGCTAAGGCCATTTTAACTGACGTCATCGAGTTTTTCCAAGGTTTTCCTGTAATTTTTTAATAAAGTCTGTCTATGTAAATCCGAGGTTGATCGTGAGATTGGCCGAGTAGTGTTTGGAATGAGTTGTATAGGCAGTTACAACTGTTTTGCACTGAGACATCAATATTGAGAAAAGAAAGAGAACTGTTAATTTACTTGAGATATAATGATATCCTTGGTTGTCTCCCTTTGACTGTTCTTTTTGTTTGATGTTATTTTGTCATGCATTTCATTCAATGTCATGTTTTGTATTTATTATGTTGTACACTATTTTTACCGCTTTTATATCATTAAATATAGTATTATATATAGTGTTTGACTTGGCAGGGATGATTCTAGGTAACACATGTGTTTAAGACATGGATTGAGATAAAGCAGGTATTTTTAATAATGTGATTAAGATATCTGAATTCAAAACTTTAAATTGACAAAAGGCAACCCAAACATAGCTTTTGCTTGAATAAGAACTTTTTATGTGTTGTTTAAAACCTGACAATTAATGTGAGGAATCTTCTTGATTTATGATACTCTTGTGCACACAAGTAAAATAAAAATTTTGGACAAACTTAAAGCAGACATTTTAATCAATTTCTAAAATCCAGTTGCAAAATTATATAGCTATGAAACCCTCCCTGTCAGATCAAATATTACAGGTTATACTTTTTGAAATCAAGCTGTGCCATGACCATAGATACAAAATTAATGTAAGCCATATTTTAGAATTTTATGCTAACAATGTAACATGGTAAAACTCTGACTCCATATAGATCTCGGCTCATACATGGAAAAAAAATTGTATGCAATAAAGAGTTCCACATTAAGGCAAATTTTGTAATAGAAATATTTTGAATTGAATTGAAAGATTTGCTTTTATCCAAAATTGTGCTTTTAAATATATACATACATTATATGCATGCTTTTGATATTCAAATGCCCTATTTTGTGTAACATATTGTTATCATCGGTTACTTAGTGGGTTAGTGGAATCTTTTTTAACAATATCAATTAGGTACAAATAGAATGGGTTTGCAAAATCATTGCAATTTCAAACGCTATGATTCGAGGTTGTATAAAATATTGTGAGAAAAAAGAAAAAAAATCTTTTTCAAGCAATTTTCTTTTTTTCACAATATTTTTTTGAGATAAAAAGTGAATTGTTGTAAAAATCAGGGACAATACAGGAAAGAGTTATGTGCCTGTTTGGGTGTTAGATTCAAATGATATTTATTTTCATGGCATAATTTGACACAGTTGATGGTAGTCTGGAAGGCTTAGAAAGTGACTTAAATGTATAACAAATCAAATGTACAGGTATTCCAGACTACCAAAGAGACAATTTTATAGCCTCTGGGATTTTATATGTAATTTAGATTAGTCTTAATGTTTATACAAAAAGGCAATATTTAAATAAAAGGTTTGGTAGAAAATAAGGTTGTTGTAGTCAAGTTATCCTTTGACTGATCATTTCCTGTGTTTTTAGTAGCTCATAAAACAATCATTGTGATGATTCAGAAAAGACTGATCGTAAAATGTATTATCTCTGCAAACAGAGGTAAAGAGGATGTAAAAACAGTCTGAAATCATTATTTCTTAAATAAACCATATGAGCCGGTGCGTGAGATTTCCAACAATTTCAAATATGCATCTGCACAGTCTGACCAGAGTCTTCACTATGCGCTTAGTAGAAACAAAAGGACTCCAAGTATAAGTAGACCATCAGGTAAATTTATATTTACAGTTTGTGGCTTTCTATGCCTCTCAATGTTTACACCTTACAAACATTTCAAATTGTTGGAAATGTCACACACAGACTCATATGTTGTTGGTACTCATTTGAATCCTGCCTACTGAGGATAGCAAGAGGATTCCAATGAGTATCTACAACATAGGGTTTATGGGGATATTTTAAGCTCACCTGAGCACTAAGTGCTCTAGGTGAGTTTTTGGGTTGTGTGATGTCCGTTGTACGCCAGTGCATCATCAACATTTACCTTGTGGACACACTAGAAGCCAAATCTTTAGCCCAATCAATCTGAAAATGAATCAGAATGATTATCTTGATGAAATCTGTGAAAAGCTTGAACTTGGGTCAAGTGGGGTCAAAAACTAGATCAAGGGGTCAAATCCTAGAAATACCTTGTTGGCACTCTAAGGGCTACAGCATCATCAACTCAAAGACTGGCCAGCATGATCATCTTAACTTAATCTTTGACAAGTTCACAATTGAGTCAAGAAGTGTCAAAAACTAGGTCAACTGGTCAAATCTTAGAAAAAACTTTCTTTAGACAAATTTTATTTTCTTAATTCAGGTTAGCAATTAAAAGCCATTATTAACTGCACTGTTCAAGAAGGCCACTGGGGCAATTGTCATGGTGTTGCGTCCGTTGTTCATCTGTCTGTTGGTCATCTGTCCGTGCGTCCAGTCGTAAACTTTTTCTTTAAAAATCTTCTCCTCAGAAACTACTGGATGAATTTAAACCAAATTTCACAGAAAGGATCCTTGGGTGACCCTCTTTCAAATTTTTTTTTTAAGAAATTTTGATCCAATGAAAAATAAGGATTTAATGGGCGTGGCTAATTTCCAAATATGGTAAAAAGTGAGTTTTCTCAAATTCTAATTGATGGACATCAGTTAAATTTTACAAGAATGATCCTTGGGTGACCCATTATCATTCCACAAAAATAATTGTGATCGGAATAAAAAAATGTATTTTATGGGCAGAGGTCATTTCTCTATATGTTATATTGTGGAAACTTTGAAAATCATTTTCTCTGAATCTAATTGATGGCTATCAGCCAAATTTCACTAGAATGATCCTTGAGTGACTCTTTATCAGTCTACCAAAAATTATTGAGATCAATGAAAAATATGCATTTTATGGGCGGAGGTCATTTCTTGGTATGTTAAATGGTGGAAAATTTGAAAATCATTTCTTCAGAATGTAACTGATGGATAACAATCAAACTAGATTGGTATGATCCTTGTGTGACCCATTATCATGCAGCAAACAAAATTCTTGTGATTGGATGAAAACTTTGAATTGCTATAACAAGAATTTGAAGACTGTGGAGCGACTCAATCCATTCATGGCTTTCTAGTTGAAGTATACTACTCAAAAGTTCTAAGCGGCCACCTTACCTTTCTCCATTTTTCACACATTTTCCGCTTTGATTTTGAAATGTGAGTTTTGTCTTTTGAACGAGTACCCATTTAGTAATCATCCTATCCAATTGTTTTGTGAAATCATGCATCAGTAAGTCCTAAAGACGGAATTAAATACATGTACCCTCACTTTCAAAAGTCACAAAATCGACACTTTTAAGAGAAAATTGAATTTTCGATACTTGAAAGACGCAAAACCTATCAATCTTTTGCACTAATATCGGTGGTACAACGCCCGTGGACTTCTAAAATTAATAAGAAATGCCAAATTTTTCTAAACAATCCTTATACTTACAAGAAATGTCAAAAATACCCCACCCAACAATGTTAACTTTGAAATCGAGGGTACTCCTACTTTCATTTAATTTTAAAACAGTTCTTGTTGAATTATTTCACTGATTTTTCTCTTGTTGATTTCATAAATGATTTGGCTAAATTATTCACGCGAAAACGAGGTGATACCATGCGGTATTTATAACAAATGACCAAAAAGGCAAGTGGCCGCTTAGGAGTTTTGAGGAGTGTATTTGAATCTAAAATAAAAAATATCCCTTTATCATTAGCTCTGAAAAGAACAGGGTCTTTGCAAGCCAACGATTCTTTGTTTCTTGTTAAAGTAAGGAACAACAATGGGGAGCCGGAAACCCTTGACTGAAAAATCTTTTTAACTTAAGGAGCATTGGATTCAAAGATTATGTCCACGTCATGAAATGACATGGTGACATATAGCGTTACCTTTGTCAATTGCGCGTGTGTCTCGTTCTTGTCATTTTACTTGTGCCCCCGCCCCCTTCTCTTAGAGATTATTGGTTTCGTGGATGTAAATATTCACTACATATACACACAGGGTCAAAGTAACTGCTATAAAGTTAAAATCGGCCCAGGGGTTCTGGAGATGTTCAAGGATTTCATAGTAAAAAAACGCTACTCTAATATCTAAAGATCAATTAGAATTTCGCGAAAACTTTTTGAAGAGGATCAAGGAACATTCAGGAAAAGATTCACTGATATCGGCTTGTTGGTTCAGGAGAAGAAGAAGTTTGTGGACGACGGACTCGGGATGATCCCGAAAGCCTCTGTGAGCGCGAAGACAAGATAGTGCGTATGAATAAAACAAACCCGGACTAGGACGGATGTTCAACGGAAATTACTTAATCGAGTGACCATTAGACACTCTCAAAGTACTTGTCATCATTTGTTAATCATCGAACCCTACTCTTAATTACAATAGATCATGGCAATATAGTTTTGTGTGTGTTTATTGTTTTTTAAGACTGTTAAGATTTCTAGACGTATAAAGCGATGGAAATGATGCTAAAGGTTATACTAGAAATGTGCAGACTTTTCCGATCCTTGGCGAATATTTGGATCCCAATGTATATGTTACACGAAGATTGAGTAGAACGAGGAAAAAGGCTAAATGAATGACAAATACCGGATTCTAGAGACTTCATTTCGATCGGGTCATCTTTAAGAGAAGATTAACAAAAAGGTAAGCAATTCTATAAATCAAATATTCTTGTAAAACAAAAAAATGAAACAAAGAAACTAGAGCCGTCGCAAAGCGGACGGACCTATACACACCGCCATCGTTTTGTCCAAATGATTGTGTTATTGAAGTTTCATGATTTAAGGTCGTTTGTTTTCGGGTTCCAGTCCGGAAACGAATATTGAGCAAAGACTGACTGTGACCTTGACATTTGAGCTACGTGAAACAAAAACAATAGAACACTTCCTTGGGTCATAAGCAGCATTTATATGAAGTTTCATGATTCTAGGTCACTTGTTTCTTAAGTTAGAGTCCGGAAACGAAAGGGTCTACGGACGGATGGACATACAGACAGACATGGTGAAACCAATATATCCCTTATACTTCGTAGCTGGGGGGGGGGGGGGGGGTATAACATTATGCATCCGTCAGAAATATGTCCAGAATTATAAGAAACTAAAAAAATCAAAGATTTAACTAGGAGGGCTATTTTGTTTAGCTGAAGGCTCTTGAAGAATGAGGAAACTTGAATATGGATGGCTTGATCAAAATACTTGGGTATCTAATCCATGTATGTAATAAAATTTCTAGATAGGTTAATTATTCCGTATCTTTGACAGGTTTAGACTGTATTCAAATTTGTTGTAATTATTATTCTTTTAAACAATTAACATCGTGCAGTTTTATTGGTTATTTAAGGATCGTCGTTTGTTTCAGCATGAGATAGTTTTATATTTCATTTCGTGAACATTTAAGTCCTTCTATTTTCACGAGTGGCGGAGCTTTATTTCATGAAATGAAATATAAATCGATCTTAACAGAAAAAAAACAAACAAACGGTTATTCTATATCTTTAAATGCAAAAATGAACAAAAATTTGGCTAATTAGTAATTTCTTTTAGGATTTTTTTTCTTTAAGCGCGACAATTTGCACTTGAATGTTATTCACCACTCATGACGACGTCACTCATTGGGTTCCGCTAAGATAACGTCAGTTAGGCTGAAATGAACGAAAGCAGGGTAAATGTTTGTAATAATTTCACTGGTTAGGGGTGAATTCATCAAACGATAATCTATCGTTATTTCTCGATAACCGATAATTATTCAAGAAAACTATCATCAAAATGAATATTATTTTTTAATTCTAGTTAGACTGATTTCGGAGATAGGCAAAACTGAGAATGTAAAATTAATTGTTACCATCAAAAGAGTGAATAGATAACCCCGATTCATCTTCGTCCAAATTACGTCAGTTTATCGGCTTAAAGTTCCTTTTTTTCTAGCATTATCCAGCAATCAAACACCAGGAACCTGTGAGCGACGTTCTTGTGATTTGAAAAAAACATGCATTTAATTTTAACAGGTAGAAACCAGCCAGAACAATCCATGCTAATATCATAGGCACGCAATGTTTAAAGCCATATCTAATTACGACGGTTCAGACACGTCAAAATGTATCACACTGTATGTCGGAGATATTCTGTCGGAGGTTCATGCACTGGACGACAACTGGTTGATAGGATTCAACGAAAGGTCGAGGGAGACAGGGGCATTCCCGGAGTCATGTGTAGAACCAATGGTGTCTAATCTCTATACACCTGTCCCAGGTATTTTCGATCGACGATAGACGAGTAGAGAGAATGACACAGAGAGATAGACAATAAGAGAAGGGGGGGGGGGTAAGATAGGGCAGGGGTGGGGAAAGATAGAAAGAGAGAGAGAGAGAGAGAGAAAGAGAGAGGGAAAGAGAGAGAGAGAGAGCGAGCGAGAGGGAGGGAGAGAGAGATAGTGAGAGAGATAGAGAGAAAGAGAGAGAGGGGGGAAGAGAGAGGGAGAGAGAGAGGGGGAGAGAAAGAGAGAGAGAGCGAGAGGGAGAAAGAGAAAGAGAAAAAAGAGAGAGAGAAAGAGAAAAAAGATAGAGAGAAGAAAGAGAGAGAGAAAGAGAGAGAGAGAGAGAGAGAGAGGAGAGGGAAAGAGGAAGAGAGAGAGAGAGAGAGAGAGAGAGAGAGAGAGAGAGAGAGAGAGAGAAAGAGAGAGAGAAAGAGAGAGAGAAAGAGATAGGGGGGAGAATGCGTTTATGGCCTTTAAATGAATCATATAATATAATGCGATTGTGAATTAGTACTACGTACAGTAAGGAACATTTTGAAATTGACAAGTTGAATGATAATGGTGTGTGGAACGCGTTTTGAGTGATTTTCAATGGAGGTAACTCAAAATCGGTAATTTTTTCCTCCCTTTATTACAATCTACGTACGTTGCTGATTTTTTATCATCACGGTCAAATCAGACGCTTACAAATTAACACCTGCGAATAAAATTATTTACTTATTTGACCGATTTCATTGAAATATTCATTTTGAACAATTTCGGAAGTCAACTATTTAGAAGCGTTTTTGACCGATTGGAGTGAGTGTTTGGAATGAATAATTGGAGCGCAAAGCGAGTGATTTTGAATGGTTTTGATCCAGACGAGTGTCAATTTCACGATGTAGCTAATTGTACCCGTCTATTAAATGATTCTTCTGTTGTACTGTCCTGAAGGGAATCATCTGGTACACGCGAAAAGTATCGATCCTAACCATACTGCAATCTGAAATAATCAGTCTACCTTGTTATGTAACAATTTTTTAAATGCGACATCTGATTGACCTCTGTTTTACTTAATCCTTTTTTTTTTTTTTTTTTTTTAAACAACCTTATTTTGATTATTCGTAATGCTCCTCTTCGCGGAATGTGTATCTTTTTTTTTAATCGATGCGATAAATAATATTTTGTAAGTCAAGAGAAAATGTGTATGAATGAAAACTTCTTAGCCCGAATGCGATTTCAACTTTTCATAGACATGTACTTTTACGTTTATTTGCAACAACAATCATCACAAATTACCTAATTAGGCAAAACGTACAAATCTTTTCATTTCAAGCTTTATTTAAAAATAAAAAATAAAAAAAAATGGTATCTTCAACAGTTAAAGATAATATCTACGACCCCCGTTTTCGCCTTGTTAGAGCCGCCTATTATCGCCGCGAGACAAAAATCTTGAAGAAGCTTTTGTTACAAGAGTTTGAACCCTAAACGAAAACACGAAAAATATTTTATCTCACACCACTCTTTGCCACTCGTGAAAATAATGCTTTTGTTGTTCACTCAATAGAATATAAATCAATCTTACACAGAAACGAACGATTATTCTCTGTGCAATTAAATGTAACTGAATGCACAAAGTGGTTTATGGTAGGTCCTTATTTTAAATTGTCTCCGAATTTCGCCTGGTGTTACAAAATAGAATTTCGAAATACGCATTTTACGTGGCCTTTTTTTCTAGAAAATTTAGCCGGTGATTTAGTTGAATTTTAGTTATGGTGCTGCACAACTCATATTTTCCATGTTTTTAACTACGAATGAAATGTGTCTATCATAGGGCTAGAACTTTGAAAAATCCGATTTCGCACATTTGCTGTAATATAAGAAATCACTTTTTTTTTAACTTGTGAGGATAATATGTCGTGCTAAAAGTACTTCAATTATTTTCCAGCTAAACGTAATATGCCGACGGATAGCGAGGGTAAAATTTACGCTAATTTGTCGCCGCTCAGTGATGGAGACTCGAACACAGACAATCTGGACCCTGTAGCCAGGACTCGAACGCTCTCTAATCATGTCAAAACGCTCGATCCTGCTAGATTGATGTCGGGAAGGAAACAAGACGAAGGTGAAGAAACAAATAATAAGATATTTCATTAGTAACCTTAAACGCTAATAAAAGGAAGTACATGTATGTTCTTATAAATTCGGAGCGTAGTATTATTTTTTTTTTCAAAATAGGTCTTTGACAATGTTAAAAAAATATCATTATTACACACATATATAAAATAACGAAAAACCTTTTAAGAGGTTTGATTGTTTTGTAAAGAGTAGTTATAAATCATATACAAATCAGCGATCATTTCTATGAATTACTCGAAATCGTCACCGCATCAAGACTTACAATTCAAACTACAAAAAAAATTCTCCCCAAGCAAAACACACGAATTCAGATGTGTAAGACGGTCGAGATTTCCTACATTGTGTTGTGAATGAAATGTTTTCGTATTTGTTAATTTATTTGCAATACATAGTAAATAATTTTACAAAAATAAAGAAATACAAATAAATAAAAAGTAAACAAATTTACAAAACATAAAAATAAACGGTAAATAAAGAATACAAAGAATATGAATAAATAGTAAATAACCTGTCAAACAAATATGAATACTTCTTTAATGTTTTTCGGTGTATTATCAAAAAACAGAAAAAACGGTTGATTATCATTTGATGAACTGACCGCAAAACCAGTGAAATAATCGAAAATTTATACACCATCTGTTCGTTTCACCATATCTGACGTTATCTGAGCTGAGCCAAAAAGTGACGTCATCATTAACGTTGCATGGCATTCATTTGCAAAATGACGCACCAATAAGAAAATTTGTTCTAAAATGTTCGCGTTTTGTCTCATTTTTGCATTTGAGAAATAGAATAATCGGCTGATTTTCGAGTAAGATTCATTGATATCTAATTTCGTTTAACATTAAAAGTTATATTTTCACTTGTGAAAACATCGCTATTGTTGTTCACTTTAAGAAATATATATCGATCTCACACTGAAACAAACGAATAACCTCTATATATGTTACTTAACAAATGTTCATTCCAGACCAAGACACAGAATGCGACACTCCCGATAAAAGCGCTACAACAAAGTCTGTTCATTTTGAGAACAACGCCTTACAACATTCGATAAGTGTGCCAGAATCCATGTTGTCATGGCAAGATTCGTCATTTGAACAATCTCTAGATTGCCATACGGACGCGCAGACGGGGGATACAAAAAAGAGGGAAATGGGGATAGAAGAGAACGGGTCTGATGGGAAATATCACAAACTCAAACGAGAAAAACTAAGAGCTATTATGTCCAGTACAGAACGGATTTTCCACAGCGCTAAAACGGAAAACAAGAAACTCAAAGCACTGTTCGGAGCGATAGCCGGCTTTGTGATCGGCGCTCTTATATACCCGGTATTGGTATTTAGTTTTGGATACTCGTATATAGCAGCCGGAATTATAGATGCCATTTCGACCGTGTTCTTCATCCTATGTTTAGCATTCTGTCCACTGTGCCGGTGTATCATGGCGTTGGTATTTCCTAATTTCTTCACTGGAAAAGGCAGGACCGTCTTTCTTTCAATTATATTTGGGGTTATTCTTTCTAACCCCATAGCTAACATTAACTACAATATTCAAGAGACAAGTAAAAGTCTGGCGTGTATCACGGAGCTAGCCGCCAACCAAACATTAGCCTTACAGAAACAGTTCGAGCAACCGGTATCTGAAGTAACTGCCTATGTGGAAGATCAAAAGAAGGAGTTACAACAAATATCTAACTCAATGAACGTGGCGTTTGGAGTGATTGATACATCCCTCGACGAGCTGGATAAACAAGTAGATGGTGCCAAAAAAGTTATTCTTAGCGTTAAAGACGTAGGTTATCCAATTTTCCGCTGATTTGATTGTAGTTGATTCCATCAATTTCAATCATTCTTAGAGGAAAGGAAGTTGTCTTGATAATTCAATGAATACAATTATGAGTATACAGCTAATCCCATTAGATTCAAATGTTTCTTTGAAATTAATAGGGTTAGGTCATAAAATATGAAGACATTATTTTTTTTAATACTTAAGACTTTAATACACTTATCGAGGGTTCGGCGTAAGACTGTACTGAATTGTATAGATATTAAGCACAGTCTTGTACTGGATCCTCGTTATGCACGAATCCGCTTCGTGAATATACACACAGTGTGATAAGGCTTTTTAGGGTCATACCTTCGTAAAGTAAAAAACAATATCAATATATTCATCTCCTAATTTACTCTCTTTCGCAGATGACCTCTTGTATGACAATTTCTCTCATTTACGTTTATCTTAACCCATTCCTGCACAATCCTTATTTTTGAACAGAAAGTCTTATAGGAAAAACTTTCTCAAAGGACAAATTATATCTTTAAAAAATGTCATACTGAAAGTTTCTCTTTGAATTTGGACCAGTCCAAAATTGTGTCTTCTAGTAAAAGGTACATTGAAAAATATCGAAAAATACGCTCAGTGCAATCAAAACCATTCAATATCACTCACTCAGCGCTCCATTCATTCATTCCAAACACTCACTCTAATCGACCAAAGACGCTCCGAATTTATAAGAACACATTTCTAAAACGTCAAATCGATCAACTTTTAAATCTAACTATCAAATCTAGTGATCAAATTTTTCTACGATTTTAAAGTGTCTGATTGGTCAACTAAGACACACAAACAGAAAAGAACATATATTTTACTAAAGGGAGGTAATACGTAACGCTAATTTTGTTCTTCCCGAACAAAATTAGCGATACTGGATTGCCTCCCTTTAATTTCACTCAAAACTCGCTCCACACACTCATTTAGTTTCATTCAAAAATCATTCCAAAAGCATTCATCTTGTAAATTTCACGATGTTCTTAACTGTAATTACATTGCAGGAATGTCGCAAGCCATTTATAGAGGGTCGTAACAAATGTGTTGATACCTGCAACAAGCTTTTCAACTTTCTGAAGTAAGTTAACTAGAATGGTGAATATATAGATTAAATAAAGCGGATTTTATTGCTTTCGAGGAGACATTTCATTGTCTGTAATAAATAGAGGATAAACGTTTGTTTCAGTGTAAGATCGATTTATATTTCATTGGGTGAACAACAAAAGCTATATTTTCACGAGTGGTGGAGCCGCGAGTGAAAATATAGCTTTTGTTGTTCACGAAATGAAATATTAATCCATCTTACTCGAAAAACAAACGATTATTCTATTTCTTTATTGCAAAAATGAGACAAAAGTGTGAAATTTCAAGGACATATTTTCGTAAAGCGCGTCATTTTGCACGAGCTATTTATTGTGACGTCCCTTATTTCGCCCCGCATAGATGGCGTCAGATAGGTTGAAATGCACAAAAGCAGTGTATAATTTTTTTTATTATTTCACTGCTTTTGCAGTGAGATTATCGAGTGATATTCTTCCGTTATTTCTCGACAAACCACCGAAAAGCACTGAAGAAAACTTGATGTTCATAAGACACTTGAACAAGAACACTGTGCGTATGTCGATACGCTCGTCTGTATAAGAAAGAAATTTGAAATGAAATGTCGGAGAAAGGACATGTTCTAGCAAAATTCTCCTATGTTCTCTGCTTTTATGTATAGTCAGGATTTTTCTTTTGATACTGAATGCCCTCTTCAATGAGAGAGACAAGATTATTGCTTAAATCTGTAACGCCATTAACAAGGAAATACCACGAATTCTTTTTGAAAAGCAGCCTAGCTTCAAAAATTGAGAAACTAGGGACGTCAAGCATGTCTACAAATCGACACAATCATTATATAAGAGAAATTTATTTTTCATTTTCTTTTCTTTCTTTCGCTGACCATGCGAAAAAACTCGGTTACATTTATCAATCTTAACTAAATGCTTTAAGGTAGTGGAACCATAATAGTTCCGCAACATTTCAGATTTAATAATCTTTCATAATGTTTACCGAGGTTTCCGAATAAAAATCATAAGAAAACCTCGATTAACACTGTTAAAGTTCATTACTTCCAAATCGTTGCGAACTATTTCGGGTCAAATACCTTAAATGAACGTATACATTTGTATTGCTTATAAGTACCGCTTTCAGTGAGCCTTGTTCTAAAGCGTGTACAGATATCCAGAACTTAGCTAGCGTTTGTGACTCATTGGATGAGACGGGTACAAAGTTAACGGAATCTGCAAGGAAAACGAGGTATGCCTATATTTTTGTCTTTCAGTGCTTGATTCATTCATTTTGTGTAATTGTAGAATTTAGTTCCCTTCCTGCTCTAAGCATAAATAGTATGGATTCATTCAATGAAAACACTTACAACATTCAAGACGGTCCGAAATTGTTTCACAACACTTCGAAGCTGTTCAAAACGAGCAACTTGAAATTCATTCAAATAGAACAAATAATTCTACGATTTTATTGGCTGTTGGTAATTTCAAAGCATCAGATTGGTCCATGAAGACACATGGGAGAAGTGTTTAATTTCTATTAAAGGGAGGTTATAAAATATCGCAAATAGCGTCCAATAAGACACAATAAATGATGTTGTATTATCCTCCCTTTATTTCATTTTAAACGCGCCCCATCCATTAATTTAACCCCATCCAAGATATTTCCAAAATCATTCACCTTGTCAGTTTCATGTTTTAGCCGATGTTCATACATGAACGTATGTATTTCAAGCACTGTATATAGAGAAGTATATATTTCTTTTTAAAATTACTTACGTCGCGGGAGTAAAATAACCCTGTTGAATATTTTTGATATTGCGCGGGTGTTTTACGCTAGTGGAATAACTATGCAAATGAGCTAAGAACAGATATCAACCTTATATTTTCGTTGTGAAAATGACATCATAATGGATTTGCTGACGTCATTTCGCAAACGGCGTTAGGCCTATATGTTTCGCGGAGTAAATTGAATCGATAGTAATTTTCTCGTTTCATCACACAAATACGGGTCATATTATAAATAGAATATCAAATTTGTGCTCATCTAATACCGAACAAATTGAACTCGTCATCTCAAACAGGTAAAAAATCGGCACAGCCTCGTTTTTATCTGTTTATAGACGACTCGTTTAATAAATCCGGCATTTAATAACCACTCATTGAATTGATATCCCCTTTATCCCACCTTCATTGTCCTGCAATGGCAAAACTTTCCTCCACAGCTTAACAACAACAGGTTCAATTGCAATAGGGGGTCATCTAGGAACTCCCTAATGAATAACGAAAAGGGCTAATACAGCTCATTCGAGTTGCATTTCTAAAATAAGATTTATTTAAGAATACAGAATCCTCATTTTAGGGTTAGTGTTTACTGAAAGCGTGAAGTTTTTATCCTAGTCAGATACGATAAGTCTATCAACAGATCAACTAATAAATATAATTCAAAGCTTTTAATATATTTACGGTTCTTTATATCTTCAGGTCAGAGTTCGAGAAAGGCCTTCGTTACTTTCAAGTAGATCTAGAAGTTAACAGCGAGTTTAGTGGACAACTTAACGAGTCTAAACCTATCAAGGGAATACAAGAAGAGGTCAATAAAGAAGTCGGTTCAATATTCAATGGCTTCAAAACATTCGTCTTTATTCTCAAAATTATCCTCTCCCTTTCACTTGCTTTAATCTTCTTCCAGTCCTTCTGGTATCTGAGAAGTTATCTCGCTAAGGATGCTTACGACAACGTTTATATTACATCACAGTTTAAGAAATTAGACAAGGAGTCGATTGATAAAGGAATGGAAGGGATACTTCCGTTGAAGAAGAAGGAGCGGTCTGTTTATGTTGACACAAGCTCGTGTAAGCTGAATTCACACGAGCTGACTCACTGCCGTGTTGGCCTGGCTCAAGTATTTCTCCATTTCATTGTCTGTGTTATGGTCCTTCTTTTTGACTTCAGTCTTTACTTCATACTCAAACTTATACAAGAAAATGGGAATATTGAGGTAGAGTTTCAAGGGCAAAGCCGTTTCAAAGTTCAAGTTAAAGGTAATGGCCCAGTAGCACAATTCTACAAGATAATGGTTCAGGGGTTCAATTTAGACCAGACATACACGTCAAGCCTAGATGTTGGTAACTGCCTTCCCAATCCGGGCAAACCTTCTGTGGCTATTATACCCGCTCTTCTTATTCTGTACCTGATATCTCTAGCCTTCGTCGTGTTGAGAGGATACGGCATGCGCCTGAGGAGGAAAATTGCCGCATACTACTACCCGGAACAGGAAGTTCAACGTTTGGAGTACTTGCACAAGAAGATCCGCCATAAACGGGTCGGTTTCCTGAAGTTTTTACGACATCAAATTAAGTCAGCGCAAAAGGAAAATGACGTCAAAGAGAGGTTTAGGATATCCACATGGTTGGCGTTTCGTTTTCCTGCTCTTGGGAAGATATTATTGTCACGTGACAAGCTAGAATGTACTAGCTGCGAGCAGAAAGAGAGTGGGTTTCATGGCGTGGTATTGACGAAATGCACAGGCGAAGCGGGTGGTATGCCTTGCGAGGCTGTGTATTGTCAAGAATGTAGTGCAGCACTTAACAATATGTGTCCACTCTGTTCTTCAAATGAAGTAGTTCTAAGAGAGTAACTCTGAATGACTGAGAAATAACTCGAAAGAATTCTATAATTGTGCTGTTTGGATATAGAAAATTGATGATATCAAACTTTGGTCATCCGTTATAATCGGCACATATATTATTTACATTCTCAAAATTTATTTCGATAGAAGTTAGCAATCAAGTATGTGAACCGGTCTGTAAAAAGTAGATACATTGCTTCTCAGTTTTCAAAACTATTTTGAAAGGAAGTGTCAAACGTTTGGAATTATTTGAAAGCATTTATATATTGCATTTACAACTGTGTACTCAATAAAGACTCTAAACTTGAAATTGTGTTTATTTTAAACATTTATATATGTTTATTGCTTCTTTCTATACAAACATTCATATGTATCACACGCCGGACATCTTCTCCCATGTCTAAGAGAAAAATGAAGATTATAGAACTTAGGGTTACAACCCTTCTCCAAGAACCACATCGGACAAGCTATTGGTGGACAAAACAATCTGGTGTCACCAGGATCTGAATGAAAAAGATATAACAATATTGACCCGTCACGCGAAAAGGGACCATCTTGGAAGTGCGTAAAGTGTCGACCCTTATCAGACTGCGCGCATTGCGCAGACTGACTAGCGTCGAAAATTTTTGCACTTTACTAATTTTCTGAATATTGAATAATCGATCTACGATCCCATTAAAAGAATTTTTGAAATGCGACCTCTTGTTGGCCTGTTCTAGGTCCATTGTCTCTTGAAAATATTTATTTCACAAAGTTCCCAGGTGGTCCCTTTTCGCGTGACGGGTCACAAATACATAATTATCCTCTCAAAAGAGTCTCAAAGCTAGCAAAACTTTTCATACTAAAAATCAGGATGAACAAAGTCAGTGATATTTATTACATCCCATTAATACAATATGCATATAATTACTGTATATAGCTTCCTAATTCTTCAAGTACCAATAAGGCGCTAATAATTTCAATCATGTTTGTTAAATCGTGACTTTTTGTCTAGCTATTTTTATTTTGAATGCAGTCGTTGCACCTATTTTTTAAGTGATTTCGGGCGTTTGAACGGGTGGGGGAATTTTTGAACGAATGATTGGAGCGTTGAGCGAGCGAATAAGAATGGTTTGGGGCGGAATGAGAGTTAATTTCATGATGTCACTAACTGCAGTTTGTCAAAGTTTAGAGGTCTAATTTGCAAACGAACTTATGAAAAAATACCGTGCTCGTTCTAACACAGCCAGTGACACAGTTAGCAAACCCTAGGCTGTTCGGTGATAGATAGGGCAACAAAAGTGGAATGGGTTCATTTTTCAGTACAAATCAACCTCTTGAGAGATGGGTGCTTAACCCTTTGCTGTTTAATCCCTGCTTTTTACGTGCCTGTGATTTTATGATTGAGAGAACGGTGAGAAAAAAAGAAGAAATTACTTCTGACAAGCAATTTCTTCTTTTTCCACACTAGAAAATCGCTAGAAACAGTCCTGCCTTTTGTCTGAAGTGAATATACCGATAAATTCACATGTTGTTTCTTCTCCCGGTGTACGGCCTATAGGGAGATGGTGTACGTCGTATAGCAAATCTCCCGTTAATAGTGTACGGCCTATAGCAAGAAAAAATATTTCTTAAATGGATTGTCTAGCGCTAAATTAAAATGTGTTTGATGGATAAAGTTATCTTTTTGTCTTTTGTACATTCGATGGAGCCTTTTTCCCTTACCAATGCAGTTGTCATGACTAATTTAATCTTTACCACAAATGAATACCTGTTTCAGTATAATGTTATAGTCAAACCTTGGTGATTGTGTGCTTTTAAACAGGCTTTAGACAAGTATAATATGTATAAATTGGGATCAGCGAGATCCTCGCTGTCATTTTCTCTGTCTCGACTTAAAGAGCAAAGAAACTCAGCATTACTGGCATCTCTTTCATCCTTTCCAAATTTTGGATATCAAGATCAGACGAGTCGTACTGTAACTGCTCTTTTATCCCTTACTCGGTTTGAAGATATGATTTTAATTTCAATTGTAAATAGTGACCATTCTTTCGGTGAGAATCATTTGTGTTTTATTTTGAATGCCCCTATAGCTTTTATCAGTATAAACATGGCCAAGCTTCATGGATATATCCAAAACATACCGTACCGTAGTTGTCGTCGTATGATTAGATAACAAAATTGAAATACGATTTTTTAATCAATTTAATCACGGCCGTGCTTCATGGGTATATCCGAAGCATAGACATTGTCCAATTGTTGTCAGCATCGATGTTGTCGTTAGGTTCACCAGCCGCCGCGGTAAGACTTTCAAAGTAAGCCCCATTTAAAACATATATTAACAAATTTTTAACACGGGTTTTAACGCCGCATTTCGAGGGTTCAGCGCCAAATTGAATTAGTTTCTATACAATATATAGACACTTAGAATAGTCTTGCACTGAACCATCGATTTATATATATTTCAGTCATGTGGCGGCGACTGGAGTACTCAACAATAGATTCCTGTTATTTCTATCATCAGTATTACCATTGCATACTTTCCTAGTCTCCAGCTGCTATCCGACTGAGATATACAATTATCCTCCCGTTTGTCTAAGAAAATTAATTTATTCAAGAACATTCAACGTAGAACCATAATGTTTGTAATGATTATTTTGACCCTTTCTTGGGATCCTTGTTTTGACCCCATTTTGACCCCGATTAAAAACCTTTTAAGTTTTTAAAAAAATCATGACCCAAGAAACATATCTTTGAAGTTTGGTCAAATTCTGATCAGTAGTTTCAGAGATGAAGATTTTTTTTAAGATTTAACTTTTGACCCCATTTTGACCCCGATTCAAAATCTTTGAAGTATTTTGAAAAAGTATGACTTAAGGATCATAATCAGTGAAATTTGGTCAAATTCTGATCAGTAGTTTCAGAGAAGATTTTTTTTGTAATTCTTTACGGACAGAAGGACGACGGACATTCATCGGACACAATAGCTCTCCTTGAGCGCTTTGCGCTCAGGTAAGCTAAAAGCATACAAGTAACTTTATCATACATCGCGAAAACGACCAACCATGAACTTTTTAAAGCATTAAATATGTACGCTAGTTAAGAGAGTTATAGGTTGATAATAAGATTGACACATTTTATCACTAGATCTTTACGCGATTTTAATTGAAGCCGCCGTCAAAGCACAGTTAGTAGCGCGTCGGACTGTCAATCTAGAGGTCCCGGGTTCGATTCCCGACGGCGGCATTCATTCTTTCCGACTATTTGTCTCTCACCAATGGGTTGATAATAGAAAACCTATGTGAGATAGCAGCTGGAGACAGGAAAGAATGTAATGGTAGTACTGGTGTGAGAAATACCAGGGATCCATTGTTAGGTGCTCCAGCCGCCGCGATATAACTGCGATAATGTTGAAAGCGGCGTTAAACCCCATTCAGTCAGTCAGTCGATTTTAATTACGTTAGAATCCATACCACCCCCCACCCCCTACATACACAACAACAACAAATTATTACATAAATTATACCCCAATAAATTATACGCATTCTTACCCTGTAAATTTTCTTAACATGCGCATGTATTGTTATGTTGATGGTCTTTTACAATTTAAATACTCTGGGTGTTTGAGACGCACAGCAAAGTCTCTATCGATCGCCTTTGCTTTTTAGCCAATGAAGGTTAACTATTCAAAAAGTATATCCATCCCGATTTCTGCTCAACCAAGTGAAGTCTAGAGTAATTGGGTCATAGGGGGCAATGACTGTGAAATCAAGACAGTGACGTCATATCGAGTCTGGTGAACTGTCTGCAACGAGGGTCTATTTTACCCTTATACCGGCGATACATTTTTCGAATGCGATGGTGATAATTTCGGCAAATCTTTATGCACAAAATAATCTTCACTCTGGTAAAGGTCAGTTCTACAAATTTAAACGTTGATGAAAAGGTTATCTAGGGCATTGTATTGAGTTTCGATTTAAGAATATTACAGGAATTATAGACGTTTCGTACCATAACCATTTCGAACCAGACGTTTCGTACCATAGGCAAAGACGTTTCGTACCATAGGCGAAGACGTTTCGTACCATAGGTGAAGACGTTTCGTACCATAGGAAAAGTCGTTTCGTACCATTCAATTACCATTTCGTATCACATGAAAATCAATAATTTTGATTCAGAATTCGTACCATACTTGATAATATTCCGTTGATATTTTATGATATTTTATCATTTTATAAAAGATACACGATACATAACTCTTAGGAATATATACAAAACAAATAAATATACTGAAAAAAGTGGGTTGATGAGATTTTTTTCTTTTTATTTTTTTTTATTGTTGAAGCTTTGTTGATAAATCGGCTAAAGGCACCTGAATTTCGTAAACTTGAAAGCATCTATACCTGAAAAATTATAAGTTACGAAACAAGAAGCAAAACAAAACCTCGTAACTAGAACAAAAAACATACTGGTTATATTTCATCAAATTGCCTAATTGCTATAGGTTAAATTTCCGTTTAAAATCTAAAAATACATTTTCTTTATAAATAGATAATGCTTATTGAACGAGTTCATTTTCATTTCTTGAAATATGTAATAATGTATTAACAACATGACGATGTGCTGTGATTGCTATATATAGACAATGAATACAAGATCCATCATTCTCTTATAGTCTCAAAAAACGTATCGCCAATAAAGTCTCAAAAGCATGTCGTTTTTATTCAATTAACAAACAAGGCTTATTGCTAGTCAGTTGACAATTATAATTTGAAGGCAAACACCAAACATACATTGTCTATTTGTTATTATCAATCTTGTAGCAAACAAGAGTCGAACAACATACCAGCCAATCAACCCATTCATAATTTGGCCTAAAGATTATAAAATTTATAGGCTCGAAGCACAAGCAAGTATAACATTTTCAGCGCGCGATTTTTCATGGAAAAAATCCAGTTATATAAGAAATAAACATTGTGAAAATCATTTAACTAATATTTACATTTTGGTACGAAATCGTCAATGTGTGGTACGAAATGGTTAACATATGGTTCGAAACGTCTTCGCCTATGGTACAAAATGGTCATCGTATGGTACGAAATGGTAATATATTTTATGGTACGAAATGGTTATGGTACGAAACGTCTGCATACCATATTACAGCATCGGCTTGATTATTATCACATAGCCTATTGCTTAAACATGTTTCTACAAGGTACGGACGCATTACACTTACTGGTGAATTGAGGATGTTAAACTTACGAAAATTGTTACATACGCTGAAAAGACGCCACGAATTTGTTTTGTACCCGGTGCATAGGCTTTGCATACGCTCTTTACTTCGAGGGCCCACCTACTCAAATTTCGTCCGCTCAGAAAGTTTTGAGCGCTTTCTAAACCTTTGCTCTTCCGCCGTGTCCGTTTTGCACACCCCTTGTCCCTGTTTGGCAGTCAGACCAGCCCTGCGTTCAGTTACCAAAACGCCTGTTATTTTCGAAAATGATACCGCGCTTTGCACGCAAATGCTTGTGTTGGGCAAAATTTGCAAATTGTTTCTCGAACGTTTTCATTCAGAAGGCAGGGCGGACCTCGAGGCCTGAGATTCGTAATTAAAATTTTACAAGTATCCTTGTATCATGACTTGTGATTACGATAAATTTGTATACACTAACTGACCAAACCCTGTCATATGTTTACGATTAAAACGTTTGCAGAACGTTAAAGCAACGGTACCATGCTAAATGGAAATCCCCATGTGGAGATCCGTTCTAAACTAAGCTAACTTTTGTCACCAAGAACTTCTTACAGCAACAGCCTTCGACTGCAAGAGATTGTGTCTTGATTTTGTGTAGTAGGTTTACTATACTAATCCACAAAACGAAATTGGATTGTAAAACAATTGTATGTGGCTTCGGCTAATCTATCAATTTCAAAACGGTAAAGAGGCCAATCCGATTTATATTTATTATTGTATACACCTACCTATCTGGGAACGTTTGCATGATGTAGGTAAACGGTATTTCAACCAGTCATGCGTTTCGAATATCAAATCGTTCCCAAGCGCTTCCATTTTGAACTACAATTGAGACAGGCTTGAAATGGATTTTGATGATGTCTTTTCTAACGTATTCGTTGGTTCTTATTTTTCGGGGATATTGGATATAGGAAATATATGTCAATTCAATATTGTTATCGGTCAAATTGATGTGCGTGAATAAACATGGTTCGAAAATACGCGTTAATTATTACCATGTAAATATCATAAATCGTCTGAGGCCGCTCAAATGTTTTGGGTGGAATCGTGATTCTTTAACAACCTTGTTAAAAATCACATCTTTTTTCTCTCTATCTGTTAATATTTTGATGTAGAAAAGGTATCTTGTAAAAATCAAAGACCCCATGGTTAAAACTCCGCGATTATTCAATGACATAGGACGATAGGGTAAACATTTAAATGATAGTATTCTGATATATTACAAGAAATCGACCTGCTATACGATTCTGAAACAGTTCGTAAAACTAGTCTGACATTAACCTGACGCTTAATCTGTAGAAATGCGAAATTTTAGCTTATAAATTGAATTCAACGAAACAACTTGGTTTCACAGGAAGTTGCCTTCTGCAACGGGACTAGCCGTTGTCTAAGAAAACCATGCTAAAAATATCTTTACAATCAATGTAATGAATAATTATGTTAAGAGGTTCATAAAGTTCTGTAAATGATTATCATCTATATTTTTTAATCAATATGATTAACGATTCCCCCGCAAAAAACTAGAAAAGAATCCTAATCGAAAACGCCAAAATGTTACTACAGAGTCATGTAGGCGTTTTCATACATAATTTCTTATTTTGCGCTCGTTTAAGTAAGGATATTTTACCCTTCCCTTGAGCTATATTCGTACACTACTTTTTCTATCGTTCGTACACTGATTTGAAATTGTCTGCTATGGGCTGTACACCGGTAGATTTTTTCCTATCTAAATATTCCAAAAAAAAAAAAAATCTCGCAGTAAAATTTAGTATGTAAAATATTTGGACAACAAAGAAAGTATAGCAAAGTAAATCGTGGGCCAGTTACGTAAAATATGAGTATTTTCATTCGATTTCGCAGAAGGCCAAGAAAATTGTCAGTGATTAGACGGTTTATTTTCCTTTATTCTATGACAGAAACAAATTATTTCATGTTTTCCAAAGAGACAAACATAACAGACTACCTCAGTGGTGTAAATTCGTTTTTCACTAAGTAAAATCGCAACAAACACAGAAATAATAAAAGAAATACTAACCATGGATCCCACTTCGTAGATATTTCCCTCGACTCACTAATCGCTATATCCGGTGTACGTTGATACACGGTGAAAATATTTGATAAAAAATCTACTCAACGGACAATTTACTCAAACTCTAAATTCGAATTAAAGTTTATTTCAAATTGAACTGTGCATTAAGCGTCACCAGTAACAATTTAAATACACAATATTTTATTTCAATGCTTTTTCCATAGAATTTCATCAAGAAATATTTGATCCCTTTTCCAGAAAACCTATTAATATGACAATAAAAATGGCAAGGGACTTACTCCGATTCCTGAAAATATGATAATGCAAAATTTGTTTTGCATAAAACAAGAAAAAATATGTTATTTGCTTAACGAATAAGATCCTTAGTACCTGTGTATTTCATCATTTTCCCACCATCGGAATTTTAAGACAATAAAAGGGGAAAAGGTGAGGAAAAAGAGAAATTGTTGGTTTTTATCAATTTCTCTCCCTTTCTCGATGTTTTCCGCATTATCTTTTTTTTTTTGCTGACGCTTTTCAGTTTCAACGTACATTGAATTTACGACTGAAGGTTGTTGAATTTTGATCAGTCGAATGTTTTGTATTAACTGTGTAAGAGAGCTGAAATAACAAACGACGTCATTTAGGCAGCCATACATTCAGGATGACAAAACGGTGCGAACTGTTTGCCAATTATACTCCGCTTTGCACGTTTACTTGCGTGCAAATCAGGATAAATTTGGCAAACAGTTTGCACCGATTTGTCATCCTGAACACAGGGCAGGTCTCGATAACGGATCGTTTCTTTTAAAGTAGTATAAAGTTCGAGTGATTTTTCAATTGAATAGATTTATACTAATTTATTTTAGATCGATTGCGACGAAAGCTTAAGCTTATAGAATCGCTCTCAAACACTCAATCCTGTTGTGCGTTTTTAGAGCAAGATGAAAAATCCCGCTTAAAAAGATTATTTAGACGTCATAAGAAATATTTATTAATATTAATATCAATATTTTGAGTGAAAACATTCGACGTCGTCAAGGCTACGCGTTTTAAGCCAATGCAAAAGCATCTTCGTTTCCTCATTAAGATATCTAAATATTCTTATTTAGCCGCTTAAAAATCTTAATCTAAAAAAACGCTACATCTTAAAAATCTTAATGAGATTCTTAAGATTCTTAATCTAAGAAACGCACCTCAGATGTTGTCACGTCTCTGGGAGAGAGGCAGTGGTTTAAACCATCTGCTACCCAATTTTACAGCTATGTGAACTGGGGCTGGCCATTAAGTGTTTTGCCAATAAACACATCCCGGGGATAGTAGGGTTCGAACCACGGACCTTCAGGTCACGGGTCGAGTGCATTTATCACTAGGCCACCAAAGCAGTCAATTGAATACAAAAAGGAGTTTTAATACCAGAAGTGCGTTTTTTACATTAAGATGAAAATTTCCGCTAAATAAGATTATTAAGACGTCATAAGAAACGATTTTCAATATTTTGAGTGAAAAAATTCGACGTCGTCAGGGCTACTCGTTTTTAGCCAATGCAAAACCATTTTCGTTTCCTCATTAAGATATCTTAAGATTCTTAATAAGCCGCTTAAAAATCTTAACCTAAAAAACGCCACTTCTTAAAAATCTTAATGAGATTCTTAAGAATCTTAATCTAAGAAACGCACCTCAGGTGTGGATTCCTTTCATTAGAGGTCTCCGCTATTAAAGTTGTACCTCGATATGCCGTAAGTCAACTTGTTCTCAAGTAGGAACATGGAAACGGGTTTCAAACATATTCAATTATGTCATTGACCCTATCAATCTTAAACCACAACCGGGCACTTCATTGGAATATTAGCAACACATATATGAAGTTATATGATTGAAGGTTAATATGTTCTCGTGTTTCAGCAAGGGTTACGCACGGATGGACGGGCGGACCGACCACAAATAGAAAAACGGCGAGACAGTCAGACCTTTAGAAGCCAATTTACTTTCACCACTTCATTTAAGAGATATAGAGATTATTTTTTAATTTCATTGAGGTAAGAAACTAAAAACAAATCGCACTGTATGAATACGTGTAGAGGATTCATACATGAGTGTGATTATGTTTTTTGTTTCATAACTCCATGAAATTAAAAAAATAATCTATTCATATCTTATAATACTTTTCGTATTATGAAGCAAAATTGAAGAATTTCTACACGATTAAACATATTTCTTTACGGGACAAGTAGCTGCGTACTAAATATTGTTTTCATTGAGAAACAAAACTTGTTTTTCAGCCAATCAGAAAGCACGAAAATTGATGGTAACCAAAATTTTAAAATCATATACAGTTAGTTTTATTGTAAAATTTACATTCATCTCAATCAAAGCCATTATTAGTTGCTCACTCAGCGCTCCATTTCGTTCCAAACATCCACTTGAACCATTCAAAAACGCTCAAAAATGTCGATTTCACTCAAATAATTGAAATTATAAGCGTTTGGTTGGTTCTTGACGAAATAAGAAGCTTTCTATAGAACTTGTTTGCATATCTTATAACAGGAAGCTAATCAATATCGACAATTTTGTTCGTCTTGGTCGTTGCGATATTGGATTACTTCCCTTTAATTCCACTTGCACTCTTTCGATATCATTCTAAAATCATTAAAAAATCGAATTGTCACCTTTGAAATGCTGTTAACTAAGTTTATTTAACGCATCTTTAAATAACAATCTACCTTTTCTAAAGCCGATGGGACATGCCGGACATTCAGTACCGTCATCTAGCGTCAGGTAAGACTGTATTGTTATGGCCTTTGGTCCAGGGTTCCAGATACAGTGTAACTTATTCACATCCGGGCATCTTGCTACCGTTGTCCCTAGATTTGTGATAAAAGCAAAACGAGAGCACCTACGTGCGGTTGATGGTTAAAGATACAATTGACGAATGTGGCAAAAGAGTCATAATGTAAACATGAATGCGTTCATTAAAGTTTGCCTTTATTTCAAATTTGAACGAGTATCCCATGCTTAAAATGAATGCCCTGAGTATAGACAAGAGTTGTTGCAAAATTGCGAAGTTTTTATCCCAAAACAATGACGATGTCACTTAGACTTTAAGCAATATCTCAGGATTTCTCCGAAAAAAAAAAAGCCGAGCTTAAAGCGAGTCTGAATTTTAGAAGCCAATGTTGAAAAGTATATCTGGAAGACATACTATCACGTACGTTCAGAACGGGATCGATCCATCCTTAAACATGCATTACTCGTAGAAAGCTGCAATTTAATGATTCTTGAATTCACTTTTAATGAGCATATATCGTTTTCTGATCTTTTTTCTCCCGATCCTGGCATAGGGACAATTTCGTTCACAACATGCACCCCCAAATAGTGCCTAGCACTTACATATGACAAGTTATAAAAAGATTGGCGACCTGAAATTCTATTTATAATAATAATAATAATAATAATAATAATAATAATAATAATAATAATAATAATAATGATAATAATTAAATCTTTATTTAAAGAAGGTAGCTCATTAAGCTATTAATGATAATAATTAAATCTTTATTTAAAGAAGGTAGCTCATTAAGCTATCACCATACAAACAATACAATGAATATCTTATTTACAATGAGGCCTTCTGAAATAATTTAATAATAATTCTATTTAAAGACATATTACGCGATATGATCCGGTACTCAAAAATGATAACCTGATTTGCGTTCAGACCAACAAAACGCTGCAAACTGGTTGCAGATTATACCCTACTTTGCACGCGCACAGCAGAGGGAAGTCTATAATATAGCTCCCACATCTAACATAGGCGTATCTAGAACTTTGAAACTTATACGCACTCAGAAGGCGACAACTTAAGAATATATAGGATAAAGGCGATAATTGGACTGTGACAAAAGATGAATGCCCTCCGTCCACTTCCTTTTAATGATTTAATCGTTGGTGAATAATCAAAACATCGTAACTAAGCCGTAGTTTCGATGTTATGATCTTTCAACAACGATATTTTTAAACAGATGATATTTTCTTTTACGCACTTGCGTAAATTACGTAATGGGGGTTACGCCCTTGTCTAAAATTATTATATAAGAAAGTACAATGATCATTCTAGATTCCAGAAAGCCAATAACATAAGGGAAGTTTCTATCCTGAGTCTTTCCTGACCAGCTTGCGCAGTCCGACACTTAACGCAGATGGATCTACTGACGGGTCACAAATATAGAGAAAAATATGTTAGTGTCTTTGAATATCAATGTTAACTGGTCGAGGTTGGGAGGATTTATCATGACGAGGCTTTGCCGAGTCTAGATAATTTCTCGCAGCCGAGACCAGATAACATTGATATTTTAAGATACTTACATATTATTCTATCTGTCATACAATCATTTTTAGCGCTTAATTTTAATTCGCCCTTAAAATCAAAGAAATTAAGGTGAAAGTGTTTACAAATTGTCTCTAAAAAAAGACTGTCTGATATCATGTTATGTTATCAGACAGGTGATATCAGGTCAATACAGGCTTTTTTGCAAGATAATAGAAAATACCAAATGGGACTGAAGATTTTCGGGAAGCACGAACATACTGTATTTTTTCCTTATAGAAACTGAAGTAGCATTCAAACTTACCTACAAATACACTAGCGACCCAAAATGCTGTTATAGCCACTTTCAACATATCGTTTCCTTTTCCAGAATCAACGGGAACCCCCAAGCTTTATAATGGATATTACTGTACACTAAGTTAAACAATTAGGAGTCAATTCCACTTTTTGAAGTTATTGTAGGAAAGAGTTTACGAAAATATTGAATTAAAGGAGAAATTACTTGTGACCCGTCACGCGAAAAGGGATCATCTGGACAGTGCGTTAAGTGGCGACCCAAGTCAGACTGTGCGAATTGCGCAGGCTGACTAGGGTCGTATTATCTCGCACTAACCAATTTTCTGAATCTAGAATAATCAATCTACCTTCCAGTGAAAGAATTTTCAAATGCGACCTCTGGTTTGCATGTACTAGAGCCAATCACTTTTCCATATGTTTATTTTACTGAGTTCCCAGAAGGTCCCTTTTCGCATGACGGGTCACATTTATTTACAGTAAATTCTCCTTTCTTCCAAACCTTATACAACAAATTTTAAAATTCACCATCTTCAAAAGTTCATCGGCAAATTATTTGAATTTTGGACCACTTAGGTTTTATAAACGTCTTTATATTAAGTCATTTTCCTAACCATAAAGAATTGTGGCATCGACAGGCTACCAAAACATCGTAACTTCAGCATGAAATAAAATGCATAAATTGATAGTTCGAGTTATAAATTCATTTTCTACGCTATTTTGAATTCTACTTCTCATAGATTCGAATAAAGTCATTGTTTTTCATTCAAATGAATAAAACATGAAATAACGTTATTGTCATCGCCCACTGACAAACTTTGTCATAATATTTCTAAATAGTACCTATCGTACATCTATATAATGATGGCTAATTACGCTACAAGGGATCGAGTAAATCAAATGGTAAAAAAATGTTTATCTGTCATGAGAAAAGGAACCTTGGTGCATTTCCATATAGCAATTATTAGAAAAGATGGTTTGGCCAAACACACATATCGCAATGGCTAGGAAGTCAGTTCTAACTAAGGTATTGTTCACGTAATAGTTCCGCAAACATTTCGGAACACATGATCTTTTACAATGTTAACCGAGATTTCCTAATGAAATCATTAGGAAACCTCGGTTAACGCTGTTAAAGTTCATTACTTCCGAAACGTTGCGGAGCATTTACGGGTCCACTACCTTGAGGGGAATATACACAATCTTCGAGTGGAAAATTTCAGCCGCCGTCAGCCTGCACAGTCCGTTCAGTCTGACAGTAGCAAATAATTATTGCACTTCCATGGCTCTATTTCCCTTGATAATCACATGGTTATCAATTCTGAGTCCTGGCCGTATGACAGATGTGTTTGACTGGCTATCTAGCTAGTGTGACGTTTAGATGACAAACTTTCTATGGTGTTGTTATAAATCACAATGTTCCCGATCATTAGTTCCCTTTGTTGAGATTTTTTTTTAATCGGATAAAAGCATTGTACGGAGGGTGTCCATTTTTTTCTACGGCTTGATTTGCTAGCGTGAGAGAATGGTGTAGTGATTTCTTTTTTGAATCGGCTTACCAGTCAGCGCTTAATTACAGTAAGTGTGTGTGCTTTAGTAAAAGCAACTGTATCATATTAGAAAAGAGACAATGATGGCATCAAAAATGGATTATTTTGATAAAACTGAAATATCGCGATTCTTCACGGCGCCCTCCAAAGGATCTCCACATAGTTTGCCTTTTAACATTTTCGGACTGTCAATATTAAGGTCCCGGGTTCGACCCTAGTCGGTGGCAGACACCCTTCCCGACTACCTTGTATTTGGCTCTAACTAGTGGGCTGATAATCGTAGGCCAAGATATGACAGCAGCTGCAAGCTAGGAAAGGTTGAAATGGTAGTACTAATTTGAGAAATACTAAAATTCCGATGTAAGGTGCTCCAGCCGCCCCGATATGGCCGGAATATTGTTAAAAGCGACTTTAAACCTCGTAAAACAAACAAGTAGTTAAGGGGTCTTGATTGGACAAAACGATTTATCAGGCCACTGGTAGCGAGATAGAGAACAAAAGACAGGGTTACAACTTCCGTAAGGTGTAAAATATTCAGGGTTACAACTTCTGTAAGATGTGAAATATACAGGGTAACAACTTCTGTAAGATGTAAAATGTAAGGGTTACAAATTTTGTAAGATGTAAAATATACAGGGTAACA
This sequence comes from Fragum whitleyi, assembly GCA_948146395.1. Lineage (NCBI taxonomy): Eukaryota > Metazoa > Mollusca > Bivalvia > Cardiida > Cardiidae > Fragum > Fragum whitleyi. The sequence goes on from OX411547.1 coordinate 68,059,318, forward strand.
AATTTTGTAAGATGCAATATATAAGGGTTACATCTTCTGTAAGATGTAATATATACAGGGTTACATTTTAAGTAATATGTAAAATATACAGGATTGCAATTTCTGTAGGGTCTAAAATAAACAGTGTTACGATTTCTGTATGATATGCAATCATGGTACATGGTTACAACTTCTGTAAGATGTAAAATATAGACGGTAACAACTTCTGTAAGATGTTATGTATACAGGGTTACATTTTCTGTAAGGCCGGTGGGAAATATACAGGGTTACAAGTTCTGTAGGATGTAAAATATACAGGATTGCAATGTCTATAGGATGTAAAATATACAGTGTTACAATTTCTGTAAGATGAGAAATATACAGGGTTACAACTAAAATGTAAAATATAGACGGTTGCAAATTCTATAAGATAAACAGGGTTACAACTTCTGTAGAATAATAAAATATACGGGGTTACAATTTCTGTGACATATAAAATAATATCCCCATCTTTAAAATATTTAGCCTGCATTGTAGTTACGACTTTTAAAAGTCGTTCCCTTTAGATATAGTTTTGTATTATATCTACAGTCATACATTTGGGAGTAATAATGAACCAGTGTGTAACAGTTATAATTGCCTATAATAAACAAGCAGTTATTGCCTTTTCGCGCTGAGCCATCGATATGCAGTTTAAAAATGTAGCACGTTTGGCTACAGGAACCATCTGGAATGTGTGAAAGCGTCGACCCTTGTCAGAATGCACAATATGCAGGGTCGAAACTTTTCTTAAATAACGAATTGCTGAATCTAGAATGATAATCCTACCTGCCTTTGTAATTATTTATGGAATACTCTTTCCGGTTGACCTATGCTGGGTCCAATCCCTTTTCCAAATAGTACTTTAACGGGGAACAAAATGGTCCCGTTTTGCGCGACTGACGGTCACATTAATATCTGAGTCGGTCATTAAAGAGAGGGCCTCGGGCACAGAATTTAGTCTGAATATTCTATGCGGCATCTGGCATCGACGTGTTTATTGAGATAAATGAATTAAAGATATGAGGTCTATAGTAGCTCTTAATCGCTCACCTGGCCCGAGTTTATATGTTTAACGTGTATATTTTTTAACTTTTACCAGGTTTAACCGACAAAAAGATCATTCTGGCAAAATTTTATATCTAATTTGGAGATTACCTCGCCCCCACCCAGATAGCATCTAAAGTTCTTTTTTCTGACAATTTACGCGATATAACCTAAACCGTCGGAGCGATACGCATAAATTGTCAGCCTAATATGAACTATATAACTGTTTCACGGCCACCAATTCCTCTCATTCGATGCAAAATGTTATGTATGAAAATTCAGAAGATGGACATCCGACAATGCAGAACTTCGGAGGAAGTTCTTTTGTAAAAAACATATATATTCTGTTTTGTTCTGACTAAAATATGCGTGCTTAAAATGCTTAGGTTTAAAAATCGGACAATGCCCGGCCTACGGTGGAGAACTGTGCGTGTGTATTTCCGTTTATTTATCGTCGCTACCATAGCACATGCCCATATTTAGCGACGCCCCCAGAAGACGGTTAGTTATCAATGGCGATAGTGCAAGGATACATGACGAAAATTGCTGAGATCCGCAATGGTTCTTTAACGTGCTCGGTGTAAAGCACCGTCTCGCGGGGCCTCGGTTTAACGTCTCATCCGAAAGACAATTAGTTTTGTTAGTGTACCAGACCGGGAATCGAACCCACGCAGTCCGCGAACTTCAATGGTTTTAAAGTTCGCTGCTCTACCAACTGAGCTAATCGGGCTGGTAAACTGACGGTGGGGAACTGTTTAATCAAACTTATTATATAGGCCTACTGAAAGTGGTTTGATCAGATCTGCCTGTGTAATCGTGAAATACTTTCAAAGTAGTACAAATACGCATGTTTAGTAGTAAATTAACAAAATAAGACAAACCGGGGAGAGAAACTATGTCCATTTATTCAATCATGTCTATTTGTTTCGGCTAAGTTTAGAGTCCCAGGCTGATATAATCCAATTGTAGGCCCCCTATCAACTGTTATGTAACCGTGAAAAACTTTGAATATTTTCCAACCTTTATCCTTAAATTGAATCAGCAACGAAGAAGAGGAACAAGCACTGAGGAAGTGGGACAGACTATTAGCGAGCGCAGCTCGCGAACGGCCGAAGGACGTGAGCGCGAAGCGAGCGTTTATGGTAACGTGTGTTATTCTATTCTATTCTATTTTACTGTCAAACGAAAAAATCGTGTCATTTCTCACCCGGAGTGAATTCACTTGCAGGATAGAAAAAAGTCAAAAATTGTATTGGAAAAATACCTCAACGTATCGTTCGTAAAAGATTGATTTAAAAATTGAAAATTAATTTACGCTATCCCGTTAAAACGAGGTTTCTATAAAAGTTTTATTTTCTACCGGAAGCAACAAAACAAAGCCAAAAGCGAGGCCAACCGAAGCGATTCACGCGGTCTTTCCCACAAAATTTTCTTTAGTGTTAGTTATACAGAATGATAAGGCTAATTTTAACATCCTTACCTTTAGTCCTAACACGTATACGACCTTGAACATGTTAAACCCCCAGATTTATATGATGCATGCATGTTAAGATTAAAATGTCAACACAAACACTCTTGATGTCATTAATAATGGACAATGACGTCACGAATAATTTAGTCTGGAAATTTAAATTTTTCAATCATAGACTTGAGGACTTGTTATGCATGCAAGATGTTTCTTACGATTTTCAATGTGTTTAATATAGAAAAGAGTGACTATGGTTGCCTTGTTATAACCAAAACAAGAATGTAACAATTTATTATTTTTTTTCAGGTCATGAGAAAACATTGTAGGAAAGAAGAAAATGCTAGTTTGTAAAGTTTATGTTAATATGTTTGTCTTTTGTTGTTGTTGCCGCCTGTACAAGGACCCGTTTTCAAGAGCATTTTTTAAGCCTGAAGATAATATAATAGTTTAATTCCAGTTATGTTCCAAAAGGTTTATGCATTCTTATTTGCCCAAATGAAAATAATTTTGAGTACACAGTTTTTTTTTTAATAATTTCCGCAGAAAGTGGCCCTATGAACAATGTTTGCTTTTAGTGATAAATCTTTACGTTTTTGCTAAATGTGATTAAATCTGAGCTTATGAAGAAGTTATGTCTCGATTTCATAGAGGTATGAAACTTAATCGCTTAACTGATCAACAGATCATAAAGTATTGGAGAAATAGATTATACATCACAAACATACATCTACTCAATACATTAATTGTGTTATGTAATGGTAATTAATTAAAATAGACAAGGTAGTACCCTATTTCATAATTTAGTGAAATTTATAACCCTGTGTAGATCCATGTAGAAAATGCAGATTACAAGCAGTTCCTTAGAAATGTTTTGATATTAATCAAGACGAGTCCTTATCACGTTTTGTATTCAAAAGCTGTAAGTTTATCAGCTTCATTTAAATGAACGAAATTTAGGTCTGCTAAACCTACAATTTCAAATTTCAAATTCGAAGCTTTTTCTAATGTTAAGTGGGCCATATACAATCGGAACATAAAACATTGATATTTGAATATTGCTAAAGAAACACAGGCATTAATTTAACATAGTGTTCATAGAATTTTCCTGTTTTTTTTTTTTTTTTTTTTTTTTTTAATTTGGGAAATCTCACCCAGACCAGAAATAATGATTTCTTTTGTCTGCTATTCACATAAATTTACACTATGACTAAGTCATTTTCAGTCTAGTATCTGTGGTGACTTCAGCTTTTTCCAGGAGAGGAATTACAGAAAGGTTGTTTGGTTGTTTTTGTTTTTTTACCAGAGAATAAAATTGAATTAAAGGTAAGGTGCAAGGTGATTTGCAAAAATCTTACGTCACTTTATTTGTTTTCAGTTAGACATAATAGAATGAAAAGTGCAATAATTGAAAATTAATTTCGCAAATGACAGATCCTGGGATTACGCACTAAACTATAAAATCCATATGCTCTCTCTCTCTCTCTCTCTCTCTCTCTCTCTCTCTCTCTCTCTCTCTCTCTCTCTCTCTCTCTCTCTCTCTCTCTCTCTCTCTCTCTCTCTCTCTCTCTCTCTCTCTCTCTCTCTCTCTCTCTCTCTCCCTCTCTCTCTCTCTCTTTCTGTCTCTCTCTCTTTCTCTCTCTCCACTCTCTCTCTCTCTCTCTCTCTCTCTCTCTCTCTCTCTCTCTCTCTCTCTCTCTCTTCATCAAACCCCTCTCTCTCTCTCTCTCTCTCTCTCTTTCTCTCTCTCTCGCTCTCTCACGTAATAAATAATTTGTCAACCAGTACACAAATTGCTGCGCTCACTCTTAAGGCTTTGCCTTATTTCATATTAATTAAGGGAATAGTATTTAGACAAGAGGGCCGTTGGCCCTGGGTGCGCTCACCTGAGAAAAAAGCTTCATTACCTAGGTATGTCCATGCAACTACAGAAAAGGAGATTTTCACTTATTCAGATAACATTTGAAATAATCCTCCCCCCCCTCTGCTCCTCCCCTGGTCACTATTTATCTAAGCTTTTTCATAAAAGGTCTGTGATCAGCTAATCTATGCCAGATATACAGGCTAAGTCTGAGACTTTTAAAGTTTTCTTTAATGAGTTGATCAATCCATGTCAAATATAAAGGCTGTAGGGATTCAAAATTCTCAACCAAGCACTCCCCCCTCCCCCAAGATGCTCTGCCCCTGATTTTAGCTAATTCAATTAATGTCCATATGCTGATCATCCGTACCAATTTTCAAGTCTGTAGGACTCCTGGTTCATTAGAAGAAGTTTAAAGATTTCAAAAATGATCCAAAGTACTACCCCCTCCCCAAGACACTCAGCACCTGGTGACCCAACAGTCATCTTTTTAGCTATTTTTATTTAGGTCAATATATTAATCACCAATGACAATTTTCAAGTCTGTAGGGTTTCTGATCCAGGAGAAGAATAAGGTTAAAGATTACAAAGTTGATCACTAAGTACTACCCCCTCCCCCCTAATGCTCCGCATCTGGGGACCCTACATTCATGATTTTAGCTATTTAATTTTAGATCCATATGCTTATCATCCATGCCAATATTGAAGTCTGTAGGGCTCCTGGTTCATTAGAAGATGAAGGTTAAAGTTACAAAATTTTCACAAAAGTACTCCCCCCTCCCCCCTGGTGCTCTGCACCTGGTGGCATTACAGTCATGATTTTAGCTAGTTTTATTAAGGTCTATGAGCTGATCCTCCAGGCCAGTTTTCAAGTCTGTAGGGCTTGTGGTTCAGAAGAAGAAGAAGGTTAAAGATTACAAAATTTTCACAAAAGTACTACCCTCTCCCCCCTGGTGCTCCGCACCTGGTGGCATTACAGTCATGATTTTAGCTAATTCAATTAATGTCCAGATGCTGATCATCCATGCCAATATTCAAATCTGTTGGGCTCCTGGTTTAGAAGAAGAAGAAGGTTAAAGATTACAAAATTTTCACAAAAGTACTACCCCTCCCCCCTGCTGCTCTGCACCTGGTGGCCAAACAGATATGATTTTAGCTATTTTTATTAAGGTCTATGAGCTGATCCTCCATGCCAAATTTGAAGGTTGTAGGCATTCTTATTCAGAAGAAGAAGAAGGTTAAAGATTACAAAATTTACCCAAAGTACTACCCCCTCCACCCTGGTGCTCCGCACCTGGTGGCCCAACAGAAATGATTTTAGCTATTTTTATTAAGGTCTATGAGCTGATCACCCATGCCAAATTTCAAGGCTGTAGAGCTGCTTACAAGTTCAGAAGAAGAAGAATTTTAAAGATTTCCTTAAATTTTTAACTTTCGTTGCCATAGCAACCAGAGTTTTTCACCGATTTCAATTCTTTTAGCAATTCTTAAAGGGGATCGCCTTAGGAACATTTCTGCCAAGTTCGGTTAAAATTGGCCAAGTACAATGTAGTTTAGGAGATGTCATTTAAAGAAATTGTTGACGGACGACGGACGACTGACGACGGACGACGGACGGACGCCGGACAAAAGGTGATCACAATAGCTCACTTGAGCACGATGTGCTCAGGTGAGCTAATAATTCCAAACCTTTCCTACTTTAATGGGCATAGCCTTCGTTTAGTGACAAATAACCCTTGTTTGATCATTTCTTAGCTTTCAGATTTAACTAAAGACACGTCTATATTTCCCATATTTTTGTCATGTCATAAGACAGGTTCTGGTTGTACTAGTTCCAGTTTTTTCCCCTCCTCCCGGGAAACCGACCCGCTTATCCCCCCGGATTGGCCGGGTCCTTCGGCGGGTTGCTCGGGGGGGAGGAGAGGTTTTTTACCCTCGGCTTTTAACTAAGTCATGTGCCGAGCAGCTAAAGGTGTAATTTTGCCTAATAATTTTTTTTCCCTATGTGCTCAAAAAAGAGCCTGATATAGAGTCTAAAATATAAAATGTTTGCACCCTGTGGTATAAAAGAGAAAGTAAGATAAAAAGTAAGAATATAAAACAAAGTTGGAGGAGGAGGAAGGATAGGGCACCAGCCGCCAGCAGCTATTAAAAAACACTCCCCAGGGCCATTAAAAATATGTACATATATTATTTACAAAGACCACAGGGTGCGCAAGAAGATGATAGAATTCACCGTTTGTATATTAAAAAACTTTACCCCGTTAAAATGACCTATGTACAATCTACAATTAAAAGTGGGGATTCAAAAAATGTTTAGTTCCTAGGATGTACAAATACAATAAAATAAGTCTCTGTGATAAGCAATATTGTTGCCGACTCTACATGCGGAATGAGAAATCCACCCTGACGAATCAGGATATCAGTCTCATCCCACACCCAGAACCGGCAACCAAAAATAGGGTAGAGGGGGCGGGGGGCTTTTCGCAATATGGTAATAAGGGGGTGAAATAAAAGACTTTTAACAACATGGGGATGCTGTATTGTACGGTGGGTTGGGCCCCGACCCCCCATGACCGGACAGAGAACGATGCACATTACATGCATCGCCTCTCCCCGACCATGCCAGGCCGGCGACCCCCCACCACTCATTAAATAGCATTGCGAAGGGATCGGAACCTCCAAGACCGGACAGATATCAGATCCGCCATAGGATCCGCCCCTGTCCGACCTTATTGGGCCCGACCCCCCCGCAACAGTGAACAAGGGTTCATTTGGAATGAACACAAGATGGGGTAATAATATTACAAATTCAGGGTTGTGGCTCTCTGCAGGCGGTTGTTTTAATATAGGTTTTGTCTATTCCTAGGGATTCAAACCAAAGAGTTTTAACTTGGGCAATTTAGAAGCGCAGGGGTGATCATACACGCTTTAAAAATTTCGAGTCCGGAGGCCGAAAGGCGGTCCTGCCTGGCGCACAGGGTGTAAGGCCGAGATCTGAAGGGCGGAGGTACTCGACGCCCTCGATCCAAGATTATTCCGAGACACCCAGTGCACCAGGTCCCTGAAGGGTAAAGCACTAATAAAATTGAAAGCCGCCGGGCCACGATCCCGGAGCGCCCCACCCCCAGACACCCACAGCTGTTCCCAGACGAGACACAGGACCCACCAAACATACCGGGCGTATAGCCAACTAGTCGTTCGGGGGCCCGAGTCGCCGGGGCCCGACCCCGGGGCAGGGGGTACGCAAAACGGACAACAAAGGGCTTTGAGCGCTCCGACCGGGGCCCGACTTCTTCCAGGATCAAATGTATCGGCCCGCAGGACGACATCGCGAACGGCCTGTACCCATTCATCCTACCACACACACACACACACGTATCCGTTGGATGCCTGTTCTTCCCCTGGGGGCCCGGACATGCCACTATACAAATGACCATTATTAAAATTTTGGTAAAAGCCAAAAGGTTAAACTTTGAAAAATGTATAAATGCCGAACGGGCTAGTTAAAAAATAACTTAAAAAATCCGTTATCGTATTCCAGGTTAGCCTGGAAGACGAACTGACCGCCTCCCGATCCCCGAATCGAAAATCTACTGTAAATTTGTTTGGAACGATCGACAACCCGGAACCTCATGACTAATACACATCAGCAGCCAGTGCCCGCAGAAGATCACGTGACCAACATGTGGGTTGTGGAAATGTGTTTAAAAATAGTGATTTAAAGTGTTTAATTCACAAAAGGTTGGATTTAAATAATTTATTTGAGATAAGTATACATTTATAAGACTTGCACTGTGTTGTAAAGGCACAGTACGTTTAGTAAAGGGTAAAAATGTATGTACATAAGTCGGATTACACGACCTGGTTTTAACCTTCCGACATATTACTTCGGCAATCTTCGGTTTCCGAGGTCGGCCGTGGTTGTACTAAGTAATCTTGAGAAATTATATACATTGTAGTTGACACTGGGAATTCTAATTCCATCCAGACTAAATTAGCCTACGACAGATACAACACTTTTCCCTGAAAGCAGGTACCCGATTTTACAGAAAATTAAAAGCAAATAAATTATTATTTGTGTAAAATGAACATACCTGCATCTATGAAACAATATTTTATTAACTCAACTTTTTAATGAAAAAAAAAAGAGAAAAAAAAAATAAATAACGCAATATTCTTTTAAATGTCAAAATATTTTAATCAAAGCAGGGTACCAATATATCGCCTGGCAGCAAATCCAAACAATATGGCGGCAGCGTTCGTAAACACGATCGTCTGTTGAAGAAGATTTAAAAGGTATCGGATTTGTGTATTAATGAAAAGCTCTATATTTATCTAAACCAAAATCTATGGCATTTATTTGAATATTTAAAATGATTTTAAAAAAAGGTTATCTCTTAAGAGTTACTTTAGACTCTTGGTCGTATTCTGGACATGACTGCATCTGCATGACGCTGTCATTGCCGACCTCATATCCGGATCATACACATGCCTATACGATTGTGGCCTAATTTTGTCCTTCATTTTGACAACATAAGGAACTAGTAGCTGCTTTCTAGACTGTCACTTGTCTATTTTTACTGCCTAGAGAATCTGTCTAAATCCCCCTTTTTTTCCACTTATTCATCGCCTCTACCACTGCTGTAGCATATCAGTGATATGCCCATATGAGGGATACCCAAAGAAGACAGTCAGTGCAAGGATACATGGCGAAATAACTTCTTAGATCCACAATGGTTCTTTAAGAGCTCAGTTTATAACATTGTCTCACATGACCTCAGTTTAACGTCTCATCCAAAAGACAATTAGTTGTGTTAGTGTGCCAGCTGGGAATCGAAACCAAGCAATTGACCATCAATTATTTTGAAGTCTGGTGCTCTACCAACTGGGCCTATCAGGCTGACATTTTAGGGTATAACAGGGATCTGGGATCAACACTAACTTATGTGAATAAAGAGTCCATTGGACTTGAAACTTATGAAATCAAGGAATCCAAGCTAAAAGTAGGGAGTCCAAATTTTGTTAACAGGAGAACATTGTAGAAAGAAGAAATTGCTTGTTACAAGCAATTTCTTTTTGTCCACAAGGTTCTTCCTTGAAAGATGTTTTCTTATGACCTTATGTTATCTTCTACAACTTTTGTTGTGAATGAATATTATAGATAACTTTCAAGGGTTAAAAAAGAATTTGCCCTGTGCATTTTTTTCTGTAAACACTCTAGCATAATCCTAGGAGTCCATGGGACTCCTTACTTTCAAAATGAAGGAGTCCCAACTTGTAAACAAGGAGTCTCAGACTCCTTGACTATCTTTAGTGTCGAACCCTTAATTACTGGCAGAATGTCTTCTTGTGTGGACATCTCCTCCTGTACTCTAGATTTTCAAATGGGGTTTGGGTGGTGTCACATGCACACAGGCATGCAATTGTCTCTGGATTAAACCTATTTATTTTACACCAATTCGAAAACAAATTCTTACAACTTCGATTAATCTCTCTCAATTCTGCTTCCTTGAAATTCCACCAGTACTCCCTCTAAATGTGTGGGCCAATGAGAGAACCAAGATTGATTGCTGCTCCTGGGAATCAAACTCATGACCTTTTGGTCAAGAAGTTGACGCCTCTCACACAGACCACTTACTTTTACAAATTGTTGATCCAGGGTTTAAGGAGAGGATATTCAAACATAGATATGCCATTTTGGGAGGTTGTTTTATCTAGCCTTATTAAATCTTGTTTAAATTTCTCTTAAGAAAATGAATAAAAATGATTTAATAATGAAAAAAATTGTAGTGATTGACAGTGGGTAGATTCATGATCAGGTGCCCAGTTGGATCAGTTGGTAGAGCGTTGTGCTGGTGTTCAAAGGGGTTATGTGTTAGGGTCCCATGTTTGGCACAACTTTTCCACCCTGATTTACTTTACTGGTATCAGAAGTAAACGGAGATTGCTGGGTTTGGCCATTATTTGGAGCGTAATGGGACCAGCTCCAATTGATAAAAAGGGCGAGGAGTGTAATGACTGACAGTGGGCAGACTCATGACCCGGTGCCCGTTTAGCTCAGTTGGTAGAGCGCTAGTGTTCTGGGGGGTGGGGGATGGGGGTGGGGGTGTGGGGGGTGATGGTGTTAAGTCCCATGTGGATCACAACTCCCCCCATTGACTTACTTTGAAATAGTAATAACACTTCAAATTTGAGATTAAACACTCAGCTTTTGGAATGGTTTGGGAACCAAATATCCTTAGGACCACTTTGGATTTATTCTTATTTTAGGACAGCAAAATAAAGAGTTGAATGACTCTTCTTTTCCATCATGGTCCTAGCTTATTCCAGATCTAATCCTGCACATAGAGAGAGAAGCAAAGTTCTTGTTCTAACCACTGCTACCCACTTTTACAGCTGGGTTGACTGTGGCTATGTCTGTAAAGTGTCCTGCCCAAATACACTACCCTTCTCGAGTGGGGCTCCAACCCACAACCACCAGGTTAGGAATCAAGTGCGCTAACCATTCAACCAATGAGCAAGATATATTGCCAGAATATTGAACCTTACCAACTGTGCTAAGCATCTACCTCAGGAAAAGCCGAAAAGGAGATATTACTTTTGACAGACTTTCTTCTTCACACAATATTTTCTTTCAGCACATAAAAAATAGAGTACAGTTTTCGTTAATAGAAATAAAACTTAACAATTTGTTAATTGAATTTCAGTGAAAAACAACACCAATAATGGGAACAATGGATGACAGATTAAAATGGCTGGAGACGAGGATAAGTTCCTCTCTCAGACCTAGGAATGAGGAATTAAAGAATATGTTTCTGAATGATGAAAACAGGTTTGTATATCTGAAATTTTATAGAATTGGTATTTCATCACACTAAAGAAAAATAAGAAAAAGTTCAAAACAGCTAAAATCTTTAGAATAAACCAAGTTCTTTTTTTAATTTATTAGAGATCATGGAGAAAAATGAAATATATTTATGATTAAAATCACAAATCATTTTTGATAGGTTAAATCATTAACTGATTACATAAGCTTGTATCATTTTTACAATTCAGCATAATTTTCTGTGAACTACAATTCAGCGCTGCAGTATTTAACTGGTACTTTTAGCTATTCAGCTATTGTGATTTTACAATGTCCGGCGTCAGTGGTCCGTCGTCCATAATTTCTTTAAACATCTTCTCCTAAAGCTGTGGGCCAATTATGATAAAACTTGGTAGGGATGTTCCTTGGGTCAAGCTCTACCAAAGTTGTTCAACTAAAGGAAATCCACCCTTAACTTACCCTTTACCATTACCAAAAAGGGTGAAAATAGGAAAATCTTCAAAAATCTTCTTCTCTAAAACCAGAAGGCAAACAGCTTTCATATTTAGTATGTAGCATCATCTAGTGGACCTCTTCCAAGTTTGTTCATATCAAGACCCTGGGGTCATATTTGGGCTTTGGCTGGGCGCAAACCTTTTAACATAGTATCAAAGAGCAAAAATCTTTAAAAATCTTCTTCTCTGAAACCAGATGGCAGAGAGCTTTCATATTTGGTTTGTAGCATTATCTAGTGGACCTCTACGAAGTTTGTTCATATCAAGATCCAGGGGTCATATTTGGGCTTTGCCCGGGCGCATCCCTTTTAGCTCTTCTGAGCACGAAGGGTTAAAAAAGAAAAATCTTCAAAAATTGTCTTGTCTGAAACCAGATTGCAGAGAGCTTTCATATTTGGTATGTAGTATCATCTAGTTGACCTCTACCAAGTTTTTCATATCAAGACCCTGGGGTCATATTTGGGCTACACCGAGGCTCATCCCTTTAAGCTCATCTGAGCACAATGGGTGAAAATAGGAAATTCTTCAAAAGTTGTCTTCTCTGAAACCCGAAGGTAGACAGCTTTCATATTTAGTATGTAGCATCATCTAGTGGACCTCTACCTAGATTTTTCATATCAAGACCCTGGGGTCACATTTGGGCTTCACCTGGGTGTATCCCTTTTTATATAGAATCAAAGGAGTGAAAAGGCATATTTTTCTTGCTCTTGGCTGAAAACATTCCATGATATTGATCTAATGTAGAAATTATCTCCTTGTTGACATCTGCCTATTTAATTAATGTGATGTCCCAGGGGTCAAAGAGACTGAGGTGAGCAATCTAGGGCCATCATGGTCCTCTTGTTTATTTTAGCCTGGCTGTTTTTGTAAAAACACACAAGATATTGTACTGGTTGCCGTCATGGGAAAACCTTGGCATTTTGTAATTTCTCGGACATTCACTAGACACTTGGAGCATATGTTCACTATCAAAAGACTTTATAGTAACCTACAGTATATTATAAAGAGCCACAACTAGATGCGTTTTTGTGCATTATGTTTTTTTCTTAGATTTTTATGCAAACTTCAATTGATTTGGAGCATATTGTTTTAGAGGCTGGAGCTGTGTGTTCAGCTGTTAGGCAGGCTGTAAACTTTGTTAATTTATCCCTAAAATCTTTAACCTTTGCCATATTTTTTGATTGGTTAGGGAAAGAGCCTCCATATTTCACATGAAGCTGCGGCAATAGCGCAGTTGGTAGCGCGCCGGACTTCTAATCCAGAGGTCTATATTCGCACGGGTTCGATCCCCGGCTGCGGCACTTATCCTTTCCGACATTTGTCTTCCACCAATGGGTAGATAATCGTAAACCTATGTGGAATAGCAACTGGAGGCTAGGAAAGGGATGTGGTGGTAGTACTGGTGTGAGAAATACCAGGAATCCATCATTAGGTGCTCCAGTCGTCGCGATATAACTGAGAGATTGTTGAAAGCGACGTAAAACCCCAATTCAAATCAAATTCAAATATTTCACATGAGTATTGCTTGTGACAAGACCTTTCTGTTGGTAATACTTTCAAGTGATCTGTCAAGGTCATTTATCAAAGTCAAATATGTAAAAAAAAATGAATATGGCAAAGGCATTTACCACACACATCTTGTAGATGGTGTTCTTGTTTTCTTCCTTATTGATGCAAAACCTTTCAAGTTAGTGGACCTGTAATAGTTTTGCAACATTTCGGAAATAATGAACTTAAGCAGTGTTAACCGAGGTTTCCTAATGATTTTCATTAGGAAATCTCGGTCAACATTGTAAATGATCATGAGTTCTGAAATGTTGTGGAGCAGCGGAACTATTACGGTTCCATTACCTTAACAGAAATATTAACTTTAAGAGACATAGAAAATGAAGATTTCACTTTATTTAGTTTTATTTTAGAAGAAACATATGTGCAGTCTGATATTTGTCAAATCTAATTTTTAAAATGAATACCAACTCACTTTGTTCATCCAGTGCTTTGAGCACTTTATTTTTGATGCAATTTTACCAAGATTTTTTAATTCAGCATGACAAAGGTTAAGTCATGTTTTTTCCATTACAGATTAGCGTTTTACGAGTTCATCAACAATGAGGATGTCAGACGGATGTTTGTGTTCATCAGACCACCCAAACAAATCATCGCATCTCTACAACCACCTCATGATCTCAAATATAAGTCGATTTTCTTCCTCAAGTCAAATGCTGGAACAAAGATAACCAAAGATAATATTGGTAAGTAATTAAACCGTATCTGTTTCAACAATAAGTTCTATAAAAATTTGAAAACAAGGGTTTAGATGGGTTGAGACAAATATTTTAACCTATTATAGTTCTTCATTCAAAGACCAAATCAATAGCTCAGCCCAAAACAGTTGTAACTGCCTATATGTTTATAGGCAGTTACAACTGTTTTGCACTGAGCCATTGAAATGTTAATTGAAATTGGTTGGGAAATGAAGACTTTTTTCAGCTACAAGCCTATGACTCATAAATTTAACTTATCCTAAGCTTGTTTCCCAGGAAAAACATTGATAGAATTGAAGATATTTGTATATACCCACAATGTATCAACTATAAGAGAGTCAATGCATTTTATATGCCCTCCCACTGATATGATCAGGGGCATATTGTTTTATCAGTGTCTGTCTGTCTGTCTGCAAATCTTTAACCAAAAAAATTTACATTGCCAATTATTCAAAGACTAAGTGAGATACAATATTGATATTTGATATGATGATACACTTCATTGATATGCATCTCCTGATGTCAAGGTCATCGGACAAGATCAAGGTCATCTATCAAGGTCAAGCTTTTGAAAAGATTGCAGTTTAATACTACAAGATTCATAATTTTCAATTTTTGGATGATTTTACTTTGCAAAAGTATTAAGAGCTTAGAAAGATTATTCAACACAAAACAAAAGAAAATTATATATTAGACTTTGTTTTATCAAAACACACAGAGATCAAATGTTTCAAAGGATATTTATCATGCTGGCTATATTTAACACCTATTGTGAAATGTAATAAATAATTGATTAACTTAGTGGTGAGACTGTAGTTATTTAAAGTTACAATAATGCCAAATCAATATAGATTTGTAACTGTACAGTCAATCTTGCCCGAGCGACCACGTCTATTAAGCGACCATTTTTATTAGACGACCGCTTTCAAAATCTCCTTCTTTGAATCGAAATATCTGAAAAAATAGATATCACTGGTATTAAAAATATTGTAAATGCATCCAATGCTGTTAAAACTCGCCAGAATCGTCTCTATCAGATGATTCTGTTGAGTTTTTACAGCATAAGAATCCTGAGAATTTCGCAATAATATACATGATCGATTTCTTATATGTTAACAAACTGTGTATTGGGAGACCATTTTCTTTAACAACAGCTTTTTGGTGGTCCCATTCTTGGTCGCTTAATTCAAGTTTTACTGTATTATACTCTGTATTCTAGTAATCACAAGTGAATTATTTGTATTCTAGTGTTGGTTGTTTTGTCACCCGAACATATCTTTGTACCAATTTGCTATTTTCACTATTTGTGAGTCTCTCTGTCCACTTATCTGCCTGTCTGTTGAAGACTTAGCCTGAGATAAATTATTTTTTTTACACAATGCCCATGTGGATGGTTCAGAACAAAACAGTTGTAACTGCCTAAAGATATATAGGCAGTTACAACAGTTTCATGCTAAGTCATCAATTTGGTATGTAGGAATCTTTTCACAGTCATCAGCTGATGACAAAGTCAAGGTCACCCATGACTGCCTTAGTACCTCAGTGGTTAGAGCACCAGTCTGTTGACTTCAAGGTCAGGGGTTTGAGTCCTGGTAAAGGATAGGTATTTTTTCGGCAAGAAACTTTAATAATTTCCTCCAAAGTTTACCCAGGTGTATTTAGGTAGCAGTGGATTTAAACCACTGCCTTTGTCTCAGGGATGTGAAAACGTCAGGATTGAGTATTCGAGAGGGAATCTATAAGCTTAATCTTTTGTAGCAGTTTAACTTAAATAAATTAGTATATACTTAACTAACTAAAAGCAATGCCAAAATTAACCCAGAATGTAGGGTTTTGATTAGAAATAATAGATCCAGATTATCATCATTCTCCCTCATCATTTTGTTTACCTGTGAAAAAGTTGATTTATTAACCCTTGTCATCCTTGATAAACACCTTTTCAATATTGCAGTAAATTCAAAGTGCTGAAAACACTTTATGTAAAAAGGAGTCAGTTTTTATTTTGAAAATAGATGTTATAGTAAGTAGACTCTATAAGGACAAACAGGTGGTAAAGACTAAGATCAGCCTGCACAGGCTCAGGCTGATTTTTGTCTATACCTCCCGTAAAGGCAAGAAAATTTCCAGTTCTGCATGACAATGGTTACAAACCTTCCTATATTCTCTTTCAGGAGATGAAGTATTCTATATAGACTGTACAAATGTTCCTATGGAGCATCTAGAACTTGTGATACGGGAGGTTTATCTCCCTTTGATGTGTACCAACCAATCTGTAATGTCGAGTACAGGGGGAGATAAAGTAATGGATGTGTTACATCGACTCATGTCTGCTGTTGAGATTACACAAGGACATGTCGAGGTATAGTTGTTAAAACCATCTTGATGGCTCAGCGCGAAACAGTGGTAACTGTATATATGTTTATAGGCAGTTACAACTGTTTTGTGCTGAGCCATTAATCTGTAAGATAATTGTAAGAAGCATGGAATCAAGGAAATTTGTGGCATAATTGATATTCAGATGGCTGTATTTGATAGTGTCATAATTCTTTTAAAGTTTTAGAATGAGGAAAAAAATCTCTGTGACTTTTAATATTTTCTGCTCACGTTCATTGAAGAAGCATTTCAGTAGATTCAAGCCTTCAAGTAGATTCTGAGTATTTTCTTTTTTAAAAAATCATGGTTATTGTTTTTGGAATTGATTAAGGCAAGGCATGAACAGTATGTGTTTCATTTATCCTGTTACTAGCTGTAAATATTGCCTGATAAAAGGAGGTATGATAAACTTGGTGATATCAGGTCACTTGATCAGGTGACAGCTTTATCATGTCACTTGGTCACGTGACCTGCCGGATCTTCTTTTTGCGGCTATTAGGTCTGAAAAGAGTCCTCTCTAACATTTTTTTTCTTTTGAATCTGAGTGTCTATTTCTAATAAAAAAAGATTTCATTCGATTCTCATATATTTTTAAAATCAAGTCGCGACCATATCGATGACGTAGGACATGACTGATGACGTAATCTATAAAATTGTGATGAAGCTTATCTTGGTGTTTACATTCGTCCTCGAAAACTGTCAGGATTTTAAAACATTTATCTGAATGGATTCAACGCAGATATTATTCGCACGAGGATGATTTCGGAGATAGTAGCTTTGCATCTGATCTCAATCTATGTCCATCCTCTGATTTAGAGCAAGGAAGGCATTGAATTGAAATTGCTTTTAGCTGCATGACAACAAAACTTCGGAGAAAAAAAGACGTTTGAGATTGCGAAAATCACCAGATTAATATCTTCTTAATCATTAAGGTATGAAAGTGTTACAGTTTTCTTTTGTAAAATATTTTCTTGCTACAGTATTAGAAATCATTTCAATTATCGAGTTCTTAAGTCGTTAGCGATCACCCAAACTCCTCCACCCATTCACCCTTATGACGAGGACTCGCCGATATCGAAGTTGTAAATCGGGATCGGATTGTATTTTCGTAAATAATTAACGATTAGAGTTTAGAAAAAGATTGTAACAGGATAAATAGAATAGATGATAGGTGACTTGAGATGGAAAAGTTTATCGGGCTCGGCTGCGGAATTTATCCGGTTCGCCTCCGGCTCACCAGATAAATTCCTACGCCTTGCCCGATAAACTTTTCCATATCAAGTCACCAACCATCTATTCTCTATAAATTGTGTCATATCATGTCAGAAGAAACAGGATTATTTAAGTCTGCATCTTTCTTTTACATGTTTCATTTTAAAGGGTTGAGACAAGTTATCTCAGCTAGTAACACATTGGACTCTCAGTAAGTGGGTTATGAGTTCAACCCCCTGCTTGACCAACTTTCATCTGACCAAAAAAAAGTTAATTTGACTGTGTCAGTTGTCTCTCACCTTATTAGGCAAATGATAAGTACAGTAAAATCTTAGTTGTTCGCACGCCGGTGGTTTGTAGGTATGTGTTGGTTTGCATACATTCTTTGGTCCCGATTTTCTTCCTTCTTTATCTTTGTAAGAAGGCTCCGAGTAATTCGCATGTCGGTGGTTCGTAGTTCGTAGCCCGTGTCAAGTTCCGAGGGTTTCAAAATAACACAAATTCATATGTTTAATCTGTAGGTGTGAATTATGCAAACAATGGCTGTCCTAGGTGTAACAACAGACATATACCTTGATTTTCACATCTGTTGATTTGATCAAAGTTATTGTTTTGCATCAATATTTACAGGCATTGTTTGATTTGTAAATTTTGGGGGGGTTAATCGAATAAAGGATGAATCAGTGACTTTAATTATTGTATTTTTAATTGGCTTTCTCATACCAATCATGCATAAATGAATGTGCAAATCTTTGCAGACTTGATTGTCAACTTGTCTTCCGTACAGATTCATCGTAATGCCGAGATTTCATCATCCACTGAATGAGAACTCAAAGTGGTTTGATCAAAAGGGAAAACGCTCTGATGTAGTTAATATTTGGCATGTAAATAATTGCCGAAATTACATTATTTAGGATTCAAATATGGATGAAACGAAAGATGATCATTGTTCAAGTGAGTTTTGTTGCGTCCTTACTCTCTACAAAAGGGTCTCATTAAACCTTGATTTAAAGCATATTCCATTGAACCTTAGAATAAAGCCACAAATATAGGGTACCTTAAGACCATGTCCGATCTTAGCCATCAAAAAAATACCGACCGCTTGATATTGGTTGGTTCGTACTACGTTTAGTTCGTATAAATTGTCCCTGTCCCTTTAGATACGAACTACCGAGACTTTACTGTAGTTTGAATAGGCAAATGGTGGCTTGGATAAATTATATGGTTGTATTAGACTGATAAACATTTGGAAAACATGGTTAGTTATACAAGTCCTTGTGATATAGTTGCAAGCTTTTGAAAGTAGTTTTAAAGCACAAAAAAAACTAAATTCATTTCAATAAACCCTTTTCACATCTTTAACCCTTTAACCCTTTCCTGTTTTACAAAATATTGGACCAGTCAATATTCAAAGGTGTTGCAGACGAAAATTTAAAGTGGATTTGATTTGAAAAATAACCATTCTGTAGGGTAGAAAAAAGTGTGGAAAAAGAAGAAATTGCTTGTCAGAAGCAATTTCTTCTTTTTTAGCTCGACTATTCGAAGAATAGGGGGGCTATTCCAGTTACCCGGGCGTCGGCGACGGCGTCAACGTAGGTGTCACGTCGGCGTAATACTTTGGTTAAGTTTTTACTTGCAAGTGTTTAAAATCTCTGTTACTATTAAAGCTATTGCTTTGAAACTTTGCACATGCTTCTGTGACCATAATATCAGCATCTAGACATTACTCTGATAATGAATTTAGTGGAATTTTAACCCTTTTCGGACTTAGAAATCTTGGTTAAGTTTTTACGTGCAAATGTTGTTTATCTGTAATATTTCTGTTTCTATACAAGCAATTGCTTTGAAACTTTACACATGCTTCTGTGGCCATAATATCAGCATCTAGACAAAGATTCATTTCTCTTATATTAAATTTAGTGGAATTTAAACCCTTTTCGGACTTAAAACTCTTGGTTAAGTTGTTGCATTTCTGTAATATCTCTATTTCTACTACAGCTATTGCCTTGAAACTTTACACATGTTTCTGTGACCATAATGTCAGCCGCTTGACAAAGATTCATGACTCTGATATTGAATTTAGTGGAATTTTAACCCTTTTCAGACTTAGAAAATCTTGGTTAAGTTTTTACATGCAAATGTTGTATTTCTGTTATATCTCTTTTTCTACCAAAGCTATGGCTTTGAAACTTTGCACATGCTTCTGTGACCATATTATCAGCCTCTTGACAAAGATTCAATACTCTGATATTGAATTTAGTGGAATTTTAACCCTTTTCGGACTTAGAAATCTTGGTTAAGTATTTGTGTGCAAATGTTGTACATTGTATATCAGTTATAGCTCTTTTTCTACCTAGCCTTATGCTTGGAAACTCTGCACATGCTTTTGTTACCATGATATCAGCCTCTTGACAAAGATTTATTACTCTGATATTGAATATAGTGGAATTTTAACCTTTTTCAGACTCAGAAATTCTTGGTTAAGTTTTTACGTGCAAATGTTGTACATCAGCTATATCTCTAATTCTATTAAAGCTATTGCTTTCAAACTTTGCTTCAATGATCATAACAATAGCTTCTTGATAAAGATTTAATTCTCTGATATTGAATTTAGTGGATTTTTAACCCTTTTTGGACTAAGAAATTCTTCATTAAGTTTTTACGTGCAAATGTTGTATTTCTGCAATATCTCTATTTCTAATATAGCTGTTGCTTGGAAACTTTACACATGCTTCTTTGACCATAGTATTAGCCCACAGAAAAAGATTCATTACTCTGATATTTAATTTAGTGGAATTTTAATCCTTTTCGGCCTTAAAAATCTTGGTTATGTTTTCATGTGCAACTGTTTTATGTTAGTTTTATCTCTGTTCCTACTAAAACTATTGCTTTGAAACTCTGCCCATGCTTCTGTGACCATAATATCAGTTTTTAGACAAAGATTCTTTTCTCTTGACTTTCATTTTATTGAATTTCCAATGTTGATATTGATTTGCTGTTACTATCCAGCACTAGGAATAGTCGAGCTTCGCTGTCCTCTGACAGCTCTTGTTCACAATGTTTTCTCAATCATAAAATCACAGGCACGTAAAAAGCCGGGGTTAGACAGCAAAGGGTTAATAGATGGAATATTTTAATCTGATCCAAATTAAAAGAAATTGCAAATGAAAGATGGATTGAAAAATAAGTGCAAAACAACATGTAGATCTCATTGTTGAAAATGGAGAAATTGTTTGTATAATTTGTTGACCTGTAACAAGCAACTTTATCTTAAGTCAGAGTGTTTTTCTCAGCTGGATTTATTTACTGTATTTATATTGGAAATTTATGTTAATTGCATGGTTATGATAAAGTGTTTCTGAATAGCCAAGTATTTTGATGAATAGAAAAAATGAAGAAATATTAGTGCTCATATACCTGTTATTTCATTCACAGGGTAGAATCATTCTTAGTTTACCATCCATTGAAGTTTTAGCTGAGGCAGCTGCAGCCCCTAACAGACGAGGAGCAGTTTTACATGTGTTAGAAACAACTGTATTAGGCTGGATAAAACAGATCAAGGTATTTCTATGTTTGTCTTTATTTATCATTGTTATGGTGAAGAACTTTCTCTTTAGAATTACAGGACAGTCAACTGCTTATTAGCCATTATTTCTTTTGAAAATTAGGTCCATTCAGTGACTGACAAATACACCTGTCATCTAGCCAAAGCCCTGTTAATTTCAGGAAGGACTTGTGGAAGCTACTATGTCACAGGTCCTCCAGGCAGGAAAAAGACTATCAACTTTAACTTTGGGGCCCAGACTGCCAAAATTCAATATTAAGCATTGAATTTTAGGGGTTTGGGTATTTTCTCAAAAAGTTTAGAGGTCTTAAATCTAGATGCCATGGGAGACTGGTTCCCTGCTAGTACTTTCCCCTGCCAGGCCTGTTGACATTGGCAATAAGATATTGTTTCCAATCTGTAAAGTTTTGGAAGAAAAGTTGTCTTTTCAATTTCTTTCTGTACCTTATTGAAATCATTATAGAAAAGAAGAAATTGCTTGTCAAAAACAATTTTCTTTTTCCACATTGTTTTCTTCAGAATTAACTCATCAACTGGCCAAAAAATTGGTTTAAGGACCTTTTATCATCAAGGAGGACCTGTAAGATTTAGAGTTAATAAGTCATTCAGACTGATGAAAAAAGTAGTTAGTTTCAAAGCCTACAGTTTGTATACAAAACTGCCTCACAGACACAAAAGGAAGGCTAGACTAAGATCCAATTTCTAACATCTTTGACTAAATTTTTACCAAAACATAAATATTGTGGATAAACATCACAAGAGCTTTAAAATGTTTGACATGTTTCAAGTTACAATAAGAACTTCTGCAAGAGATAGGTTAATGATGAAAATACAGCCAAACTATGTTGACAGCCTTATCCAAACAACAGCCTATTTTCGAAAACTTATCATTAAGAAAATAATGAAAAAAAGGAATAAGATAAAAAAAAAAGTAAAGGAAAATTGAGACTACATCTAGCAGTGCTGTTTTTAGCTCACCTTAGCATGAAGTGCTCAAGGTGAGCTTTTGTGATTGTCCAATATCCATTGTCCATGGTCAGTCGTCTGTCATGTGTCGTGCATCATCCACAATTTCTTTAAACATCTTCTCCTTCTAAACCAGTGGGCCAATCTTGATGAAACTTGGCAGGGATGTTCCTTGGGTCAAGTTCTACCAAAGTTGTTCAGATAAATGAAATCCACCCTTAACTTTCCCTTTACCCTTAACTAAAAGGGTGAAAATCTTCAAAAATCTTCAAATATCTTCTTCTCTGAAACCAGAAGGCAGGCAGCTTTCAGTACCAGGTGCATCCCTTTTAGCTCATCTGAGCATAAAAGGTAAAAAATGAAAATCTTCAAAAATCTCCTTCTCTGAAACCAGAAGGCAGACAGCTTTCATATTTGGTATGTAGTATCATCTAGTGAACCTTTCCAAGTTTGTTCATATCAAGACCTTGGGATTATATCTGGGCTCCATCCGGGCACAACCCTTTTTTACATAGAATCAAAGAGCAAAAATATATAAAATTCCTTTTTAGCTCCACTGGCCGAAGGCCAGCGAGCTATTGTCATGGCGGAGTGTCTGTTGTGCATCCGTGCGTGCGTGCGTCCGTCCGTCTGTGCGTAAACTTTTCCTTTAAACATCTTCTCCTCCCAAACTAATGGGCGGATTTTAACCAAACTTGGTAGAAATGATCCTTGGGTGGCCCTCTTCTTAAATTGTTCAAAGAATTTCGATTGGCCCCCAAATATTGGCGTGGCAGGGCATGGCATTTTTTCACTTTGAAATCTTTAAAAATCTTCTCCTCCAAAACCATTGGGCCGATTTCAATGAAACTTGGCATGGATGTTCCTTGGGTGACCCTTTACTTAAATTGTACAAGAAATTTTGATTGGCCCATAAATATGTGCGTGGCAGGGCGGGGCTTATTTTGAGCCCGAAATCTTTGAACGACATCTCCTCCTGAACCACACGGCTGATTTCAATGAAACTTTAACAGAATGTTCCTTGGTTGACCCTTAACTGAAATTGTTCAACATATTTTGATTGGTCTTTAAATATGGGCGTGACAGGGCGGGGCCTATTTTAAGCCGAAATTTTCGTATGACATTTTCTCCTGAACCACTGATTTCAATGAAACTATGAGAATGTTCCTTGAGTGTCTCTTTTCAAAAATCATTTGCTAAATTTTGATTGGCCCATAAATTTGGGTGTGGCAGGGCGGGGCTTATTTTGAGGCCATAATCTTTGAACGATATCTCCTCCGAAACCACTCAGCCAATTTCAATGAAACTTGACCAGAATGTTTCTTGGGTGACTATTAACTTAAATTGTTCAAGAAATTTTGATTGGTCCATAAATATGAGCGTGCCAGGCGGAGCCTATTTTAAACCCGAAATTTTTTAACAACATCTTCTGAACCATATGTTTTTATAAGATGGGTAAAGGGTTGCAGGTTCATTGTGATTGAGTATTTTGGTGCAATATGGACCAGAACCAGTTTATCATTATTAAATAGGTCTTAGGAGATTTGGAGTGTAAATGTATTCATTTAAAGTAAGCTTTATTTAATGAAAGTCTAAAGATTTTAATGCCAGTGGAGCGATACAGGCCCTCTTGGGCCTCTTGTTTTCTGTAACCAGAGGGCACCTACTTTTTATGCCCCCACATCGATAGATCTGGGGCATATTGTTTTACCGTTGTCCGTCTGTCTGTTCATCCATCTGTCTGTCTGTCTGTCTGCAAAAATTAACCAAAAAACTTAACATTGCCAATATCTTCAAGCCTATTCAAGATACAAAGCTAATATTTGGCATGATGATAGATCTCAATGATCCGCATACGCTGGTACCAAAGTCAAGGCCATGTGACAAGGTCAAGGTCATCTGTCAAAGTCAAACTTTGAAAAAAAATGCTGTTACGGGGGCATTCGTGTTTGACAAACACATCTTGTTATATTTGGTATGTGGCATCATCTATTGGGCCTTTACCTAGTTTGTTCATATCAAGACCCTGGGGTAATGTTAGCCTTGCTAATCAAGTAAGGATGGTGCAAAGTTACTTGCTTGAAACTCAGAACACTCTGAGGAATCTGAGCAATCAGCTCAAATCTATTGATACAACTTTTATGATATGATCTACGTCAACAAAGTGAATAAACCATTAAATATTTTTGATATTACACAGGTTTTATTACACTAGTGGAAAAACTATGCAGTGAGCTCAGAGCGAATAGCAACTCTATTTTGTAACTGCGAAAAATGACATCTTAATGTACGTCAGTTTTAAATGGCTTTATAAGTTTCATGGAAAATTGAAATGTTGAATTTCAAGAATTTTGACAATTTTTATCAAAAAACCCGGGTCATATTAAAATGAATATATAATTTGTATACAATATACAATAAAATACAGAATTTATTAAACTCGTCATCTTAAACAGATAAAAACTCAGCGCAGCCTCGTTTATATCTGTTTATAGATGACTTGTTTAATAAATTTGGTATTCCATGACCACTCATTCAATATCCTCTATATCTATACTTTCAATAGCTTTGTGTTGCCCTCTTGAAGTGTCTAAACTGGCTGAACAAAGGGCCTTCATTAAATGAATTGAGCCACTTTTTCACTAATTATTCACTGAATGAATGGAATTATGGCCATCTCAGTAGAAAAGAAGATTTAAATCTCAATTCTGAAATGTTCAATGTAATAACCTATTTGTTCAATTTTTTAAAGGGTGTTCTGCGTCATGACCCTGTCCAAGACCTCTTCCAACATTTTGGTCCAGAACCAGGGCCTCTGGATGAGATAAAGATGTGGGAGAGACAGCTGGGTCGACTTCACTCCATCCTGCGCCAACTAGAGTCAGCTGTAGCCAAGGACATTCTGCAGAATCTTGAACAAGCACAGAGCCAGTATGCTAGCTCATTTAACCATGTCAGGAAGGATGTTAATAAAGTATGCTGTTTCTTTCAATGTGATAGTCTAAATTTTTATGAAAGTAATGGATTCGTTACCTATTGAATTTTTTGGCTTATGCTGCCATTCACAATATATTCCTGCTTTATATATAGCTTTGGCAGATAGAATAGGCTAAGATCAACCTTTATAGAAATGCAGTTTGATCTTAGCCTAGTTTGTGTTCTTCTTATTATCATGACACATCTACATGAGCTGGACTCTTTTAAGAGATGAGGAGAGTACTTTTTAATTTCATTGAGGTATGCAATTAAAAATCTAATGACACTGTATGAATATGCAAAGCAGATTCACACATGAGTGTGATAAGCGTTTAAGTTTCATACCATGAAATTACAAAAAAAATCTCTTCATATCTTATGATTTAATACTAAGAAGCCAAACTGGGATAATTTCTCCATAATAAGGCAGATTCTTGTGGAACAACTTTTGTGACAAGCATAAAAAATAGCTAAGTATTCAAAATTGTTTTCATTGAGGACTAAAACCAATTTTCAGACAATCAGAATGCACTAACTTGATGGACATAACTAAAATTAAATTATTGTTATATCTAAAATTTAAGGTATCTGGTTCCTGAAGTTTTGCCTAGATGGTTTATTCAAAACCAATTTAATTGGATTGATTTATGTAATGTATTTTCAATTGTTTATCATGTACACTTGACATAACATGTGCCCGCAGTAGGCTACCAATTTATCCTAACTTTTATTTCATTAAGTTTTGAATTTGCCCTACAATTGCTGACTATAATTTGGTTTGTACACATTAATTTTGTTGTAAGTAAATTTATATGTCAGTGCAAAGTAATTGTAAGTGCCTATATATTCATAAGCACTTAAAATAGATTTATGCTGACCCCAATACATTGTATTTTGTTATATTTATCAGGCTGTGAGAGAAACCAACAGAATCCTGAGTTTTCTGAGTACAATGAGATGGTTATTGAATGAACTTCACCAGGCTGTAGAACCCAAAGAAATGTTAAAACTGTTTAAACCACTCATGCAAGTCTTGTTTCTAGTCTGGTCTAACTCAGTGTAAGTAAATTTTTTTTTTTAGATTTATTTATGCATAGTGAAACCTACAATAATTCTTAAACAAGCTTTAGAAAAGAGTGAATGGTTCAATCATTTCTAAGAAACTAACTCCAATTAAAAGTAATAACTCATATTATTCTTATTTTCCTGTTAATCAATTCATTTTAGCACGTACTTAGGATTTTCAATAATATTCATATGAAGATGAAGGGCAGAAATTAAGCAGGGTGGTCAACTGCACAATTCATTTAGCTCAATGGCTCTTAAGATAGTGGACCTGTAATAGTTCTGCAACATTTCGGATCTCATGATCTTTCACAATGTTAACTAAGGTTTCCTAATGAAATCATGAGGACACCTTGGTAAACACTGTAAAAGTTTATGACTTTTGAAGTGCTGCAAAACTATAACAGGTCCACTGCCTTAATCCAAAGTAACTGTGAACTGTGAAGACCCTGAACAGACAGTGTGGATGCACAAGCCAATCTGAAGTTTTGCTGGTAATTAGTTGGAATTGCCTATTATAGGCTCCTTTCAAATTTATACTTAAATTACATAGAGGTTAATCGTTTGTTTCAGTGTAAGATCGATTTATATTCATTGAGTGAACAAAAAAATGCTATATTTTCACGAGTGGCAGAGCCACGAGTGAAAATATTGCTTTTGTTGTTCATGAAATGAAATATTAATCAATCCTACTCGAAAAACAAACGATTATTCTATTTCTTTTATTGCAAAAATGAGACAAAATGTGAAATTCCTAGGACATATTTTTGAAAGCCCGTCATTTCGCACGTGATTGCTATGCAACGTTCATTGTGACGTCATTTATTTTGCCCCGCATAGATGACGTCAGGTATAATGAAATGCACAAAAGCAGGGTTAGTTTTTGATAATTTCACTGCTTTTGCGGTGAGATTATCAAGTGATAATCTACCGTTATTTCTCAATAAACCACTGATAATCGTAGACCTATGTGAGATAGCAGCTGGAGGCTAGGAAAGAATGTGATGGTTGTACTGGTGAGAGAAATACCAGGGATCCATTGTTAGGTGCTCCAGCGGCCGCGATATAACTGAAATAATGTTGAAAGCGGCGTTAAACCCCATTCAATCAATCAATCGATAAACCACTGAAAAGCATTAAAGAAATAAATATCTTCATGGGTTGCTACAGGGTTTGACACTAACTACATTTTGCCATCAGCCTGATGGACCTGTTAGCCAGAAATATTAGAGGTCCTCCATGATAACAACAGCCCTGCATGAAAACCATGTTTGTTTTTTAGGTAATTTAGGGGATATATTGCGAGGAAAAAACATTGTTAGAAAAGAAGATATCGCTTTTGACAAGCAATTTCTTCTATTTCTACAATGTTTTCAATTTGATAATACAAACTTTAGTGTTGGAAAGGCAATTATTTTTTCTAAACATGATAGATTTGAAATACTAAGTACTGCCATTAACTTTAGGCCTGAAGGACCTGCAGCATGGTTACATCTACCAGTCCTCCATAAAATCCACAGGTCTCCGGTCCGAGGACTGGTGTTAGTGTCAATCCCTGGAACCTGCTAGCATATGCTAATTAATTTTTTTAAAAATCAAAGTTAAACAAATATGGGAAACTTCAATTTATTTTTTCACTTTCATGTCAATAGGTATTATCATCAGATGGACAAATTCAACAACATACTCAAGTTAATGTCTAATGAGGTGGTACATAGAGCAATAGCCTTGGTTGGTGAGGACATTCTCAGAGAGCCATTAGAGGTATGGAAAAAGTGTATACTTGATTCTTTAAAAACTTAAAAACATTTTATGATGTTCTATTTTGTATGCATCAGTATTCATTATCCAGAGATACAAATACATATTCATTGGTAAACACAGCATGGTTCACTGTATTGTTTATTATTGTGTTCTGGCTTGTTAGGCGAGTGGGATGGCTCGTTATCCAAGTGGTTAGCAAGCTGGACTTGTAACCTGGTGGTTGCAGGTTCGAGCCCCACCAGAGGCGGGTAGTGTTTTTGTGCAGGACACTTAACAGACAGGGCCCCAGTCCACCCAGCGGTAAAAGTGGGTACGGCAGTGGTTGGAAACCTTTGCTTCTCTCTCTTTGTGTAGGATAAGATCTGAAATGAGTTAGGACCACGATGGAAATAAGAGTCATTTGACCCTTTATCGTATTATCCTCGAGTAAAATAAAGGGAATAAAAAAATTGTGTTCTCAAGAATTCTGTCTTGAATTTGATTAGGAAAGGTCATCAACTTGCAATCTAGGGGACATATAATTAAGTTTCAGTACCACTGTCACTGGGGTTGCTAGGAGGGACACTCTTTAAGGAGCCCCACTCTACCCAGCTGTACAGTTTGGTGTCATTGTGTGCAAGACACTGCCTCTTTCTCATAGACATGAAAACATTGTTTAGTATTCAAAAACTACTTTATAAGCCAAAGCATTTGTTGAAACCATTC
Organism: Fragum whitleyi; assembly: GCA_948146395.1. Classification (NCBI taxonomy): domain Eukaryota; kingdom Metazoa; phylum Mollusca; class Bivalvia; order Cardiida; family Cardiidae; genus Fragum; species Fragum whitleyi. Next base: position 68,087,922 of record OX411547.1, read on the forward strand.
TAATAAAGATAAGTGTAAGCTTAAACAAAAGGAATTCTTATTACCTTATCATCTTTTTGAATTATTTTCACCAGAAAGAGAAGAATCTTTTTAAGTGATCAAGTTGTGGTCACTGATCATTTAAAAACTTTACTATATCTACATTTAACAGTTACAGCATACCTACTACTATACCCGGCTAAAATTCTATTTTCAGTCCTACACTAAGTTGAAGGAGGCTTTAAGAGTGTGTGCAGGGTTTAGAGGGACCTATCTAGACTTCAAGGATAAAGCTGATGATCAAAACTCCAGAAATATTGCAGAAAATGCTGAGAGACTGTGAGTATATACATTTAAACAAACTATTACTACTTGGTTTTATATGTAGGGAGATTCAGAAATGAATGTTAAAAAATGAAGTTGTACTGAAATTTACTACTACTCATCAATAGGCAACCCAAACCTCATAACTCAAACTTTTTCAAGTTGTAGTTATGAGGTTTTGATCCCCCATCAATGATATACCAAACCTTTCACATGAGGAGTGATTTTTCAGAACAAATCTAAAAGCAAAGAAATGAAAGTGCTCAGAGATCTGATAAAGGATTAAACTGTTCTCTCAAAAATTATTTTTGATTTTATAGGCACAAACAGTAGATGTAAAAGAATATCAGACTGTAAATTATTGCTAACTGAATTTTGTCAATCCCACTTGCCGAAATAGAATTAAGAAAAGTAATAATCAAATGTTCTTACCAGTTTTTTGCTAAGGGCTATACTAAAGCTCTTTTTCAAAATCACATAGGCACTTAGAATAATTTTGGACTGACATCTTGCAATGACCATTTGATCCTTTGTAAATGAATTTTGTGTGGATAAGTCTCAAGTAGTAAAGACTTGATATATGTTATTCATTTCCATTTATTTATGGTCTCTACAGTAGCATATGCCCATATGAGCAACACCTCCAGAAGACGGTTAGTTGTTATGGGGGATAGTGCAAGGGTACATGTCAAAACTACTGCTGAGATCTGCCATGGTTCTTTAACTTGCTCGGTGTAAAGCACAGTCTCACAGGACCTCAGTTTAATGTCTCATCCAACTGAGATAATCCGGCTGGTATATGATTTTTGTTTAGATGATCTATAAATATTTTACAGAGCCTCAAGACCCCAAGCTGGTACTATCTTTCTCACCAAGATGTATGGCCCCCACGCCTTTGCACCACGATATGGTCTCCGTATGAATGAAGGTCAATCTAGCAGTGGATCTCTGAATGAAGATGACCTGTGGACAGATAGTCCTTGGCCACCCAGAAATGCCCCTTGTTTTGATTTGTTGAACAGCTTTATGGAGAGGTTTGTTTATTTTGTTAATGTTTTATGCCCAACATTTATAAAATCAAGACATATGTATTTACTGTTGTTATCCTTTCAATTTATAATTCTGTCAAACTATCTGTTAACTTATCCAAAAGACTTAACTTTTTCAATTACTTCATGGTTATTCAAGATACAATTGAACTGTTTACCACGATGATACATCTCATTTATGTAGAGAAGACAACAACAACATCAGCATCTGTACAAAACAAGAGTCAAGGATTAAATGGTACTGCAAATTCAATACTCAAGACAACATTTTCACTATTTTGACTATTTGAAAGAGAAGTTTGTGAATTCACGTATTGTTGGTCAGCACAAAACTTATGACATTTCCAATAATTACATATGTGTTGGAAATATATAATCAGATTAGCATGCACATTCAGAAGATCAAATCAAAGTCTTCACTATGCACCCCGTTGAAAGATTGAACTTAAACTTTGTTAAATCAATAAGTACACATGAATAATGCATTACTTTGCTTTCCAGCCAAATTTTTGTACACATTCTACACACTCCTGAAAAAAATGTTCCAAATATCATGCACAGGTGTGCAAATATATTTAGAATCAGTTCAAAACTATTGTACCAACTACAATTTTACAATATTTCATAGGTGTAATGATGTACTTGAACTAGTAGAGACAACTAGACATTTCCGATTATTGGCGGGGGCTGCAGAGATAGGTGGTGCAGGAAACATGAGTTTAGATGCTCTTGTCAAGGAAATCCACGAGAAATATACACAGGCTATGTCAGAATTCTTCTCTGTGGTTGATAATGTACTCAGTATTGATGGATCTCAAAACTTCGAGAGGGCCTTCTTCAGATTTAGAACAATTGTCAAGGTATCAATATTGTACTCAAACATATTGATTTTGATATTATAAAGGACAATTACTATAAAAATGAAGGCTATTTTCAACAAAAACTGCTTGAAATAATTTCTAGATTCCTCTGATATTTTTCATTTCTTTTCAACACAAAATGTGAAAATTTATTCTTGTTCATTTAAGGTTGGTTTATACTTTGAAATAAACCTTACAGTCCATGGAATTTACATGCCAGTGATTTTAACTTCGAGAAAAAAGTGTGGAAAATTGAGAAAAATGCTTGTCCATTTCCAACAACATTTCCTACCACTTGGGATGATTCTATTCAGTATTCACCTAGTTTACATTTTCATCCCAATCCCTTTCAATTTGGAAAAGGTGAATTTTAATGTTTAAAATTTTGACATAATTCAAAATATTATAGTTTATTCTGAATTGAACAATGTATTTTTCAGTCCTTAGAGAAGAGGCTTGCAGAAATTCTCCGTTTATCCTATAACCAATGTCCAACGGTAGAGGCACAGCTCAGATTGCTAGAAGTGTTTGAAGGCGTGAGTGGCAGAGAGCTTGTACAGGTATGGATAAGAAATTTAAGCAGGGATGTGGAAATGCACATTTTCTCCACTTGACCTTTGTAAAGTAAAAGAATATTTTCTACTTGTCCGGGCGAAAAATGAACTTGTCTTCAAATAGAGAGAATAGATAAATTTTGAGAAACATTGTTTTTAAAGAAGAAAATGCTGAAACCCAGCATTTTTTCTTCATCATAAACAATGTTTTCCTCACTATGATATTAATACTAACTCATAGATAAATCTAATGCCATTCCAAGATTTGCCCTGGTAATTACTTGCCCTCGGACAAGTAGCCTTGAAAAATGTACTTTTCCTTAGATTGAAAAGCCCATGTCGGAGAAGTCAGGCATGGGATTGCACATCCCTGATTTAAGTTTTAAAAATATTAAAATATATAAAGGTATTTTAAAGGTTTGAAAAATGGCGCCACAATTCTTTTTTATGGTGTTAAGAGCTTCAGAAATAAAGAACTAAAGAAAAAAAAGAATTTAAAAATAATGAGAATTTCAAAACAATCAAATTTTCAAAATCGTAGACAAGAGATTTTCAACTTTTCCACAGGTACATTTGGAAGATAAAGACAGAGCCCTAGTTATAGCATTCAATGCAGAACTGAATGATGTTAGACAGATGTACACAGACGGACATATAGACCCACCTCAACATGCTAACATGCCACCGGTAGTCTCCAAGTTGATGTGGATTCATGCTCTTAAACAGAGAATACAAGTAGGTCAACTGTCCCAAAAAGACATCAACAGATATTATCATTTCCTTTTTGCGCATTTGAAATTTCAAACTGCTTTCCAACTAGTTACTTTATTTTTCTGTCAAAGTTAAAGTTTGTATTAATATCACAGCACTTATTTGAAAGTATACCTAGAATGAGAGGGTATTTGAATTTTAAAGGATATTTAAATTTTAAGACTTATAATTCCAGATTGACGGAAGCTGCAGACAAAATTAAGAAATGATGGAATAATTATCTCTGTTGGTCTTAAGGGTTAAAAACATTTTTAGGTATGCAGAAATTGCTTATAACAAGCAAATTCTTTATTTTCCACAATGTTTTTCAAAGGTTTGTTCTTCAGTGGCATCAAAAAGTGGCGTGGTGTGGAAATAGGTGAATTCATGTGTCAATACTTGAATAAAATTCTGTGTCTATCCAACATAATCTTCAGATATTTTGCTTTTCTACACAAGGCACATACAAAGATCACAAAGCAATAAATCTTTACTGATAAAGAGGAGAAGAGAGTATTTGCTGATCTTATAGAGGTATGAAACTAAAAACCTTATAACACTCAATTCATACATGAGTGTGATAAGGTTTTAAGTTTCATACCTAGATGAAATAGACAAACATTATCTTCATATCTTATAATTTGATATCATGAAGCTAAAATGTAAAGATTTATCAGTTAAGAAACAGATTTCTTATGTGACTACGTTTTGCAGAAGCCTACAAATCAACTGTGTTATCAAAATTGTTTTCATTCGGGAATAAAACGCACTTTTCAGCCAATTAGAATGCACAAATATTGATGGACACAACTGATTGAATTATATTGAAATACAATTTTTGAAAAACCACATTTAATCTCTATGCCATTCTTTCTAATCATTACAGAGACCCATGGATAAGATGAAGAAAGTCAGTCCTCATTCACTGGAGGGAGATGTTGGCTGGCAGATGAGAGATAATTACAATGAGGTGTTCGGAGAACTGGAAGAGTAAGTTATCTGGATAGGGGCCAATCTTGCATCTTTCAACCTTTATCACTTTGTTCAAGGCATATTACCTTCTGTACAAAAAGATTAGGCAAACAGTATAGACCATGATCAGCTTGTATAGCTATGCAGGCTGATCTAAGTCTACCCTGTCTGCTTTATACACTCTATTACCAGGGGAAATTTCGAGCCATACTTCTTAAGGACGATTGCTAGGATTAATTTTCTGTGATAGAATTTTTTTATATTTTCATATTTTGTAGATTAAAGTATGCCGATTGCAAAAATGGAAAGAAAAAAGGGGGTTACAGAATCAGATATTTTCGTAAAACATCAAAGAATGTCATAGGTATCGAGTAAATTTTAGTCCGATTGTTTGCCGATTTTCATTTCCTGGTAATTACATGAGACCGTAACACAATCAAATCTAATCAAAAAACTTATATCAATTTTATTTTAATTTCATAGATAGGAAATTATTTGCACTGAATCTTAATACACAATTATGGATTGAAAGAAAAAATAATGATTTTTTACATATTTTTTCCCAATGCGTAAAAACTGGTATATCGAAAATGAACGAGAATATTTTCAAAATTTATAACTTTTGATCAAATTTCTAAAAAACTCTGAGATAGAAAATTTTATTTTTTCTATATTTTGTAGATAATTATATGTTCGTGTGATATTGATATAAAAAAGGTATGGTCACCATGCTAATTTTTGAGAAAAAAATGCAAAATTCTAGGTCACCCGGTTTTGACGCTAAGGAAAAAATCATTCCAGATTCTTTTTCTCGTACTAATTTTATGTACAAAATCAATGATATTCAATCCTTCTTAAGTTAATCAATTATGGAGTTGAATTCCTCAACAGTTAGGGTATCACTATGTTTTGCGTCAACGAATCCCAAGGTCAAATTATATGAAAAGGTCAAGGTCATATTTCAAGGCCAACATTACATAAATCACGCAAAAATCTAGTGTTTTCAAAAATCTTCAAGCCTGTTGAAAAAAGAATACTCACATATGGAATAATAATTGATCTTGTCAATAAGCGTCATCGAATTCCCTGATCGAAGTCATATGATGAAAACAAGGTCATCTATCTCGCTCACACCCGCATCCCCAAATAAAATTTCAAATACACCTTGGTCTGTTAAAAATAATCCAAACATTGAAAATTAAAAATCTGACAAGATCATTTGACAACAACAGATCATTTATCAAGGCAAAACTTTCAAAAATTAACCCCATCAAAATGATATACGACGGTTCCATGCAGCTATTTGATATTTGACTGATAACGTTGTTTGACGTCTGATTATGCGCAGGAACGTTAACGTCACAAATACCTACAAAAACGATGCTGATGTCATATCCTTTATTTCTATAAAATAAAATGGCTGCGATAATTTATATAATTATGTTTTAGTGATAGGATTAATTAATCGTCTTCATAAAAGCATTTTCTGCAAAATATAGAAATTTAGAGGGTTTTTGTAGTGTTTTTGTTACGTCCGAGATAAGTGCAAGTTTGGAACACATACTCCTTTTTGAAGAGTTCGATGCGCAAAGGCGTTGCGCAAGAACGAACTCCCAAAATCGCCCTTAAAATGTCCCAGAATTTGGCAAAAGTTTAAAAAAAAGTCAAATTCAGCATATTAAGGGTTCATGGTTGATTACAACTATTATAGGAATATATAGCTTAGTTTTAGATTTAAATTCATAGATTTAAGAGATCTCACAAACTATCCCTCATTCTTAAACTGATAGATGATGTATTGTGACATAGTTTAGGATTATCAATTAAATCTAGGCGAATTTCAAGGATAAAGCCAATTATAAGTCTATAAATGATATGGACAGGGGGCCTGTTTTACTAAACATCTTACAGTCATTTTTGCATAAGTTAAAAATTAAAGCTGCTTCAACATTAGTTACTAAATATGGAATTCTACAATGCAACATCTCATTGCAATTGTCTTTGAAAGAAAATTCCAATGAGATATTGTGAGGCAAAATCCAACAATGGATGAAAGCACCAGGTACGATTTTACACTAATCACACTGTATGAATACATGAAGCAGATTCATACACAAGTATGATTAGGTTTTTAGTTTCATACCTCCATGAAATCAACAGAAAGTCTCTTCATATCCTATAATTCAATTCCTTGAAGCAAAAATGTCAAGATTTACCTCCGAATACATGGATTGTTTATAGGACTACTTTCCACAAAGCTTACAAAAAAGCTGCGTTATCAAACTGTTTTCATTGAGTATTGAAACCACTTTTTCAGCCAATCAGAATGCATGACTCTTCGTGAACACAACTAGAATTAAATTAAATAACAATAAAGTCAGGATTACATTGTATGTTAGTAGATGTTATGGCGAAATACTTTACTGGTTCTGTGCCGTAGTCAAAGCACAGTTGGTAGCGCGTGGGACTGTCAATCAAGAGGTCCTGGGTTTGATCCCTGACGGCAGCACTCATCCTTCCCGACTTATTTTCTCCCACCAATGGGTGGATAATCGTAGACCTATGTGAGATAGTAGCTGGAAGCTAGGAAAAGATGTGGTAGGGGTACTGGTGTGAGAAATACCATGAATCCATTGTTAGGTGCTCCAGCTGCCGCAATATAACTGAAAGATTATTGAAAGCGGCGTAAAACCCAATAAATAAAATACTAGTTCTGTACATTTGTTTCAGGTATGAAAATGCAGCAGCTAAAGAATGGCAGAGTAATATTACAGCTGAATTAACCATGAGATTGAAACAGCCATTATTGGTATGTATGATTAATGAATACATTCTGTATTCTTAAACAGAAAACAGTTAAATTAAAGGTATACATCTTTTCAAAAATAGTCTGTGAATGATTTCAAAGAACAAATGTTAAAGCTAACTTCTACTGTTTAATTATCATTCTTTATAACTTTTTTGTTCATCTTTATAAAAATGTAAGCTTTTAAAAATTGTTGTTTTCTTTAACAGTTAATTCAATGTAAAAAAGTAAAGGCCTGATTATAATTATGTCTCCCCTTCTCTTTGTTATGGAATGCCTGACTAGATTACAAAATTTAGATGTTAACCATTGACCCTTGTCATGCTGAATAAAAACCTTTGCAAAATTGTATTAAAATAAAAGTGCTGAAAGCTCTGTATTCCCTAATTGTGAGTAAGAATTAGAATTTGTGAATACAATTTTGAAACTTGACTGGTTAAAAAATGAAAATCAGGAGGTATAGACTCTGATCAGACTGCATGTGTGCAGGCTGACCTACGTCTATACCTCCTGCCAAAGCAGGAATATTCTAAGATCAGCATGTCAAGGTTTAAATTTGTAAAATTGGCTAAATTTTCAGGCAACAACTTTTAATTCAAGACATTTAAAAAAAAAAATATTTTGGGGAAGAAAACATTGAGGACAATGAAAAAATTTCTATTTTGTTTCAGGGACATTAGTGAAAAGTTAGATTGTTTTTGAATGGGTTTAATAGGTTTACATTTTCTTTTATTACAGATTGCTGAGGAGTATGATGATGAGATAGAAGTCCGACCACAAGTTGTGCATGTCAATCTGGATCCACAGCTGCTCCTGCTTCTCAAGGAAACACACTACCTCGCCCAGGATCCCTTCAACATCAAACTGCCCGAGTCTGCCAAGGAACTATTGCGCAATACTAATGCGTTTGAACTGAGAGTGACCGCTACTAGACTAGAGACAATTGTGTCTAAATATAACACCATCATGAGGACTATGACACAGTTTGAAAAACCTCTCTTTGATAGAAAGCTGGCTAAGATAGATATTGTAAGTATTGAGTTAGTGTTGATGAGATCTATTATGAAAAAATGTTAAATGTTTTAGTTCCTAGTTGGACCAAATTAAACTTGAAAAAAAAGATTTTGTCTTGTAACATTCTTTCAAAGGTTGATGATACTATTTAAATTAATTCTTTCAGACATCCCTTACATTTGTTTGTTTGGTCAGATTGATATTTTGAGTGTTCATAGTTTCTAAAGAATAAGCTTTTTATATACAAATTATATTGATATTTCAAAAAAGAGATACAAGCATCTTTAATGCCTGATATTTAAATTTATATGAATTATTATTGAGGGGTAGGCACAAAGCTATTGTAATTGCCTATAGAATTATAGGCAATTACAATAGTTTTGAGCTATCCTTTAATATATAATATAAATATATCTTAAAATTGATTAAAACTGTGATTTTTAGTTCGGCTGTTTTCGAAGAAAACCCGAGGTATTGCTATAGCCTGCGTGTCGTCGTAATCGTCGTTGTCGGCGTCGTGCAAAAACTTTGACATTTTGTGATATCTCTGGTTCTACTGAAAGCATTTACTTGAAACTTGGCACACATGTTCATCATCAAAAGAGCAACCTATACTATCAAGGGGGATGACTCTAGATGCATTTTGAACAAATAATGCCCATTTTTCGACTTAGATTTTTTCCCACCATCCAGCACTCAACTGCCGAGGGTAGGCACCCATAGGCGGTGCCCTTGTTGTTAACTTATTTTACCTTATCTTTATTACATTTGACAGCTGTTTGAACAAGGTCTACAGGACTATACCTGGAAGATGAAGGAATCAGCTGACTTTATAGAGCAGGCCATGGCTCTAGTCTGTGTGGACGTACACCAAAATTTAGACATTGTACAAACCAACTCGCACGAGATTGCTGAAATCACTATATCCTGGTCCAAGGGCACTCTAGATGTGTTCTCAGGCAGAGAGCAATTGATGTCATATTCTATGGAAGAGTTGCTAGGAATGCAAGCGTACGTTTGTTTGTTTTTTTTTTAAACTTTTTGCTGATTAATAGAATTTTATTTAGGTTTGAAATCAAAGAGGATGTTAGTTTTTCAGTTGACTTTATGAAACTAACTAGTTTCTCAAAGTGTTTTCTTTATTCACAATGTTTTAAATTATCCTTTACAGCAAATTTGTCATTCTTTTATACGCCTGTGGAAAAACAGGATGTTTTATGTGATAACCCTTGGTATCCAATAGTCTGGCAGCGTCCACTTCTTCGTCTGGAGCATAACTCTGGCACCTTATGCCAAATTGACTTGAAACTTAACAGTTATGTTCCTCTCAGAATGACAGAGTGCATTGCAGAAAAACTGTAATTCTAGCTTTATTTTTGAGTTATTTCCCTTTGTTTTTTTAAATACTTGGAGATTCAGCAGAGTAACAGAAGTATCTTGATTCTGATTTCTAAGTATTTAACCTGATCTCACAACAAAAAGGTTTGGCTATTGGATCAAATGTTCTCAATATACTTAATTAGGAAGGCAGTATAGACAAATATCAGGGTGCATTTTCATGCAGTCTGATATTAGTTCACAATATCCGATTTTGCACTTATTTAGTAAGGTTAAAGAATTAGTTTTCTGCAGGATAGATTTGATAACTGTCGGTCATAAAGCCCTTGTGAAAAATTGATGGACAATGGTTATTGTTTTGTTGGGTTTTTTTTCAGGAGACTAAATGACGAACATGAGAGTCTAGTGATTCCATCTGGTTATAAGATACACAGTCTTGTGGCAAACTCATTTGAGGTAAGAAATCATAGACAGATAGATAGAAGATATTGAATGAGTGGTCATTGAATACTGCTTTTATTAAACCAGTCATCTATAAGCAAGAAAAAAACGAGGCTTTGCCAAGTTTTTATCTGTTTTAGATGTAGAGTTAATTAAGTTAGGTATTTTATGAGCACTAATTTGATATTTTATCTATAATGTGATCTGATTTTTGGTAAAAAATTGAGGGTATTCTGAAAATTTATGATTTAAGTTATTTGGTGAAACATTATGCTGTTTTCAAATTAACATCATCAAATACATTATGAAGTCATTTTTAACAACCAATATATGACATATAAAAAAATTCACTCTTGCAACATAGGTAGGTCATACTATAATATCAAATAATAATGTCTCAAGTAGATTGGATAATGTTTGTACCCCCTGCTCATATAAAAGATACCAAAGTTTTACGTAGAAGTTTCCATCAAAACTGACCTTATTTTCATTTGGCGGCAAAAAAATTCTTCCAGCTTTATTCAAATTGTAGAGACAATATTTGGGTTGATTTAATGACAATATTCTCTTTCATTTCATTTAGCTATCAGGATTTGATACTAACCACTTTTTACCACGGGCCAGAAGGACCTGTTAGCCCTAAATATTATAGGCCCTCTAGTCAAACCATGCTTACTCTTTTAGTAATTTAGGAGTAAATTGTAAGGAAAACGTTGTCAGAAAAAAAGAAATTGCTTGTTATAAGCAATTTATTGTTTTTTTTCACAAAGTTTGCCTTGGTTTATAGAAAAATTATTTTGGAATGATATTTTTATCAAAAAAATGAGGTTATTCCTTACAGGCGTGGAGGACCTTCAGCATGGTAGCTTCTACCAGTCCTCCCAAAAATCCACAGGTCTCAAACCCGAGGACTGGTGTTAGTGTTGAACCCTGGCTGTATATATGAAAGATTAATTCATACTCTAAGAATGATTTTTATTTCTACTTGAATTTTCAGGCTGTGCAGATATCTCAAGCCTCCCCAGCCTGGCAGGACTTTATAGACTACATAGATGCAATTGTTCTTGATGGACTAAAACAGGCTACACTTACCAGCCTCAAAACAATGTTGAATAACCTGGTACAAGCTAACATGGTAGAGGTGAGTAGATTTTGTCCTTTTTGTTATTACACACTGCCAAAGGTAGACAAAAATTGGTGTCATCTTCTCCATCTGTCCATCCATCGGTCTGTTGGTATGTCCAGTTTCTTTTGAATGCAACTCCTGCATTTATGGACTGATTTGGACGAAATCTTTATAGAATGTTCCTAGTTCTTTGACCTTGGGCTGTTTTGGGAATAGTTGATATTCTGCAGCTCAAGAATGGCAGTGTATATTGTGGCTCAGGAACTCTTGTTAATTATTCATCCTTTCCGGTTTTTCTAAACTGAAGACTGGTGAAATTGAAAGAAGTTACAGGTGACAATTTTAAGCTGATATAATCTTATAAATGATTATTTTTTTGGGTAGAATACATTTTTGGGAAATGCAGAAATTGATTGTTACAAGCAATTTCTTCATTTTCAACAATGTTTTCTATACTATCATTTCTTGAGGAGCATCATAAAAAGAGTTAGTGTATAAATCAGTTGATCCTTTACCAGGGTTAAAATTGTAGCTGTTAAAGCAGGATAAAGTTTTGAAAATAGCAATTTTCAGTGTAAACTAAGAGAATGTCTTTTTTCTGATATTTTGATATAGATGGCAAATTTCTTAAAACAAGAACCTTTTTAAAACATGCAACATGCTTCTGAGGTATGGTAGAAGCATTATTTGTATTTTGATTTTCAGGAGAATGATTCCCTCATTCCTATCCTTACAATCAGACTAGAGTTGATTGATAACCGTGTAGCGTTTAGACCACCATTAGACCAGAACACGTCAGCTGTCAGTGTACAAGAGCTGGTGCACCAGTGGTTGGATGGATTTCTGGCCAGAGGCAGGCTGGTCAAAATGTTAGGACCAAAGGTGGGTTTGTACAATGTTATGTGTGGACAGATGATGTTTTATTGAGTGGTCATGAAATAGCTAAATAATTAAACAAACCATCTTTAAAAACTGAAAAAAAGGCCTTTGTTTTCAAAGATTTGCACTAAAAATACTGTAAACAAGATATCATTACCTTCTCATTGAGGTGTACCCTTTCCCAGTTTTCCAAATTTTTTGTTTGATCAAAATTGAAAAAAAGGTTAACATTGGAAAATGTGTAATTTGAGAAGAAAATTTTCTTTGCCAAAGAACATATAAATGGTGTTAAAACCAGGGACTTTTCATGAAAAGGATTAATATTCATTACAAATGAAATATTTTACAGGGTACTTATCAAGATTATATAGCAGCAGATGAGGAAGTCAAACAACTTCTGGTAGATATCACAAAACTAGTGGAGGAAAACAGTGATGAATGCAAGGTGGGTGGAGTTTGAAAATTGAAAATTGTGATTCAGCTTATATATCTAGCGAAGCAAAATAATATCAAACATGTTGGTTATTGCAGTGCTAAAATAAAGTGGATTTAACCCTTTGCTGTTTAATCCCTGCTTTTTACGTGTATGTGATTGTATGATTGAGAAAACATTGTGAAAAAAGAAGAAATTGCTTCTGACAAGCAATTTCTTCTTTTTTCCACACTATTTTCTACCCTACTGAATGGTTATTTTTTAAATCAAACCCACTTTAAATTTTCGTCTGCAAAACCTTTGAATTTGGACAGGTCCAAAATTTTGTAAAACAGGAAAGGGTTAAAAAATAAGCAATAGACTTAGCCATTTTGAATGATGTAGGCAATATTCATTTAAAGTGATATAAGTTAACTATTCATACCTCTTTCAAAAGACAGGACATATCATAGGATCACCTGTGGCGTCCTGGCATCTGGCGACAGGTGGTATCTAATTCTCTGTCTGGAGCAAATCTCTTGCCTTTTGTTCGATTACTTTGAAACTTGGTGGTTATGATCTTCTCATGATTATGGAGTGCTGTGCATAAGAACAGTAACTTTACCTAGCTTAATCTTTGAGCTATTTCTTTTGCTGTTTTTCATACTTGGGACATCCTGCAGTGTAACATGATTATCTTGTGACAATTTACCATCTAGTTTTCAATTTGAGAGTGCAAATAGATTTGGTACATGCTTATCTTAACTTTAGATTTGACAGTCTAACCTGAAAACCCATTATTTTGGACCAGTAAAAAATGACTCAAAGAATATAATAAATGCTACAAGGGGTTTTAGTCAGACATTAATGAAATTGGATCCCACAGACTCAATAGTTTGGAAAATAGGGGTCCTTGTTTTAAGGAAGGACCCCATCTTAAAATTTAGACTATTTTGACTACTATCCTATCTTATGTGAAATATTCATCTATTCTGCACTAAAGATATTGGACAGATATGAACCTACTTAGAATAACTTAAGAGGAGAATTGTAGACTGTATGAAACAGTCTTCAATTATTTTCTGAAGTATTCCATAGAGAGCTATAACACTCTCATCAAATAGTTTGGAAAGTCCTAGTAACTTATTTATGAGTTTCAGACTTGCAAATTCTGGGTCCTTTAAAACCCTGGTTTTAGAAGAATATCTGATAAAACTTTTTTTTAATAGGAGGTACTGTTTATATTCATTATTATCAGTATTTATCTTATCACTATGCACTCTTAATCTATTCTTAAGTATAGCATATTTATAGGGTTGACATAAATGATCTTTCACCTTTTATTTCAGAAACTGTTGGAGATATTCAGTGACTATGCATTCCTCTGGTTACAAGATGTAAATGTTACATTTGAAGAATTCCTCAGGGGCAACCTGACCCCAAATCCGCTACGTAGCCCCAACAGAACAAGAGCAGGTAGCCTGAGACAACAAATTACTGACAGGTCCAGAACAGTCTCCAGGTAACTTTATTAGCTATACGGTTTCTTGCCGGGTATATGACGATTAATTCGCAGCTTGAAAAAATGATGTCAGCCGAGCTGTAGGCGAGGGTTGACATCATTTTTACTGCCAGGAAAAAATTGTCATATACCTTGGCAAGAAACCGTATTACGAATTTATTATACTTCAAAGTTTTAGGGCTAAATATCTGTCTTTTGCCTATTTAAGGCGTTGGTATAAACCGATTTCTTTTACACCACCAATATCCCTTAATGCACCCCTATGAAAAGTAAACATGTACAAAGTGACGTCATATATAGTTGTGACATCACACTACTACCCTCTGTGCTGTTGTTATATGAAAGCGTTTGTTGGCTGAACCTGCAAGAAACTTGGCACTTTAAATGGATAGATTTATAAAAATTAAGGTATTTATTGAAATCTATATCATTTTTTACTTGCACATTATTAACTGACATGCTTTTCAACTGTATCCTAGTGTATATATTAGGGTAGTGTTATCAGCGTAGCGAGAGAATCATGGCTGCCATTACGGTTTCGATTTTTATCTATGTTCACGGCGAGGCGCCTTAAGGAAACAATAGAAGTTATACCAGAGCTGCTGTAGATATCAATGTTTGTCAGGTCAGCATTAACGAATGAAAATGCTAGAATTTTCTTTGCAGTATAATGATATGTGTATCTCTTCTGCTTGTTTGAACCTGTTACCAAACAAGTGAGACACTTTAACACTTTCCTGTTTTACAAAATTTTGGACCTGTCCAAATTCAAAGGTTTTGCAGACAAAAATTTAAAGTAGATTTAATTTGAAAATAACCCTTTAGTAGGGTAGAAAATAGTGTGGAAAATGAAGAAATTGCTTGTCAGAAGCAATTTCTTCTCTTTTCACAATGTTTTCTCAATCATGAAATCACAGGCACATAAAAAGCAGGGATTAAACAGCAAAGGGTTAAATTTTAAACCTAAAAGCTTCTAAATGAAAACTAAAATTTAAGAACACCTACTCTGGCATCAACACCTACATTGTCTGTTTTCAATATCTCAAATCAGGACAAGTATTCAGTTAAAAAGTTGCTTTTATAGGGTTAATTCACATTTTTTCATGGCTTTAACATTTGCAGAGACCCAAAAAATGGTTAAATGCCTCAGTGCAAATGTTAACGCCTGAAAAAATGTGAATTGACGCTATTATTGCATAAATAAGATGGATTAGAGTATAAATTTAAACGGCAATTATGAAACAATTTCATAGAAACGATATAAAACCAGATACAAACCCACAAATGTGCCAGAACAATTTTGTCATTAATTACACTGTCCATTTTGTTTATAGCGATATGGCTGGATAAAATTATGACGTCACTCAATTAAACGCAGGATTTAGGGCAATGTCTTTATATATGCTCTTTAACAATGATGCACATGAATAATTTTCACGCGTTTTACTAATCCATGTGTACAGTCTTCTAGACCTTACCTTTTTAGAACATGTATATTAAACAGAATGTATAAGATAACCTTTGAGGACAAACTCATATTGCAGATAAAATATAAGAATCATTGAAATTGATCAAAGTGTATAAGCCTGTATCAAGAATATTTAAGTAAAAAAGAGCTGGGCGTTAACGGCATGTGAATTTACTTGTTAGTCCACGTTTTCCTGTGTTCAGGCCCTGGTTTTGTCTATTAAGGTATGCCTATAACGACCAGAAAACACACATTTTATGTACACATTTTTCTAGGGCATCCACTGCCAGCAGTAACCGTTCAGGAGGCCAGATTGGTAGTGCTGAGAGGACCTTCCTTACACCCAAACATGCCCATTCTACCATGCCAACTAATGTACCCTCACTGGATGAATTTGATGCTGAAATTGAAATTTACAGGGTTAGTAGATTAATAACTTGAACAAATTTTGTCCATGTATTCGGCCAACCCAATCCAAAGCTACAATTAAGCTGTAATTACTAGTGGTTTGTCACGCAATGATGATATAATTTTCACAAGGTACTAAAAATCAATAAAAAGATTTGAATTTTCCTGCAGTGACTGTTTCGTTTCTTCTGATATTTTTTATTGTGAAAAGAAGTCATTCTTTTCTGGGGACCAAATTTTAAGTGTGTCCAAATTCCATTGTTATACTTTTAAAAATCTTTGTTGTGGTTGAAAAATTCATGGAAAATGAAGAGATTACATCAATGTTTTCCCAAACTTTTATTTTGGTTGTAGAAAAATAAATGAGAGGAACAGTTTTATGGCCTTTCATTGATAACCCTTGTCATGCTGTTTACAATACATTTCTGCTGTACATAAAGCTTTGACAGTTAGTAAAGCCATAGATCAGCCTGCCAAGGGGTGTATTCTGATCTTAGCAGCCACTCCTAGCTTCCTAATTAAGTACTGTTGGAAAAACTTGTTGAAATGTCATGAATTACCAATTTGTTTGAAACATGTATCAGCAGGATAAGGGTAAATACAACTACTGTAAACGGCTTTATATTGGAGTTGTCCACATTTGGTGGTTTTTGTGTTTTGATTTATTGGCGGTGATCTATTTTGGGGCGTCTTACATGTATCGCCAAAATAAAACACCTTAACTAATTTTCATAATCCAAAGTTCAAAAAGACAATAGTTTAAGAGAGACGCATTCTAAAGGAATGGCAGCATTTTACAAACTAGACAGAAGATTGTTTTCACACCCTTATTAAAGTCAATTTCGTATACCAGTTTTTCACACATTTTCACCTGACTTCATTCCAACATATCAACCAACTAGAATCTGAAAACTTGAAAATGGATGTCAGCAGACTTTCTATATGTGAAGTTGAATAAGTATTTCCACTTATCTTAAATATAGAGTCCATGATCATTGATTTATGCATCCAGCAATCCTACATTGCCATCACAAAGAAGGAAGATTGTAGATTGTTTTTTTTTGCATTTAATTATGACAAATAGTAGCAGTGGATTAATTTCCGCGCATCTGACATTGACCGCTAATATTGTCAAAATAAAACCACTGCAGAAATTTCTCCGTTTACAGTAATTTGGTAACATTTTCACTTTGTTCCTTTCTCCCCCACAAAGACTGCACGAGATGAGATTCAGAGTTTAGAAGACTACCACAATGTGGGCTGGTTACGAGTAGATCTTCAACCCATCAAACAGGTCCTTACCACATATGCTGCCAAATGGATGTGGACATTCACCAAATATCTCTCGGATCAGGTAAGTGAAACAGCTGCTTCTACTACAAAATCAACCCTACTAACCCATACTTAACCTGGAATATACCGTCTTTGGCAGGATGTAAAATCAAAAGCAGTCTGCACAAATACGCTGTCTGATCTCGGTTTCAGCACTTAGGTTTTGATGCAATTTTACATAGAAATTTAATCGGTATGACAAGAGATGAAAGCAGGGAAATAAGGAAAAGAGAGACATGAAGATTTATGTTTTGTTAGTGAATAGTATGAAGATAATCAGAAAGAATTCTGTGTGGAGCATTAATCCTAACCTGTACATTCAGGCAAACTGACATTCTTATGACTTTATACTTGAGAAAATTTTGTGAGAAAACATTGAAATACTTATATAAATTAATTTCTTTTTTGTTCCCATTTTCTCATTATTTTATATCAAATACAATGATGCATTTTCACATTGCACCTACTTTTGGTGTTGTCTATATCTTTAATCTGGACTAGGGTTATCAATGCATTGAAAACGGAAGTTGTTCGTGTATTTTCAGACAAAATTGATAGATATTAAGTTAAAAAATCTTCTGTTGTGTAGGTGACCCACATGTTGGAGAAGTTGGACCTATTTTTGAAGCGTATAGAACCAGAGATAGAGAGTATCACTGGGGAGGAGAGAGATACAGCGTCCTTCATGAAAATGATGAGACTTTTTAATGAGGTAAAATATTGCCTGTCATTTGTAAATCTATACTACATGTGATGAGAAAATTTTCTATCTTCGGTATTCATTAGAAGTTAAGCTTGCTTAACTTGCTCAGCCACACATGCTATTTAGATGAAAATGGTATGGATAATCATAAACCTATGTGTATTAGAAGCTGAAGGCAAGGAAAGGATAACTTGGGAGTACTTGTATAAGAAATGTCCAGAATCCACATTTAGACACTCCAACCACTGTGATTTAACAGAAAAATTGTTAAAAGCAGTGTTGGACACAATTTTGACAAGTCAAACTAGCAATCTTGAAAAACATACTGCCAATGGAAGACCAAAACTTAATAAGTACAGCTTTATCTGAGGAGTAGTTAAGAGGTTTTGGCTTGCCACTGACAATATTCCATGATAGGTCATTTTCAGATATGTGACCATTTCCAAGAAAAAGGACCATCTGGGAACTCTGTAAAATTGATATTTAAAAAAAAATGATTCAGCATAGGCCAACCAAATGTTGCATTTCAAAAACAATTATATAGGAAGGTAAAGTGATTATTCTAGATTCAGAAAAACAAATTAATCTGAAAAAGTTTCAACCCTTGTCAGACTGTGCATCCCGCACAGTCTGACTAGGATCAACACTTTTCACACCACCAGAATGTACCTTTTTGCCTGACTGTTCACAATTTTAATCTAAAGAAAGTTGTTGACAAGATTTTAGTGATGAATACAACAATGTTTTTTGTCCCATTCCAGGTTTCTGCTCAGCAATCAGAGATGGATGGAAAGTTTGCAGCTATGCACAGAACTGTCTTGCTACTGAAGAAGTATGGTCAGAAGTTACCAGATAAAACACAGCAGCTGTTTACTGCTGCCCCCAGTCGCTGGAATAACCTGAAAACTAAAGTATCTCTGGCTAAACAGAGGCTTGGACCTAGAATACAGGAGGAATCTGTCAGAATTACACAGGTGAGAAACTCTGACTTGATTTAGGTATTTATCACACAATTTGTGTTTTGACCCAAGCTAGAAATTAAGTTTAGATAACATTTAAGAAAAGGGAGAATTGCTTGTAAAAAATATTTCTCACAGTATTTTCTATCAAATCATAATCAATTTTAGAATTTTAGGAATTTCAACCTCTCAATCATTGCATGTAGCACATATCGTGTGTAGCTCATATTTTTCAATTCAAACATAGACATGATCATATTATTTAACTCTCTAAATTGACAACAATAGGATGTATTGTTGTCAATTTAGAGAGTTAAATTATATGATCTTGTCTATTTTCTCTTTTTCTATTTATTGATAAATTAATATTTTTTAAGCAAATTTCAAGGTTGTCTTTATTTAAGTAAGAATTTGTGTGGAAAGAAAGAATTGCATGAAAAAAGACATTCTCATTATGCCACAAAATAATATCAGTTTATCCACTCAAGGTTGAGAGAATTATTAAAAGCAAAGTATTTTTGTTAAAGTGACTTTTTGAATTTTATCTTTGTGTTAGGTTTATTGTTTGACAGTTGTTTTAAGAATATGCATTTTTTTCACAGGACTTGGAGCAGTTTGGTAACAGAGTAAATGCCCTGTCTAAAGAGTTAGAAAACTCGGATATCTACAATAGAGACTGTAATATTGGAGATGCCTGGGTGACCATTGACAGCTTCTCTAAACGCCTCACTATACTGGAAAATGAGGCTCAGGTTTGTTGTTTTTACATGTTTATCAAGGGTCAGATAGAGAATAATTTGTTTGTGTCTTTAAAAACCAATGTTATCTGGTCAAAGTTTGGATAATTTATCATGACAATGCTGCCTTGATAATTTCTCACATTTCAAACCAGATAACATTGATATCTTAGATATCTAATAGCTATTCTATTTATCCAGCAATTATTTTTTAGGGTTTAAGATTTTATGATTCTTTTTTAAATCAAAAGGACCAGTATGAGTGGTTCTGGCTAAAATCATGAACATGCAAATTGTCTGATAACAAATATTTCATGTTTTCAGGCAAGTGATATCAGGTCAATAACGGCTTTGTTGCATGTAAAAGTTACTTTCATTACTCAACTTTTGTAAATGTCATTTGCGAGTAATACAAAGATGCTTCATAATACTTTGACCAGAAGATTTGTAAAAGCAGAATATATCATGATTTTAAAAGAAGGATTTTCATGTTTCCATAGTTCAAAGGACCTGCTGTGTATGCCTGTTTGTCTTAACCCTTTCCTGTTTTACAAAAATTTAGACCTGTCCAAATTCAAAGGTTTTGCAGACGAAGATTTAAAGTGGATTTAATTTGAAAAATAACCATTCTGTGGGGTAGAAAATAGTGTGGAAAGAGAAGAAATTGCTTGTCAGGAGCAATTTCTTCTTTTTTCACAATTTTTTCATAATCATAAAATCACAGGCACATAAAAAGCAGGGATTAAACAACAAAGGGTCTAGATAGTGGACCTCTAATAGTTTCCCACCATTTCAGAACGCATGATCTTTCACAGTGTTAACCAAGGTTTCCTAATGAAATCATTAGGAAACCTTTATTAACACTGTTAAAGTTCATGACATCTGAAATGTTACATTACTATTACGGGTCCACTACCTCAAACTGAATATGTGATCTAGAACTCTTCTTTCAAACTCAAAAGACCATTGTCACTGGAGTCAGTCTAAAAGGCTATCCCATTACCTTGGTAATAGATTTGAACAAACATGTCTTTTCATTTTCAGGATTTGATAGAACTTCAAGAGTTGCTAGAAGCATCTGTGGTGAATTTCAATATTCTACCTACGTAAGTATTACATTGATTTATGTTTTTTTATTATTATTGAGATTTCCATAAAATTGTTGTTTGGTAAGGCAAGGCCTCTACATCAAATGATTTGATTACATGTCTAATGTACCAAATTATAAGAAGACAGTGAATTAAAAAGTGGCTATCCTTTTGAAGCCTTGTCTTTTTTTAAGCAAAGTATTAACTTCAATTTTAGCTTTGTTTCAAAATGATTTTTATTCCCCCAAGTTTTTGGCAAGGGGATATATTAATGGTCTCCGTCTGTTGTTCCGTCATTGTGAGGTATTGAGGTTCCTTTTCTAAATTTGTCCGGAGCATATCTCCTAAAGTATAATAGGTATCAACTTGAAACTTGGGTGGATAGATCTAAATGAGGACAAGTGCAGTGTACAAGAACTACAACTCTTGCTTGCATAATTTTGGAGTTTTTGTCCTTTGTTATTTTAATACATAGATTTTGTCTGAAGCATACCTACTGAAGTATAAAAGCTATCAATTTGAAACTTTATGGGTGGATAGATCTCATGGAGCAGAAGTGCAGTGCACAAGAACTATAACTCTTGCTTGCATAATTTTCCAGTTTTTGCCCTTTGTTATTTTAAAGACTAAGATTTTGTAGGGGGGTTAATCTCTTAAAGTACAAAAGAATCCTTATTCTATTAGGCTTAAGTTTTCTATCAAGCTTTTGCGACAGGGGATGGCCATGTCCCACGTGGCTCTTGTTTACTATGATTGGAGTACTAAAATATTTCATATCTGTAAATTATTTAAATGCACTTTCCTTATCTTACTAGTATTGAAAGAAATAAAATTATAGAATTTTTAGCTTAATTCAAAATGAGTCAATTCTATTTTTTTCTACTTTGTAGGTGTCGTCATGAACTTAACAATCTGAAACAAGTCTGGGAAACTGTGAGGTATGTAACAGTATGGAAGTCACTTTGCAGTAGTATCACAAAGGAATAGAGGATAATCATTTGTTTTAGTGTAAGATCAATTTATATTCATTGAGTGAACAACAAAAGCTTTATTTTCACGAGTGGTAGAACCACAAGTGAAAATATGGCTTTTGTTGTTAATGAAATGAAATACTAATTGCTCTTACTCGAAAAACAAATGATTATCATATTTCTTTATTGCAAAAATGAGACAAAATGTGAAATTTCTAGGACATATTTTGGTATAGTGCGTCATTTTGCATGTGATTGCTATGCAACGTTCATTGTGACATTACTTATTTTGCCCTGCATAGATGACGTCAGATAGGATGAAATTCACAAAAACAGGGTATAAATTTTTGATAATTTTACTGCTTTTGCATTGAGATTATCAAGTGATTATCTTCTGGTATTTCTTGATTAACCACCTAAAAGCACTAAAGAATAAAGATTTTCGAACCATGGTTATAGTTGGGAGAAACAATGTTCATCATATGAATGCTATTTACTTTGTAAATAATTTTGAAAAAGGAAATTTCTCAAGATGTATAAATTTCTGATGAAGGTTAATTGTCTCTTCTAAACAATGTCAACTTCAGAATAGGTTGATCTGTTTTGACATAGACTTTAATAATTACTTTTAAAAAAGATATACCAGTTCTGCATTCAGGATAAAAAAAACAATGTTAGCGAAAGTCTGAAAAATATGCCCTGCTTTACATATATAAGTACACATAACTATTTATGCTAGACAGGTATGATCTCTCAAATATTTCAGGAATATTTTCATCTTTAACACGGGTCAGGTTTTATTTTTTAGACTAAAAATTCTGAAACTGACATAGTCATAAACCATGTAACTCATGGGTAGATAGTTACAATGTGTATTGAGAAAGTATGCCATTAGTATTAGCTAATGCACACTGCAAAGCTGTAAAAAAAGACCAAGATGAATCAAACTTTGCAATATCCCATTACTGGATATCATATTTTATATTAATATACAGTAAACTCTCGGTAATTCGTATCTCAAGGGACCGGGACAATTTATACGAATTAAACGTAGTACGAACCAACCAATGCAAAGCCGTCGGTAGAATTTGGTGGCTCAGATCGGACATCGTCTTAAGGTAACCTATATTTGTGACTTCGTTCTAAGATTCTATGGAATAAATTTTTCATCAAGTTCAAACGAGACCCTTTTGTAGAGAGTTAAGATACAAACAATTTTACTTGAGCACTGATCATCTTTTGTTTAGTCAATTTTCAAAACCTAAATAAAAAAAATATTAAATTGTTTACATGCCAATTCTTAACTACATCAGAGTAGTTTCCCCTTGGATCAAATCACTCTGAGTACTCCTTCAGTGGAAGACGAAATCACGGCATTACGATGAATCTGTGTGGAAGACATATAGACAATCGAATCTTCGAAAATTAGCACATTCATTTACGCATGATCGGTATGAGAAAGCAAGATGAA
The DNA here is from genome assembly GCA_948146395.1 of Fragum whitleyi. Classification (NCBI taxonomy): domain Eukaryota; kingdom Metazoa; phylum Mollusca; class Bivalvia; order Cardiida; family Cardiidae; genus Fragum; species Fragum whitleyi. The sequence goes on from OX411547.1 coordinate 68,111,085, forward strand.
TCACAATTAAGGTCACTGAAGAAAACCTCTATTCGAGTAAACCAGCCAAAAATTAAAAATCAAATAATGCCTGTAAATGATTAAGCATAACAATAGTTGATAAATACCAATCAAAAGGTGTGAAAATCAAGGTAAATGTCAATTGTAACACCTAGGATAACTAATGATCGCGCAATTCACACCTACGGATAAAACATATGTATTTGTGTTATTAACAAACTCTCGGGTCTTGACACGGGCTACGAACTACGAACCACCGACGTGCGAATTACTCGAGGCATTCTGACAAAGATAAAGAAGAAAGAAAATGGGGCCAATGAATGTATACGAACCAAAACATACCTACGAACCAACGGCGTGCAAACTACCGAGATTTTACTGTATTGATCTATTATCCTGCAACACAGTTTAAGACTTTTCCAAATTGAAATTAAGAAATAGACAAATTAACCCTTTCCCAAACAAGACCTGGTTTTGTCATCTCTAAAGGAATAGGCTAAGGAAAACATCGAGGCAAAAGGAAAAAGTGCTGATAATCAGCACTCTCTCCTTTTGCCTCAATATTTTCTCTGCTATAACATGCATATTTTCGCCTTTTGATTTGATTTTTTTTGTTGTACGTAACTCCTTTCAAATCGGGCCACCCTAAATTGTTGTCGTTTGGGAAAGGGTTAAGAAAGTTAAAATTAGGTAGAAAACATTGTGAATTTCTTCAACTAGAAACTAGAATAAGATCCCTTTTGCAGCAATCACCACTCTTTATTTTTCAGAGTGATAGATGAGCAGCAGCAAGAATGGAAGAGACATCGCTGGCAGAAAATGAACACAAAATTCCTGCGTGATGAGACAAATAAACAATTAGACATTGTGAGAGCACTGCCCGAGGATGTGTTTACATGGGATACCTACATGGGACTGCATGAGTCTATCACAAACATACAGGTTGGTATTTAAAGAGTATGAGATGGCTTAGTGTTAAACACTTGTAACACAAGCCTGAATAGCTCAGTTGGTAGAGCAACAGACTTCAAAACCATTGAATTTCGACTGTGTGGGTTCTATTCCTGGGCTGGTACACTAACAAAACTAATTGTCTTTCGGATGAGAAGTTCAACCGAGGCCCCGTGAGACGGTACTTTACACAGAGCACGTTAAAGAACCATGGTGGATCTCAGGAGTAGTTTCTTCATGTATCCTTGCACTATACCCCGTAACAACTAATCGTCTTCTGGGGGCGTCGCTCATATTGGCATGTGCTACAGTAGCAACAATAAATAAACGGAAATACAGTCACACTTGTAACTGCCTATATGTTTTTATGTTACAAATGTTTAACACTGAGTAATCAATATATAAAGGTTTAACAAAGAAAAATAGACATTGTTAGAGGGTTGCTTGAAGATGTGTTTACACGGGATACCTACATTGACCTTTATGAATATATCACAAATATACAGGTTGGTATTTATATGTAATATTTTAATAGATACTAAGTTGTGCTAGAACTCTGCCTCAGTATATGTATACATGGGGTACTTATATGGTGCTGCTTGACTCTATTTCAAATTTACAGGTGATTTTTTTTTTTACGGAATTTTATGGAAGAATAAATAGGCTCTACTATTTGTTGATATTTGATTTAGATATGTCAGAATGACTGAAAAAGATATCTCAAAGATGATTTATCTAAGGTACTAGAACAAGAACATTTGCAACAACATTGAATGTACATTTGTTTGGTAATCCAAATCATCTGTTAGAAAATGGTTTATTACTCTGATGAAATTTTGATTGGAACATGGTACTAGTTTGTGACAAAGTGTGTCTGTAATGAATTAAATTTTGAATCTGCACTAATCAATAATGAATATTATTGTCTTAAATTTCAACAAAGAAATAATAAAAGCATCAAATATATAGAGGATATTTAATGAGTGGTCATGAAATACCGAACTTATTAAATGAGTCATCTATAAACAGATAAAAACGAGGCTGCGCCAAGTTTTTATCTGTTTTAGATGACGAGTTTGATAAATTCTGTATTTTATGAGCACAAATTTTATATTCTTGAAATTTTACAATTCAATTTTCTGCGAAACGTATAACGCCATTTAAAACTGACGTCACATTAGATACATTAAGATGTAATTTTCGCAGTTACAAAATAGCGTCGCTTTTTGCTCTGAGCTCATTTGCAAAGTTATTCCACTAGTGTAATAACACCCGTTTCATATAAAAAATATTCAACGGGTTTATTTCACTCGCGGGACGTAGGTCATATTAGAAGTATTGTTAATAAATGGCGATGTGTTATCCGTATTTCAGGCCTGTTTACCACTGATAGATGACCTGTCTAATCCAGCTATGAGAACGAGACATTGGAAACAGTTAGTCCGTGTTACAGGAGGGGCTCTTACTATTGATAACGATACATTGAAAAGAATGACTCTTGGTGAATTACTCAGTCTTGGCTTACAGCGTAAGTAACTGGTGGATCAGTTTGAGATATTAAGAGTTTCATATTCATATGTTATTTGTTTCTTCAACAATTGAAAATTGTTTTTTGTCATGTGCCCATATTGTACATAAATTGTATACTTGGATGAAATAAAAGATATTTCATATTATTCAGGCCACATAACCCTTTTCAAGTAGGGCAAATCCTATGGAACAATAAGCTCAAAACAAGCTTACGGAATTATCTCACTAATAAAAACTATTCAATGCTGAAAATAGTTGACGAAAGGTAGAAATAGTAACTGATTGAATAATTACAATATTCCTCTTTTATGGTTTCAGACACTTAATACTTGAAAAGAAAGAAAGTGCTTGAATAATTCAAAAACCCTTGTAGTGAGCTATTTCAGTTTTATGTTTAATGTGTAGACAAAATGAAGTGAAATAATATCAGTTTTCCTTGAAAACACTTTTAAAATGAAGTTTGGTTGAGTGAATTCTTATCTATTGTTTGATTACAGAGCATGTCGACGATGTAAGAGCCATTGTACAGAGAGCTGTAAAAGATTTATCTATAGAACAATCATTGAAGACATATGAGGAAGTTTGGTTGAGTAAAATCTTCAGTTTCCAAGAACATATACGCAGTAAAACAGAGTCAGCATCTGGAGATGTTCCTGTACATGTAAGTTACAGCTAACAGAACATTGGATTAAGGGTGGGCTATTGTATTTGTCTACCATTCTGTCTATCTATAAACAATTATTGAAAAAAATCTTCTCCTAAACCAGCCAACAGATTGATTTCAAACCTCACACAAATGATCCTGAATAACTTCAAATTAGTTAAAAGCTTTGCAAAATGAAAAAAATGCGGTAAATGATTTCTTGCCAGGGTATGTTATGATTTATCTCTGATTAAAAAATGACTTCCCTTAGCTTTGGCTCTGGTATAATTGAATCAGTCTGTTGGTTGGTGGTTGGCGGCTTGCAAGAAGTTGCCCAGACAACTCTCAATACAGTTTCAGTCCAGTTCAATGGATACTTTACAGATATGTTCATTAGGAGTTGTACATGGGCAAGACTAAAAACTGTTAAAGTCTATTAATAGAATTACTAGGGGTTTTAATAAAAAAAATGCTTTTCTGGACAACCTTTATAACATCAACCAACTTTGATAATTACTTTACACAAATATCCTTAAGGAGTTGAAGATGTATAACCTAGCCTATACTGCCTGCTTTGTAGCAAAACAATGAAGGAAAATTTGTCTATATATCCCAAAAATTGGTAATTGGTTTGAAACAAGATTTAAATTCAGCAGGACAAGGGTTATATATAATACAAACTTCATGTTTTGTATGAAAGAAATATCTACGATGTTGGGGGAATTGAGCCTCGACAATTTTCAATTCCGACAACCAAGTTAGATATTTTTTTCATGCAAAACACTAAGTAAATTATATTTATCTTATAACCTCATTTTGTCTTGTATTTTGTCAATGTTTCTAACAGAAATGCAAGTTTCTAAAAATAGCCACAGTATGTCATTGTTCTAAAAATATCCATGTGATATCATAAAAGATATTATATGGAATGTTATCACACGGATATTTGTATAGTTATAAAATAAAATTTACATTATATTGTAGGATAACCAGAGTGAGGTATCCCAGAGTGACCCAGGTGGTGACCCACAACAGACACACAGACCGAGTCGTAGTCAAGCCAGGACTACAAGTCGGGTTTCAAACCAGAGTTCTCACAGTAAAAATAAGAGAAGCAGTCTTGCTTCACTGCCAGCATCTCTACTCAACCTTGGACAGGTAAGAGCAAAGTCAGTCTTTTTGGCTAGCTGGATAGTCTTTTAAACACATAATGAAATACTTTTGAGTTCAAATGCTGTATATTTGAGATGGATTGTTTATTTTGAGGTGTCAGTACAAACCTATTTTAAGTGTCTGTATAAATATATAGCCACATACAACGATGCAAATTTGGCTAGTTATTTCGCAGAACAAATATGGATAGTGTTGCTAAGAATCCAAGGTCTCCTTAGAGTGTTCATCTTAATGTACTGTCAGGCCCTGAAAAAAGATTGAAAGTTATTCCAAAACTTAGCTTGTCAAAGGTTAATTGGTGCGTATTGCTTGCAGAAATAAATCCTATATTTGTAATGCCCAAACAAATGAAATGCAGTTTCTTCCTTTAATATCTCTTTTTTTACAAAAAACATTACCAGTAAGGAATATGTTTTGGCCATAAAACATACTTGAAACCCATATTAATTTCTTTCTTCTTTGTTTGGAATGAATCATTATTTTGTTATATATGATTTATTTTCATAATATGACCTACGTGGGGGAGTGAAATAACCCCGTTGAATATTTTTGATATTACACGGGTGTTAATACAATAGTGGAATAACTATGCAAATGAGCTCGGAGCGAATAGCAACGTCATTTTGTAACCGCGAAAATGATGTCATAATGTATATATTGTGATGTCAGATTCAAGCAGCGGTATAAGTTTCGCGGAAAATTGAAATGCTGAATTTCAAGAATTTTGACGATTTTTCGCAAAAAATTGAGTCATATTATAAATAGAATATAAAATTTGTGCTCATAAAATACCGAATTTATTAAACTCGTCATCTAAACAGATAAAAACTCAACGCAGTCTTGTTTTTATCTGTTTATAGATGACTCATTTAATAAATTCAGTATTCCATGACCACTCATTCAATATCCTCTATATATTTCCTCACTATCAGGACTCTGGCCACCATGTCCTGCTATCCAACACTGACCCTATATTTGAGGAGTTAGAAGGTCACCAGGTGTCTCTACAGGCCATGCAGAGTAACAGTGCTGCTGGCTCCTTCCTGGATGAGGTTGTCAAATGGCAGAAAAGATTACAAACTATAGAGGCTGTGCTTTCTACCTGGTTGGAGGTTCAGGAGAAATGGGTGGAGCTTGAAGAGGTAGCCACACCCCTCTTTGTTAAATAACATGTACAAGTTGCTATTTTTACCTGGTAGGGCAGAAATTAACCATGAAGAAATTTTGCTAATTTGTTTTTCAATATTTTAGCATCTATCAAATGTTTGTATAGAATTATTGTGTCTATAACAATAATAATGCTATGAAGATAATCTAAGATGATGAGCACTTGTAGCATTTTTCTTCAGTACAACAAAATGAAAAAATGAGTGGTTATAAGTTTAAGATTTCTTATGCTGATCATGTACAAAATTTTTGCAGACAGTATAGTCTAAGACCAGCTTTCACAGATGTGCAGTCTAATCTTAGCCCGTACCGCCCGCTTTACACTGAATATTTGTGGGAAAAACCTGAGTCAGACTGGTAAGATTGTAAAAAATACCAAAAATTGGCCTTTGGCTTGAATCAAAGTTCAAATTCAGCAATACTAGTTCTGTCATGTCTTGTATTTACAGGTTTACTCCAGTTCTGATGTAAGAACTGCCTTGCCTCATGATGCCAACAGATTTGCTGTGGTGAACAGAGATTTCCGTCTGCTTATGAGAGCTACAGAGAAAAATCCTAATGTCCTACAATGCTGCTCTAGAAAAAGTTTGTTTTATGTTCCTATTCTAAAGATATTTCATGCAACATTTGTAGATAAGTTTTAAAGGCCAATATAAGAAATATTTTGAAAACATTGTTAGAAAAGAAGAGAATGATAATGGTTCATGTTATCTACATATCTAACAACTTTTTGAGTATGTGTCAATGATTTTTTTTAAAAATCTTCTTAAAGTTATAGAATATAGAGTTTTGCTTGTGAACCAGTTTGAGGGTTTAGTGAACGAGTGTACTAAGTGTATATTCATTGTATATACACTTAGTGCACTCATGTACTGAACCCTTGAGTTGGTGAGATTAGATCTTACCCTTTTAATGCTGATCACAACATATCCCTGCTGTAAACGAAATTTTGGTAGACAGTAAAGACCTAGATCAGTCTGTACAGACATTAAGCCTGATCTAAGCCTACACTACCTACCTCCTACTAAATCATTGCAAGAGAAATTTTGGTCAAAATTTCCCACAGTTTATTAGAAACAAAAAATATAAACTCAACAGGGTAAGGTTTATTATTAAAGTCAATCCTTTTGTAGCCCATAATATTGCAGGTATTCAAAAGCAGTTTAAATGAAAATGTTAAGTTGTATCAGATAGTAAACCATTTTTCAGATAAGTTAAACAATTTCATGTAAAAAGCCATATCTTATTTTCATAAGACATAAGCTTTAAATTTGTATCATGGTCATAAAAAAGGAAATGTTTTAAGTGTTTCATGAAGGTAGTGGTTCCAAAATTGATCTGCAACATTTCCGAAGACATGAACTTTATTAGTGGCAACTGAGGTTGCCATGTGGTTTCATTAGGAAACCTTGTTATCCCCCGCCGTTTTCGAAGAGGGGATATAGTAATGGTCTCCGTCCGTCATTCCGTCATTCCATCATTCCGTCATTCCGTCATTCCAAGGTTCCGTCACTAAACTTGTCCGGAGCATATCTCCTTAAGCTCCTTAAGTATAATAGCTATCAACTTGAAACTTAATGGGTGGATAGATCTCATGGAGGAGAAGTGCAGTGTACAAGAACTACAACTCTTGCTTGCAAAATTTTAAAGTTATTGCCCTTTGTTATTTTTAAGACTTAGATTTTGTCTGGAGCATATCCCCTAAAGTATAATAGCTATCAACTTGTAACTTTATGGGTGGAAAGATCTCATGGAGGAGAAGTGCAGTGCGCAAGAACTACAACTCTTGCTTGCAAAATTTTAAAGTTATTACCCTTTGTTATTTTTAAGACTTAGATTTTGTCCGGAGCATATCCCTTAAAGTATAATAGCTATCAACTTGAAACTTCATGGGTGGATAGATCTCATGAAGAAGAAGTGCAGTGCACAAGAACTATAACTCTTGCTTGCATAATTTTGGAGTTGTTTTCCTTAGTTATTTTTAAGACTTAGATTTTGTCCGGAGCATATCTACTAAAGTATTAAACCTATCAACTTGAAACTTTATGGGTGGAAAGATCTCATGGAGGAGAAGTGCAGTGCACAAGAACTATAATCTTTGCTTGCATAATTTTCCAGTTTTTGCCCTTTGTTATTTTAAATACTTAGATATTGTAGGGGGTTAATTTCTTAAGGTACAGTCGAATCTGTGTACAGCAGCCAGTCAAGGGAGAGGGCCAAATTGGCTGCTGTACACAGATTGGCTGCTGTTCACAGTATCCTTCGGGCGGCCATTTTGTCGAACCACTTTTGTTTAAGTCATTACCAGATCGCAAAACTTTAGACTTCTCCAAATTCTAAGCAATCCCAAAGTTTCTTGTTAAGTGTTAGTCATTAAAAGAATAAGGAATTATACCATTTAATATAAAAAATATTGTGAAAACAAGTAAACCAGATTCATATTCATCGAGAATTTCTCGTTCGCGTTTAGCCAGTTTTGACCTGCGTACGACCTACACCGAACTCGTCAAATATCCTGGAAGATCGTCCAGATTCAAGCATGCGTATCACCTTTTTTCTCACGATCTTCTAGAGAGAGGAAGTTACGTTGAGAGAGCGACATAATGGCGAGAATTGATTTCAAAGCAGGTTTTCGTCCATTTTAAAGACCTCGAGAAATCCGTTTGCTAAATGTGTAAACAACCTGTAATGCTCAAGATCATTTTATTTAACGAGACCCGACAACTGAAAAAGTCCATATCCTTTAATTAATTATCATCATTTAAGTAGATCAAATAAATAATAATGGCCAATTACACGTCATTTAATCGACAACACGGGATTAAATCGATAATTGGTTGTTTATTACTTGTACATTACGATAAAGCGACTTCGGTTGTTTACTATAGTGGTGATTATCGATTTTTTCAAACATGACTAATTAAGTTGCGTGTTTTGTCAGATGACCGTTGTATAGGTGTGATATACAGTTGGAATTAGACCAATTAAGGTGACTGCCGGCCGCATTTCAGGAGATCACGCTATTCACAGTGCAATTAAAGAAGGAATTTGCACAGGGGGAAATTGAATGACCGCTGTCGGCAGATTGGCCTCTGTGCATAGTTGGCCGCTCACACAGATTTGACTGTACAATAGAATCCTTAATCTATTAGGCTTCAGTTTACTATCAAGCTTTCACAGCAGGGGATGGCCATGTCCGACATGGCTCTTGTTTAACATTGTGAAAATCATGTGTCCCCAAATGCTGTAAAACTATTCAGAGTCTACTACCTTAAATTTGATTCTGTGTTATCTTAATCATGTTTTGATCTATTTCAGATATCCTTACCATCCTAGAACACATGAATCACAGTCTAGAACATTGTAGAAAGTCATTATTGAATCATCTGGAACGCAGGAGACAAATATTTCCTCGATTCTACTTCTTATCCATGGAGGATGTGCTACATATAGTTTGTAATGGTAAGTTTGAGGAGAAAGAGCTGTAACCTTGGTAATTAATTGTATGTAAAATATTTACAATAACACTATCAAGTATTTCAAAGGCATAATAATAAAATAAAGACCAATATGGACAAGTAGCTTTTTTATTTCTAAAGCAATAAACAATCATCATCTTTTTACCCTAAAATACTATGCTTGCAATATCCACAAAATGTGTGAAAATCCATAAGCCCAAATATGAAAAGTTGCCACATAAAGATGCTTAAATTGGATATTTTTTTGTTTTGAAGCCTGGAGAAAGTATTATATAAAAATCATATTTTAGCTAGAGCATTAAACCTTGTTTGCTGTTTCTATAATGTATTTAAAAAGACCTCATTTGCATTGGATAAGAAACAGAATTTGTTACAGGCGTAAAATTGTTATAAGCAAATATCCTTTTATGTGGAGCTTATTTTATTTTATTTTGTTTGTTTAATGTTTTTTTATAACTCTTTTTCTAGTTTATATTTAATATGAGCTGCTGTGTGGTAGTGCGTCGGACTGTCAATCTAGAGGTCCCGGGTTTGATCCCCGACGTCGGCACTCATTCTTTCCAACTATTTGTCTCTCACCAATGGGTTGATAATCGTAGACCTATGTGAGATAGCAGCTGGAGGCTAGGAAAGGAAGTGATGGTTGTACAGGTGAGAGAAATACCAGGAATCCATTGTTAGGTGCTCCAGCCATCGCGATATAACTGAAAAATTGTTTAAAGCAGGGTAAAACTTATTCAATCAATCAATTATATCTTTCTTCTAGGTTATGATTTAAATCAAGTGAATCTATATATCAACAAATTGTTTGAGAATGTTGGTTGTCTCATGTATGAAGAAGTGACAGATAGTGATAAATACAACTTTATGATTACTGGAGTACAAAGTACACTGGGAGAAAAGTTAGAATTCCAACAGGTAATTAGTATTGGACAGGTAGTTGGTATTAACCTATTTTGATATGATATCATTTAACATCCATTAAACCATCAAAATCAGTAAGAGAATAATCCTACATAGATGCCCCAAAATCATGTAATAAAAGTTTGGTATAGTACCTTTTAATACACTCATCAAAAGACAGTAAGTATTATGGGATCACCCATTGTGTCCGGCATTCAGGTGGGTGGGCAGCATCCACTTCTTTGTCTGGAGCTTTACTCTAGACTAGAAGCTTGGCAGCTATGTTCCTTTTAATGACTTTTGAGTGCAGTGCACAAAAAAAACACCTCTACCTAGCTACCTTGTGCCAAAATTTCGACATTTTGTGATATCTCTGGTTCTACTGAAGGCATTCACTAAACTTGGTACACATGTTTACCATTGAAATGAACCTATATTATCCAAGGAGATAACTGTAGATGTATTTTGTGCAAATAATACCTCTTTTTTGACTGACTTTCCTTACACCATCCCACAGATTATCACAATCCAGCAACTTCATCCACCATCGAGAAAAAAACAGTCAAGCGTAGGCACCTGTAGGCAGTGCTCTTCTTATTTCCCTGTTTTTGTTTTTCATACTTGGAATCCAGCAGTGTATCTTGTAACAATTTGCTACCTTGTTTCTAAATGTAGACTAACTTGGATCTTGAAAAATATGTGAATGAGTACCTATAAGATAGGATTCGGAAGAAAAATAATAAACAGCTTATATTAAAGATAAATTCATTCTTTTATCCCTACAGCCCGTGACATGTGAAGGTCAGATAGAGATGTGGTTGTCCAGTTTTCTACAGGGTCTAAAGTCAGCGTTACAGTTACAGACAGCTACAGCGCTAGGAGTAGAGAAGCCTCCTGTACGCACTAGACAGATCAGGAGTGCTGGATCTAGGAGGGTCTCCATACCCGTTCAGGAGGCTAAATCAGCTACAAAAAATAAAGGTAAAACATGACATTGATATTAGCTAAAGCAATAGGAGTAGAGAAACCTCCTGTACGCACAAGACAGATCAGGAGTGCTGGATCTAGGAGGATGTCTTTACCTGTACAGGAATCTAAATTAGCTACAAAAAATACAGGTTAATGATTTTATCATTTCTTTATTTCATAATCATTTCATTCAAAATTCTTGGGTTGAATATTGTAAGCTTGATCAGTAATATGCTGGTGCTATGAAGCTTGCACTTGTGAGTTTGATTCCAAACTCGGCCTTTTCTACCTTACTGTTATCTAAACATAAGGACCAATTGGCAACTAACTTTGGGAATTTGTTATAGGGTTGTAGATAGAAATGGTTGAAAAGAAACAAAAGTATTTGTATGTTTTATTTTCAATACATCTAAAGTTTGTAAATTCATTCTAAAAGGAAAAAGTAGACAATAGTTAAAGATCAAATTTGATAGAGAAAGAGCAAGAAACTTTGTCCCCAGAGGAATTGAATGATGTTTAATTGTAAATATTATGCCAAAAAATTTAAGATTGAAAATAGTTCCATTCTTTGTTTGCCTACAGACAAGGAGAAAGATAAAGGCAGTAGAGCTGGTAGTAGGGCTAGTAACCGCACAGCTGGTGGGGCTAGTATCGATGGTAAAAATGGCAACAAAAGTCGTCCTCCATCCGTCACAGAACAGATATTCCCTGATGGAGATACGGACCCTAAAAGGTCATGGACCCTAGACCATGTGACAGAGATTGTGTACCTATCCATGCAAATACAGATGACCGAACAAATTGAGACAGCTTTAACTGATATGGAAGGGGGAAAAGAGGATGCTTTACAGGTACAGCTGATACATATACTTGAGTACCTGGGTATCGGGTAGTGTAACGTTCCTACCCAGGTCCTGAATCATTACCTGTTACCCAACTTTTGTATGAACACTGTATACCTTTGGGGATCAACTTCAAAAAAGAATTGGCTGCCAATCTGGAAGTCGTGGGTTCGATCCCCGGTGGCGGCAAATATCCTTTCCCATATTTGTCTCTCACCAATGGGTAGATAATGGTAAACCTATGGGAGATAGCAGTCGGAGGCTAGGAAAGGGTGTAATGGTAGTACAGGTGAAAGAAATAACAGGAATCCATTGTTAGGTGCTCCGGCCGCCGCGATAACTGCAAAATTGTTGAAAGCGGCATAAAAACCCATTCAAACAAAACAATCAGTCCTAGCTAGTTATTTGTGAGTAACAGACTTGCAACATCTAAGTCCCCAAAAAACATGTTTGAACCCCCTTTACAGAAATTTTTGATTTGCCTTTGTATTTAGTTGAAAAAATGAATATATGGACAGCCATCATCATGTACTAGAGTATCTGCAGGTAACAAGATCTCTGGTACCCAGGTACAGAATTTCTGCTCGATCCAGCTCTATCTACAGGTTAAATATCTTCTAAGTATGACAGGCATCTTTGATAAAGAATTTGAAGACTTTGCAAATACAGATTTGGGGGTTAAGCACAAGACTACACTAGACTACACTGTATAGACACTTAGCACAGTCTTGTGCTTAACCCTCATTATATTGATTAATTTTTTAGGTAACTTACTATGAATGAGCCTTGCTGGCATTTGTTTCTTTTTCAACATCTGTATAGCTCTTGTTCTTAGATTGACTGGTTATAAAATTATCAGATATTTTAACTTTGATTTCTTGCAGCTTTTTTGAAAGAGCAGGTTTTATTTCCCCCAAAAATATCTGAAAAAAGTATGTTGATGAATTTGTTTGTCTTCAAGAAATTCTGTAAGTGATCAAACAAAATTACCCTTTATCAACAATTTAATTCCAATATTATAATGACACTATTTCAGGGTGTGTTGGACAAGATCAATGAGAGCATCAGGGCAACAACAGTCTTATTGAAGGGAATAGAGGGAGAGAAAGAAGTAAAGAAGAAGAAAGATAAGAAGAGAGATGGTAAGACCTTATCTAAACAGATATTATTTTGCAAACTCTTTTCTATAGGGACCATTTTGTCTTTTAAGATATTTCTGTAAGGAATCTGTGTTAAATATCTTATTTCATAACTTTTCCAGAGGGAACGAAAAAATTGATTTATAGTCTGGAATTGAAATGTGTCTCATGGTTTATTCAATAAGAATGCATTCTATTTGTGGATTAATTTCTAGCTATCTCAGGACTATCATTCTGATTTTAAAATCCTTTACCTGCTAATTCTGAATTATCCATTGTTTAATAAACCCAATTCCAAGAATTCTCGAAATAAAAAAGTTTTGAAAAGTTATTGCAAATGAAAAAATTATTTGTTGAAAACAATTTCTTTTTTGCCGAAAAGATTTTCACTCTTAAAAGGCAATAATTTTTTACTTTTTTCTAACAAAATTTTTGTCTTCTGCAACTTTGTTTATGGCTGATATTTTGTATTATGTGATCACCCTTTGCGTCTGGTGTCTGTCTGTCTTGTGTCCGGCGTCTGGACTGCATCCACTCCTTTGCTCAAAACATAATTCTTGTGATTGGATAATGTCTTTTCTATTGTAGACACAGAAGCCATGTCAGAGACCAACTCTGTAGCTGGTGGTACAGCTGGTATGAGGAGCAGTAATGCCCCATCTCTGGGTGCCTCCAGGAAGGGGTCAATGTTTGATATAGCAGCCCTGGATCAGACGCATTCCCCTATACCAGAGGAGGGTGATGGGCAATGTATGTATCATTTTAGATCAGTGCCCAAATATCAGTAATTAATTAACGTTTTAAGCCACCTCTTTGATAGAATAGGGGCACAGTGTTTTTCCATGATCTGTCAATTATTAACTCCACTGGCCGAAGGCCAGCGAGCTATTGTCATGGCGGAGTGTCCGTCGTGCGTCCGTGCGTGCGTCCGTCCGTGCGTCCGTGCGTAAACTTTTTCTTTAAACATCTTCTCCTCCCAAACCAATGGGTGGATTTTAATGAAACTTGGTAGAAATGATCCTTGGGTGGCCCTCTTCTTAAATTGTTCAAAGAATTTTGATTGGCCCCCAAATATGGGCGTGGCAGGGCGTGGCATTTTTTCACTTTGAAATCTTTAAAAATCTTCTCCTCCCAAACCATTGGACCGAATTCAATGAAACTTTACCAAAATGTTCCCTGGGTGATCCTTTACTTAAATTGTTCAAGAATTTTTGATTGGCCCATAAATATGGGCGTGGCAGGGCGGGGCTTATTTTGAGCCCGAAATCTTTAAACCACATCTCTTCCTGAACCACTGGGCCGATTTCAATGAAACTCTACCAAAATGTTCCTTTAGTGACCCTTTACTTAAATTGTTCAAGAAATTTTGATTGGCCCATAAATATGGGCGTGGCAGGGCGGGGCTTATTTTGAGCCCGAAATCTTTAAACGACATCTCCTCCTGAACCACTGGGCCGATTTCAATGAAACTTTACCAAAATGTTCCTTTAGTGACCCTTTACTTAAATTGTTCAAGAAATTTTGATTGGTCCATAAATATGGGCGTGGCAGGGTGGGGCCTATTTTGAGCCCTAAATTTCCGAATGACATCTCCTTCTGAACCTTATGTTTTAATAAGATGGGTGAAGGGTTGCAGGTTCATTGTGATTGAATATTTTGGTGCAATATGGACCAGAACCAGTTAATCATTATTAGATAGGTCTTAGGAGATTTCGGAATGTTAATGTATTCATTTAAAGTAAGCTTTATTTAATGAAAGTCTAAAGATTTTAAAGCCAGTGGAGCGATACAGGCCCTCTTGGGCCTCTTGTAAAAATTGAACCTGTGTGTAACATTTCCAACAATTTCAAATGTACACAAATCAATGACTCTTGACAGTCTGTGCATACGCACAGTCTGACCAGAGTGTTCTCAATGTGATTTTATGGATAGATAAGGCCTTAAAGTAACTGTAGACAGTGAGGCAATCCTCTACTAACACTAAGTAACTGTCTTAGCTGCTAAATGTTTATACCTCATGCAGATGTCAAATTGTTGGAAATGTCACCCTCAGGCTCAATTTATATAAACAAGTGTTGGACTCCCAGTCATTAGGGTCAAGGATTCAATCCCTGGTAACGGCACATATCTTTTCTGACATTTGTCTCCTACCATTGAGTGGATAATCTTAAAGCTTACTGGGATTATCAGTCAGAGGCTTGGAAAGGATTTCGTGGGAGTATTACTTGGAAAAAATACAAGAAATCAATAGTTAGTTTCTCCAGCTGCCATTATATGACTAAACAACAGTTTAAGATGGCAAAGAGAATTAATACAGTGTGAATACCATTTTGTTTCATACCTCCTTGAAATCAACAAAATACTACATTCATTACTTATGATTTAATAACATGAATGTAAATGTAAAGATTTATACACAATAAAGCATATTTCTTACTAGACTACTTTGTATTGAAGCTTACAAAATAGCTGCATCCTCAAAATTGTTTTTGTTTTTAGCTCACCTGAGCACGAAGTGCTCAAGGTGAGCTTTTGTGGTTGGGTGGATGTCAGTCGTTCGTCGTCCATTGTGTGTCGTGTGTCGTGTGTCGTCAACATTTACCTTGTATGCACTCTAGAGGCCACTTTTTTTGCCCAATCAACCTGAAATTTGGTCAGAATGATTGTCTTGATAAAATCTCGGATGAGTTTGAAATTGGGTCAACTGGGGTCAAAAACTAGGTCACGGGGTCAAATCTTAGAAAAACCTTGTATGCACTCTAGAGGTCACATTTTTTGCCCAATCAACCTGAAATTTGGTAAGAATGATTTTCTTGATAAAATCTTGGATGAGTTTGAAATTGGGTCAACTGGGGTCAAAAACTAGGTCACGGGGTCAAATCTTAGAAAAACCTTGTATGCACTCTAGAGGTCTTATTTTTGGTCTGATCAACTTGAAATTTGGTCAGAATGATTGTCTTGATAAAATCTCGGATGAGTTCGAAATTGGGTCAACTGGGTCAAAAACTAGGTCACAGGGTCAAATCTTAGAAAAACCTTGTATGCACTCTAGAGGTCTTATTTTTGTTCTGATCAACTTGAAATTTGGTCAGAATGATTGATTTGATAAAATCTCGGACAATTTTGAAATTGGGTCAACTGGGGTCAAAAACTAGGTCACGGGGTCAAATCTTAGAAAAACCTTGTATGCACTCTAGAGGTCACATTTTTTGTTTGATCAACTTGAAATTTGGTCAGAATGATTGTCTTGATAAAATCTTGCATGAGTTCGAAATTGGGTCACCTGGGGTCAAAGACTAGGTCACGGGGTCAAATCTTAGAAAAACCTTGTATGCACTCTAGGGGTCACATTTTTGGTCTGATCAACTTGAAATTAGGTCAGAATGATTGTCTTGATAAAATCTCGGACAATTTTGAAATTGGGTCAACTGGGGTCAAAAACTAGGTCACAGGGTCAAATCTCTGAAAAACCTTGTGAACACTCTAGAGGCCATATTTTTTGCCCAATCAACCTGAAAATTGGTCAGTATAATTATCTCGATGAAATCTCAGACGAGTTCGAAATTGGGTCACGTGGGGTAAAAAATAGGTCACAGGGTCAAATCTTAGAAAAACCTTGTGGACACTCTAGAGGCCATATTTTTAGCCCAATAGACCTGAAAATTGGTCAGAATGATTATCTTGATGAAATCTAAGACAAGTTAAAAATTGGGTCAAGTGGGGTCAAAAACTAGGTCACAGAGTCAAATCTTAGAAAAACCTTGTGGACACTTTAGAGGCCAAATTTTTAGCCCAAACAACCTGAAAATTTGTCAGATTTAATATCCGGATGAAATCTTGGACAAGTTCAAAATTGGGTCAAGTGGGGTAAAAAACCAGGTCACGGGGTCAAATCTCTGAAAAACCTTGTGAACACTCTAGAGGTCATATTTTTAGCCCAATCAACCTGAAAATTGGTCAGAATGATTATCTTGATGAAATCTAAGACAAGTTAAAAATTGGGTCAAGTGGGGTCAAAAACTAGGTCACAGAGTCAAATCTTAGAAAAACCTTGTGGACACTGTAGAGGCCATAATTTTAGCCCAATAGACCTGAAAATTGGTCAGAATGATTATCTTGATGAAATCTCGGACAAGTTCAAAATTGGGTCAAGTGGGGTCAAAAACTAGGTCACAGGGTCAAATCTTAGAAAAACGTTTTTAGATTGTTATTTCAGGTGAGCGATTAAGGGCCACTATGGCCCTCTTGTTTAGCCAATCAGAACGCTAGAATCTTGATGAACATAAATTAAAATTATTGGTAATTCTCTCAAATCTTCTAGTAATACCCCTCAACATTCAGTCTGTGGACTGTAATACTATGAATCTAGCAGTTAATGTCCCTACTACCAATGAAAAAGGAAAAGGAAGGCCATAGTCTTAAGCATTATTTTCAATAACCTTAATCACTGTCATAATATTGTAAGAGTTGTAAAATACAGCTTCATTCAAGTATTCTGTATTCACTGTATAAAAAACATTGTGGTCCCTGGTTTTGGTCCCTGATTCTGAATATAACTATAGTTTGTCTGACTTCAGCCCTGGTCCACAATGGGCCCTGTAGACCTGACGAACCTGGCTGCCATGTCTCTACCTCCCATGAAAAAAAGAGGAGAAAGAGGCCTATATGGCAACCACCATTTTGAGAAATCTGTTTTATTGTTATAACACACTTGTTTTACAAAATGGTCCTAAAAACAGCTTTTTTAAGCTGAGATCACAACGTTTTGATAATACATAAATTGTAAGATTTAGAATATCAAGAGCTGTCGATAAAGCATGATTTTTCTAATTTCAGCCCTAGTAGAGCCCTCTACCATGGAGCCTGTAGACACCATGAACCTGGCTGCCATGTCATTACCTCCCATGAAAAAAGAGGAGGAGAAGGAGGAGGAGGAGGCTCAAGTGGAGGCCCAGGATGTCAAACTGATGCTCTTCCCAAGTCAGATACACAAATTGAGCTGTCTGCTGTCCCTCCTGGCTCATACCCGTGACCTTGTGGAGAGGTTGATGGATATTGAAGCACCCCGTCCACTCAATAGTTTAGACTGGAAGTCCCAGTTGCAATATAGATTTGCTAAGGAGAATAGAGGAGTTGGTGTGAAGGTGAGTCGTCAAAAGAAGAGAAGAGATTATACTTCAGGCTATGCATGACATTTCCAACAAAATCACATATGAATGTGCAATGTAAAGTCACAATTCAGCCTGCATGTGCAGATGCCTAGTCTAATCAGATTCTTCATTATATGCTCAATAGAAAATTTCTGACAAAAAATGTCGGCTTTCAATTAAAGAACATTTAAAATGCACTGTGTGGCTGTAAAGGCTGCTCAAAATCTGCACATTTCAAGTAATATCACTCCACAAGCAAATTATTTGGAGAGTAACACTTTATAACTGACAAGTGTGATAGTTCAGATTTAAGTTTCAGCACTTGAAATAGAGTAATTTCTTAAATTTACCACATTGATTTTGACATAGGTTATGGCCATGATATTCTTGATTTTTCATGTCCAATCATTCTTGAATAAAATCTAAAACCTTAATCACACATAAGTATGAATCCTTTTCCCTTGTTTAAACAATGTAAAAAAAATTTTTTTTCTTTAATACCTTTTGATGGATCATTGAGAAATGACAATAGATTAACAATTGATAAACTCACCTTCTAACTAACGAAATTATAAAAAACTTAAAACACACTTTTGTTCATTTCACCCTTTCTCTTTTTATTAGCAGAGCACAATACTTGACATCATAATTAATGTTGCTTAGCAATCACTTGCAAAATGATGTGCTTTAAGAAAATTAATCCTAAAAAAATCATATTTTGTCTTTTTTTTGCATTAAAGAAATAGAATATCTATTTGGTTTTTTGATTAAGATCAATTGATATTTCATGAACTCAATGAAATATATAGAGGATAATCATTTGTTTCAGTGTAAGATCGATTTATATATCATTGGGTGAACAACAAAAGCTATCCAAAATATAGCTTTTGTTGTTCACAAAATGAAATATTAATCGATCTTACACGAAAAACAAACGATTATTCTATTTCTTTATAGCAAAAATGAGACAAAATGTGAAATTTCTCGGACATATTTTCATAAAGTGCGTCATTTTGTGTGTGATTGCTATGCAACCTTCATTGTGACATCACTTATTTCGCCCCGCATAGATAATAAGTTTTTGATAATTTCACTACTTTTGCGGTGAGATTATCAAGTGATAATCTACCATTATTTCTCGATAAACCATCGAAAAGCATTAAAGAAAAATTGATCTTACACTGAAACAAACAACCATCCTCCATTTCATACTTCCTTGTACACAAAAAAGAACATCATCATGTGTTAATTATGTTTATTCAGTGTTTGGACGTAGAGATGGAATATGGGTTTGAATATCAAGGATCATCTCCTAGAGAAGTCCTTACACCACAAACAGAGAGAACATTTCTGGCTATGACACAGTCTATCAACAGTTATATGGGAACATTGTGTGTTGGACCAATTGTAAGTAACCTTTTTCTTTGTTTAAGATTTGTTATCAGAAAAGGAAAAAAAAATGTTTGTATTAAGCATTTATTCTTTAAATACTCATAGAAAACAGAGCATTGGACTTATATCAGGTACATTTATTGGTTTTAAATAGTTATTAAGAAAAGTACATGTCTATTTCATACTTTAAAGTTCTTCTAATAGAAATGCTGGATGTTTTTTTTCTGCACTGAATATATTATTATATCGAGGAACTAAATCTTACTCGTGAAGATGTCTAAAATTCTACATCACCATATATAAGGAGCTTATAGTTCTTTTCTTTGCAAATTATACCCTTTGAAAAAAAATGAGTAAGCTTTTTCTGTTTTCCACTAAGTTAAGGTCACAAATTGTAAAAAAAGGCATTTGGATGGGTTTTTTGTGTGTGAAAAACAGATTTTTATTAGTATGATAATAAATTTATCAGTGATCATGTAAGTTTGTGTCATATTTTCAGGATAGTGCCAAGTTTGAGCATGTCCAAGAGTTGAGCAGATCATTTGGACATTCCCTGTACAAGTTTAATTGTACCAAGTCTATGGACTACTATGGCCTACAGGATATATTCAGAGGAATGGCATCCACAGGAAGTTGGATCTGCTTTAACAGCCTCAACTGCTTAGATCCCTCGGTACTTAGCGTGTTCTCTCAGCTCATCAACACCGTACTTGAGGCTCTGAGATCAGGCAAGGCTTCAGTACATCTCCAGGCTGATGATATCCAGCTCAGTCCGCAGGGGGCATGTTTTGCGCTGGTGGACAGTTCTGTACCTGTAGGGTCGACAAATCCAGATAAACTACTCTTGTTCCCATCTGTGACTGCCAAACTGCCAGATTATATTATGAGACAGTTCAGAATTGTGTCTGTGCCTAGACCAGATCTTAAGCTGTGTTTTGAAGTCATGCTGTTTAGTCAAGGTATGTCATATGTTGCCAGACAGCTGCTGTCAGTCAAAAAATTAATCGACCAATCAAAACACTCACTTTTACTGAGATAATAGTGTGTTGAACTCCGACATATTGTTTAAAACATTTCAGCCTGTGCGTGAGATTTCCAACAATTTCAAATATGCGCAAAGCAAAGACTCTGACCAGCCTGTGCATATGCACAGTCCGACCAGAGTCTTTATTATGCGTTTAGTTGATAGATTATGTCTCAAAGTATCTGTAGACCATCAGGCAACTTTACATTTACAGTATGTGGGTGTCGACACTACTCAATGTTTGCACCTCACAAACTTTTCAAATTGTTGGAAATGTCATGCACAGGCTCATTTTTGTGATTGAGCGACTTAAACTTGTAACCACAACTTGGAGTTTACAACATTTAGGTCCCCCTCTAACACCTTGCTGTTTGTTTTATGTCCATTGCAATATACAGTCAATCTTGCTTGATCAAGTGCGTCTTTTAAGCGACCATTTTCAAAATCCCCTTCTTTATATCAAAATATCTGACAAAGTTGATATCAATGGTATGAAAATCATTGTAAATGAATCCTGTTGTTGAAACTCACCAGAATCGTCTCAGTTAGATGATTTTATTGAGTTAAAACAGCAAAGGTTTATTGAGCATTTCAGGATAATGTACATATTCCATCAAAATTGTGTTTCTTATTTGTGAACAAAATGTGTATTAAGAAACCGTTTTTTGATGGTCATATGTATAGTTGCTTAATAGAAGTTTTACTGTATTTTGCAGGTAAATAAAGTTTTAAGATTTATGCCTCCCTTCTAAGAAGATGGGGTAAATAGCTTTGCACTTTTTGGTTGTTCAGTCGGTCTGTCCGTCCGTAGAGCATTTTTTTGTCCGGAGCATTCTTCAAAAAGTATGCAAGCAAGAATCACGAAACTTTACAGGTGGATATATCTCATTGAGGAGAAGTGCAGTGCTCAAGAACCATAACTCTACTCATAATATTTTGTGAGTTATTGTCCTTTGTTGATTGACAAAGAATAGGCTATTGACCTGCTTTTATGGGAGCATGTTTTACAATGTAATGATGAATTTTAAGGTGTGAGAGCTGGATCATGTACAACTTTATGAAACTTACATAATTAAAAGGGCCTTTATGGTAGATGGATTTTCGAAAGCTTTTAGGGGCATGTTTACATTAGTCTTAAAAGCAGCTTAAGGAATCAGGCTATTCATATCATTAGAATCTCAGTTTTGAGGGGTCAATTCAAAACTATTGTAAGTACCTATATATGTATCGCCACTTACAATAGTTTTGCACTGAACCCTTGCTTTGGAAACACCATTATAGAAACTACTATTTCGGAATATAAGCAATAAAGGACGGGTCTCCATAAGGGCCTTTTCGTGGCTAGAATAGATTTCTTTTAAACTTTTGCCATACATACTATGATATAATATGTGTGTACTGACAAAATATTGGCATCTCAAACTTATTGGTTCTAGCTGTGCATTGTGTTAAAAGTGGGTGGGGTAATTTACTACGAACTTGAGTTTCATTTTAAAACTTTTATATCACCCAAATTATTTACTTTTGAGATTGAGGCTACCACACAATACAACAATGAACTTTACCTTAGTTGATATACGGAATTTATTTTGACATATCATATTTTTCATTGCGATTATCTCCCCTTTTTTGTCTTAAGGGAATTTCTTTGTTTTATTTCCTACCGACTTTGCGGGTTTGCACAACACGTTTACAAATCGCCTTGAATATCAAATTCTTTTATTGATTGCAAAGAAAATACAAAACAATTGCCCCAAGTTTTTTTCAGCGAAAATCAATTCATTAATTTTGGAGTTATCTGCCCCTGAATATGAGAAATGAGCAAAATTTAACTTTTAACTGGCATTATCAAGCCAAAGTAAGATAGATTTCAATGATATTTGGTATACTTGTTCCAACACATGAACTCATTTGTGATTTAAACTAATGTTTGTAAAAGGTCAACTTTCAAGGTCACACACCAAGGTCAAAGGTCAAGATTAGCTCAAATTCAGCTTGTCAAGTGCATAACTAATTTATTAACCATCATATTTTAAAGATATTTAGCACAGTTGTTACCCTTGATCAGATATTACATATTTTGAAATGAACTTTTTGATAAGTTCGAGTTCAAGGTCAAATTTCAAGGTCAAATGTCAATATAAGAGTAGTACATGCTAATAGCTATATATCTACCTTATGTTTTTGTAGATCCTTTTGTATGATTTGACAAAAGTGCCTTCTTACATCAGCAAAAATTTAATACAATAAAAAATATATATTATATGTCTAGGCTCAAGGTCACACATAAAGGTCAAAGGTCAAAATAAGCAGAAATTCATCTTTACAAGTGCATTTTCCATTAATTCATTGACAGACTTTAACAATATTTGGCACAGATATTATCGATCACATGCACAAAAATTTCTTTGCAATACATTTAGTGATATGTTGAAGTTCAAGGTCACATATGAAGGTCAAATGTCAAGATAAGCACCAATTTGGCTTGAAAAGTGCATTACTCATTCATTTATTGATATATTTCCACACTTTTTGACAAAGCTGACACCAACCACAACTTCAAGTTATCACTAAATTCATTGTAAAATATTTTTTTGCTTAAGGTGGCAATGGACAGCGGCCTCCCGACTCTATAAACCGGAAGTGGGTTTTCGTTTATTTTACGGCTCTTTTTGCGCGTTGTTTAAAAATACCGGTTTTCGTTAGATTCTGCTTATGAAAATAACGCAGAACAATGATGTTAAAATTCCATAACTTAGCTTCTTTTCAATATTTGATATCAATTGAATGACTGGATCATTTAATTGAACAATAAAAATACCTTAAAAGCGTCATTTAATCAGGAGGGGTCACCATAAAATAACGAAAACTTTCTTATTTGCATGGAAAGGTATGCTGAATTTTTCAACAAATAAAGGAAAAATATGGGTTTTAAACATATCGGAAAATAAGAAAAATTCATTGGGTAATTTCTTAAAAAAATAGCTTTTTTGTTGCATTTTTACCCCGTAAAATTACAAAAATTAGTGCATTTTCAAGTTTTGAAGGCAAAATGTGCAAATACAATTGATCAAAGAGAGATTTTATTGGCAACATCCAATGTGTACATGTATAAGGTCTATCAAAATGTATGTGTCTTTTAGCTATAAGCTTGTACTTAGTTTATACTAGACCTTAAACGAATATAAACGTTTTACTGAAAAATGGCCAATACCACTCAAGGGCAGATAACTCTAGCATGAAAACGAGCATGGAAAGGTACCTTCAAATTTTGATATATTGACTACACAATGTTAATCTACAACATATGTGAGCAAGAAAAAAATTCATTGGGCGGAAAAAAATGACATCATGTGTCCATTGCTACCTTAAGGTGGGTATCCACTGTCAAATATTGTGATTGTATGTCAATAAATGAATGATTAATGCACTTGTGAAGCCAGATTTATGCTTATTTTGAAATTTGACCTTCATATGTGACCTTGAATATCAACATATCACAAAATTCATTTCAAAATATTTGTGTACATGTGATTGGTAATACCTGTGCCAAATTTTGTTAAAGTCTATCAACAAATTAAGGAAAAATGCACTTGTAAAGATGAATTTCTGCTTATTTTGACCTTTGACCTTCATGTGTGACCTTGAGCCTAGACATATCATATAATTTTTTTCTTGAATTACATTTTTGCTGATGAAAGGAGGAACTTTTGTATAATCATTTTAGGATCTACATTAACATAAGGTAGATATAAACCTATTAGCATATACTACTCTTATGTTGACATTTGACCTTGAAATTTGACCTTGAACTCAAACTTATCAAAAAGTTCATTTCAAAATATGTTTTAGTTTATCAAGGGTAACAAATGTGCTAAATATATTTAAAATCTGGGGATAAATAAATTAGTTATGCACTTGACAAGCTGAATTTGAGCGGATTTTGACCTTTGACCTTGGTGCGTGACCTTGAAAGTTGACCTTTTAAAAATATCAGTTTAAATTACAAATGAGTTCATGTGTTGGAACAAATATGCCAAATATCATTGAAATCGATCTTACTTTGGCTTGATAATACCAGTTTAAAGCTATATTTTGCTAATTACTCATATTCAGGGGCAGATAACTCCAAAATTAATGAATTGAATTCCGTGGAAAAAAACTTGGGGCAATTGTTTTGTGTTTTCTTTGCAAACAATAAAAGAAATTTGATTTTCAAGGCTTTTTGTAAACGTGTTGTGCAAACCCACAAAGTCGGTAGGAAATAAAACAAAGAAATTCCCTTAAGACAAAAAAGGGGAGATAATCGCAATGAAAAATATGATATGTCAAAATATATTCCGTATATCAATTAAGGAATAGTTCATTGTTGTATTGTGTGGCAGCCTCAAACTCAAAAGTAAATAATTTGGGTGATATAAAAGTTTCAAAATGAAACTCAAGTTGGTAGTAAATTACCCCACCCACTTTTAACACAGCGCACAGCTAGAACCAATAAGTTTGAGATGCCAATATTTTGTCAGGAGACGCAGGTTATATCAAAGTATGTATGACAAAAGTTTGAAAGAAATCTATTCTAGCCACGAAAAGGCCCTTATGGAGACCCGTCCTTTGATAAATGTAAGATGGTATAAGATTGATCATAGGCTTATTTGGCTTTGCTTTTGATAACCTCCTTTCCAGGTTTTGTAAATGGATCCCAGCTGTCAGAGAAGACAATGATTTTGAAGGAACTGTCATGTAAATTGCTGGGTACCAACTGCTTCATTACAGAGAATGTTTCATTAGGTAAGGGGACCAGCTCAATCTATTCTATGTTTTATTGAGTTTTTATTTCCTATAATTTACAGATGATGAAATAGGTTGCTTAGAACAAACAAAATGAAAATTGATTTTTTCCTTAGTTATAACATAATTTATGATGTATTTTTCAATACATCAGAACTTATTTAATTGCCAGAAAACAATGTAAAAGATTGTTATTGGAAAATATGGAAATTTTGTAATTGAGTTACAAGTTGCTTGAAGAGTAGATGATTTTTTTCTATCTGTAAAATTGAAGATGTTTAGAATCATAGATAATGTAATTCCTATAAAATCCTTATTTGTGTTGGTTTATATATTGTAGAGAAAGCATGCATAGGTAGAAATGTTTTGTGTTTGTTCACATGTTTTGTTGTTTTTAATTTGTGAATTACCAAGATTCTTTATGTTGGTTAGATAGTAAATTTGAAAACAGAGATACTTAGACTGAATTCAGAGAAAAACAGAGAGAAATGTTAAAAATTAGACTTTGAAGAAAATAACTCTCTTGAACAAAATCTGAAAAAAAACACAAAACAATTAAGAATCTTGGGAAATCTAATTGATTTGTGATTAATAATTGTTTGCTCCATTTCAAAGAATTACCCATCCAAAATATCCTTATGTGACCTTTTTAATCAATCTACAAAGATTTATTGTGACCAGATGGAAAATATTACTTTTATCCACAGATGACATTTTCATTGACAATACATAGGGAAAACTTAGAAAAATATCTTGTCATTTACTGATCTGATGGAAGATATGTCTTTTATAAACTAATTTCTACATAAGGAAATTTTTTTAAGTGATCAGAAGGTATGGAACAAATCAGGCAATGAAGGGCCTCTAGTTTTAATACCATTGGTTATTTGAAAATCTAGTTCAGTTTGACAAGGGTTAAAATGGGCTTCTAAGTGCTATATGTTTTGGTAAAAAAAGTGTAATAGGTGTTTGTCTCTTCACATAATGTACCCATTACATTACATATATTTTTTGGCTCCTTTCCTTCCCTACCTACTTTTTATTTCACAGTGATGATACATATATTCACAAAATTTAACATAATTTAAGCCATACCTCTAACAATTAGAATTAATTTTAATATTTTTTACCTTAAATAATCAATAATCAAAAAGTTGTGCCAATTTTTTGTTACTATTGTTTGTTTTAAATGTCCTCAATAAATTTGTAATTAAATAGACGAATTATGACAAAATTTTGTAAAGAAGACAAACGATACATTTCTGAACATGACACCATCATTTTTTGTTCTTTTGATTCTCAAATCATTTTACAGAAAGGAAACAGGTTCTTCAATAGTATGTCCCAAAATATTACTTTTCTTTTGTATGAACATGGTAATTCATAATTTGTAACTTGCATAGAAAATATGACAACTATTTGTGGCCATTGAGGAGTATAAATAAATGTATAAAAAAGAAATCAGTTTGCATTTTAAGAGGTCGCATTTCACTAGAACTCTTAAACTAAGGTAAAATGATAATTCTTAATTCAGAAAATCAGCTAAGTGCCCAAAGTATTGATCCTGGTCAGCCTGGGCAGTCTGACCAGGATCAATACTTATTGCACTACCTTGATTGTCCCTTTTTGCTTGACCAGTCACACTTATTTATTCATATCTATTTTTTCCTATAATTCAGGTGTAGATCTATCAGCAGGATTCAATGGTTGGAGTATCAAAACTCTAAAAGGTGTGGTCAATGAGGCTGGAGCTCATCTAGAACAGTTCACTTCAGAAATCAGTGAAGCAGGTAATAACTGGTAGTGTGTAGTCACACCTTTAATATGGCACTGTCACACTAACACTCTGATTTTAGTCTCCCATCCCAACCTATCTACAAGAAAGAGCTAAATATCATTTTTAGTTTAACAGAAATAAATTCTCTGTGTTAAAAAAAAACAAAAACAAAAAAACTTTTGACCTGAAGGACTATCTACAAACAGTCTTGAGTTTTAGATCAAGGGAATTAAAAGATGTCAGGTTACAAGAAAAATAACAACTATAAGAGATTGAGTAGTTGTCATATTGAAGTTATTTCTAAATGATGATGACAGGTCTGCTTATAGAGAGAGTACTCTAGATGTCAAGTTGCAATATTTCATTTGGCCATTTTCAAAGCACTGTTAACATTAGACTCCCAATCTTCATGTCATGGTTTTGAATTCCCGATTGGCGGCACATACCCCTTCTGATATTTGTCTCCTACCAATCGGTGGATAGCCTTGATAGCAGGTGGAGGCTTAGTTAGGATGTAAGAATTATACTGGTGCAAGAGACCAGGAATTGAGTGTAAGATGCTCCATCTGTCATGATATGAATGAAAAACATGATATAACTGAAAAAACTGTGGAAAAGCAACTTTAGATCTTATTCAAACAAACAAATAAACTAAATATTTCATGAGCACTTACACAAAACTTTTTTGTAGGCCTTTATTTGAATGTATTGACTAGACAATTTAACCCTTTCCTGTATAATCCCTGTTTTTTACGTGCCAATGATTTTATGATTGAGAAAACATTGTGGAAAAAGATGAAATTGCTTTGGACAAGCAATTTCTTCTCTTCCCACACTATTTTCTAAGCTACTGAATGGTTATTGCCAAATTTAATCCACTTAAATTTTGATCTACAAAACCATTGAATTTGGACAGGTCTAAAATTTTCTAAGACAGGAAAGGGTTAAATGAGCATCCACAACATAGGGTTTTAGTGTGAAGTAATGATTAAAGATTAGAATAAATCCCTCTTGAATAAATCCCTCTTATCTCCCTCTTTTAAGATTGACTAGATTTCCAGTACTTTCTACTTTTCGTCTTATATTATCTTACTCTTGTACACTGTGCACAATTCTCTTCTTAATCAAGGAGATGATTTTTGTTCATTGTTCAGATGGAAAAAACTACTTTTAGTTTCACATAACAACTTAAATTAAATGAGCCTGGTAGTGGCATTTTCAACAATTTTACATGTAAACAATTCAAAGCAAGGTCTCCGATCAGTCTTTGCATCCAAACAGTCTGACCAGAGCCATTACTATGTACTCTGTATATAAATAAGGTCTTGATTGTTCTCAGAGAATCACTTATCAGGAAAAAAAATCAGTATTTAACAGTAGGGTTGTAGGCATTTTCTCCACAAATCTAGGGGCCAAGCCAAAAATCTTGGGGCCATGGGTGACTTAGCATCTGTAAGTCTTTTCCCCTGGTGATTATTATTATTGCATTGTCTTATTTCTTAACCCTTTGCTGTTTAATCCCTGCTTATTACGTGCCTGTGATTTTATGATTGAGAAAGCATTGTAAAAAAAGAAGAAATTGCTTCTGACAAGCAATTTCTTCTTTTTCCACACTATTTTCTACCCTACTTAATGGTAATTTTTCAAATTAAATCTTCTTTAAATTTTTGTTTGCAAAACCTTTGAAATTGGACAGGTCCAAAATTTTGTAAAACAGGAAAGGGTTAAGCTGCTAAAAGTTTGTGCCGCACACACATTTGAAACTGCTGGAAATGTCATGCACAGGATTAAGTGTACCTTTCAATGAAACCATGCACTTTTCCTCTCACAGTCAGAGGAGTCAGGGAAACAATACTTCACTTCTTACAAAGCTAACTTGACCCAATATCAATATTCCTCACTGTCATCATGCACTTTATCCTCACAGTTACAGAGAGGTAATAAAAGGGGTTTTCAGGTGGGAAATAGTACTTTATTCCCTTTCTCTCAAAATTTTTGACTGGTCCAAAATGAGAGAATGCTCATGACAATGAAAGTTTTGTGCGATTCAAAGAGAAAAATATCCTGTGTTGTCATAAATATCCTGAAAAATGGTTGAAAAACTATTTTATTTTTTTCACGGTATTTTCCCAGTCTTAAAATCACTGTGATGTAACTACAATGGATTGTACTGGGAAGGGTTGATATGTAATAACCAACTTTTTATGCCCCCGTATCGAGAGATCAGGGGCATATTGTTTTACTCATGTCCGTCTGTCTGTCTGTCCGTCCGTCCATCCGTCTGTCTGTCTGTCCGTCTGTCTGTCTGTCCGTC
The DNA here is from genome assembly GCA_948146395.1 of Fragum whitleyi. NCBI lineage: Eukaryota > Metazoa > Mollusca > Bivalvia > Cardiida > Cardiidae > Fragum > Fragum whitleyi. Next base: position 68,140,326 of record OX411547.1, read on the forward strand.
CGTCTGTCCAAAAACTTAACCCGAAAACTTAACCTTGCCAATATCTTCAAGCCTATTCAAGATACAAAGCTAATATTTGGCATGATGATAGATCTCAATGATCTGCATCCGCTGGTACCAAAGTCAAGGTCATGTGACAAGGTCAAGGTCATCTGTCAAGGTCAAACTTTGAAAAAAAATGCCGTGTCGGGGGCATTTGCGTTTCACAAACACATCTTGTTATTCCTTACTAACACCATTCACTTTTTCCCTCACAGTCACAGGGGAGTCAGAAAGTAGTTTCCAGATGGAAAACAATATTTTAAAATATATATATATATGTGACCTGTCACACAAAAAGCGACCGTTAGGGAACTCCGTAAAATTAACATTTGAAAAAGAGATATGTTCTAGTAAAGGTCAACCAAAAGTCACATTTAAAATGTATGTAGATGTATTATTTTAGATTCAGAAAAATAGCAAAATACAAAAGCCTCAATCCTAGTCAGTCTGTGCAGTCTGCGCAGTCAGACTAGGGTCGACACTTTTTGCACTACCATGATGGTCCTTTTTCCTGTGACGGGTCACATATCTATCCTTAGTGGGCAATCAAAATGTCATATCTACAGCATTATTCAAGCTGCAGATAAGACATTCTACTCGCCCATAATAACATAGAGGATATTGAATGAGTGGTCATTGAATACTGAATTTATTAAACGAGTCATCTATAAACAGATAAAAACGAGGCTGCGCCGAGTTTTTATCTGTTTTAGATGACGAGTTTAATAAATTCTGTATTTTATAAGCACAAATTTTATATTCTGTTTATAATATGTCCCGAATTTTAGCGAAAAATCGTCAAAATTCTTGAAATTCAATGTTTCAATTTTCCGCGAAACTTATAACGCCTGTTCAAAATGACGTCACAAAACATAGATTATGACGTCATTTTTGTGATTACAATAGAGTGTTGCTATTTGCTCTGAGCTCATTTGCATAGTTAATCCACTAGTGTAATAACATCCGTGTAATATCAAAAATATTCAACGGGGTTATTTCACTCCCGCGACGTAGGTCATATTTTAAAGTATAGATATAACCCTGGTAAATATAAGATAACTAACATTGCCCCATATTTATATACCTCACTGACACTATGCACTTTTCACCCACACAGTCACAGAGGAGTCAGAAAGTGGTTTTCAGATGGATGAGGAGCTGGACACAGACAGAGGTGGGTGAACCCGTTACCTGATGACAAAACTGGTGCAAATTGAAAATGTAGAGATGATACTTTACAGGATATGAAAATTGAAAAAAAATATTTGTCAATTTTTGTTGAAAATGTTGTTCCAAACCTAGTAATTGCTTTTAACAATGAGAAATGACTTTTTTTGTCATTTTTCTTCAGTGGGTGATACCTATAAATTTTAGAATGTGTTGTTTTTTGTTTAACTATATTCAGAGATATCAAATATATTTTCATAGTTCATGATTACTGGGCATTTCTTTAATTCAACCAAATACTTTGGATTTATTTTTCTGATTTTTGAAAATTGTATTTATTTCTTAGAAATTATTTGTACTTAAAAAATGTTTTTAGATGGAGTTTTATACATCATAATGGTCTTTTATGATACAGATTTTATCAAGATTGCTGGTTTTGTGATTGGTTAAAAAAATACAAAAATAGCCAAAGAAATAAAAGATTAATAAAACAGCACTATTGAAATCAAACAATTTTCCTATTTGGTATTATATAGCTATCAAACATTGTATGTTTAAAAATTTTAATTTTTCAAAAAAAATCATTTCACTTTTCCACTTTTATTTATGAAGGCCTCTTTAAATAAAATGCCAAGAAATTTTGTTTTGATGGTATTTTATACATTATTGAAAGCACTTCGGTTACAGTTATATTTTGTTTATTAGACAATTTATCCTCTCATTTAAATCAGTTCTTATTTAGGTTTTATTTTATTTGATGATAAGACGATAGGGACATCATCGTTACACTATACCTCCAAAAGCTTTAATGCATCAAAGAAAATTATTTCTTTAAAATTGAAAGTCAATTCAATCTCATAGACATATCTCAAATTATTTCCAGCTGAACAAGTCCTTGAAAATCTAGAAACCAAGACAATTAGACTGGAAGAGAAGGCCTTGGTAACTGCCATCAGAGACACCTTTTTACCTAGGATGATAGGCCGGGATGCCAGTGTATTTGTAACCTTGGTAACAGATGTGTGGCCTCATGTTGATGTTCCAATGGTGTTTGGTGGGGAGGAGGAAATGCTAGATAAACTACCAGAGAGCCAATCACAGCTCAGCTCTAAAACAAGCTCTGCCAGGATACGAACAGCCAAAAGTCAAAGTTCAACTAAATCTGTCAAAGGTAAGTAAGACCATTCAAAAGAGAAGAATCCAAATACTCCAAATAAAACCTTTTTTATGAAAAGATTTGCTGTTTTTACTCACTTGAGGTCTGAAAAGATTTGCTGTTTTTACTCACTTGAGGTCTGAAAAGATTTGCTGTTTTTACTCACTTGAGGTCTGAAAAGATTTGCTGTTTTTACTCTCTTGAGGTCTGAAAAGATTTGCTGTTTTTACTCACTTGAGGTCTGAAATGATTTGCTGTTTTTACTCACTTGAGGTCTGAAATGATTCTTAGATAATTAATTGACTGGTGAAAATTAAGTAGATTTAGGCCCTTTTCCTACTTTTATAAAGTTTAAGAAATTAACCGCAGTTTTGTCCCCAAAGATCTTTGTACATTAAGCTTTCCATCCGAGATATATGTAAGTGTTCCATATGCGAATATTTGAATATGTTTAAATTGTTGCCTATGGCATTTTTTTTTACTTGTATCATCCATTGTTAATATTAGGAGGAAGATATTTATGAATGTTAAATGATACATCTTGTTTTGTAATCCTAAAAAGACATCAAACAGAAGCCAAAAGGTGTTATATATGGCAAGTATTACCAGCCAATATGTGTCAGTGTGTTTGGCTAGAGAAATCTTAGTAGATGTCTTACTTCAGAATTTCATTTTTATTTGTTTTGTTAGTTATGAGGTAATGAATATTTTTTTACTTAAAAAATATAAGGGAATGCTAGGAATATACTTTATAACTATATCTTTGTCTGACCTCAGTATAAGTGTGTGAGCTATATTAGCATTGTTCTTATGCCCCTGCATCAACCAATTGGAGGAATCTTGGCCTTACAATGCTGGAGTAGTTGTTATTTATCTTTGTTGGCTTTGAATTTAAGTTTAATTTTATTTTATGTCATCATCATAGCGCAGTGATAGCGCGTTGGTCTATCATGTGCTGGGTTCCATACCTGACGGCAGCACTCATCCTTTCCTACTATTTGTCTCCCACCAAAGGGTTGAAAGTCTTAGACCTATGTGGGATAGTAGCTGGAGGCTAGGAAAGGATGAAATGGTGGTACCTGTGGGCGAAATACCGAAATAACAGGATCCATTGTTAGGTGCTCCAGCCTCCACAATATAACTGAAAGATCATTAAAAGCAGCGTTAACCCCAAACAAGCCAACTAATCATATTTCTATGTTTTTGAATTTATTTATAACTTCTGTTAAGTAAAAAAAAATATACATGTTATTTCAAATATTTGAAAAAAGATGATTTAGTCTATTTGCAAACATTTCTTACTTTCATTTAGCAAGGCCAAAAAAATTGTATGGCAAGTATTTCAACCTTCACTTTCTTTACAAATGATTATGTAGAGTAGCTAACCAGTAGTTCAGTGATATGTTAGACTTGTCCGTGGCATTGACCCCTGAACCTTTTGTGGAGGTCATTTATTCCTGACTTTTCCTACCTTGGTTATTGAACATTATGAATATATTTATATGGCATTGATCCCTGAACCTTTTGTGGAGGTCATTTCTTCCCGACTTATCTTACCTTGGTTATTGAACATTATGAATATATTTATATGGCTTATCAGGGTTTGACACTAAGGGAATTTGGAGAGTCTGAGACTCCTTATTTTCCTGGTGGGACTCCTTTAAATAGCAAGTTAGGAGTCCATCAGTCTTCCTTGAAACCTTTTAAGACTTTATGAGAATAAAATTTAATGCACAGGTTATTTTCCATTTCAAACCTTCTCTGTCATTGCAAAAGTTGCATGTATCTATTAGTAAATGAAGAAGTGCATCTTTTTGTGGGGGGATTTTGAGGAAAAGAAGAAATTGCTTGTAATAAGCAATTTCTTTTTTCCACAATGTTCTCCCTGTTATACAGTTTTGGACTCCTTCTTTTGAGCTTTGACTCTGTGAATTCATAAGTTTAGAGTTTAATGGACACCATACTCACAAATTTTAGTATCTATCTGTGCAGATCATATGGAATTACTGAAATTTCTCATTTTGCTTACTAGTGTGTTTATCCAAGGATTGTCTGAAGTAATATTGAAGACCTTACAGAGGATCATGATAAAAAATTCTTGATTTGAAATGCATTATAAAGCTTGTGACTTGTTTTCATTTGTTCAAGGTCAATCACATACGGGAAGTGTTAGATAATATGGCAAAATTTGGTTCTTTAATATCATATCCCACTGTTAATCATTTAAAAGCCTACCTGCACTGTTTTAGATACCCTTTTGTAGGCTTTCTTTGTTTTGTTAACGGAAAGTATAATTTCAAGCTATATGAAATAACCCTGTGTTTATTGCACTATTTGCACAATTAGATTTGCTGTATTTAATTTATTTATAGAGCCTTATTTAGCTAGAAAAAACTGGACTCTCATAAATTATAGTAAAAGGAAGAGGAATAATATGTTGTTATATAAGAGACTTTTACAGGACTATTGTAAGTGTGCGCTATGAGAAGTCAGCACCAAAACAAATGACAGTGCCGATAGAAATATGGGCAATTGCAGTAGTTTTTCGATTACTCCTTGAATTGGGTTAGTGGACCCATAACAATTCGGAACTCATGTTCTTTCATTATATTTTCAAGGGTTTCCTAATGAAATCATAAGGAAACCTCAGTCAACACTGTTAAACACAACTTTTTGGGGTCCTCTACCTAAAAGTAATTCAACTGACTCCTCTCAGTATGCTATACAAAATAAATACTTCCACTTTTTTGCACAAATTAGAAAGAGATAAGTCTAATCATTTCATTGAAAAATATATATCCCTGATCTTTCAGGAATAATTTGTTTTCAGAATTTGTCTTTCAAATGAGATGCTTTTCTTTTCTTTTTCATCATTTACAAAGTTTTTGCATCCACAAGGCTCTGTCATATTTCATTATATCTCAACATCATCAACTTGCTATAATGATCTTGAATGCAAAAAAAAACCATACAACATTATCACTAGCAATAAGTAATAATTTGTTTTTGGGTGTTTTGATTTGCAGTGCAGACTATAATTTGTGAAAGGGAAGTGTATTTGTTAGGTAAACATTATTTTTGTTATGACATTGAATTTTTTTAAAAGAATGGATTTGTTTTTTTTTTGTCCAGAATCCATCAATCTAAACACTCCAGTTGTAAACATGGCCCAGGGAGACAGATTTGCCTATGTTGATCCCAACCAAAAACAGATACTAGAGGACATACAAGATGCTATTGCCGTGGCAACAGGTGACCTTGGCCTTCTACCTGGGGTCGCATTCCAGGCTAGAGTAGCCCAGCTGGCTCACCTCAACTCAGCGCATCAAACTGTGAGTAAATATATTTCAATTTTAAACAAACTCCCATTGTCATACTTGCAATTTTCATTTCCAAAATTAAGAAAGTAGCCTTTTTATTGAAGACAGGTTTACCTGTCTTTCAATATAGGGATCGTCGCCATCGGTTTTTGATAACAAACCTACATGTGTCATCACGCTCAAAAAAGTAGACCTATTCATAAAAATAAACGCGGCAAAAATAATCAATAGTGTAGCAATAAACCGTAAAATTTTGGTGCTGACCTAAATTCTGGCCTGGACCTCAGGGGAGTGAACACGTGATCTATGCAGAAGTTGCCGGCAGAAACGTGTTTTACATTCGTAAGTGGTGCTGTTTTAGGGCGTTTTCGGCTGCAATCTTTTGCATTTGCTCCAAATTTTCAATTGCATCCTACAACTGTTTTTATGCATAGCATTGGCAAGCTATTTTCAGTTCCCCATTTTAGACTCCCTATTTCTCGTTAAATTGTGTGTTTGTGTGTCCATAAGGTTGCTTTATCGTCGTATTGTCGTAGTGTAAATGGATAAAAACTAAAATAGCACAAGGCTATTTGAATAAACTCGTAAACCCTTGGAATTTCGTAGGTTTGAATTTTTACTAGGATTTACGGAGAAATTTCGATGGCTTATCAAATTACTTTATCATCAGGCTTGTTTTGTCTATCCATATTGTACAGCATTCGGAACATCACTCGGTCATTTCCGTAAACGGCAACAGATCGTGATCGTGATATTCACTCGGCAATCATCGGGCGATCTCCGAAGTCTCAGATCTATCTAAATGTAGGTTACGGAATCGGCCGAGTTGTGGCGAATGCGTTAGATTGGCCAAGTGGTGTTCCGAATGGCCTATACAGTAGTACCACGCATGCGCGACCCCGGTTTTGAGTTTCCACTTTTGTTTTCGACAATTTTCTGACAATAACAATCAAAGTGCTGTCAGCACTGTAAATCGGACATCATTGAGAGGCTGGGATAGTGCAATAGTTCGCCAATCAAAAGGGCTCAAATTGGACAATAAAAGTTGGTAAAATATTTGCCCAATTTGTGATTTTTTTGTCTTATCACTCCATCGCCAGCTCATCCAACCTCGTGGGTCCGATTTTGAAAGTTTGCTGATTCGATAGCCCTCTGCTAGTCTAAATTATTTCTTAGCAGATTTTTTTATGTTGTTATAATGAGCACACGCCAAGCTAAAAGCTTGTCTGTTAATATTATTCCTCTCTCTAGAGTTTAAAAGCCTGTTTAGCAACAAAACATTTTTCATTAAACTATTTACAATTTTGATTACCAACATGTTTGTTTTTCAAGCATTGGGTTTTACCAAATACTATAAATGCATTTTCCCTCAAGAAACACGTGAAATCGGCAACTATGCTATTTATATCTTTGGTTTCTGACCAACCGATTAAATGTAGCAGCACTCTATGATTATTCATGTGTTATTCTAAAAAGAGATCGCCCTTACTGCTATCCTTTATCATTCTATCGTATGTTTTTGTCGGTTTATTTGTTGTTGAATAATTTTTCTTCATACTCAAATTTGAATTTATTGAAAATAGGATTGGAGCGTGATCAGAGTGCTCATTGAAATCAAATATTTCAAAATTACAAAATATTTCTATATGTTAACACATAGTCAACAGTACTCATTCCACCAGTAGACTTCCCACGCTCCCTGTCAGAGTGCAGACGACCATTGACCAATGACAAATAACTTAATTGACACATTTCGAGCAGACGATGTCCATTTGCATCTACCACGTGGTCTGAATTTACGCTTGGGTTTTGACCGAGTGATAATCATAACAGAATTTGATTGGTTGTCAGCCCTACAACTGGTAAATGACTGTTCGAGAAAAAACTCAGAGCAGTAATATTGTAAGTGCTACAAATTTATTTTACAGTTAACCTATTGTACGTTTCAACTCCTTTACTCAACCGAAAATCTTGTTATAAACACTGAAAATACTAACTGGTAATTACTAAAACCGAAAATTACATCAAATTTTGTATTAGCCTCTTCTCTATTTGTCGAAAAGTAAATAAGATAAAAACAAAGTTTGTAGATTGTGACTGAAAAGGCCGTTTCTTCGGTGTTTGAAAACACATAATTTGGTTGAACACATTGCTCAGAAGATAAAGGTAAAAATGTAGTAGGTCAAACAGACTGGATTTCTTGAAACGGTATAAATCTCCGATTTAAAAACTGTTTTGGAAACTGGAATGGATTTATTTGTAGCATTCTGGAGTGGACTTTGAAAGAATTCTACTCAAGGTGATAAATGCTGTAGCTCGGGAGTTCATTTAACGATCTGTCATTATAACATTGCTATTCAATCTATTATGAATTTATATATTTTCGAAAGAATTTACGATAACAAGCATGCAGTTCTAATTCTGAGCCAACCTAAACTTAGAAAACATCGAGTCGACGAAGACCTTCATGCAACCTTCTCAACAAAGACCGACCACGCCGTTTTCGTTCAAAAATACAGACTAACTTGGCAGAAACAAGCTTATTTGTCATAAGTACCTCTACGAATTTTAATGTTGTTTTTTATTTGTGAATCATTTGTTTTAGTATATGACATTTCACTTCGATAGCGAGATAGACAATACACGATCTAAAAATACATCGTGTTATTTATATAAGCAGAAAGTAGACTTGAAGCTTTAATGTTTTGCTGAGTATATTAATAGTTTCTTCGATCTAGAGGATTGCAATTATAAGGGACGAGTGTCTTTTTCACTGCGTTTATTGGGGTATAAAGTGCAATTGCCTTAGCACATGTCTTAATCATAACGCCCTACGGGCGTTATTTGCCATGTGCTAAGGCACTTTATACCCCAATAAATGCAGTGAAAAAGACACTCATCCCTATAATAAAACAGGGTTGCAATAATTCATATGAGTTTTTAGAATACAGGAATTGCCACCATATTTCTGTTGGTTAAATGAATATTTTTCATTTATGATATTTAAAACTTACACTTGGGGATGAATAGCGATTATGAAGGCAGTTACCCTCTTGTTAAGCTTGAATTGGCTAGAGGGATAGGTTTATCTGGAAGTGATGAGTCTTCAAAGTAAAGCATATTCATTTGTTAGGAAGGTGCAGTTTCCATATGTAACCATCAATGATTGTTTAAAATTTTTGATTCCCACTCAAGAGATCTTCTCAAAACGCCACAATTTTCATTCCAATTGTTAATATTCAGTCCTGTCTTCAATTCAGGCCTTTCAGGCCTTTGATTTTCTCCAACTAACAGTTAAGGGAAACATAACAATCTTCTTCATAACAACAATTTGTAACATTAACGAAAATAGAGGGTTTTTTTTGTTAAAAGTTTCATGATAAAAGTCTGTGTTTCAGTGCACAGTTTGTTTGTGTTGTTTTAAGTTTGAGGATCTAATCTTTCTGCAAAATATGCTTACTTAAAACATTCGAAACCCTTTCGTGGTGTACAATATTTGGACAAACAGGTCCAAACTAGCATTGCAGACCCTGATATCAATCTGCTCCTCAAGGAATAGTTTGATAAGGGTCTTCAACCTTTGCCTCTCACTTAGCCTTGTTTGGAAATATTTACAGTTTTAGCTTGGCTGTTTTCTTAGAAAACCTGAGGTATTTTGATGACTTTGTGTCAGTCCCATTAGTACTGTTGTTGGCGTTGGTGTAGGCATGATAAACTTGAACCTTGGTCATATCACTTGCTATTGAAGATATCTTCATGAATCTTGGCATGTGTGTTCTCTATCACAAGAGCTATCCAGACTAACACATGGAATACAACTGGAAGCACTTTTGTAAGAGTTATGCCCCCTTTTCTTGGCAAGATATATCCAGGCTATCAAAGGGGATAACTCTGGAAGCATTTGTGTTAGAGTTACGCCCTCTTTTCAAATTTGTTTTTTGCACTGGCCAGCACCTGCAGTCGAGCCTTGCACCTGTAGGGGATAATCTTATTTTATTCCAGTCTCTAAGAATAAAGAACAATAATTTTCCATCCTTCCATCATATGTAAATTACGGTTTTCTCTGTTTCTTTAGATATTTGTGGTTGGACCTGCTGGCTGTGGAAAGAGTGAGTGTATCAAGACATTTGCTGTGGCAGAGAGAGAACGAGGCAAGACAATCAGTGTACAAACTGTGTTTGCTAAGGCTGTTGAATCTGAAGAACTCATGGGACATTTTGATCAAAAGACAAAGTATGTGGATAACTTTTGGTTAAAAGCCATTCTTAGTAAGAGGTCATTTAATATTGGTTCTAATTCTCATTTTAAGCTCCTTAACACTTAAAAATAGAAGCAGTCAAAGGCAGTTACTATTTTGTGGGTCTATCTGTCATGGGGTCCAAGGTGGGATCCCAATTTGTGGCAATTATCATTTCTAACACTTTTCACCCTCAAATAGTTGGGTAATCGAAAAACCAAGTGGGGTGATCAGCTTGAGATATATCTTCTAAATCATATACATTAAAAACGGTATTTTGACCACTTATGGGACCACCAAAAAACAGTTGTTAAAGAAAATGGTTTCCTAGTGCACATTTTGTTTACAAATAAGAAATATAACTTTGATTCAATATGTATGTACTTGAGAATTTCTTAATAATGCTATGTTGTTGAAACTCATTAGAAATGAGCTTAACCCTTTCCTGTTTCACAAAACTTTGGACCCAAGGTTTGCTGGCGAAAATTAAAAGTGGATTTAATTTAAAAAATAACCATTCAGTAGGGTAGAAAATAGTGTGGAAAAAGATGAAATTGCTTGTCAGAAGCAATTTCTTCTTTTTTCACAATGTTTTCTCAATCATAAAATCACAGGCACGTAAAAAGCAGGGACTAAACAGCAAAGGGCTAATGAGACATTTCTGGTGAGTTTTAACAATAACAACAAAATATTTGGATTTTAAAAGGGGATTTTAATCTTTATAAGAATGATGGCTTGATGGACATGGTCACTCATGCAACATTGATGGTACCACATTATCGAAAAAACAAATCTTTTGCTATGGGAAGACAATATGATTTATCAAGGCAATTTTTTTTAACAACAACAGAATGAGAAATAGAGCTCCAATAAATGGCCCTTACTGAGAATGGTCATGTTTTGACCCATATTTACTCATCATTAGTTCTTAAGTTAATGTTGTGAGGTCTTCAAATGTTGTGTTAACTCTGTAGAATAGTACTGACAAATCTAAAATCTTCTGTACAGGTGTTTGACTTTCAGTTATATTTTAGATGTTATTCTGTGGATGGTGAATTTAATCATTCTAATTTGTAAATTTATATGTCTGAAGTTGACATTTCAAATTCATCCATTGGTACTCATTCTTTCCAACTATTTGTCTCTTACCAATAGGTTGATAATCGTAGACCTATGGGAGATAGCAGCTGGAGGCTAGGAAAGAATGTGGTGGTTGTACCGGTGAGAGAAATACCAGGAATCCATTGTTAGGTGCTCCAGTTGCCACGATATAACTGAAATAATGTTGAAAGTGGCCTTAACCCTATACCAAACAACAAAATTTCAGGGTGGTCCAATTTGAAAGCTGCTGCAGACGACAAAATAAATTATATCAAAGGTAGAAAATGTGTATTGTTTAGCATAGAAAACATTGAGACCAAAGGAGAAAATGCTGATGATCAGCATTTTCTTCTTTTGCCACAATTTTTTCCTAAGCCTTCTCTAATAGAGACGTCAAAACCTGGTCTTGTTTGGGAAAGGGTTTTAAAGTCCATTCTATCAATCAAATTCATCCTGTTGAAAACGCTACTCCTTAGCTAACTTTCAATAACTTCAGGGCCCAAGTATATTAATTTTGTCTCAGGCTCAGTTCAAAATTTTCTCAAATTTCAATTTTGAGATTAAAGCCGTAATTCTGTTTCATTACTCATTTTAATGTATAAACATAAAAGATGATATGAATAAGTTGTTATAAATAGCAACTTATTAACATTATCTTTTATTTACATACATTTATTTGAATTTAAAATTTGAGAAAATTGAGCCTTAGCCTGAGAAAAGTTTTATAACCTCGGGCCCTTGTAGTCAACTTGATGATTGTAATGCGAGAAATACCAGGATTTCGTTTTTAGAAGCTCTAACTGTGGTGTTAACATTGGAAAACTGTCAAAAACAGTGTTAAATCCCATTCTAACAAAAACAAATTAGTTTTTTATAAATGAATTAGCATATTTTTTATGTAACCATTTGCAAATATGTAAAGATAAAAGATTGAATATTTGAGTTAAGTTATTGAAGATTTACAAGTTAAATATATATTCTTATTTCACAGCAGTTCAAATGCCCATAGTAAAAAATGGTAAGATAAGTTTGTCCAAGATATACTAGAATATTTTATCACCTTATAATGTCAAGTTCAGCATCAGATTCAAATTCATTTTTAAAGTGTATCCTATATGGAAATTACGGGACCATCTTGAAATTGCACAAAGTCTTCCCCCTAGCTTACTGAGATATGAACTTTTAGAACATGGTTGATTTTCTAAATCCAAAATAATCATTGTACCTTCCTGAGAATGTGCCCTTAGGTTGATCTATACTCGAATCAATCTCTTTCACAAATTTTTATTTTTACAGAATATCCAGTTGGTTCTTTTATGTCTGATTGGTCACAATAAAATAGATGAAATTTTTTCACAAAGAGATTTTTTTTAATTTGTTCAATGAAAAATAATCTTTAACTTCTATCCTCAAGCAGCAAAGGAATAAACTGTAAATGCTGAACCTGACTTATGTTTTACATTTAAGGAGCTCTACTATGTGTTATATATATATTGATGGCTCAGTGCGAAACAGTTGTAACTCCCTATATATTTTATAGGGAGTTACAACTGTTTTGCGCTGAGCCATCAATATGTTGATTTTGCCATGCTTAATATTTGATATACTACATTTTACATTTTTTTCCTGTACGAAATTCATGGTAGAGCTCCTGCAAAGTCACAGAGATTTTACGGTTATCTAATATCCCATGAAATCCATTTGATTTACCATACCTTAGATGTACTGTTTTCTTGGTCTTATGATTAGATTTTCAGACTTATTGCCTATTGCCAATTGTAGATAAGAAAATGAAAAAATATTTTGTAAATTCCACAATATTGGTTTAGCTTTTAGTATGGCACTTTTGAAGTTTACATATTTGAAACTTTATTTTTCCAATGTAATCATCTTTGCATAAAATCTGACTAGATCATTTATATATTTAAGTCTTTTTTTTCAACCCCTTATTAACTTTGAAGTAGTTTTTCAAAAAAAATCTATTTTATTGTACTGCCATTTGGTTAATCATGTTCCACATAATTTATTGAATTTCACTTCCCATAAACCCTTGATGGGCCCCACAGAGAGAGATAACGCAGCAATCCAGCAGCCAGTAATCAGAACGAGGCGTCCTTCAGCCAGCATCAACACGTGTTTTTTGTGGATCAGGAAATTAATAATTAATTATAGATTACGGACTTAGCAATTTCTGCTGTCGTAAGTACGATTAAATTCTCACGTGAAGATTTAAATTTCACGGCGTTTTTTTTTTTTTTTTTTTTTTTTTTTAAGACGAATTAATAGCGCAATTTATTCAATTTATTAAAAATTAAGATTTAAAATTAAGCTGGATCCCTTCTTCGGAGTACCTACAATGCGGTCGCGATTAATAGATAGAGAAATAGCTGGACATCTACTGCATTAAGATTTAAAACGGTCGAGAAAATCGGAACAGGATTGCTTTATGTCGGGATGACGGAGAAAGTACAAATCATTACGGTCACGGTCTCGGACATAAAATGGGGTACCCCATAAAATGTCCAGGGGGATGATGCGTTATCCCCTGGGGTCTTGGAAGTGTTGCGGTGAAATATTTCCAAAATAGCCAATGGTGCAAAACCGAGAAATTCGGGTTTTAAGACCATTTATGAAGAATCGGCGCACGCCAATGATATGATTCTTTGAGACCATCGTCGCTACAACGGTAGTTAGCAATAGAAGAATCGGCCGAAAGGCCAATGATATGGTTCTTTGTGACCGTCGTCACTACATCGGTAGTGAGAAATTGAAGAATCGGCCGACAAGCCACTGATATGATTCTTTGAGACCGTCGTCACTACATCGGAAGTGAAAAATTAAAGAATCGGCCGACAGGCCACTGATATGATTCTTTGTGACCGTCGTCACAACATCGGCGTCGGAAATCATTATTTAAGAATCGGCCGACAGGCCACTGATATGATTCTGTTTGACTGCCTTCACTACATCGGTAGCGAAAAACATGAAAAGCGACCAAGAAAACACGGATATAATTCTTCGGATCGTCGTGGCTACATTGGTAGTGTGAAATTCTCAGTTTGCGCGGATTGCGCAGAATCGACACAAACTACTAATATGATTATTTGTAACTTGGTCGTTCGGAAACCGTTCAAAATACGGAACCGATTGTTTTTTACACAGGAAGACCTGGCTTTGTCATTTAATATGGCATATGACTTATATCCGGACTTTGTAGATTTAAAGTTAAAAACTTGCTCGGAAGGTAGCTTTCGGTCCGCCACGTAGTTGACTACCTGTCGAATTTTTCTACAGTTCCCATGGGAAGATGGACTAAAGAACCATCATTATCATAAACAAATCAAGATAATATCGAGATTCCGAGGGATGGCAGGTCCCTGTTTACTTAACTTATTGATTTCTCATGGGAAAGTTTTGGTTATGCAGTACACCTGTCCAGGGCCGCTGGGTTTTTTGGGATCCCGACTAACTCTTCGCGCGTGTTCTCGATAACAAAGAAATTGTGTTTATAATATCGATTGTTTTTTATAGAATTTTAAATTCTCTGTGTAATGGATAGCACGTTTCGGGAAAAATAGGATATTGAACAATAAGGGTGAGTAAAGTATATTGTTATTTCGATTTTATTACAGAATCATGAGTTCTGAGAAAAACGAAATCCCCGCTTTGAGCCCCGTGGAAAAGATGGTGAAGAGGGGTGAGGCTATTTTTAGCCAGCTGGAAAAGCGAATGACCGAGTTTTCCGGCATTGCCAAAACAGTCGGGGAGTTGTCATGTGAAATGAAAGGTCTCAAATCGGAGGTAAACAAAATGAAGGCGACCGAAAATATGCCAGGCACGTCTAAAAGAAAGCGACATGAAAGCGTGTCCGACGACGACGAGGAAACAAACGATAACGAAGGATGGATCGACATTGACACCTACGTGGCCCCGGACAACAATTCTCTGACTGAGTCAGATAATTCTGAATTCAATGATTTTGACGAGTTCTTCACCGAAGAACAAGAAGTGGGTCCAGAAATTGACTCCAAACTGGCAGACGTTGTCAATAAAACGGTCCGATTCAAAGGATCCGCTGATAAAATAAAGGACCTTAAACAGACACACAAACGGCCTGTCAACGCTGAATGGCTTCAGGTGGCCAAAATTGAAGAATGCATCTGGCGTCAATTACCTCCTCAAACAAAATTTTCTGATCTTGCTGCACAAAAGTCCCTTGGTATTTTGACACAAGTAGCTGTTCCTCTGGTAAAAGCTTTAGGAATGGCACAAAAAGCAGATCCAAAGTTGAGAGTATTGATCACGGACACATTCAAACTACTCGCCGACGGAATCCAAACTACCAATCAGACCAGACGAGAAAAAGTGAAAAGAGATTTGGATAACCGTTTTAAGTCTTTGGCAGATAGGGAGATGTCAGCCAACAAGTTATTTGGGGAGAATCTGCCGGAAGCAGTGAAATCTCTCACAGATTCAAAACTCCCAATAGTAACCAGTCCAAGAAACAACAACAGCAAAAGCTACAAGAAGCCTTTTTTAGCCAAAAAGGTGGGGGGTTGGCAAAATTACAGGGGGAAGAAGACAACAAGCAGACAACAATTGAAAACAATGCACAACCCAGGAACCAGGAGGCCACAAAATCAGGGAACCAAATATCTCAAACGACGATAAGTGTAAGTAATAACACTTACACATTAAAAAACACCAAAGAAAATTTTGTAGCAGGAAAAACAAAACTAAACTTAGAAAAATGGCAAGAATTAACATCAGATCAATGGATTTTAAAAACAATTTGTGGTTACAAAATAGAAACAATAGACACTCCCAAACAAATAAAGATTCCTAGCTCATATTACTTTAACCTACAAGAAAACAATCAAATTAATTTAGAAATTAACAAATTCTTAGAATCAAAAATAATTGAACCAGTGGAAAATCATTGTGAGCAGAACGAATATATATCTAACATTTTTTACAGAGAAAAGAGTAATGGAAATATTCAACTTATTTTAAATCTTAAAAGTTTTAATGAACAATTTATTTCTCCTATTCATTTCAAAATGGAAACTTTGCAATCAGCTGTATCTTCTATGAGGAAAAATTGTTGGTTTGCATCTGTTGATTTGACAGATGCATATTATTCTATACCAGTAGCAAAGGAAGATCGAAAATATCTCAGGTTCTGGTATGAGGGTAAAAAATATGAATACTGCGCACTCGTGATGGGTTTAAGTTCAAGTCCTCGGGTTTTCTCAAAAATTCTTAAACCAGTATTTGCAACCCTAAGATCACAAGGTCATGTAAGTTCAGCCTATATAGATGATTCATGTTTACAAAGTTCAACATATGAAAAATGCGAACAAAATATTTTAGATACTGTAAAACTACTAGATTCTTTGGGATTGACAATAAACTTAGAAAAATCAGTGCTTATACCCTGCCAAAAAATAATATTTCTTGGTTTTGTCCTTTGCTCTATTTCAATGACAATATCCCTTACAGAGGAGAGAAAAATAGAACTTGTCTCTCTTTGTAAAAAGTTTATACTAAAAAGAAGAACAACAATTCGACTGTTCTCAAAATTAGTCGGCAAACTAGTGGCTGCAGAACCAGGGGTTGAATATGCCACTTTAAATATACGGCCCCTTGAGAAAGAGAGAGACAAATACTTGAAAGTCAATAAAGGAAATTTTGATAGTTACATGAAAATTAATCAGTCATGTCACCTTTCTTTAAATTGGTGGATAAAAAATGTTCAGGACAGCTACAAATTGATCTCACATGGAAAACCAAAATTGGTAATTTACACTGATTCCTCAATGGTAGGTTGGGGGGGGCTATTGTGAGACTGATGGTAGGAAAACTAGAGGAAAATGGTCAATAGAAGAACAGGATTCTCACATAAACATTTTAGAATTAAAGGCATGTCAATTGACTTTAATGGCATTGTGTCAGAATACCAGTAAAACTCATATCAAGGTCTATATGGACAATACAACTAGTGTTTCTTACATATCAAAATTTGGGGGAAAAAAGATGGAATTAAATAATATTGCCCGATCAATTTGGAACTGGTGCATTGAAAGACAAATTCATCTGACAGCTGCTCATGTGGCTGGGTCCTGCAATAAAGAAGCCGACCGGCTTTCGCGCAAATGCAATGATGATCTGGAATGGTCCCTAGATAAGTCAATTTTTGTCAAGATAAAAAACATTTATCCTTACATGACTGTGGATCTTTTTGCTTCTAGAATAAACAACAAAATTGATAAATACTGCACAAGGTACCCTGATTTTCAAGCATGGAAGATTGATGCATTTAGTTTTTGTTGGGACAAAATTTTTTTCTATATGTTCCCTCCTTTCAGTCTGATTACAAGAATTCTACAAAAAGTGGAAGAAGACCAAGCCACAGGAGTACTCATAGCCCCTCTGTGGCCAACTCAGTGTTGGTGGCCCAGCCTTCTACATCTTATATGGGGACCATGCCACCTACTCCCACCAACACAGACAATCCTGTCATTGCCTCACAAACCTCATCTACAACATCCCCTCAAAAAATTGAGGCTAGGTGTTTTTCCTATATCGGGAAGGCACTCAAGGCACAAGGAGTACCTACAAAAGCTCGGGAACTTATCCTTCAATCTTGGCAAAAATCAACAAAGTGGCAATACAACCGATATGTTGAACAATGGATACATTTCTGTGGGAAATGCCATGATCCCACTCAAGCAAATATAAACCTAATTCTAAAATTTCTTTCACAATTGTTTGAAAAGGGGACTCGTTATAGTGCTCTGAATACAGCTAGATCTGCTCTTAGTACTTTTATTAAACTTTGTAGTAATACAGATATCCATGATAATGGACACATTTCAAGATTTATGAAAGGATGCTTTAAGTTAAGACCAACTTTACCCAAATATACAGTTATTTGGGATGTTGACATTGTACTACGATTTTTTCGACAACAAAATTGTGTCACACTATTACAACTATCACAAAAATTATGTATGTTGTACTTATTGGTAACAGCTCAACGCTGTCAAACTTTACACTTGTTAAATTTGAATGATGTAAAATTTAATTATGATAAGAATCAAGTGACGATTCAAAATAGTTCCGTTCTGAAACAATCAAGACCAGGTTTTCAGCTACAAACAGTCAATTTAGTTAAATTCTCTGAGGAAAAGTTATGTTTTGTTAAGTGTTTAGAGGAATATTTACTAAGGACAGAACCTCTAAGACAAAGCGAGAGGTTAATTATTAGTACAATGAGCCCTCATAAAGGGGTTTCTCGCAGTACAATTAGTCGCTGGATAAAATCTGTTATGCAAAAAGCTGGATTAGGGAATAACTATGCTCCTCACAGTACTAGAGCTGCCGCTACATCAAGGGCAAAACAAACAGGGGTGGATCTGGGTACCATCATAAAGACTGCAGGCTGGTCAAATGCTAAAACATTCGCCCGCTTTTATGACAAAATCATTGAAAACCCAGCAACAGTTCAAAAAGCAATAATGGCGGGAAATTAATGGAATGCGATTGTTGTACATATGTATGTTTCTTTTACATGATTTCTACTGATGATGCTGTCTAAAGCTTGTGTAAATAAATATTAAAAACATCATTGGTTAGTTAAAATTGTAATTTCAAAATACAAGCTCTCAAATCTCTGTGGGGCCCATCAAGGGTTTATGGGAAGTGAAATTGAAAAATTAACCAAGACTTACCTTCGAAGATGGGAAGTTGAAGGTTGATTCCAATTTCACTGACCATAAACTCCTTGAGGGCTCACACACCCTCCCTAAACCCACCCAATGGGGAAAGTATTTCGAAATTATCAATAAATGTAATTACTTCTAAGCTCTATAAGTGAAATTATCAATATATAAAATAATGACAACCAAGTTTGATAATAATATTGCGGAACTCGGATTCGTTTATCTCTAAAACCTGATTACTGGCTGCTGGATTGCTGCGTTATCTCTCTCTGTGTGAGCCCTCAAGGAGTTTATGGTCAGTGAAATTGGAATCAACCTTCAACTTCCCATCTTCGAAGGTAAGTCTTGGTTAATTTTTCAATTTACCAATAATTGCTGGGAATGACTTGACATCACACCACGGAAGCAATAAGCTACTTTGTAGAATGATTGTGTGTGTAGATCCAAGAGTAGTATGTATTTACATAACTCCACTCAAGGCTGTAGTTTTTTCATATTTTTGGGGGTATTAACGGTATGAATAGTTACACAGTAAGATACAAGATTATAAAAAAAGAATTGAGAAACAATTCATTTTGTTTAAATTAGTATAGATAATTGAACTCAAATGATTATCTTTAATTTAACATAATGTCAAACTAGATTCACTCTGGAAAATTCAAATAGAAAAATAGATCAAATGAATACAATAAAACAAATACTAATATGCCAAAGATGAATAATGTATTTTGTAAATTTGTGATTTCAAAGGAATTTGATATATCAAAATATATTGGCTTTTGTCTTTATTTGACCAGTCAATTATGATGATCTCTAAAACAAAGCTAAAAGATTTATCTGCATGGTTCAGCCCTGTATTCAGGATGATAAAATGGTGCAAACAGTTTTCCAATTATACCCTGCTTTGCACTTGCATTTGCATGCAAAGCAGGGTATAATTGGAAAACTGTTTGCGCCCTTTTGTCATTCTGAACGCAGGGCAGGTCTTGTGTTTAATGTCTAAGTAACTGTTTCAGGTGTTTTGCACATAGAAAAAGATAGACCTTGGGGTAGGAGTTGTTGTAGTAAATATGTATTTGTGTGTTGTAGAAAGAAAGACCAAGTTTTGTGTTCAAAATGAACAAAGACATTTCAAATCATTTTTTGTCTCATATTACCTTAAAAGGCATTATGATAGGTTTTTCTTCTAAGAAAGAAATACAATCAAAGGTGATAAGGAAAATATCTAGCTCCATGTATTATTGCATGCCCTTATTATGAATGGTGAGAATTACAAAACATTTTGGCTGTTTCCTCAATTTGAGACAAAAACAATGAAGAAAGATTGCCTACACATTGACTTTCAGCTTGAAAGAAGGAGACCATGTTTATATTCTGGTCACAATATGAAAACAATTTGAAAAAAACCCTAATTTTGGGACTGAAATCTATGATTGTGATATTTGATTGAATTGATCAAAATTGGTAAATGTCATGCGTAATTACATTTGAGCCTGTGTATGACATTTCCAACAATTTGAAATGTGTGCAAAGCAAAGATTCTGGCCAGTCTCTACATCCGTACAGTCTGGCCTGAGGCTTTACTATGCACCATGAAGATAAATGAGGTCTTAGAGAACCTGTTGCTAGTAAAGCAATCCTCTAATTACACAATGTAATAGTCAGGGCTGCCAAATGTTTGCATATCACGCAGGTGTCAAATAGTTGGAATTGTCACACACAGGATCAATTACATTTAAAATGAATTATAAGTTCCGTGTACAGAATTTTTTTAATTTACTCTAATGATCCCTCGATGATGATATAAATGAAATGTTTGTACCCTCCCCTTTTTCATGCATGCATTGGATAACCTTGTTTCCAATTTAATTGTACTTTCTTAAAATACAATGGATAAAGCCAGTAAGAGTTTTATTTATTGTATAGGCACCAAGATTTGTGTAGTATGCACATACATTTGTGATTTTTGCTTTCAGATATACCATAGATTCATTTCAAACACAACTTTATGTTATTGCAACTGTATAAGGGTGCATATGTTTATTTAAGTCTTTTTGGATTGAAAAAGAGTCTTTTCTAACTAGGGACATCAAGTTTGTAGGTTTTTTCTGGACTTCTTCATTGAAATTATAAACAGAAATAATCTCCTAAGATATTTACAGATGGGAAGAAAGGCAAAATTCAAAATTAAGATACCCATCTCTTAGCCCTTTAACATGTGATTTTTTTGACGGGTTGAAATTTTAAGAAGATGTAGATAACAATTTTAACCCTTGTCATGCTGAATAAATTTTGGCTGAGAATTTTCATCAAAATCAAAGGGCAAAAGGCACTGAAAGTACCATATGAAGGTCATTTTTTATTTGAAAAACTAAATCTATTGACAATTCTGGTTTGAATGTGAGGAACAGGTGGTGTAGACTTACGTCAGACTGCACATATGTGCAGGCTGATGTTTGTCTATAGCTCCTGCAAAAGAAGGAATATTCCAGGTTCAGGATGACAAGGGTTAAATTGATGAAACTTTTGCCAAAAAGTCCTATACAGAAGTAAATTTTGTGGTTTGAAAGAGCAGAAATTGCTAGTACAATTTAATTTCTTCATTTCCACTTTGTATTCTTAAGCATTTTTCTTCAGGGCGAGATTGTTTTTGTATAGATTGATCATGAAATTTCATCTCTAAGAAAATTTTAACTTGATTATATTTTCTATTTTTATAAGGGAATGGAAGGATGGTTTGTTTGCCTCCCTATTAAGGAAGTTCTGCATACAGCCACCCAACTATAACTACAGTACCAAGGTCAAACCAACTATGAAGATTATGCAGCTAGATGGCATGGTAAGATATACCTTTTTGTGATATTTGGAATTATTCTCATTTTTATATGGAAAAAGAAAATATAATTATCTTTTAATCAGATGATATGACTCATAGGGGTCAGGGGCAAGGCTAATGGTAGTCTGAGACACCTTTCTTTTTTGGCAGGACTCCTTTAATTTGCATGTAAGGAGTCAAATTGGTCGTAGAATACTTCCGCAAACAAATGATCTTAGACATTTCCCTACTTTATTCCTTCTCTATTAGTCAGATTTCCATATCTCTTCAGTACAAAAGTTATTGCATATAACCATAAACAATCTTAATCATGGAGGAACTATTGTGTAAATGAAGAAACTGCTTGTTACACACAATTTTTACTTTTACACAATACTCACAATTAACATGAAAATGTTGACTCCCTATTTTTAGCTAGTTCTGACTCCTCATTTCATCAGTTAAATAGTGTTTAACTCCTAACTCTCAGAAATTAGTGTTGAACCCTCGAACTTGTGGAAGAAAATAATTTTTGATGAAATATTTATAATCTATATCTTTTGGGGAAGGAAATACAGTGGAGAATTGTTTTATGAAGCTCTATGCTTTCACTGATTACCACTAGTATAGAGAGAAATAAGACATTTGCATTGCCCTTCTTGCACACCAATCTATGATAATGAATGTTAATAATTTCAAAATATCTTTATACCCCCCACCCACGAAGTAGAGGGGGGTATATTGGTTTCACCATGTCTGTCTGTCTGTCTGTCCGTCCGTCCGTCCGTCCGTCCGTCCGTCCGTAGACCTTTTCGTTTCCGGACTCTAACTCAAGAACCAAATGACCTACAATCATGAAACTTTATACAAATGTTCCTTATGACCCAAGGAAGTGCCCTATTGTTTTTGGGTCATGTAGGTCAAAGGTCACGGTCACAGTCAGCCTTAGTTCAATTTTCGTTTCCGGACTCTGACTCAAGAACCAAGTGGCCTACAATCATGAAACTTTATACAAATGATCCTTATGACCCAAGGAAGTGCCCTATTGTTTTTGGGTTACATAGGTCAAAGGTTAAGGTCACAGTAAATTTTTGTTCAATTTTTGTTTCCGGACTCTAACTCGAGACCAAGTGACCTACAAGCATGAAACTTTATGCAAATGTTGCTTATGATCCAAGGAAGTGCCCTATTGTTTTTAGGTCATATAGGTCAAAGGTCAAGGTCACAGTCAATTTTTGTTCATATTTCATTTCTGGACTCTTTACTCAAAAACCGAGTGACCTAGAATCATAAAACTTCATGCAAATGCTTCATATGACCTGAATATTAGTTTCAAACACATCCTGCACTAATAGCACTTGCATTCTGACAAAGCGCTTGTGGGGGGTATTAGTCCGCTCTGCGACAGTTCTAGTTTAACCTAAAGCAGAGTTCCATATTGATATTTTCTCAGATTTTGTAGTTGTGTAATTATCCATGATAGTTTAAAGGCTGTAAGAAAAGAAAAAAAGGTAAAAAGAAAGCCTATGTTTTTATAGACTCAATTTCAATAATTGTTTTGTGATTATCCTTGTGTTAGCCAAGTATATAAACTTATGTTTTTTAAGCTCACCAAAGCACAATGTGCTTAAGGTGAGCTTTTGTGATCACCTTTTGTTTGTCATCTGTTGTCAACAATTCTTATTATTTCTACTCCTCAGTTACCAATGAGCAGATTTCTATCAAACTTGGTAAAAATGTTTCTTTGGTGATGCTTTTTCATAACATCCCCTCCCCCCAAAAAAACAGACATGGCGGTGCAGGGCAGTTTTCAACCCCAAATTCTTAAAAAACTCCTCAATAACCAATTGGACATATTCCAACCAAACTTGGCAAAAATGTACCTTTGACCCTTTTCAATGTTTCTTTCCTAATTTTTTAAATGACCCTCAAATATAGGCATGGCAGGGCAGACAGTTTTTGATCCCAAATTTTTTTTCCTCAGTTACAGATAGGCAAATTTTAACCAAACTGGACAAAATTGTTCCTTGGATGACCCTCCTTACAACTTGTATATTAATTTTTAATCGACTCCAAAATATGGGCATGGCATTCACAGTTTTTGACCATGAAATCTGAAAACATCTACTTTTCAGTAACCATAGGGTGGATTTCAAATAAACTTGGCAGAAATTTACTTGGGTGACCCTTCTCAAAGTTTGTTTGTGATTTTTTAATTGACCCCCCCCCCCCCCCCCAAAAAAAAAAAAAAAAAAAAAAAAAAAATATTGGCATATGGCAGGGTGGGGCAGTTTTTGACCATGAAATCTTAACTTCTTTTCAGTAACCAATGGGCGGATTTTAACCAAACTTGATAATAATGTTTCTTCTCATAATTTTTTCATGAATTTTTGATTAATATCCTAAATATGTGCGTGGCTAGGCATGGCAATTTTTTGACCCCGACATCTTTAAAAATTTGTATGTAAAATTATGATTGCCCCCTCAAAATGGGTGTGTCAAGGTGGGGCACTTTTTGACTTTGAAGCTTTAAAGGTCTTCCACCCCAAACCAGTAGGCAGATTTCAAACAAACTTAGCATGAAGGCATGAATTTTCCATGGTGCCTTTTCTTAAAAACACTTCTTGCCAAATTCTGCTTTGACCATTAATAGGGTAGTGGCTTGGTAATAGGCCTTTTCTCGCTATGAAATCTGTGAACAACATCTCCCCAAAAACCAATGGATTATTTTCAATAAAACTTTGCTATATTTCTCCTTTGACAATCCTTTTCAAAAAAGTATTTGCAACATTTGATAGGACCTTAAATATTGGCTTGGCACTTTAGATTCTTAGAATGACATCTTCTCCATAGCCACTTGACAAATTTGAATGGAACTTTGCCAGAATGCTACCTGGATAGCAACTACTGGACCAATACAATCTAACCCTTGTCATGCTGAACCTGGAATATTCCTGCTTTGACAGGAGCTATAGAGAAAACATCAGTATGCACATATGTGCAGTCTGATGTAAGTCTACACCACCTGTTTCTCACTTTCAAACCAGAATTGTCAATAGATTTAGTTTTTCAAATAAAAATTGACCTAAGGTTGGTACTTTCAGTGCTTTTTGCCCTTTGATTTTGATGAAAAAATTTTAGCCAAAATTTATTCAGCATGACAAGGGTTAAGTGAATGGTTTAGGGATATTCTGGAACTCTTGTTGAATTGAATTACTTTATGTCATGCTACAACTTCATTTTATTTGGGATATAGTAGTTTTTAATTCTCTTTGTGATCAGCAGTATTTGAGGATCATTGACTTATTCACATGAAAAGTTGACTAAAAATAATTATATAATTGGTTGTAAACACAAATTATGTTTGTTGAATTATCATGCTTTCTTTGTTTGTTTTAAGGCTGATCCAGGTCAGATGGAGTTACTCCAGAGTGTGTTAATGAACTGTGGAACTGTGGTCCTTGGTAACAATGAGAGAATTACTGTGCCAGATACACTCAGATTTATGTGGGAGGTGAGTAAATGCCACTTTGTTATAAGTTATATTACTTGGTGTGATATGTGTGTGTATGTGTATCATGGAATGATTATGTGCCAGATCTATGTGAGAGGTAAGTAAATGCCACTTTGTTACAAGATATAATACTTGGTATGACATGTGTATGTGTAATGATGGAATGATTATGTCAGATTCAAATGGATGGTTAGCAAATGTCATTTTTTTTAAGATATATTACTGGATTTGATTTGTTTTCCTGGGTAATAATGAGAGAATAACTTTGCAGATACAATCTGGTTTGTGTATGAGGTGAGTGAATGTCTCTTTGTAGTAAAAGTTATGCTACTGGGTTTGCTGTAATGGTGGGTATGTAATAATAGACAAATCAATTGCAGATAGACTCAGATTTATGTGGGAGATAGGAGTATGACACTTTTATATAAGTTATACTACTAGGTATGATAAGTTGGTATATGTGTCATTTTTGTCACAATTTATTTTACTCTTATCACATTTCATTATATAAGTCTTATATATGCATCTTCTAAATATGAAAGAAATTCTGAAGATATTTATTTAGAAAAAAGATTATTTCTACAAAAATATAGGATTCTTCACTTTCTTTTTCATTTGTTGCATGAGATTCCATCAGGAGTCCATCTGCATGTACCAATGTATAACTGGTCAAATAGTAGCATTTGTATGTTAAATTCAGTTTGAATCTGCAGTGTTTGTCCAGTATTAGTCTCATTTTATTTATACGCCAAAAGTGGTGTTGTAGAGCATATATTTAGTAAAATTATCACATGTCATCTCTTCAATTTGTAGCTTGAGTCCCTGTCCAACATGAGTCCATCTTTACTAGCCAATGTTGGTGTACTAGTGATGAGTACCACTGATGTAGGTTGGCAGTTGATGTTGGTCCAATGGCTAGAGAGAAGACCAGATAATGATAAAGATCTACTCACTGGTATGTACAATTAAACTTTCACTGGTATGTACAATTAAACTTTCAAGAAACAACTGAAGGGACCATGATAAGGCAGATAATTCTTAGAGGAAAGAAAGAGCAATTTTAGCTCATCTGTTTTCGGAAAAAAACCTGAGGTATTGTCATCCCCTTGGCGTAGTTTGTGTTGGTATAGGGGTTGTTGTAGTCATTGGCATGACAAACCCTAAACTTGGTTTTATCATGTAACGAAGCCTGTATTGACCTGATACCGCCCGTCTGATAACATAACACGATATCAGGCAGTCTATTTTTAGAAACAATTTGCATACACTTTCACCTGAGTTTCTTTGATTTTTAAGGGTTTGGTATAATCAATCGCTGAAAATGATTGCATGATAAATAGAATAACATGTACTTTTCTTAAAATATCAATGTTATCTGGTCTCGGCAGTGAGAAATTATCATGACTCGGCAAAGCCTCGTCATAATAAATTCTCCCAACCTCAACCAGATAACATTGATATTTTAAGACGATAACATAATATTCTCTATATATCACTTTTATTATTAAAGATAACTTTATACATGTATTTATCACAGACTATATCAAAATGTTTGATATTATTTTCCTTTTAACATCTCCATAGCTCTGCATGAAACAGTTGTAACTGCCTATAAATATATAGTGAGTTACAAATAAATCAGGTTGAGTCATCAATTTCCTGTCTTCAATAGGTTTTTGTGATGTGTATATATACAAGACCATCAACTATCTGTCTGAATGTACAAAACCACACATGTTTGCCAGCACGAAGCCAGGTACACAGAGATATCGCCGTGTTATCAGTCATACTATAGAGAATATGGTCAACACATTTACAACACTCCTTGATGTAAGTTTGTCACCTTTTTTCATGTCACTGTACATTTTTGCATAATTTTGTTTCGTGTATTTTAACTGTTTGAAAACTTTTTGCATACTGTGCTATATTCATGTTTATTAGTCCCCCACAGGTTACCGGTTGGGGGACTATAGGTTTGCTCGATTCCGTCCGTCCATCCGTCTGTCCATCCGTCTGTCCGTCCGTCTGTCTGTCTGTCCGTCACACTTTTGTCCGGGCTATATCTTCTAAACCATATGTGCTAGCAACTTCAAACTTTGTACACTTATAGATCTCATTGAGGAGAAGTGTCATGTTTAAGAACCATTACTCTGCCACGCCCACTTTTTGAGTTATTGCCCTTTGTTATTTTTACCCTTACATTCTTGTCCGGAACATATCTCCTCAACCATAAGTGCTAGCAACTTCAAACTTTGTACACTTATAGATCTCATTGAGGAGAAGTGTCATGTTCAAGAACTGTTACTCTGCCAACCTACTTTTTGAGTTATTGCCCTTTGTTGTTTTTAGTCTTACATTCTTGTCCGGAACATATCTCCTAAACCATAAGTGCTAGCAACTTCAAACTTTGTACACTTAGAGATCTCATTGAGGAGAAGTGTCATGTTCAAGATCGATAACTCTGCCACACCCACTTTTTGAGTTATTGCCCTTTGTTGTTTTTAGCCTTACATTCTTGTCCGGGCTATATCTCCTAAACTATAAGTGCTAGCAACTTCAAACTTTGTACACTTATAGATCTTATTGAGGGCAAGTGTCATGTTTAAGATCGATAACTCTGCCACGCCCACTTTTTGAGTTATTGCCCTTTGTTGTTTTTACCCTTACATTTTTGTCCGGATCATATCTCCTCAACCATAAGTGCTAGCAACTTCAAACTTTGTACACTGATAGATCTTATCGAGGACAAGTGTCATGTACAAGAACTGTTACTCTGCCTTGTCCACTTTTTGAGTTATTGCCCTTTGTTATTTTTAGTCTTACATTCTTGTCCAGATCATATCTCCTAGATTATAAGTGCTAGCAACTTTAAACTTTGTACACCTATAAATCTCATTGAGGACAAGTGTCATGTACAAGAACTTACTCTGCCACACCCACTTTTTGAGTTATTGCCCTTTGTTGTTTTTACCTTTACATTTTTGTCCGAAACATATCTTCTAAACCATAAGTGCTAGAAACTTCAAACTTGCTACACTTATAGATATCATTGAGGACAAGTGTCATGTACAAGAACTGTCACTCTGTTATGTCTACTTTTTGAGTTATTGCCCTTTGTTGTTTTTATCCTTACATTTTTTTCCTGTACTTATCTCCTAAACTATAAGCCCTAGCAACTTCAAACTTTGTACACTGGTAGATCTCATTGAGAAGAAGATCTAGTAAGTAAGAGATATTATAAGAAAGGATTTTTTGTTATCGGGTGGGGGACTCCTGTTTTGCATGGCAATACGACATGCACTTGTTACTTGTGAAGTATACAGCATGTAAATGTACTATGACAAAAGTAAGAATTAAGATTTATATATTCAAATATAATATACTTATTTCAAAAGCTAAAGTCTTAATATCTTATTTGTTTAATCTTTAAATCTTACTCTTTATTTAAGACAATTATTTATCTAAAACAGAACAAATCTTTCTATCTTTTCAAAAATATATAAGCCCAATATTTTGAATTGTCTAACATAAAAACTTAACATAAAGAACATAAAATACATTCTCAAAACATTTGCTACCCTTGATACATACTAAAAAGGAAATTTTCAGTTCATTTCACACTTGGGTCTTAAACTGACACTCACAGTGCATTCAGTTTATTTCTATGCTTAAAAGAATGACAAGACAGATATTAAGAAAACAATTGTTTTTAACAAAGAAAATGCCAGAACCCAGCATTTTCTTCATTTCTTCTTTAAAAGCAATATCATCTACCCTTTGATATAAAAAGACAAAAAAAATATTTCTAAGATCTATTTGGTACCATTCCAAGATTTGCCCTTCTTTTAACTTGTCCATGGACAAGTTGCCTGGAAAAATGTACTTGTCTGCAAGTAGAAAAGCCCCTGTCGGACAAGACGGACTTGGGAATTCCACACCCCTGTACTTCCATTCTCTTATTTAGTACATCTGTTTTGTTTTATGCATCCTACTTAATTTGATTCAATTGTTTATGATGCTAGAGAAAAGTGTTTATCAGTTGCTTGCTTGGTTATGTTGCAGAGAATGATATTTCAAGTGGTAATAAATAGATGATATAGAATCATTATGATAATTCATACCAAAATAGCTTTGTTGTTTTATAGGGCATGCTTCCTTTATTATATTATGTTTTATCATTATTAGCCTATGCGTGACATTTTCAAACGTTTCACCTGTGGGCAAAGCAAAGCCTCTGGCCAGACTGTGCATCTGCACAGTCTGACCAGAGACTTCACTATGTGCTCTTTAGGATTATCAGATCTTAAAGTAGTGGACCTGTAATAGTTCATAATGTTTAAGAAGTAATGAACTTTAACAGTGTTAACTGAAGTGTTTACGTGATTTCATAAGGAAACCTCAGTCAAAATTGTGAAAGATCATGAGTTCCCAAATGTTGTGCAACTATTATGGGTCCACTACCTTAACCCCCTCTTTAAACATTCAGAGAATATTCTTATTATGCCCTGTAACTGTCCTGCTCTATGTTTGTGCCTCATATACATAAGAAGTTGTTGGAAATGTCACACACAGGCTCATATATTTACCCTACATATTAGTTTGCCTCTTGTAATCTTTTGTACCAAATTATTTATAAGTTAAATGAAATAGCCTCTTGTGTTTACCCATGATTATGCAATATTACATTTTTAAGCATAGGTGAAAGATCTAGAATAAAAGGGAGAAAAGAATTGATTCTTTTTTCAAATATTAATTTTTAGCTCGGCTGTTTTCGGAGAAAACCCGAGGTATTGCTATAGCCTCCGTGTCGTTGTCGTCGTTGGCATCGTCGTTGTCGTCGTCGTCGTCGTCGTGCGAAAACTTTGACATTTTGTTATATCTCTGGTTCTACTGAAGGCATTCACTTGAAACTTGGCACACATGTTCTCCATCAAAAGAGCAACCTATACTATCAAGGGGGATAATTCTAGATGCATTTTGTGCAAATTATGCCCCTTTTTCGACTTAGATTTTTTCCCACCATCCAGCACTCGACAGCCGAGCGTAGGCATCCGTAGGCGGTGCTCTTGTTAACAAAATGTGGTACTTCAGGTACAATTATTGTTCTTCAATATATGCAGTTGTGCCAATTGAAATATATGGGTATTTTTTCAATAGAGCATTATGTAACATGTAGACTTACATGTTATCATAAAAAATCTTTTAATCTTTTAAAAAAACTTTTTAAAAACTTTTATTATTAAATCATAAAGCTTATTCTTAAATCATAAAGCTCTAAAACTCTTTAAATTATATGGATTTATATTTTTTCCAATAGTCTGCTTTAACTTTATGGCAGATTAACTTAATTCATGGTAGATAGCTTCTCACTAATTCAAGAAAAGATTGAGTGATGAGCACAGTCATGATATACAATGTAATTAGTTGTCATTTCAATTTATTTTGAAATTTCATGGTAATACCACCTACCTACAAAATAAAGGGGTTTATTGGTTTCACCAAGGTTGCCTATCTACCAACCATCTGCTTGTAGGCATTTAAACTGTTCTGGACTCTAATTCTAGAATGAAATGGCATACAATAATTAAGCTTTCTAAAAATTGTAATAACTACCTAAAGAAGTGTCCTTTTTATCTCCACTGGCTGAAAGCCACTGGGGCTATTGTCATGGCGTTGTGTCCGTTGTGCGTCCGTCCGTCCCTCCGTCCATGCAGTCGTAAACTTTTTCTTAAAAATCTTCTCCTCAGAAACTACCGGATGAATTTCAACCAAACTTCACATGAATGATCCTTTGGTAACCCTCTTTCAAAGTAATATATTTTTTTTCCAAAGGGAATAGAATAAACATTTAATAAAACACTCAGTATTCAATATTTCCGCAAAAATTGCCTTTTTCAAGAAAAAAATTTTCGTTTTCTTGAAAAAGGCAATTTTTGCCGAAATATTGAATACTGAGTGTTTTATTAAATGCTCTTTCAAAGTTGTTCAAGAAATTTTGATCCAATTAAAAACATGGATTAAATGGGCATGGCTAATTTCCAAATATGGTAAAAAGTGACTTTTCTCAGGTTTTAATTGATGGATACCAATTAAATTTTTACATAAATGATCCTTCGATGACCCTTTATCAGTCTACGAAAAATTATTGTGATTAGATGAAAAATATGTATTTCATGGGTGGAGGTCATTTCACTATATGTTATATAGTGGAAACTTTGATAATCATTTTCTCAGAATCTAACTGATGGATATCAACCAAATTTTACATGAATGATCCTTGGGTGACGCTTTATCAGTCTACCATCAATTATTGTGATCGGATGAAAAATATGTATTTTATGGGCGGAGGTCATTTCTCTATATGTTATATAGTGGAAATTTTGATAATCATTTTCTCAGAATCTAACTGATAGATATCAACCGAATTTTACATGAATGATCCTTGGGTGACCCTTTATCAGTCTACCAACAATCATTGTGATCGGATGAAAAATATGTATTTTATGGACGGAGATCATTTCTCTATATGTTATATGGTGGAAACTTTTCAAATTATTTTCTCAGAATCTAACTGATAGATATCAACCAAATTTTACATGAATGATCCTTGGGTGACCCTTTATCAGTCTACCAACAATTATTGTGATTGGATGAAAAATATGTAATTTATGGGCGGATGTCATTTCTCTCACATTATAATAGTGGAAACTTTGAAAATCATTTCAACATCAGTAGAACCCAATTAGATTTGCTAATACAAGAAATTCAAGCCTGTGGAGCGACACAAGCCATTCATGGCTTTCTAGTTTGTCATGTAAGTTGATAGTCATGGTCACATTTGAGTTATCTTTTAAAACTGTTTCCATTCTTTTATTCAAAGTTATATTCAAACAGGATGTTGAAATTTTATACAAATGTTGAACACATATATAGTATAAAGATTTGCATCACATTTATTGTCTTATGTTTTTACAATATGTGACCCGTCTCGTGAAAAGGGACCATCTTGGTAGTTCTAAAGTGATGACCCAAGTCAGACTGCGCAAATTGCGCAGGCTGATTAAGGTAGATACTTTTTGCACTTTTCTAATTTTCTGAATCTAGAATAATCAATCTACCTTCTAGTGAAAGAATTTTTTAAATGCGACCTCTGGTTGGCCTGTACTAGACCAATCTTTTTTTCAAATGTTTATCTTACGAAGTTCCCAGATAGTCCCTCTCGCGTGACGGGTCACATATATAGTGACAAATCATAATCTTATTGCAAAAACATCTTGCTCTCATAGCACTTTTCAATAGACAGAAAGCTAGTGCAAATTAAAATAATAAGATAAGCTTCTTTATCTATACATTTCCTTTTCACATAAGGTGTGTTTACGTTTGCTTTCATGTAGTTGTTTATTAGATACAATCTTTTTAGGGTGTGTGCTGTGGTATTGGTCCAATTAGTCTTTGTCACTCCTAAGCATTCTGTCCAGTATTTATTGAAATGTTTCACTCAAACAAGAAGAATTGCTGTATGAACTTCATTGATCAACAAGAACTGTCAGAGAATGCTGGCAATCAATTCTCCTGGGTTTGGGGCACATTGGCAAACATTTTATATTTTCTGAGGTTACTTTATTGTTAGCTGTTTCACAGTTTTAGCATGTCAAAGAATTGCTAGATATATGTTAGTTACACACATGACGCATGTTAGATGTTATAGAACACTATAAACTGAACAAAAAAATCATTCTGTGGATGTTTACTAAAACGTTATGATGTAATGAAGTGATGGGCAAATTAATCCATTATAATTGATAATCAGTTTGTTTGGGTTTCAGATTGTGATAATCGACTAAGAAATTTAATAATAGATTAATCAGTTCCACACACATAAATTGATGAAAGCCATTATAAATTGATTCCAAAACAGACATCAGATTGATGGCTCAGTGTTCAACAGTTGTAACTGCCTATATGCTTATAGGCAGTTACAACTGTTTCACACTGAGCCATGAAATTGTTAGAAAAATCTGCAGAAAGAGTCTTTAGGCCATGTGTTTTAACTAAACTTTCACAATCTATTCTTCAAAGGATAATACTGGAAGTGCTGTATTAATTTCTAAGAAAATGATTGTACAATAGATCATTTGTTTATTCACTCTTCAAACTTAAAACGGATTATCAATTGTGATTTGAAACAGATTGCCCAACTTTTGTGTTATGACAGCTACAGATAATTTGATACAACTTTATATGCAATAGAATTAAGAGGATAATTGTTTCAGCATAAAATCAATTTATATTTCATACAGTGAACACCAAAAGCTTTTTTTTCAGAAATGACCTTACAATATGAAAATACAGATTGTTGTTCATGAGATGAAATACTTTTCAATTTTACACATGAAATGAATAATTGATCTGTCTCTTCAATGAGAGACAATGAAGGCCAATAAAATATTCAAGCTATATGAAACATCTAAAAGCATCACTGCTCAAGTGATAACCCAAAGAGAATTCTTGTTAAGCCAAGAAGATATTAGTTAGTTTAATACTTTTCTTTGTAATTTGTTAAACCTTGGGGGAGCTTTTCAAATTTTTATTATTTGTCCCTTATACTATGTATTTTTTGGTACCTATTTGAATCATCTTGTTAACCCTAATCTGTACAGTCTGGGGATTTTAAGTCCCTATGGTTTTATACCAAAAAGACTCAACGAGAATAATTATTTGTTTCAGTGAAATATTGATTTATATTTCATTGAGTGAACACCCAAAAAACCCTCTATTTTCATGAGTGGTATAGCCAGGATTGAAAATATAGCTTTAGTTGCTCACAAAATGAAATGTAAATCAGTCTTCCTCAGAAATTAGGAATTATTCTATTTCTTAGACAAAAGGTGAAAAATATTAGACAAATTTCTTAAAACGCGTCATTTTGTATGTGATTGCTATGCAACATTCATGATGATGTCACTTATTAAGCTATGCTTAGATGAAGTCAGATAGGATGAAAAGATTGAAAGCTGGGTATAATAAATTTTGATAATTTCATTGGTGAGTTTATCAAATGATAATTTAACGTTATTTCTCAATAAAACACTGAAACGCATTAAAGAAAAGCAGTTTATCCTTTCTCCACAATACCTTTTACCACTTAAGATGGTTTACTTTCAAACTTCATCAAGTTTTCATCATGACCTCTTTCTCTTAACCCTTGTCATGCTGATCCTGGAATATTCCTGCTTTGGCAGGAGGTATGGACAAACATCAGCCTGCACATGCAGTCTGATCTTGGTCAATACAACCTGATATTCCTTTTTAAACCAGAAAAGTTTCAGAAATTATATTTTCAAAATCAAATGCTGACTCACAATTAGGAATTACAGAGCTTTCAGCACTTTGATTTATATATAATTTTGCCAAGGTTTTTTATTCAGCATGACAAGGGTTAAGATGAATTTGAGTATGTCAAGTAATTGTATAGGGTTGAAATGATTCCAACGAGTGCTGGAATGATAGGCTTAAAAGGAGAAATGATAGATTTGTTTTCCATTCCCTCCTCTTACCAGAATCCATGTATGATTTAATGTTTGTCATGTTTCCAGACTATGGTCCACCCATATCCTGACCTAAGTGATGTGGAGTTTGAACGATATTTCAACTTTGCCTGTATCTGGGCCTTTGCTGGTACCCTTGAAGTTCAATGCAGGGAACCATTCAGTCAATGGTGGAAGGAAACCTTCGAGGAGCACATGGACTTCCCAGAGGAAGGCACTGTAAGTGGTAGATTCTGATTTTTATGGTGAAAATTGAATTCTAAACTTGCTTTGACATGCCAAGTCTTGTGTAGCACAGTGCATTGACAGTCACTGTTTTGGGATGGGGCCTCGACTCAACTAGAATTCTTATAGATATACTGATATTTTGGTATGGAACATTTTTCTGTCATCTACATGGTTGATTGATTGATTGAATGGAGTTTAACGCTGCTTTCAACATTTTTCAGTTATATCCCAGCGGGTGGAGCACCTAACAATGGTTTCCTGGTATTTCTCTCACCAGTACAACCATCACATCCTTTCCTAGCCTCCTGCTGCTATCTCACATAGGTCTATGATCATCAACCCATTGGTGAGAGACAAATAGTCAGAAAGAATGAGTGCTGCCGTTAGGGTCGAACCCGGGACCTCTAGATTGACAATCCGACGCGCTTCCAACTGCGCTATGACGGGGGCGTCATCTTCATGGGCAAAAAATGTTTGAAAAAAGAAAATTGAATCAGAGATAGCGATTTGTACCGTTAAAATGTACGAGTATGGGAAATTGCTTGACATCACTTACAGAAGTGTTGCACTGACCCCTCAAGTTATACCGACTACTTCTCAATTTTTTTTTGCCAAAAGTTGATCCGAACTTTAAAAATGTTAGGAAATTTGACAACATTATTTATATTCTACATTACAAGAGTCAATACATGTATAATTCACTATCAAGTCTCGCATTTATTTTTACTGTTCCTTCTTTCAGATATTTGATTACTGTGTGGACACAGAGAGCCATGAGTTTGTCAAGTGGGTAGACACCCTCCCTACATACAGTGCCACCCCACATATTGGTATACCGTATGATGCCTTCGTCCACTCTGTCCAGATAGAACAAATAATGACCATCCTGGGACATCTCACTGACTCTGGGAAGTCTGTTCTACTGGTCGGGGAGAATGGTTGTGGTAAGACGGCCATTGTCAATGAGAGAATCAGGACTGTGTGTTCTGGAGAAGTGGCAGAGGTGTTGTCCTTAACAGTACAGGCTAACAGGTACATCTATCTGAGCTTTAGAAATGGGAAAATATTGATATGATTTTTAAAATATAGAATTTTAAATGTGGTCAACAAAATGCTTTCCAGGAATTTTCCTCTGAAACAGACCTTAAAAAAAGATTTTGGAAAAGAATAACAGATTGTCAGAGATTTAAGATATTGTTAAAAATAAATATGCATAAAACAATTTCATCATGTTTTATAGGTTTACCAATTCCAAGTTATTGTATGACCGTCTAGATGAAAGACTGGAATGGAAACATGGAAGAACCTATGTGCCTAAAGGCAACAAAAGATTACTGTGTTTCGTGGATGATGTTAACCTGTCTCAGGTAATACATCTGTGTCCTTCTTTTAACTTTGGGTGCTAAGTTTCATGGTTTAATTTCCAAATTGTACAAGAATATATTTCTGTACTTTACATTGACTTTTGATGTTTGATCATTGACTACGGCACTCATCCTTTTTTTCTAATTTACTCCTTTCAATGGATTGATAAAATCCTAGACCTTAGTGCGATAGCAGATGGAGGCTGGGAAAGGATGTTTTTGTAGTACTGGAGTAAGAAATACCAGGAGTCTTTTGTAAGGTGCTCCAACATTGTGATATTACTTGAAATATTGTTGAAAGTAGCATAAAACCCCATTCAAACTAAATCATTTTCTTTGATTAAAGCCTTGTTAATATCATTCTGTTCTTTACATTTGTCTCATCCTTAAAAGTGTGTCAAAGTTTTGAAGAAGAATCTTGTATTTAGCAAAGGACCACCAAAATATACACTTTTGAAACATATTGGAGGGTATTCTTTTATTGCATATAAGTATTATTATATAATCTTCAATTAATGCTATAATGACCAAATATTATTCAAATATTCTGTTTGAGAGGATTCTAATTTATGGGAATTTCATAGGGTACATTAAGTTTTCAAATAAAAAAAGTCTGCTTTTAAAGAAGTTTTTGTTTCACATTTTAGAATAAGGTCACTGAATAGAGGGGACTCCCCATACAGAACAACTGTGTGTACCAGTACATGTAATCAAGTTCTTGTCCTTGATTTTTTCAGGTTGACAAGTGGGGTGACCAGACTGCCATTGAGCTGATCCGTGAACATATAGATGATGGAGGATTCTATAATCAGGAGTCCCATGCCTGGCGTTACGTTAAAAACGTCACATATGTTAGTACAATCAACCCTGTAACAACTGCCAATGTCCCCAAGATAAACCAGAGATTCCT
Source organism: Fragum whitleyi (assembly GCA_948146395.1). NCBI lineage: Eukaryota > Metazoa > Mollusca > Bivalvia > Cardiida > Cardiidae > Fragum > Fragum whitleyi. Next base: position 68,177,452 of record OX411547.1, read on the forward strand.
CAGACATTTTGCCATATTTGGTGTACCTTTCTTACCGTAAGTGATTCACCTCTGACAATGATACTGACTCAGCATTTTGATCAATTTTCAATATCAGCTATGTACAATCAGCAATATCAATATACAATATTATTATACACTTTGAAATTGTCCCTATGTATTTGAACAGGAGGAAAGTATGCAATATTTTTTTTATATTGCATACTTAGACAATGCACTAAGATTATTTTCACATGCAAAAATGGACAAATAATCATAACTGATTTTCAGTCTGGATAGATTCTTTCCTGTTTTTAAAGGGTCCGAATTAAAAGAGGATGGAGATGACAGTGTAAATTAAGTGTGATTTGAACTGAAATAACCATACTTAGTAGAAAAATGTGTAGGAAAAAGAGAAATTGCTTATTACAAGAATTTTCCATTTTTTACACTTGTTGAAAGAGCTGACATGTTATGTGATCTCATGTGGTTTCCAGGTGTCTCAGAGGAGCCGGTGGCATCCACTTCTTCAAGATTTTAACTCTGTCACCTTTTGTCCTATTTTCTCAACCTTTTTCCAACCTTGTTCCCACCATCTTAACACACCAATTTGTTTTGTATATTTTCATTATATTTAGAAGTTCACACCATATTTTCCAGCCTGGTTCACACCCATTTTATCACACCAATTTATTATGTTTATTTTCAGTAATTCAGAACTACACACCATCTTTTCCACTCTGGTTCATACCCATTTTATCACACCAGAGACAGCCCAAGGTGCAGTAGGAGCTCACCATAGTAACTATGACGAAAAGGTGAGAATATTTATTTGGTGAATCCTGCCCTGTGTTCAGGATGAAAACATTTTTAAAATATTTGAGAAAATGTTTCCCTGCTTTGCCTGTGTGCTCTACTTTTCAAAACTTTTTACATCCAGAATGCAGGGCTTGTTAGTGTTGGAGTGTATATGGTCTTTTGAATAAATATATATAAACTGTCTCCGTAAGCTTGAACTGTGAATTCAAATTATATTTAAAGTATAGCAAATTTTGCCATATATGTTTTGAAATGTTTGTATAATCTCTTTAAGGAATTTCAAGTATCAATGAAAGGAAATGAAATGTTAGAAAAAAGTATTTTTCATAGGATAAATTATCAAGCACTTGTATTGATCACATTTTGGGCAAATTTTTTTGCTATTACTTCTCTGTCTGTTGTTTGTCTGAAGAACCAAAAAGATACTTTTCCCAGATTACTCAAAGGCATTTGGAGATAAAATTCCTATGTTTGCCATGATGTTAAACTTTTTCAAGCTACCTCTAAAGGTATCAAGGACATCTGATAAGCTCAGGGTCAATCATCAAGGTCAAGAAAAAAAATACTGTTTTAGGGGCATTTGTGTTTTACACATAGTGGTTAAACAAAAAACCCAAACTTCTCATGATTAAATTGAAAGGAATTCAAGACAAGATTTAATATAATAATAGTTAATTGAAAGCTGCCATACAAAATTTCCCAGTGATGAAAGTAAATAAAATATTAAAAACTATTTAACCAAGCAGGCTAAGAAAAGGAAGGTACTATATTCATTATTTTATTCCGTGTGCTAATCAGGGCAGGGTTCCCACGCGTCAGGGAAAAGTCAGGGAAAAATGGATTTTTGAAAAAGTCAGGGAAATGTCAGGGAATTTTGTTGAGTGTCAGGGAAATTTGGAAAATAAGACAAAAGTCAGGGAAATGTCAGGGAATTTTGAAAAGCCTGTCAGGGAATTTTTCATTTCAGGAGTATCTTACACAAAGGCAGTCTTGAAAGGTCTAATGTCTCATTTCTGTACTTATCTTAGAGTAATTTATTTCCTTAAGCTCCTTCATCTTTCATTGTTTGTAAGGTAGTTCCAGTTTTGAGGTTCAAAGAATCATGTTAAGAGTATCTATGATTTGATTGTACTCAATACTATAACATGATACTTTTATCTTCACATAATTTAAATTCTCTAATTTATGCACATCTTGAAATCTAATGGTATTGTTGTAGTCATGCTTCAATTTTTTCTGCAAATCTGTCTAATGGTGTCAAAAATACTAAAAAGATGTTGGTCACATTTCCCATAGTGGTTTTGTTGCAAATATTAGGTTTGTTAGTTTCAGACTGGACCAGCGTAATTGTAAAGAAATCTGATCAAATCTAAATCAAAAGATCCTGTTTCTGTGGTCCTTGAATTGCTTAGATAAGTATTACTTTCCCTTCAACACGCCTTTAAAGATTACATGATTATATTAAAAAAAAAACATTTGGTCAATGAAGGTAATCACTACATGACAGATTTTTGTCTTACACATTACATATTGCTTTTATTTTGATATAACAGTTGCAATTTATAATTATATCTCAATTATGTCAAAGGCTTTTGTTTAAGCCTGTATATCTATCTGTCTATCTAACCATTGGGAATTAAAAGCCTCAACTTAGGTTAATCCCCCACGACGTGTTTGTAGAAAATTCACCTGTACTAGTGTCAAATGTGTTGGCTTATAATAATATTATAAAAGAACTAAAGGATGCAAAACCTCTCTGCTAAGGACGGCACTGTACTGCTCTCTCACAAACACCATAGGCTTTGACTTTTGATATATGATATGGGTATTTTTGCATTACACCTACTGGTATCTAAAGAGTTTGCTTTTGTCAATATGTATGTGTACTTTATGTATTATTTCTTTATATCCTATTATTCCACCAAAAGTTTCTGTCACAAACTTAAAGGCCCTTGGCCTTCGATTTCCTGAGATAAAGTTTTGTTTTGTAGTAAAATATCCTACACCATGACTTGAAGGTGTTCCAATTGCTCATATAAACTGTGTTTTAGGTTTTCGCATTCATAGTATTGCTCTTTACTTTTGAGCTATAGCAAAGTATTAGATTCCTACTACATCAACTGATTGTCTATTTCTAGGGAGGTTGGAGAGAATCTGTGCCTCTCATAGGGCCTCTTTATTAAACATGCATGCCCTCATGCAATAAGTGAGTTAAGGACTGCTCATCTTTCGATCAGAAGTTTGACCCCTACAGCTGCTAACATTCTCTTGACTAGATTGGAGTATGTCTCGCCAATTGGTGAATGATAACCCATATGGGATGTGCAGCTTGATGTTTCAGATAGGATGTCATATTTATAATGGCTAGATAAGTACCATAAATGATTAGATTTTGAGCCCTTGTGCTATATATGAATTAGTTTGGAAAGAGGCATTTAAACCCCACGCAAGAGAACTTGAATGAAGAAAATGTATTATTATCTATTTACTCTACAGTGCTCAAGATAGGGAGATTAGAAATAATATTACCAGAGCTATTTTACATAGATACTTTTGAAAATCAATAGTATAATTGTATATGAATAGAAATACATGTGGCTAAATGTCCATTTAATGTCAGGGAAAATCACTTTCTTGTCAGGGAATTGTCAGGGAAAAGTCAGGGAATTTTGGAATTGTTGGAGCGTGGGAACCCTGCAGGGCTAAAGATAAGAGGGGAGAAAGCTGGTCTTAAATCTTTATTTCTCGATGAAACAAGACAATTTCAATGAGTACCAACAATATTGGGTTTATGCAAGATTTGTTGAAAATCGAAAATATTCCCTCTATCTGTAGCTCTGCTAATCTGTATTATCTCTAGAGTGTGACCTCAAAGCTATTCTACCCTATTTCTGATTCATTATCAACTCAGCTCATCCCTGTGTTCAGGATGACAAAATGGTGCAAACTGTTTGCTAATTATACCCCGCTTTGCATGTGCTTTTGCATGCAAAACGGGGTATAATTATCACTGTTTGCACCACTTTGAGAACATATATCTACTTTGCAGATGAAACCTGTCTAAACTGAAGAAATATTCTCAGAGTAGGTCAACAACCAAAATATATCTTATTAAGAAGCTCTTCTTTTTCTTAAGCTGGAGCCACTGTCATAGCACAGGTGCCGGGTTTGATTCCTGAAGGTGGCTCTCATTCTTTCTGACTATTTGTCTTCCACCAATGGATTGATAATCATAGACCTATGTGGCTTGGCAGCTGGAGGCCAGGAAATGATGTTATGGTGGTACTTGTGTGAGAAATTCCAAGAATCCATTATTATGTGCTCCAGCTGCCATGATATAACTGAAAGATTGTTGAAAGTGGTGTGAAATCCTATTCAAACAACCAAAATTGTTCTTAAACTGACCAATGTTAGAGGTTGCTTATGTTTTTTTAGAGAATTTCTTTATATTCCATTATCAATCTTTTGAACATTATAGCATGAAAAAGCATCACATTAATCTTTAGTATAATCACAGCTAGTTTTTAGTTAATCATATTTTCAAATTTCCATGGTCCAGCTTTAGAGGATGACAGCATACATTTCAGTTTGTATCTAAAATTTCAACATCATTGCACCACTATTGCTTAAATTGCTATTGGCATTCCCTTGAAATTTTGCTATGCCAATCAATTGTCTATATTTGTAGCAATACTTAAAATCAAAGTACTGAAAGTACTGGTAAGTTGGAATGCGTTCAAGAGACGGTGACCTCAAGCCACTAACGAAGCTGACGCCTTCTGCCCACCACAGGTGATCCTGTCTTTTGACGGGCGTACATAAATCAATGTATTTCAAAAACGAGATGCCCTTTAACCCCTGAATCGCTATACAGGACTGTAACTGATGAACGAAATCTGATAACAAGAGATCCAGAATGGCCCTTATCCGCTCTCCTGAATTCGATTGGTCCAGTGGATCGCATCCAAGAAACTTTCTGGCATAGTTTCATTCAAATATTGTCTAATTGTTGAAGAGGAGATATTATTCGAAGAATAAAAAGAGAAGATAGGCCGTACCCACCCATTCATTACAAATTAGCCATGCCCTGCAAAACCATATTAATGGGCTAATCAAAATTTTGCCAACACATTTTTGAAGAGGGTCATCGAATATACATTCTGGTAAAGTTTCATTGAAATCGGCCCAGTGATTCACGAGGAGTTGTCATTCAAAGTTTTCTGGCTAAAAACAAGGCCCGCCCTGTCACGCCCGTAATTATGGGCCGATCAAAAATTCGTGAACAATTTTTGAAAAGGGTCAACCAAAGTACCCAAAGTGGTAACGTTTCATTGAAATCGGCCCAGTGGTTCAGGAGGAGATTCCGTTCAATGATTTCGGGGTCAAAAACCCTCCCTCCCACGCTCATATTTTGAGCCAATCTAACTTTCGCGAACAATTTTTGAAATGGGTCACCTAAGGAACATTCTCGGTAAGTTTAATTGAAATCAGCCCAGTGGTTCAGGAGGAGATGTCGTTCAAAGGTTTCAGGCTAAAAAAACTAAAACTGCCCTGCCACGCCCTTATTTATTTGCCAATCTAAAAATCGCAAACAATTTTTTAAAAAGGGTCACTCAAGGAAAATTCTGGTAAAGTTTAATTGAAATCGGCGTAGTGGTCGTGGAGGAGATGTCGATCAGAGATTTCGGGCGCAAAATAAGCCCGTCCCTTCCACGCTCTAATTTTGAACCAATCAAAATTTCGCGAATTTTTTTGGAAAGGGTCACCTAAGGAAATTTCTAGAAAAGTTTAATTGAAATTGGCCCAGTGGTTCAGGAGGAGATGTCGTTCAAAGAGTTCGAGCTCAAATTAAGCCTCGCCCTCACACACCCAAATTTATGGGCCAATCAGAATTTAGCGAACAATTTGTGAAGAGGGTCACCCACGAAACACTTTCGCAAAATTTCGTTGAAAGTAGCCTAGCGGTATAGGAGAAGAAGATGTTTTAAGAAAGTTGACGACGCACGACGGAGTCGGTGTGATCCTAAAAGCTACCCTTGAGCACGTTGTGCTCAGGCGAGCTTAAAAGGAAGAAAATGGTACTGACCATATATGCGACTAATGGAAGCACAGGCGGACACTTATACACTCAAAACAGCTTCTATGTTATTTTTCAAATGACTTCTGCTGCATTTGAGTTATCAATATCATTTTCACTTAGAATCGTCGCAAAGTGGACAACCACAAGCGCCTTGTCCTTGATGAAAAGCTATTTTCGCAGAGAAATCTTTCACTTCATGAGTTGAAATCTCAAGACAATTTGTGGACAAAGTTCAATTGTGCCTTCGACCTTCATGACTCCAAAATTGGGTACTTTCTTGGGCCATTTATAACATTAGTATCGAGTTTTATGATTTGGGTCAATTGGTTGTTCAGTTAGAGTGGAAACTGTTAGCAGTTAAAGTCTACTCATGATCCCGAAACAATAGGGCATTTCTTTGGGTCATAGGCAATATTCGTGTAGTTCCGTTATTGCAGGTCATTTGCTTCTCCGTTTAGCTGGCAGAAAGCAAACGGTCAATGAACTGACCGACAGACATGATGAAATCAATATATGCCCCTCTACTTCTGAGTAGAGGGAACAGTTAGTAACATCGTGACATTAACAAGTTGAATGATTTTGGATTTGATTTAGGAATGATGTTGAATGAGTGAGCGGAGCGAGTTTTGAGTGAAAGGAGCAGGTTCACCAACTACAAAATTTGGCCCTATAATTCTTGATTTTTTAAATTTGATTCAACTATTGATATTGATGTATCATAAATGCAAGTGGAGATTGAACTTCAAAATACTGGCATCGAAGTGAATGTCAAGCGTCACCTTCTTATAGAAAATGGAAGAGAAACACGTGCAAATTATGCAAATTCCTAGAAAAAAGGTGAAAATTACAACTTTAGACCCAGTAAAACCATGGGCGCCACTTTACAACCAACTTTATTTCATTTAGAGTGCAATTCTTACAATTTTTAAAAACTAAAACTTACAAGCAATTTTTGGTTGTCAGGTGGCTCCCAGCTTCAAAATTAACTTTTTGCCCTCAGAGGTCAAAGGTCAAAATTCGGGTATGATATTCATTTTTGGTCAATATCACTGGCATTTGACAATGGATTTCGACATAAGTTGGCAAAATTGTTCATAGGCATAAGACGTTTTGTTTTTTCTGAACCTCGTGATTTGGTTTCAAGGGTCAAGGTCACAGTAAGAGGTCAAAGGTCAAACTTGGGGTATAATATTGATTTTTGGTCGTTTACTCTTCCATCTATGGATGGATTTTCATATAAGTTGGCAAAATTGTCCATAAAAAAATATTTATGAATATCGTGTTTTGTTTTCTCTGAACCTCATGTTTTGTTTTCAAAGGTCAAGGTCACAGCAAGAAGTCAAAGGTCAAAATTGGGGTATGATATTGATTTTTGGTGGTTTACCCTCCCATCTATGGATGGATTTTCACATAAGTTTGCAAAATTGTCCATAAAAAATTATTTGTGAATATCATGTTTTGTTTTCTCTGAACCTCGTGTTTTGGTTTCAAAGGGTAAGGTCACAATAAGAGGTCAAAGGTCAAAATTGGGGTATAATATTGATTTTTGGTCTTTGCTCTCCCATCTATGGATGGATTTTCACATAAGTTTGCAAGATTGTCCATAAACAGTTATTTGTGAATATCGTGTCTTGATCTCAAAGGTCAAGGTAACACCAAGGGGCAAGGCCAAATATTGTTTTAGCACCAGAGCTCACTACTTTGGCTCAATATTTCTCAAACTTGCTCAGAATGTTTGTGTAGACGAAATGTTGCTTGTGGTGGCACTCTGACATATTTTACAAGAAAAGGAGCCTTATGGACGATTTCCTTCTTATAATTTTGGATCAATCTTACTTAACCTTGCTTAGGTTGTTTGTCATTGTAAAAGGAAGGACCCTACTGATTATGGTTTCATTCTGCGGCACCAGTTTATTATGGGAAAAGAAGCATTATATACTATTTCTTTTGTGCCATTCCAGAGGTCACAACTTTGTTCCAATCTTTCTAATAATTGTTTGTATATGGAAGGATCCTATTGATTTCGTTATACCGGTTTTCCCAGGTATGCCATGGGAAAAAAGTCTTAAGGACATTCTCTTTGTTACCACTTTAGAGGTCTTTCAATTACAATTTTTCTTATATTTGACTGGAGATAAAGTTTTTGAACCGACTTGACCCGTTTTAAATACGTGTAAAATTTCATTTCGATACTTGATCTGACAGGGTTAGTTGGGCAAAAAGTTAGGCATGTAGAGTATCCATATTTTTAACCCCAATAATTTGACCTCGTGACCTTGCTTTTAACCCCATTTGACCCTTTTCAAACTTGTCCAAGATTTTATGAAGACAGTTCTCGTTCAAACCTCTTCAAACAAGCAAAGGCTATTTTTTCTAGTCATAAAGAAGAACCCGATGGATATTTGGAAACATTCCAATTTTTATCACAAGAAAGGGAGCTGTAATAGCAATTTCTTATGAATCATTTGACCGATGTGCAAGTTTTTCTAAGCATTCTGCAATATGGCTGCACAGTGAGAATGTAACTAGTAATTCAAATATCCCTGTCTCTTATTATTTTTCAGCATGCACTTGCCGAAATACTAAAAAAGATCTTGTTATGTTATAGTGTGTTAGGTAAAAAAAACATTTTGCTGAAAATGAGCAATTAGTTGTTATTTTATTGTGTTTAAAGGTTATTCATTTAAAATTTCAGGAGTCATGATGCATATGTGAGCAATATAGGGCATTACACGTAATAGTCCTCTTGTAATGACTTTGATATATTTTTATACCCCCAACCTACGAAGTAGAGGTGGGTATATTGGTTTCACCATGTTTGTCCATCCGTCCATCCGTCTGTAGATCTTTTTTCGTTTCCGGACTCTAAGTCAAGAACCAAGTGACCTACAATCATGAAACTTTATACAGATGTGGCTCATGACCCAAGGAAGTGCCCTATTGTTTTGGGGTCATATATTTCAAAAGTCCAGATCACAGGCAATTTTTGTTCAATTTCGTTTCCGGACTCAAACTCAAGAAACAAGTGTCCTACAATCATGAAACTTTATACAACTGTTGCTTATGACCAAAGAAAGTGCCCTATTGTTTTTTAGTGATATAGGTCAAAGGTCAAGGTAACAGTCAGTCTGTGTTCAATTTTCATTTCCCGACTCTAACTCAAGAACCAAGTGACCTAAAATCATAAAACTTTATGCACATTCTGCTTATGACCCAAGGAAGTGCCCTATTGTTCGGGGGGGGGGGGGGTCACATAGGTCAAAGGTCAAGGTCACATAGGTCAAAGGTCAAGGTCACAGTCAATTTTTGTTCAATTTTAATTTCTGAACTCTAATTCAAAAACCAAACGACCTACAATCATGAGACTTTATTCAAATGTTGCGTATGACCTAAGGAAGTTCCCTAAAAATTTTTGGACACATAGGTCAAAGGTCAAGGTCACTGTCTTTTTTGTTTACTTTTCGTTTCCGGACTCTTACTCAAGAACCAAGCAACCTAGAATCATAAAACTTCATGCAAATGCTGAATATGACCTAAATATTTGTTACAAACACCTCCTATGCTATTAGCACTTGCATTTTGACAATGTGCTTGTTGGGGGAATAAGTCCGCCTTGCGACAATCGAGTTTCTTGCAAAACTGATGTATTCGACTTCAAAAACTCCTGAAATTTGTTTTTTACTATCTCAATTCATTTTCCATGGCAACCAGAAGTGATTTGGATATTTTTTTCTCAATCTATTACTTAAGACCCACCATTTTTAAATTTTTTTCTTGAAATCAAGGACATGCCAAATTTGCTACTGAAAAAAATGAAAGGCGAATCGCTATTGACTCTTGATTAACCTGTAAGCGGTTGCCATGGTAACATATTTTCTTTTGTTAGAATAATAGAATTATCCATTTAACAACTTATAAATGGATTTATAAATATATATGAATTCAAAAATCGAAATTAAAGTTTTGTCATTCAATAGAATATTGTCAAATATGCCGCATTTTTTCCCCCTATTTTTAACATAATTCTGATATTTTATTAAAATTGGTTGTGTTTCCATGGTAATATGTTTCATTATGTTTTGATGTAAAAATACATTTTTTATAGCCTATTAAAAGTTTTGCACACATTTTATACATACCTAAATCTGTATTATATCAAATATGGGTGAAAAAATATGAAAAAGAATAAATTTGTAGATCCAAGGTTTATGGTTGCCATGGCAACGCAATATAGAACTATCATGTTATCGACATGCATTTTACATATCATAGATCAAAAACAAACTCATGAGCACATTTTTATTAAAATTTGTGACAGGGCCAAAAATGCCACTTTCTGAACCTGCCCCTTTAAAGGAGGGAATCCAATGTCACCTTCTTTTGTTCATCCTGAACAAAATTAGCGATATGTAAAACCTCCCTTTAATAAAACATGCATAAAAGTTCCATCAATAGCTTTTTCTATTGCGTTGAGAACCAATCAGACGCTTTAAATTTCAATAATGTTAGTGAAATCACGATTTGGTTCTTACTTTATTCATTTTGAATGAACATGTTGATCTAACCTTTTCTTAGAAATTTTGAGCGTTTTTGAATGGTTTGGGTGAGTGTTTGGAATGAATGAATGGAGCGCTGAGTGAGCGATTAAGTATGTTTTTGATTGAGATGAATGTCAATTACACGATGTAACTAACTGTCAAGTGGTGCTCTTAATAAAACATTCATGTAGATAACTGCAATACAACGGAAAGCAAACGACAATATGTTGCAAAAATATTCATCAACTTTAAATGTGTATCACCCCTTCAACAAAAACTGAAGATTTTTATTTCGTTACTGTAGACAGAAATGAATGTACAATAAAACAATTTGTCAAAAGTTAAATGTGTAATAAATTCTTTCAGAAAGAGAAACTATACCTCTTAAAGAAGCCATAACATAATTCTACGAAAAACAGGAGCGACATTACCAAATAAGCAGATAACGTGATTGGCCTGTGCTATTGCCACAATACTGAGAAAAGAGATCGCGACATTACCCAATAAGCAGATCACGTGATTGGCTAGTGCTATTGTATATAGCTGACCTTATTTGACTTATCACATGATTTCCAAATATAGAAATGCAAACATGTGATACTAGTAAATTCTTACGCAACTTTCAATAAATATCGTTTAAAACATAAATAAGCTTGTTAATAATATACATGAAGTGATAGTTGTGTAATTGTATCGCATTATTACTTTTTTGGTGATATAAACTGTATGTCTATGTTAAGTTGAGATACACAAAATAGGTCGAAGAGTATTCACATCCTGTTCACGTGATATGTGTTCTCAAAAAACCCGAAATGAAATTATCTTGTGTTCATTTTGCGGTTTTGTTAAATCTAAGTTGGAATTGCTCCGCATTCCAACTTAATGAATCATAGATAAAGGATCTCCCTCTAATGTGTGATCTTTAGTTAGCTAGAAATTGTTTATTTCAGTGAAAATAAATTTGAGCCTGTGCGTGACATTTCCAACAATTTGACATGTGCACGAGGTATGAACATTTAATAACCTAGACAGCTACATAGTGCAATTAGAAGATTGTTTGACTGTCTGAAGATAATTTGAGACCTTATCAATTTACAAAACGCAAAGCAAAAACTTTGGTCAGACTGTGCAGATGCACAGACTGACCAGAGATTTGTTTTGCGCACATCTGAAATTGTTGGAAATTTCGTGCACAGGCTCATTTGTTATAAATTGCTACTTTACTTGGAACCAGTATTATTTCAAACTTCCTTCAATGTTATGTGTGAATTTTCTTTGCATCTTATATAACTTTGTCTGTGGAGGTTTATTACCAAAAAAGTAAATTTTTGTTTCAAAATTAGAGAATATATATTATGCTCATTTGCTAATAATATGGGGGTTATATTCAAATTAACATCTATGACAAAGTCATGGCAAAATTCAAAAATAACTTATCAGAATAGGTATGCATAGAAATAGATGTAATTCCTTAAGCACACATTGTAATTTCTTTATGGCATCAATTTCTAAAAGGCACAACGTAAAACTGAAAGGAGAGTTTTATGATAATAGCATTTATTGCTTTTTTCTTTGCCTTCAATAAAGACATGCTAATATCCAATGTATTTCTAGGCCGCACTGTTGATGCAACAGAATGAGGATAGATTGAAGAAACTATTGTCCACAATAGTGTTAGTGACCATAGAACTACAAGAGAGGCTCAGGTCCATGTTTTTACCTACATCACAAAGATGTCACTATATATTCACTGTCAAAGATCTGTCCTGTATCTTTAAGTAAGTATATTTAGTTTTTTTGGATTTGGATTTTGATGCACTTTATGATATTAGGTCATTTAGGCCTCACAGATACTTTACTCAAATTCGGCATAATGATAGATCTCATATGTAAATATGTGCAGAAGCCAAGGTTGTCTGACAAGTTGTAGTTCATCTATTGATGCAAAACTTTTGAAAGTTTTGTCATTTCATGGGACCAGGCTGTCACAAAACACAACTTTTATAAGTCCTTTGTTGAACCTTTTCTAAGCTAATGAAGGGTTTCTTTTCTGCCTTTACCGTGAACCAGGGTGGTTGGCAAGAACTGTTACACGTCGAGAATTGGTCTCTTACAAGTCAATACTCTTTTCTTGTTTTGTTCTTTTTAGAAATATCTGCTTATCCCTCCAACCAGGGGTTGCCAAGAAGAACTTACTGTTGCTTTGGCAACATGAATGTTACTGGGTGTATGGACACAGAATGGTGAATGAGGTAGACTTTAAGAGGTTCAGACAAGCCTTCAATGTGTCAGTCAAGAAGGAATTTGCTGATGATGACATGGTTTGTATACCTTAATGAATTTGGTGCCCCTTAAAGCTTTTGCAGTTTGAAATAAAATAAAAAAAAGATGTTGATGGCTCAGCGTGAAACAGTTGTAACTCCCTATATAAACATAGGGAGTTACAACTGTTTAAAGCTGAGCTACCAATGTGTGAAGAACACGCAAGACGATTTTAATGCCACCACATAAATAGATCAGGGGCATATTGTTTTACTAGCGTATGTCTGTCAGTCTGTCTTTAAAAACTTAACCTGCAAACTTAACATTTACCAGTAACTTCAACATTTTTTCGAGTTCAGGTCAATTATAATTGTCAAGCTTCTAAAGAAATTGAGGTCAAATTTCTAAAAAGAATTGTTATTTTCAGAGCATTCTTGTTTTACGATAATATCTTGTTCCTTTTTATTTTTTAATGACTTGTTTTTTGTCAAAATTTCTTTGTCTTTTTTCATTCTTTATTATATCTTTAAGATGTGCACTGATATGTTATAAACATGTATGTGCATCCTCATAATAACTCATAGATGTATTCATATATGTACATGATCACAAGAGCAAACTTTGCTAATATCAATTGGAAAGACTACACACATTTTTTATGCAATCTGCCCTTTGTCAACTGAGATATTTATTCACCCTACATCCAAACATTAGCACCAAGTATGGTTATCTTATTACTACTATGATCAATAAGGTCTTCTGTATTACTTCCCAGGTACAGACCATGATCAGAACACGACAACCTCAGTTCAGTAACTTGATAGAACAAGACAGTGGTATAGTGACGGCAGGTATGATCGATACACGTCACAGTACCAAGGTGTCGGAAGAAGACGCAAAAACGGACCTGTATAAACCCTTTAATAATGTCAACGAGGTGAAGGAGCTCATGATCAAGGGAGAGGAGGAGTACAATAAAATACATCCTAGGATAAAACTCTCACTCTACAAGGTACTTTACTCTTGACATGTTGAGTCTGGGATATTGCTGCTTTGGCAGGAGGTAAATAAAATACATCCTAGGATAAAACTCACTCTACAAGGTACTTTACTCATGTCAAATGTTGAGTCTGGAATATTGCTGCTTTGGCAGGAGGGAAATAAAATACATCCTAGGATTAAACTCTCACTCTACAAGGTACTTTACTCTTGACATGTTGAGTCTGGAATATAGCTGCTTTGGCAGGAGGGAAATAAAATACATCCTAGGAAAAAAATATCACTGTACAAGGTACTTTAATTTTGACATGATGAGTCTGGAATATTGCTGCTTTGGCAGGAGGGAAAGACAAAGATCAGCCTGCATTTATATGCAGTCTGGTCTTAGTCTTTACCACCTGATTGTTTTCTTCATCAAAAAGATAAGTTTAAAAACTGTGTTTTCAAAATGAGTTCATAGTTGGCGCATCTAATGCTTTCAGCACTTACATTTTACAGCAATTTTGCCATGTAACCTGAGTAGAAGAAGATTAACTTGTTCTAAGATTTTTGGCAAAATTTGGCCTTTCAAAACCATAGTTTTTGATGGGATTAAATTCTTTAAACAACTTTAGTAGAGCTATACCCCATAAAAATCCCTGCCAAGTTTCATGACAAGGGTTGAAACTTTTTTAATTGGCATAATTTTTGTAAGAAACATTATACAATTCATACATAATACTCAAGAATCACAGTAATAGGAATAATCCCATTGAAAGAAAGAAAGAAAGAAAGGGTAAACAATAAATTCATAACTCTGATTTGGTTTTGTATGTTTGAAAATTACTTTAAAGTAATAGTCTTCATGATTCTTGTGTTCATCTGTGACATAAAATGACATATTTGCTTTCAAATTAAGTAGATAGATTTACTGAAACATTTTTCACCATCGATTATCACAGGTTGTGATAGAGCAGGTCTGCAGATTGGCCAGAACAATAGCCTCGCCCCATGAGAATGCCCACTTTGTACTGGTAGCTGAAGGGGGACCAGGACGATCTACCACCATTATAAAACTGGCTGCACATCTGTGTGGATATACTGTATACCAGATTAATCCTAGTCCACTGGGATCTAGTACAGAATATAAAATGGAACAGTTCAAGGCTGATCTAGTGCAGGGATATACTAGAGCCGGAGCTAAGGTAGGTCTATGAGTTATATATTTGTTCATTGTACCCCAGAAATAAACCCAGTCTGTCTCTGGATCTTTCAATTTCAAATTTCAAAAGGAGCATTTTAACAATTTCCTGTTTTACAAAATTTTGGACCTGTCCAAATTCAAAGGTTTTGCAGACGAAAATTTAAAGTGGCTTTAATTTGAAAAATAACTATTCTGTAGGGTAGAAAATTTTGTAGAAAAAAGAAGAAATTGTTTGTCACAAACAATTTCCTCTTTTTGTACAATATTTTCTCAATTACGAAATCTTAGGGACGTAAAACCCAGAGATTGGACAGGAAAAGGGTTAAAGTGGATCAACTTTGTAAGAGAGATTAATTGATTGGTTCTACTTTTGGGTCAAATACTCGCAAGTTCTCCATGAAGCATATTTGAGATGGACCAATCTATGTTGAAAGAACTTGTTTTCCATTGACACTGACATGATACATTGAAGTTTGAACTAGGCAGATGTATTACAGTAATTTACTAGTGTAAAGATGTTGAAAATATTTAAAGCCATTCTGAACAAAGACCAATTATTTGTATAATTTTAATACACACCTATTTCAAAATATTTTAGAAGAATATTTGCAGTGTACCAATATGCTGTTGGTTATAAAAGGCCAACATTAAGAGCTCTTCTGTGCAAATTTCATAAAAATCGCAAAATTTCAGCCCAAGAAATTCTGGAAAATGAAAGAAAAATCTTTCTAATGTCAGTTAGGAGTAACGTTCCTATGAAGATTACTGTAAATTAGAAATGAGCCTGTGTGTGACATTTCCAACAATTTCATGTGTGTGTGATAAACAGATGTTGAGTAGTTTTGACAATTACACAGAATATTAAAATTGTTCTTGGACTGAGAACAGAGACATTTGATCCATATCCATCTATTGAGTGCGCAGTGAAGACTCTGATCAGATTGTGCGGCTGCACATGTAAATATGTTGTAAATGTCATGCACAGGCTCAAATAATGTTATATTACAGGGAGAGAAGATTTTACTCCTGTTACATGAGGAGGAGCTGTTTGAGGAAGATTTTCTGGTGTTTTTGATAGAGTTTATTAACGGAGGATCTATCAGTCACCTATTCCAATATGAAGAACAGACCACGATTATCAACTCTATCAGGACAGAGGTCACACAAGCTGGGCTTACATATACTAGAGATGTGGCTTGGAACTTCTTCTTAAAGTAAGACATGTTTTGCATTGAAAGGGTATTCATTGCACCTTAAAAGTGTACCCTATCAATGAAAATTTTATCAAATTGATCTTTGCTCATTCAAAAAAAAAAAAAAATGCATTGACTCTCTTATAACTTTAAAGAAGTCTTTAAAAATTCAGCTGTATTATATTTTGAACAAAACAGCCCTGCATTCTGGATGACAAAACAGTGCGACAGTTTGCCAATAATATACCCTGCTTGGGATGTGCTCTTACCATTAGCAACTGGTTCTTACTCTATCTTCTTTTGTGTAGCAACTGTTTTACGGTTAGTATTGTTTTAATCATGTAAGTCTCTTATAATTCTATATGTGAATGGTCATGTACTTTTTAATGTTTGTATAAATGTTTGTAAATGATGTACATGAATGAGACTATAATAAAGATATATATATGCATGCAAAGCAGGATATAATTGGAAAACTGTTTTTGCTGTTTTGTCATCCTGAACACAGGACAGGAGTGTCATGCCCTGGCTGACTAGGGTTGAAAATTTCCTTATTTGGTAGATGTTGTGAATCAAGAATGATAATTATATCTTTCTTCATAATCACAAGTTTTCCTTAATGTATAATGAGTCATGTATTTCTATTTAACAGGACAGTGAGGAATAATTTCCGTGTATGTTTGATCTGTGGAGACGGAACAAAGAATCAGAAGAGATGTAGAGAGTATCCGTCATTTACGAAGAACGTCAACTTTATCTGGTTCCCACACTGGTCTAAAACACAACTTGTAGATCATGCTCTATATCATCTGGAATGTAAGTTGAAATAAAACTTTCTAATTTTGCATCCTTTTTGATGACCTATGTAAACAGATTTGCCTTCTCCAGCAATATTTTCAACCTTTTTCTCATACAAATTGCCAAGTCTAGACAATCTTCAAAAATTCTAGCCATTAAAATGTAGACACTGAAATTTCTGGAAAAAAGTAAAATTAAAGTGCATGATGTATTAGTTGCAGTATTAAAAAGTACAGTCTAGTTGTAATAGAAGGCAGCTTAATCAATGGTATGACATATGAAATTGTTCAATAAAACTGGAAGCTCAACAATCATTCACAGCATTTTGCCAAATAATTTCATGGTAAAGGAACTACATTGGTGATATAAAATTAATTTAACTCGATTGCAATTGTTAGCCACACTTTTTTTATTCATATTGTTGTTTATTGATTAGGACAAAGTGCCTATTTGAAAATGAGTTGGCATAGCTATCAATATGTCAATATTACAGGTAAATACATTATGAACCTCAATTTTCCAAAGAAAAAGTTAACTGAGGTTAAAAGCAGCGTTCAGCCCCATTCAAACTGAAACCCAAGCAAATAAAATTGAACTCAAATTGTTGAGTGTTTAATTCACACTTTCTAATGTGGAATAATTGAAATACTTTCCACTCCATTTACTAGTTGTGAACTGGATGACGGCCATACAGAAGGAGAATGTTGCCCACATGTTGGCGTCTATGCACTTGGTATTACGTCAGCAAGATGGTCAGGAGAAAGATGCGGGGGAATACAGACATATCACAAATACTGCTTATGAAAAATTTGTGGAAAGGTGAGTGTACCAGATAGGCCTGTTACATGTAAAAGAATATATAAACTGTGTGATAATTAATAGAAGATTTCAGCATGGATTATTTTAAAGGTAAGTGCCTGTATGATAAAGAGACACTTGTAACCGCAGGGCTGTGGAAATACGAGTTTTCTCCACTTGTCCCTGGACAAGTAAAAGCGGATTTTCTACTTGTCCAGGATCAAAATGAACTTGTCCGCTACAGAGTAAATAGAAAAACTTGAAAAAAACATTGCCTTTTGATGAAGAAAATGCTGGTATTCAGCATTTTCTTCATTAAAAACAATGTTTTCTACCCTATGATATGAACATTAGGATGATTTCTCTCTTAATTCTTTTAAGTAACATTCCAAGATTTGCCCTCTTGTTTACTTGTCCTTGGACAAGTGGCTTAGAAAAATTTACTTGTCCGCAAGTACAAAAGCCCGAGTCGGACAAGTCGGGCATGGGAATTCCACACCCCTGCTGTAACCACTGTTAAGTTGAGTATTGTGGTAAACTACAGATATAGTAATGATTTATTGACCAAATGAAATTGATCTGTATATTTAAGATTATATCCTTTTATCCAAGGATTTTTCTCATGAAGAGATTCTGTTGACATATGAAATTGATCTTCTTGTAACTGATGTATTGCAAAACCTTCTATCATATTAAAATGATATAATTTAAGTTGTGTACATAAAGATTCATGCATTCTGATTGGATGAAAAATTGAATTTAATCCTCAATAAAAATATCATGAGTTCGCAGCTATTTTGTATAATTCTGCACAAAGATTTCACATTGCAGATCTGTTTCTTGATTAATAAATCTGAACAGTTTTGCTTCGATATTATTAAATTATAAGATTAGAAGAGAGTATTAAGTGATTTAATTGAGTTATGAAACTAAAAACCTAATCACACTTATGTATGAATCTGCTTTGTGTATTCATACACTGTGATTAGGGTTTTAGTTTCAGACCTCAATGAAATAAACAAATACTCTCTTCATCTCTAAAATGAGCCTGTGCATGACATTTCCAGCAATTGCACACCTGCCCTAAGCAATATAATAATAATATTTACTGACTGCATGAAGATGAATTAAGACATTTTACATCAATATAGCTCATAGTGAAGATTCTGGTCAGACTGTGCGGCTGGCCATAAGCTTTGCTCTGCACACGATTGAAATTATTGGAAATGTCACGCACAGGCTCAAATATGTTTTTCCCTGTCAATCAGGTTTATATCAATAGCCAATCATCGTTATGAGAGTATCAACCAGGACCAGGAGGCTGTGAACACTTCTCTACAACAGATTAGACGAGAAAATGAAATAGCCTCAAAACTGAAGAAGAATTTAGAACATGAAATGATTGTATTGGAAGAGAGAAAACAGGTATGACAATGCTGACAAATATTATTCAATGATGTGGATTAGATTTTATGAATTCCAGGTCAATAAATTCTTTTTGTGGTGTTACAATGATGTAACTACACTTTCAGGCTCAATTACAAGGGTTATAAACTTAATGTCTTATTATTCATTAGGGTACTGGACTATACTTTGCATCTTAGAAAGATCAACTTCAACAAATTCCTTTAAATCTGCTGATAACTTTTTAAGTACTGGGCTTGCATGCAGTTGTAATGTAAAATATTGTAATCTTGGTACAGAACATTAGTTTATCTTTCATTATCTGTATATGTTTCTCTATTTTTCCCTGCAGGGTACCATAAAGATATTATCCCAAATTGGTCAGGACACAGCTATAACAGAACAACAGATTAAAGTGGTGAAGGCTCAACTTGATAAAATATCTAAACTCAAAAAGGTAGGGTTTATTGCATGTTAAGAATAGGCGTAACTAGTATTTAGAAATCAATACACACTCAGATGTTGACCATTATAGAATATATTGGATAAAGGCGATGAATGGACTATGATAAAATACGAATATCCTCCGTCTGCTCCCCATTACTATGATTTCAGCTTTATTGAACAATCAAAATATCGTAACTACAGTTTGAATAAGCTGTAGTTTCGGTGTTATGATCATTCATCAATGATATTTTTTGAAAGATGATTTATTTGTATTACGCCATTGTGTAATGTGTGTAATTGGAGCTACTCCCTTGCTAAGTATATCTTAATTATTACTAGACAAAGTTTAGATTAGTTCAAAATTTGAATTCACTGTAGACGTAAAACCATGGTAGGATGTTTTTTTCTGTATCGGTGAAAATTGCTGAAAAGTAATGTTGGAAAAGGAGAAATGCAATTACATTTTCAGCATCAGATGCTACCTTTTTTGGCAATAATGATGAAATAACAACATCTTATTAATAAAAAAAGAACTACAATGATATAGCAGTATAAAAGGCTGATTGTTATAGTGTAAGACTGTCCTTTCTTTCGTTTTTTGAGTAATGCACAGTATTATGATGAGTTGTGTTGACACAAGAAAAAAAAGCAAATATTCTAAAGGTGTGTCATTTTGTACATAAATGGCATGGCAACAGTTGAATGCAATTGATGACTCTAAGAAGCCACTTGGTACCTCAAAATGAACAGAAGAAGGAATAGAAATGTGACCAAAAGTGACCATTTGGGTTGTGTGTAAAGTGTTGACCCTTGCCAGACTGCTCTGACTGCGCATGGCTTATTTTCTTGTTTAACCCTTTTCTATTTTACAAAATTTTGGACCTGTCCAAATTCAAAAGTTATGCAGACAAAAAATTTAAAGTGGATTTAATTTGAAAAATAACCATTCAGTAGGGTAGAAAATAGTGTGGAAAAAGAAGAAATTGCTTGTCAGAAGCAATTTCTCGATTTTTCAGAATGTTTTCTCAATCATAAAATCACAGACTCGTAAAAAGCAGGGATTAAACAGCAAAGGGTTAAGAATGATGATTTTGAACTCTGAATAAGAATATATTTGAAATGCATTCTTTGCTAAAGTATGGAAAAGTATTTTTACTAATCTGAAGTTTACACTAATTTGTATGTCAGATTTAGAAAGTGATCCACCATAAAGCTTGACAATTCAATGGAAAACATATAGTAGCTCAAAGTTTTGAAAAAAAATGTACTTGTATTGTTACAGGCCCTACCAGAGTATCAAGTTGCCCATGAAAGAGCTGTATATAAAGCTATAGCTATTGTAGCTGATACTAAGAAGGTTGTCCAGAATATTGATATAGAGAAACTTCATGAACTCCGAGCCATGCAGAAACCAATTATTGATATAGAGGACCTGATGGCTGCTATTATCATGATATGTAAGTATTCACATCTTCCTGAGATTGACCAAGAAAAAGCCCTACATTCAAAATTAACCCTTGCCATGCTGAACCTGGAACTTTCCTGCTTTGGCAGGAGGTATAGACAAAGATCAGCCTGCACATTTGTGCAGTCTGATCATAGTCCATACCACCTGATTTTCTTTTTAATCCAGAAGAGTTTTGATATCAGATTTTCAAAATAAATACTTACTCACAATTAGTGCATCTAGTGCTCTTTGCACTCTGATTTTAATGTAATGTAATGAAAGGGTTTTATTCAGCATGACAAGGGTTAAATACAAATGTCATAACAAAATTAAATTGTTTGTGAATCATTAGAGAAATGGTATTCCTCTTTACAAGTGTACTCACTTCAAAAGTGGTAAACAGTTTCCCAATGTTTGAAATTCAAAGGGAAATAAGGAAAACCTAAGTTTTCTCTGAAGCTGTGTCCTGTCTTGTGTTATTGCCATAATTCTTGATGTCGTAATTCAAAAAGTTTGATATTATTTGGTATCTCTGGTATTACTGAAACCTCCAATTTTAGATTTGAAATTTATTTTAGATTCATAATACATACAAAAGGGACCTTCTGGTAACTCTGTATTTTTTTTGTTTTTTTTAAAGAGATTGATTCTAGTACAGGACAAAAAGAGGTCGCATTTCAAAAATTCTTTCATAGGAATGCAGATTGGTTATTCTAGAATAAGAACATAAGTAAAGTAATGAAAGTTCTGTCCCTATTCAGTCTGCACAGTCTGACTAGGGTTGACACTTTATGCACTTCCTAGATGGTCCTTTTTTGTGTGAATGGTCACATATGTGCTCTATCGAAGCAAACAATACTTTCACAAGTATAATTCTAAATATAATTTTCCAAATATAAATCCCTTTATTGACTTAGATTATTCATTCACTATCTGACAAGAACCTGCAGAAGGAATCCATAGGCTGAGCAGTTGTTTTGTATGCGGATCAAATTTTAATGAAAATTAAAAAATCCAGGGACCCTTTAAAAAAAAAAACAACAATAAAACATTATGTAGAAATGTTCACTTATGTGAATTTCAGTGAAATCTCCATCAGCAGACTTAACCTGGCAGAAAGGTGCAAAGAGACAAATGGCAAATTTAGAAAGGTAAGTTTTAACACTTGTTGATTTGGTTAAACATTTTTATTTTACACTAATTAGGAAACAAGTTCTTACGACTTAGATTAATCCCTAGTGATACTGATTCCTGTAAATTTCAATAATACTCGCGCTGAATGTATGGACTAATGAAAGAACCAAGACAGATAGCTGCTCTTGGTTATTGAACTCAGGACCTTTGGGTCAAGAGGCCGACGCTGTACCTCTAGACCATGGACACCACACATTAAATGGTATTAGAAATTATGCCATCTTATGAAGGTCATATGTCTCAAGGCTTGTGTCAGTGTTATAAATCAGAGAGTCAATAACCCCTTAATCATGAAATTCTGGGGGTCAAAATGAATTTTAAAGAGGTCAAAACACAGAAAAAGTATATTTTGTGAGTAGACCTATGCTGTATCAATTGACCTTCTGTAGTCAAGATATGAAGTAAGTATAGTCAAAACTGTGTGAGCGGTCACCTGAGAATAGCGGTCTCACTGCCGTATGCGACCAGCTCAGGTCCGCCCGCGCAAATTTGCTCTTTAAAGTAACTGTGAATAGCGGCATTCTGTCGTATGCAGCCGGCGGTCACCCTTAATTGTCTGAATTGCACCCATTGTACATCCCCTTAAGCGGTCACGCGAGTCATCAAATTATGACAGGTGACTCGCTGATTAATGAAAAATCAATAACACGTCTGGATTATGGTATGCATATACTGTGACGCTTACCTAATCAACACCTCTACCAATTTGTGTTATCTGAGCGGCCAGCATATTATTTGATTGATAACGGTAGCAGATCATTAATATTCCAATTAACCAAGCTATTAAACCTTAACATTGCTGTTAGCCCGAACTATCGAAAGATTTATTTGACTATTTGATCTCGGAAGGAATTTCCCTTTGTCAGCTCCGAAAGTATTTATTTTTTATCAGAATAATTGTTTTTATCTCTTCTTTGCACCAGAAATTGCGTTCTCTTAGGGAAATTTAATGACACACAAATGCAGAAAAATAAACAACAAATTAATAATATTTGCGTTTTGTGTTTAGTATCAATTGATTCCATGGAATCATCGCTGCCTGTCGAAAATGTCTGTGGATTTTCCAAATGACGTCAGCTTACGTCGTCAAGCATGCAGAAAACCCGAACTTGTTTACATCCTGCGCACGTGAAACCCATTGCCACCAAACCCACAGGAACCCGCCTCTGTGAAAACAATAAACACTAAAAACGTCGTATCTCAAGCGCATTTATACTGTCATGGAATGAACTTGAAATTGTCACTTTCTCTAATGAATAATAATTTATTTTTAATAATCAGGAATATTATCGGTGTCAACATCTTGATCATCATCTTTTTATCATGAAGTTGAATTAATTCTTTTCTTGTCCCTGTGACGAAATGCAACACGTTTACATTCCCCAGGTGAGAACATATTGACAGTGAATAACCAAAACGTCGTAAATACCGCTATTCAAGAATTATTTACATTGTTTTGGTCTCCTATTGCCGATTTTGATATAAAATCTTTTTGATACGAATACTACATTTTTGGTGTGCCATCCGATGGAGTTATGATATTAGCCGTTAAGCGGTCAACTCCCGTATGCGGCCGAATTTGCTTTGTCCCGTGAGTGTCCGCTATTGACAGATTTGACTGTAATTGATTTATGTTATTTCAAATAATATAAAAGATACATCATTGAATTTGAGTCAGAACCCAAGTTTTGACCCATAGAAATTTCAAACAAGGGGGTCAAAATGACTCCTTGGAAGAATTTTCTAAGGGTCAAAATTGAATATTTTCACATTTTTGAGGGTCAAAACACTGGTTTAAGGGTCAAACATGAGCCCTGATTGTCTGTATAAATTGCTCTATGCTTTTCAGGTGCTATTACAGCATATGGGTATTTTTTGAGACCAGCTAATTTATGATTTAGTTCTATAGGATCTGTAAAAGTATGGTAATTCTAGGAGTCTTTTTTATTTCCAATTATAGAGAAATGGTTGATATAAGTTCATACTGATTCTTTTCTTTTCAATTAGGGTAAAATTGGTTAAAAGGGAGGCTTTGTTACTTACAACTGATTTTATAATCAAATCTTCTGCATGTCATAACATTCCAATTACTTTTATTTCCAGATTTATAGAAGAGCTTATGTCATTTGATGACAACCAGTTACCAGAAGCCACATTGAACCTTGTAGAACCCTACCTCAAGAAGCCCTCATTTGACCCTGATACTTTAGAGAGGAAGACCAGTAACTCAGCATGTGGGGCCCTGTGTAAATGGGTCAGGGGTGTAGTCAGGTATACTTTCATAATTTACATTTTTATTATACGCCCGAAGGATCGTATTATGTTATGGCCTCGGTCGTCCGTCCGTCTGTCCGTCTGTCTGTCCGTCTGTCCGTCCATCCGTCCGTCTGTCCGTCCGTCTGTCCGTCCATTAGCAATTTTTTGTGTGCGCGACTCCTCCTAAACTATCAATTGGAATAAGCTGAAACTACACACAATTACTCCCTATGATGTCTAGTTGTGCATAAGACCTTTGAATTTCAAATCGCTCCAGTCATTCCTGAGAAATCTTGAATTATCTGCCCTTTAATATAACAAAAATCACTGTTTTTTGTGTGCGCAACTCCTCCTAAACTATCAATGGGAAAAAGCTGAAACTACACACAATTACTCCCTATGATGTCTAGTTGTGCATAAGACCTTTGAAATTCTAATCACTCCAGTCATTCCTGAGAAATCTTGAATTATCTGCCCTTTAATATAACAAAAATCACTGTTTTTTGTGTGCGCAACTTCTCCTAAACTATCAATGGGAATAAGCTGAAACTACACATAACTCTACTTGGCTTATTTTAGTTTTTGTCCTTTGTTGTTTTTCATACTAAGATCTTGTCCAGAGCATATCTCTCAAAGTATAGGATCTACAAACATGAAACTTGATGGGTTGATAGATCTCATCAAGTGGAAGTGAAGTGGAAAAGAACCATAACTCTACTTGGCTTTCAATTTGAGTAATTGCCCTTTGTTTTTTATGCCCCCGTATCGAGAGATCGGGGGCATATTGTTTTACTGGTGTCCGTCTGTCTGTCTGTCTGTCCGTCTGTCTGTCCGTCCGTCTGTCCGTCCGTCTGTCCGAAAACTTAACCTGAAAACTTAACCTTGCCAATATCTTCAAGCCTATTCAAGATACAAAGCTAATATTTGGCATGATGATAGATCTCAATGATCCGCATCCGCTGGTACCAAAGTCAAGGTCATGTGACAAGGTCAAGGTCATCTGTCAAGGTCAAACTTTGAAAAAAAATGCTGTTCCGGGGGCATTCGTGTTTCACAAACACATCTTGTTTTTTCATACTTTAATCTTGTCCGGAGCATACCTCTTTAATTATTTGAGCTTTGATGATGAACTTTGATGGGTAGATAGATCTCATCAATGGGAAGTGCAGTGCAAAAGAACCATAACTCTACCTGGCTTATGATTTGAGTTATCGCCTTTTTTTTTTCAAACTTGGAACTTTTCTGGAGCATATATCTAAGAGTATTTGAGCTATGATCATGAAACTTCAAGGGTATATAGACTGAATCAAGGGGAAGTGCAGTTCAAGAGAGCCATAACTCTACCTGGCTTATTTTTTGAGTTATTGCCCTTTATTATTCTTCGTGGTTGAATATTGTCCAGAGCTTATCTCTAATAGTATTTGAGATTTGATCATAATGATAATATACTCCTTCTACAATTATTCATCTATTCAATGATATTCATTTGAAATCACTTCAATTCTACTCTTAAACCAAAGTTACATCAAGCTGTGTGATGGGTGTATCTTGTGACAATTTGGCACCTTGTTCAATAACAATTAAAACAAAAACGGTCTCAAATGGACTAATATCCCATAAATAGAGCTATGTCCATTTTTAGATGCTATGAGTGCAACATATATATTGCAATGTTCAAAGCGATTTTAATTGTTTTGTGAACAGATATCACAGAATGATGATTTCCAAGGTAAAACCCCTTCACCAGAAAGTGGACGAGACAACACAGGCTGTAGATGATGCCGAACATAAAATGTCTACACTTGAAAACAAGAGAAAGGCTCTAGAAGTGAGACTGTCTGGTCTGGCTAAAGGATTTGAGGAAGCTACAATTGACAAAAATGAACAAGAAGATAAGACTATCAAAATGAAGAAAATGCTTGAAACAGCAGCTCAATTGAGAAAGGTCAATATCTTTATGTTATCGATTTTACATCGATGTTTCTTTGTACATGTATTTTGACGTAAATTGATAATTGGTAAAGCTAATCAATGTTTATCTGATATTTAAATTGTATGATATGAATTGAATGACTGCCAAAGCTTCATGTAATGGGGAATACATCATGAACAGCAGTATAAGAGTCGAAGACTTCTTTAATTATTAAAAATAAAAATGTCTTACCCATTAATTCTGACCAGCTTGGCAATTACAGTATTTTCTATGTATAAAATTTATAAATGGAGAGAAAATGTCATGGTTTATAATATATTTTGATGAGTGTATTTTTCACTGTGTTTACTGGAGTATAAAGTGCAATTGCCTTAGCACATGGCAAATAAGCCACATGCAAAGGGCAATTGTACATTATACTCCATTAAACGCAGTGAAAAATACACTCGGCCCTTATGATTGCAATCCTTTAGATCTACATGTAAGAAACAGTCAAAAATCTCTGCTAAATAATAAAAGGTTCAAGTCTACTTTTTCTGCGTATATAGATCAATACATGTACAATCTAATTTTAGATTGCGTATTTAATGTGTACTGTTATCTTACTACCAGAGTTTTCTCGCATAAAGCTTTACCAATTTGACAGACGATAACTTTGACATTACTAGAGGTATTAATGATCAGAAATTTTGTTCTGGCCAATACTGCTTCATTTTAAAATGAAATTGGTGTGATCAAGCAAGGTTGAGAATGTTGTCTGATGATCTTTGTCAACTTGCTTTAAACGGTAGATCAATATCAGAACTGTATGCTTGTAATCAAAAATTCTTTTGCAATTAATTTTATTCTTAATTGTTCAAATAGCAGTGAATGAATACGAAAGGAGAACAATAGATTATCAAGTTCCTACAACACCTGACTTGCAGATCGATGGTCAGGGGCTTTTCCGAAAATACCTATTCCACTTTATACAGAAATAAAGTGTAATAGATTTCCCCACATGATGTGATTCAAACCAATAAAAATTCTTGATTGTATTGGATTGCAATTATTTTGCCTACATACTTTCTTTATGAAAAAAAAATCCAGCTTAAATCTTCTTATATATAATATCATGGTTTTCTCACCTTATCCTCACAGATTCTGAAGGGAGAGAGACAGAGATGTCAGCAGATTTATGACTCATATCAGCGACGACTCATTGCCACACCAGGAGGCTGTGCCATGGCTGCAGGGTTTGCCACATATCTGGGTCCTTACCATCACAACTTTAGGCGTGTCATGATCACAGTACACTGGCCTAACTGTCTGAGAGAACGGGGAATACCACTTGTTATTGACTCAATTGATGGTCTGAAAGGTGGGTACTTCAATTTTACTAGTTACTGTAAATTGGGCTTTTGAATCTTAATTTCAACAATGTAAGCAACATACTAAATAAAGAATGTTGCATAATTCTAGTATAGGCACTTACAACAGAGTCCTGTTAAGTGCTTTCAATATTATTTTCTAGCTCATTTATGAACTTGCCAATGGCTCTGTTGGCACTGGAAGTGCAAAATTAAACTACTGCAAAGTTTCACTATTTAAGGTACAGTAAAACCTATCTTAGAAGACATATCACTTTTATTTCTTTAATGCAAAGCATATTCTTTTCGCTACAAAATAAAAAAAAAATCAGCATATGTCACTGGGCAAAATTTTGAGAAATTTCTATTTATTTACAAAAAATGAAATGAAAAAAGGAACGTCAAATATTAAAAATCGCGAAATAGATAGCGTTTCAGGCCTATTTTTCTATTTAAATGTACATGGAAATTAAACGGCTAGCTCAGGCGGTCTAGGACTTTCTAAATGAAACTTTTTTCTTAAAAATTGGCCGATTAATTCAGAAAATATTTGCAAATTATGATTTTTGCAATGCGAAAAGGGGTTGGCCCCTTGATGACGTCATGACATTAAATGAATGAGCTTTAGACCCTTTTCATTGTTTGTTAGCTAATTCCCTCACTTCAAATATAAATCTCAGCAATTATTGTGAGATTTTAAGAAAGTTGAAAATTCGACCATTTAATCTGTCCGCAGTTACCTGAAAGTAGTTGAGTATTCATAAATAGAAATTTTAATTAGCTTATAGTTGTTGGTCAAACATTCGAGTTTAACTGAATGCAGGCTTGACATTTGACAATCATATTAGTTTCTTGGTCAATTTATCACGTTTGTACTGTAGATTACTAAGCTGTTCCAGGGGCATATATGTCATATAGAATGTATATTTTACAGGGAGGGTAATAGATTGGTCTATAGACTTCCTAAAGACCGCCTCTGGTGCCTCCCAAGTGTATGATGTAGATTACACATCAGCTCTCCGTAGTTACATATAGGTCATATTGATGGCTCAGCGCGAAACAGTTGTAACTGCCTATAAACATATAGGCAGCTACAACTGTTTCTCATTGAGCCTTTGATATGTAATAGTTCAACTGTGTATATTTTTTACAGGGAGAGTTATTGATTGGCCCATAGACTTCTTAAAGACCGCTTCTGGTGCGTCCCAGGTGTATGATGTAGATTACACATCAGCTATCTTTGTGACATATAGGTGATATGTAATAGTTAATCTGTATATATTTTACAGGGAGAGTAATTGATTGGTCCATAGACTTCTTAAAGACCGCCTCTGGTGCGTCCCAGGTGTATGATGTAGATTACACGTCAGCTCTCCTGGGTGAGGAGGAGGGAAAGAAGAAAGACAAGGTCAGTAACTCTTTACCCATTATCTGAAATCTAGGTAAACTGAAAATATATTGAGAAAAGATTAAAAGAAATTAGTAAAGAAATTTTTATATGTATCCTTCTTCAAAAAACACTTGAAGGCACAATTCTAATTAATTCCAGCAATTAAGCATCCTTTTCAGCCCAAATGTTTTTAGAGGAAACCTGATGTATTGGTGTCATTGTTTTCATCATTATCATGTAGATACTTTGACATTTGTGATACCTCTGATATCATAAACCACCCTAAATGTGCATTCATGTGAAACTTGGTACACATTTTAATTTATAATTAACAAAGCAATCTGTACTATAAAGGTGGAACATCAAGATGCATTTCATGCAAATAATACCCTTTTTCCACTAAGATTTTTTATTTTCTTTCAAGCACTGTACACTCAAAGCAATTCTATTTTTAGATTGAGAAAGAGCTGGAAGAGATAGCTGAGGTTGATGAAGAAGAAGAAAAAGAAGCAGAAAATGGTGAAGAGAAGAAAGATGAGGAAAAACCTGAACAACAACAAGAAGATGAAGAGAACGGAGAGAAAAGGGAAGAAGAGGGAGTGAAAGAAGAAGAAAAAGGTGAACTGATAAGCCAGCAGTCTTTTTGCTGATAATTGTATATGTAAGGATTGTCACGCAAAAAGAAGTGACCATATGAAATTGTTAGAAATGTCACACACAGGCTCATATATTTTTGAGCCTGTGTGTGACATTTCCAACCATTTCAAATAAGCACTAAACCAAGTCTTTATCCAGCCTGTGACTCAACACAGTCTGACCAAAGTCTTTGCTATGCTATGAGGTCCTAAAGTGTATTAGGATTGTCAGGCTAGCTTAAATGTGTCTTTAGACTGTCCAGGCTGCTTAAAGTTTTGGCCTCACACTTATTGGATTGATGGAAATGCCATGCATAGGCTCATTTATGCTATTAAAATCACATTTTAAAAGATATTGTTTGTGGCAGTAATTTTATAGATAAGTTATGAAGAACAATACTGTTACATATACATTATTTCAGATGGAGAATCCCCGGTTCTAGAAGAGAGACACGAATCAGATGAACAGATGGCGGAAGAGGAAAAAGAGAAAGAAGAAAGTGAACATGATGACACCCAGAGTCAATATACACAGAGTACTGCCCCAATGCTGTCCTCTACACAATATAACAAATATATCAAGTCTCTTATTAAACTACTGGTGGGAGAGAGTATTCTTGATGAATGGATTAGGGAAGGTGAGTCCATGTGACACTCACAGTCAATACACTCACAGTCAATTTACACAGAGTACTGCCCCCATGTTGTCCTCTACACAATATAACAAATATATTAAGTCTCTTATTAAACTACTGGTGGGAGAGAGTATTCTAGATGAATGGATTAGGGAAGGTGAGTCAATATACACAGAGCACTGTCCCCATGTTATCATCTACACAATATAACAAATATATTAAGTCTCTTATTAAACTTCTGGTTGGAGAGAGTGTTCTTGATCAATGAATAAGGCAAGGTGAGTCCATGAGACACCCAGAGTCAATATTCACAGAGTTCTGCCCCCATGCATCTTCACGAGTCAAGGGGTATTGAATCGATAAGATCTTCTCGAATACCCCTTGACTGAATGAATAGGTATTTTCTGTACGATTTATTTTTAGCCGGCCAATCAAAAGGTCAAATGCGATTTCTGTGACTGCCAATCAGACAGCTTCTTACAAACGACATCGGTACCTTTTAATCCCTATGGCAACCTGTTGTATTCAGACGACTGTCTAGATAACCCTTCTTTCTTAGATAAAGAAAATGCGTCGCATCGAAGACGCTAACTTTTTAGTACGTTTTTATTCGGTGACAGATAGATTAATAAAATCAACAAAATATAAATCAGTTCCTTTTTATCAGAATGATAGGAATAGTAAGCCGAAAGTTTCCTCATTGTCCACCGTGAATGTTTCCGAAGCTCTACCCCCCCCCCCCCCCCCCCCCCCCCCCTCTTAAATAACACCAAAAATGTGAGTTGGGAATTCAGAAATTATCTTTCACACGTTTTTAGCTCCACTGGCTGAAAGCCACTGGGGCTATTGTCATGGCGTTGTGTCTGTCGTGCGGCCGTCCGTCCGTGCGTCCGTCCGTGCGTCCGTCCGTCTGTCCGGTCGTAAACTTTTCTTTAAAAATCTTCTCCTCAGAAACTACTGGACGGATTTCAACCAAACTTCACAGGAATGATCCTTGGGTGACCCTCTTTCAAAGTTGTTCAAGAGATTTTGATCCAATGAAAAACATGAATTTAAGGGGCATGGCTAATTTCCAAATATGGTAAAAAGTGAGTTTTCTCAGATTCTAATCAATGGATACCAATTAAATTTTACATGAATGATCCTTGGGTGACCCTTTATCAGTCTACAAAAAATCATTGTGATCGGATGGAAAATATGCATTTTATGGGCGGAGGTCATTTCTCTATATGTTATATAGTGGAAACTTTGAAAATCATTTTCTCAGAGTGTTATCGATGGATATCAACCAAATTTCATTGGAATGATCCTTGAGTGACCCTTTATCAGTATACAAAAAATCATTGTGATCGGATGGAAATTATGCATTTTATGGGCGGAGGTCATTTCTCCATATGTTATATAGTGGAAACTTTGAAAATCATTTTCTCAGAATAGAATGGATGGATATCAACCAAATTTCACTGGAATGATCCTTGGGTGACCCTTTATCAGTCTACAAAAAATCATTGTGATCAGATGGAAAATATGCATTTTATGGGCAGAGGTCATTTCTCTATATGTTATATAGTGGAAACTTTGAAAATCATTTTCTCAGAATAGAATGGATGGATATCAACCAAATTTCACTGGAATGATCCTTGGGTGACCCTTTATCAGTCTACAAAAAATCATTGTGATCGGATGGAAAATATGCATTTTATGGGCAGAGGTCATTTCTCTATATGTTATATAGTGGAAAATTTGAAAATCATTTTCTCAGAATCTGATTTTTGGATATCAACCAAATTTGACTGGAATGATCCTTGAGTGACCCTTTTTCAGTGTACCAAAAATTATTTTGATTGGATGAAAAATAAGCATTTTATGGGTGGAGGTCATTTCTCTATATGTTATATAGTGGAAACTATGAAAATCATTTTCTCAGATTGTAACTAATGGATATCAATCAAAAAATTTTTGGTATGATCTTTGGGTGACCCATTATCATGCAGCCAAAAATCATTTTGATTTGATGAAAAATATGTCTTTTAGGAGCGGAGGTCATTTCTCTATGTGTTATATAGTTTAAACTTTGAAAATCATTTTCAACATCAGTAGAACCCCAAATATCTAAAAATCAAGTCAAAACATTTATTTGCTTTTACAAGAATTTCAAGCCTGTGGAGCGACTCAAGCCATTCATGGCTTTCTAGTGTATTTTTGCCGACAAACAAAAATAACATGAAATGATTTTGAGTTAATCTATCCCCCATATTGTTCCATAGAAGAACATTTTGGATAGCCTTCTCTCTTTCCCCCCCCCCCCCCCATAAAATGTATGAAATAAAAATAAATAAAATTAATGGCCAGTTTTTTTTTTATTATTATTTTTTTATTATTGAAAGCAATATATTTCTATACTACATAGAATATAGTCAACGGGCGGCAAAACTACTTAATCATAACTTGAATAAGCTGTAGCCACGATATTTTGGACTACCCCACATTAAAACACGTGTATATCATATATATTAGAGATAAAAATCAAATAATCCCTTTTTAATTACAAATACATGTGTAATTCGATTTGGATTGGACATTGCGGGTGATTGCTTTGTTTTAAACATCGTGAATAAGTTGTTTCATAGCGCAAATCTTAGTTTTAAATTTATCGTAACATTGTGACTACCTGCAATATGGGTACTTTTCAAATTAAAATTAATTCAAATAAATAAACAAGTAAATAAATAATGAAGACAAATTATAACAATAAACAAATAAATTGACTAATTCTTTGGCTCTCACAATATTCTCACACGAGATTTATTTCGAACAGATAGAGGATTTTTACTAAAAATTGTTCTATTATTTTCTTTCTTTCTTTATTTATTTTTATAATTTTTTCTCTTTATTTCTCTTGTCATTTAATGTGTTTAAAGAAAGGTCTGCTGGAAAAGAAGGAGAAAAACTCTCATATAAAAGAATTCATATGAAAATTCAAGTAAATTATCATTTCTAATTTATTTCTATTTATAAGACGGCTTAATTATTGAATTTATTCCAAATTTTAAATTTCGCGTACTTCAAAATAGATGCATTCTACTATATTGGAGTATGCCATCGATAAGTTCTAAAACATTGAAAACTTAAACAGGTATTGATTGATTAAATAACTTGAAAATTCAAATAAACATTGAAAAATCGTAATACACTGTCATCAAGGGTAGAAAAAGAAGAATTTGAGAACCTTTCAATGTACCATCAAATTATTAAAAAGATATGTTGTCATTTGAACAGATATAGGAATTTCGATCAGTTTTTTTGATTGTGTATTTCAGTCTTGCTAAGTGTCACAATTACCTAAAACTGAAGGGGTTAAGTGCAATTCTAAGGGTTAATTTCACATCTGGAAAGTAGCCGCGGGGTATATTGATCTAACATACCTCCTGCTGTCGGACCTTTTTGTAAGAAGGTTACCGATTGGTCCGCCTCGTTTTCCGTTCTGTGACGTCACGCGTACAGAAATTACCCATTCAATCAGCCAAGGGTAAGATAAGTAAAACGTTAGTAACCCTTGGCTCGACAAGATGGCCCCCATGTTGTCATCTTACAAATATATGGAGTCTTATATATAACTACTTTTTGGAGAACACATCCTAGAAGAATGGACAAGGGAAGGTAATTGTGCAGAATATAACCATATTACTTCATATACAAGACAGGGTAAACTTAAATCTTGGTTACAAAATATAAAAAATTAAAATCTGTCTAAGACTTTCTTTCTTCAAATGTTTGAACAGAAAACTTACAGGTAAATGTTTTTAGCTCACCTGAGCACATCGTGCTCAAGGTGAGCTTTTGTGATCATTGAATGTCCGTAGTCTGTCGTCCATCGTGTGTCGTCTGTCGTCATGCGTCAACAATTTAAATGTTTACACTCTAGAGACCACAAATATGATCCAATCTTCATGAAACTTGGTCAGAATGTTGGTCAGGTCACAAGGATGAACCCTATTGAAAATGGGAAGGATCCATGCCATATCACGGGAAAAGGGGCCTTAATGACAATTTTCTTGTTTACACTCTAGAGGCCACAAATATGGCCCAATCTTCATGAAACTTAGTCAGAATGTTGGTCAGGTCACAAGGATGAACTCTATTGAAAATGGGAAGGATCCATGCCATATCATGGGAAAAGGGGCCTTAATGACAATTTTCTTGTTTACACTCTAGAGGCCACAAATATGGCCCAATCTTCATGAAACTTGGTCAGAATGTTGGTCAGGTCACAAGGATGAATCCTATTGAAAATGGGAAGGATCCATGCCATATCACGGGAAAAGGGGCCTTAATGACAATTTTCTTGTTTACACTTTAGAGGCCACAAATATGGCCCAATCTTCATGAAATTTGGTCAGAATGTTGGTCAGGTCTCAAAGATGAATCCTATCGAAAATGGGAAGGATCAACGCCATATCAAGGGAAAAGGGGCCTTAATGACATTTTTTTTTGTTTACACTCTAGAAGCCAGAAATATGGTCCAATCATCATGAAACTTGGTCAGAATAATTGTTAGGTCATGAGGATGAACTCTTTTGAAAATGGGAAGGCTCCGTGCCATATCACGGGAAAAGGGGCCTTAATGACAATTTGCTTCTTAGAGCTCCAGACGCCAGAAATATGGTCCAATCTTCATGAAACTTGGTCAAAATGTTTGCCAGCTCACAAGAATGAACTCTGTTGAAAATGGGAAGGATTCATGCCATATCAGGGGAAAAGGAGTCTTAATCATAATTTACTTGAAATAACTCTAATGGCCTCAAATATGGCCAAAATTTAGTGAAAATTGGTTTTATGTAGAAATTATCTTTATGACATCTGCCTTTTTACTTGATGTGATGTCCAAGTGATCAAAGAGAGTCAGGTGAGCGATCTAGGACCATCATGGTCCTCTTGTTTCATAATTGTTGAATTTCTTTATTTTTCCTTTGTATGTTGATAAGAAATATCATTGATACCATTTATTTACGAATATCAGATAAGTTATTTCACTGTTGATCTCACATAATGTCTTTAAGCAATGAAAAAGCCCTTTTAACATAATTTAAATGAAATACTTTTAGAAGCCCAGTGTTCAAGATAAAAAAGTTGAAGACATTTGAATAACCATACTTCTCTTTGCATGTGGACTAAGCAGGGAATTGAAACTAACACTAGTCCTCAGGCCTGAGACCTATATGTTTGAGGGAGGACTGGTAGAAGCTGCCATGCCAGGTCCTAGGTCCCTGAGTATAAAAGGTCCTCCATATCACTTTACTTATTCTTTAGCAATTCAAGGATATAATTATAAAAAAAAACAAACAGTAAGTTAAACGAAGAAATTGCTTGTGACAAGCAATATCTTCTTTTTCCACTGTTTTTTTTTATAGAGCAGTGTAAAACAAGTGGTATGGAAAGGACAACTATTTTCCAAAACTGGACTGTCTAGGAAATGATATAACCCTAACTACAGGACCCATAAGATTAATGGCTAAAAGGTCCTTTAAGCTGGTAGCAATAAAAAATAAGTGTTGAACCCTGCAAAGTGAGATACCATCTTTTAAAAGTTCGCAGATTATTTTGAATCCTGAATGCAGGAATATAGCCTATTGTTTTGATATCTTGATATGGCAAACATCATTCATATATATTTTAAGATTTTGGCCCAAGACAGTTGGAAAATGCTGCAGTGCTGTGTTCCTCTTGGCAGAGACCCCCGATGTTGATAGATCCTAACAGTGAAGGTGCTGCTTGGTTGGCTCGGCTCAACTCCATGATGAACCCTAGAAAACTGGTGTCCCTGGACATGGAAACTAGGTGAGCTGTTAACAAATACAGTAAAACTTGTGTTAAGTGACCACTTAGGAGAACATGAAAAAGTGGCTGCTTATGGGAATGGTTGCATAAGAAAATATTTTATGATAGATGAGACAGGTAAATATGCTGGCATATATAGATTGTCACATAGTTCTTATTGAAACTTTTGGTGTTCAAACTTGTCAGAATCATTCCATTAAGACGATTCTAATTGGTTGCAACAACATATAATCTAATAATTGACAAAACATTCGAGATTGCCCACTTTTTCAGAGAGTTCCCTAATGGAGAGGGGACTTTAAATAATGGTCGCTCAGTAAAAGTTAGTAAAGTCTAGGACAAGTCTGTACTATATGTAGGGTAGAGCTAAACATAGAGGGAATGATTTCAAAATTTTGACCCATCACAAAGGGACCATCTTGGAACTCTGTAAAATAAATATTTGGAAAAAGTATTTGTTCCAATATAGGTCACTCATGAAGCAAACTATGAAAATAATACCAAAGGAAGCTAGAATAATCATTCTTAATTCAGAAAATTT
The DNA here is from genome assembly GCA_948146395.1 of Fragum whitleyi. Lineage (NCBI taxonomy): Eukaryota > Metazoa > Mollusca > Bivalvia > Cardiida > Cardiidae > Fragum > Fragum whitleyi. Next base: position 68,214,170 of record OX411547.1, read on the forward strand.
GTTATTGGCAAAAGGTTTTGACCCTGGTCAGTCTGCGCACATTTCGCAGTCTGACCAAGTTGGACACTTTAATGTGTGCCAGCTCTATTTTGCATGAAGTGATTGACTTTTTTACTGTAATTCTTCTTGTTTAGATTTTTCTCTTACAACAAAGCTATGCTTTTTTCGGTGTGCTAAGTTATCTTGAAATATTGCATGAAAATTTACCTTCAGCATGAATATTGAAGTGTGAAAATGAATTTATAATATGATCTACGTGGCGGGAGTGCAATAACCTCGTTGAATATTTTTGATATTACACGGGTGTTATTACACTAGTGGAATTACTATGCAAATGAGCTCATAGCGAATAGCAACACTATTTTGTAACCGTGAAAAGATGTCATAATCTATATATTGTGACATAGTTTTAAACGGCATTAAAAGTTTCGCAGAAAATTGATATGTTGAATTTCAAGAATTTTGACAATTTTTTGCAAAATTTCGGGTCATATTATAAATAGAATATAAAATTTGTGCTCATAAAATACCAAATACCTTGGTTATTAAACTCATCATCTTAAACAGATAAAAACTCGGCGCAGCAATGTTTTATCTGTCTATAGATGACTCGTTAAATAAATTCGGTATTCCATTAGCACTCATTCAATATCCTCTATTCACCACTGCCATTTTTAACTGTGTGGTTTCAACAAAAACTTTTTTTTAGATTTTGGAATACCTTTGGTAAAAAAGAAACAAATTACTTGAAACTTTGAATGGTTATCAATTTAGCACTTAAAATTCAGGCAAAGTAGGGGGTCCTATTTGGAAACAATTATAGCTAGGATTAGATAAAAAATGCTTTCTATTCAAATAATAATTAATGAACAAAGCAGGATTCAACCTTAAAGATCAATGACTTTATCTTTTTGATTGTTTAGGCAAGGAAAGTGTTAAAGAATAAGAATGTTTATGAGGATTTTGAAAAGGCAGTGGAAATCTCCAATATGATGCATGTTTGAGTTATATTTGTTGTGAGATAATTCATAATCAGAGAAAAAGAAGGAAAATCTGAGACATGTATATTTTTTAAGCCTAATCAGGAAGATGATTTAATGTGATGATGAGGGTTTAGCAATAGAATTTGTTGTTTTCAGAAATACTGAAGATTTGCTGATAAAGTAATTGGATATTTTATAAAGGATCAACTGCAAAGCCATTTTATTTTTATAAAACCAGATCCAAATGACAATGCTATCTTTACAAAAAGTTAGTAAAAAAGTGTCAGAGATATTTCAAGATAATAGTTGTCAAAGGGGTATTTTAAGCATCTGGGGCCCGTTTTACCAAACCTCTTACGAAAAAATTAATCGTAAGTCAAAATCACAAATCATACCTTATGTTTTCATTTATTGTTAGATTCTGCCTTGCAATATCTCATTGGAATCGTCTTTAGAAGATGAGATGATGCATGGCAGAATTCCATTTATAGTAACTTCTGTAAAAACAACTTTGATTTTTGACTTACCCATGATCGTAAGATGGTAAGTAAACAGGCCCCTGGTTGCTCTAAAAATAGGTTTAAACATGCAAAATTGGTGTTTATGAGAACAAGAATCTGTTACTTGATTTTGTTTGGTTTAAGCTGTACTTAACCTTGTCTAGAATAGAAATGTTATAAAGGAAGTCTTAATAACATTTCTATTCTAGAAGAGGTAAAGATCAGCTTGGCTGAAAAAAAATCTCATGACAGCCATGATCCTGTATTTCATTTTAGATCTAAAGATAGAAAATGTTTGACAATTTTGTATAGTAAATATGTAAATTTATCAGAATTAAGGTAAAAAGTGACGGTAACTCAATTCTAAATGGCTTTGTATTTGTTTTTGTAATCAGAATACAGAATTTTATTATGATTTTGTCCAATTATAATATAACAATTATATTGTAATGCTTTACCCATAATATTGCTACACTGCAACTCCATTAAAACAATGTGGTCGGGGTCCAAGAAATGAAACAGCGGAAGAAGTGGATGTATCTGCTATAATGCTGTACCCCCCCTGCCGCTGCCGATTCCCCCCCCCCTCCCGCGGTGAACAATAACATACCACAGAAATGTAACAGACACAGGGTCAATATTGATAACGATATCGGATATCTAAATACATATTTAGTCCATCGCATTTTATATTTTTAAAACTCAGCAATGAAATGAAGAACAAAGGCTGTTTATTACTTTGATATTTTTTATTTGAAGATCGTTTTGTTGTCCCCAAGCTAAACAAAACTATCTTTGATAAAGTAATCGATTTTGTAGGGTTAAACGATCGCAGACTCCTCTTAGTTCTCTGAATCCCGAATTCTCGGGCCTACCCGCCCAGCAGCTGAGAAACACCGATAATGACGATCTCAAAAGGATAAAATTAGTAAAATCCATAAAGTTTCATAAGATCAACGAATTTCATATTTCAAATGTTGTCTTCTGGAAAATAGGAGAAAATAATTATCTACACAATCAAAATAAACAATACCCTACGTCCGATCGAAACTATACCAAGTTAATCAAATCTCTCGGAGTGCAGGGCCGCATTCTTCGATGAGCGAGAAAAAATTCTGGAAATTCAATTAAATGAATCTGAAGTTACGACATTTGGATCGCCAGTTGGCAAAGATCATCTTCACGAGTCAAGGGGTATCGAAAGCTTCTTCTCGAAAACCGTATAAGTAAAATGTTATCAACCCTGGGTTTGACAAGATGTTAATACACGGCTTTGATTATCAGAGAGTAGATCGTCAGGAAAGAAAGTCCAGACAAATGCGAAGCATTGCGGTCACCATCTGTCTCGTGCCATTTTCAGTTTCCTTGTTTAACACATCTAAGGGGGAAATGTAGGTTTATATATAGCTTCCTGTTTAAACCTCAATGAAGTTGTCTATTTAGTGAGAGATAAGACTCAATGGTAATAATTCAATCGGGCTTTAAATTTTCAAACCCTGTAAAATATGACTATAATATGAATACGTTTAATGAAAAAGAAACAAAATTTTATCACATATTTACAAAAAACGTAATATTTCTAAGAAAATTTAACAGAATTGGCAAAGGGATGTAATAAAAGAATAGATTGGGTAAGGGGCGAGTCGCTTTTTGAATCCTTTGTCAACAGCGGTAAATGTTCAAGATTTGAGAATATAAAACGAGATTAGCTCATTTTGCAAAAACAAGGCTTCTTCTGAAATTTATCAACTTTGATTTAATCGCAAGCGAGCTAGACTTTTTGGTGTTCATTTGTGTCCCTGCCGTCGACAATGAGCAGTTGGTAGCGCGCCCAACTGTCAATATTGGGATTCGGTGTATCTCCGACTGTGGCACTCATTCTTTCTGAATGCAAGTCACTCACCCATGGGTTAATAATGGTAGACGTAAGTGAGATAGCAGTTTGGGGTTAGGAAAGGATGTGATTGCTGTCCTCGTGAGTTTGGTTCTCCAGCGGTAGTGATATAACTATACGTCTGTCAGCCATCAAATTAGCCATTTCTCTCTGACCTGAGGCATTTATCGCCACCACTGCCCCGCGGGAGGTGTGAAAAACAATTGTATTGATTTACCTGGCTTCGCTCAGTATCGATTTTTATCTCAGTGTTTTCACCCTTTGATCTAAAATCGCGATCAAAACAGCGTTAACGGCGAATCGGGTAACATCGCCGCAGCATCCCAAAATGGTTGACCCCCAAATTTTGGGAGTCAAGCGGACCCCGCGTTATAATGGATTTAGCGCTCTAACAGATTTCGTTATAATTGAGTTGCAGTGTATATAGATTTTTATATATTTTTTTATGAAAACCCACAGATTGGAAAAGATATATGCAATTTGAAACAGTTATAGAGGCACCATCAAACTCAGAATAGACAATTATTCCCTGTGGGCATCATGTTATTCTTACTCATAATATTGTTGGTCTCAGTTTGAAATAAAGTATAATGATTTGCCTTGTAGCTCACCTGAGCACAAAATATGCTTTTATGGTTAGGTGGAGATCTGTCCCCCTTGGTACTTCGTCAACATTTACCTTGCATGGCCTCTAGAGATCACATGATTTTGCCTGATCACCCTGAAAATTGGTCAGAATGATTGACTTGATGAAATCTCTGTTGAGTTTCAAATTGGGGCAACTGGGGTCAAAAACTAGGTCATGGGGTCAAATCTAAGAAAAATCCTGTATGCGCTCTAGGAGACACTTTTTTGCCTGATCAAACTGAAATTGAATCAAAATGATTGTCATGATGAAATCTCAGACAAGGTCAAAATTGGGTCAAAACCTCGGTCTCTGGGTGCCATCTTAGATAAATTTTGTATGCACTCCAGAGGCCACATATTTTGCTCAATTAACTTGAAATTTGGTCAGAATGATTTCCTTGAAGGAATCTTGAATGACATCCAAATTGAGACAACTGAGGTAAAAAACTAGGTCTCTGGGTCATATCAAAGAAAAACTTTGTATACACTCTGGAGTCTGGAAGCCACATTCTTTACCTGATTAACCTAAAATTTGGTCAGATTGGTTGTCTTTATGAAATCCAAGACAAGTTTAAAATAAAAACTGGGGTCAAAAGCTAAGTAATATTGTCAAATCTAAGAAAAACTTTGTATGCACTCTAGGGTCTACATTCTTTTGTCTGATCAACCTAAATTTGGTCAAAATGGTTGTCGATGAGTTTATAATGGGGTTAACTGTGGTCAAAAAGTAGGTCACAGGGTCAAATCTTAGAAATACCTTGTAAGTACTCTGGAAGCTATTTTTTTCTAGATAAACCTAAAATTTGGTCTGAAACCTTAAATGATTGTTTTCATTATATCTCAACAAAGTTCAAAATTTGGTCAACTGGAATCAAAAGCTGGTTCACGTTATCAAATCTAAATAAAAACTTTGTATGACTTCTAAAAGCTACTTAATTTACCCAATCAACCTGAAAATTGGCCAAAAGAATTGTCTTGTTATATAGAATCAACAGCATTGTTTAGTTTAGTGATCATTCATCATTCTTTTTCAAAACCTTTAACAATTATTAAACAGTTTTAGACAGTACATTTAGGTGAGCAATATAGGGCCACTATGGCCCTCTTGTTCTCTAAACATGTAAATAAGAAATGTGTCATACTTTTACAGTGAATTCCTTAAATTATACATAAAATGGAATCTTGTCCAATTTTTGTCCCTAGCATAAAAATTTCAATGAAATAAAGGACAGGAAAATTGAATCACTTCTTGGACACGTTAGTACAGGATCCTGCATTCAGAATAACAAAACATGGCAAACTATTGTAAATTATAACCCACTTTGCATGTGGACTATAAATAATATAATTTATAATTTGAGAACAGATTGCCTTGTTTTATTTTAGTTATCCTGAATGCAGGCCTGATGTTGCCTTTATGCTGCAGCATTAAAAGTGTAATATTTTTTTCATGCCAAATGTAACTATTTTAGAAATCAGTATGCAACCAAGGAGGCTCATCATCATAGAAGTAGTGATTCTAAAAGGCATGTTTTGATTTAATCTGTGATTTCCTTTTAAACTTTCATAACTGTCTTGTGATTCTCATTGTATTTTGTTAGAGTAGCATGTAAAAAGGGACTTAATTATACTTGTTGATTGTTTTAAGTGGCTCTTACACAGTCAATACTGTAAACGGCTTTATAATGGAGGTGTCCACATTTGGCAGTTTTTTGATTACGATTTATTGGCGGTGATTTATTTTGGCGCATCATACTTTAACGCCGTAATTAAACGCTTTATCTATATTTTACATTTTTTCCTTGTTTAAAACACCGTAAGTAAAAGAAAAACAATTTCTAGAGTAATGTCAACTTTCTACAAACTTGACAATAGTTATAACGCGTGTATAAGCTTTTCACACTTTTTCGGTGTGATTTCATAACAATGTATCAGCCAACTTGGATCTGGAATCTTGAAATGTCAACATTGTCAGGATAATAATAAGTATGGTCTGCATATCTTTGACATTGACTAAAAATGTATAGATTTCATATCTATCATAATTCAGAAATTTCTTATTCAATAATGACAAATATTGGCCCATTTCATATTGACCGCCAATATAGCCAAAATAAATCCACCACCAAAATAACCCTGTTTACACTATTATTGGCAGTAATATCTGAACTAAGTTTCTATATTTCTGACATACATAGCAATATTATTGCCAATCCCTAGACAATACCATTGGTCATGTATGACTAATCTTGAAGATTAATTGATATTATACTGTTTTCTTTCTATTGTCAATGTAAATGATTGATAAACCATCTTTCAATAATGACAACATTTTGGTGACATTGACATTTTAGTTTTATTAAAAGATTGATGCAGTGTTTTTGTCAATTAAATTTCTAGTATATGGTCACCTTTGTTATTAAATATCTTATTACAAGAAATGGTGTAATTCATTTAGTACTGTACTTACCAATTCTATTTGCAGTCTATAAACAAGATATATAATCAATTTACATTCTCTAAAATTTTCTAATGATTCATAAATAATTACCAAAATAAAAAAAAAAATGTAATGATTAATGCAGTAGAGTCTCTTAAGCCAGAATAAGTCTCTTTTAACAAATTAAGATCACATATCCATAGATTCTAAACATTTTGTTCTCAAAATTGAAACCATCACTTTGATTCCTTTCTAAATTTCCTATGAATTATATTTTTCCTTTCTAATTTTCCTATGAACTTAACTTTTCATGTGTTTTTGTGAACCTTCTGTTAACTAACTTTTAAATAAGTCAATAAATCTGTTTGGGACCATTTTAATATAATTATTTTGCATTGGTTGTAAAAAGGCAGATGATGGAATGAACACAATACAACCATGAGAATTATCTGCTCATCCGCATAAATTTTGAATCTGTACCTGATTTCTGAGTTCTTATTGAAGTTCTTGAGGATTGTGGGTTCTTTACTTTGAAGAGATGTGATATTTTTACACACAAACCATGCAACATTGCCATATTCATGCAAGTTCAACTATTTCTGTAAAAGTGTATAACGGTTGCCTTTATTCTTTCTATACAACAAAACTTGTTCATGAATGTCTAAAATTAGAATTGTGAGATTTGCAATAATATTTCATAAGGCCAGAGGGAGGAACAAAGTATTTCACATATGGTATCTTGTACAAATACCTTAGTAATTAAGTCAGTACCTAGGTCACATCAGAAGGTAAGAGTTCAAGGTCACTGTTTAAAAGAAATGCAATTACTCGGGTCATTTAACATACCCCATGATTGTCAACTATCAAAAAGAAGCAGTGTCAGTTGAAAAATGTAATAAGCTTAGGTGGCTTAAAGCTAAAATTGTAATTGGATGACAAAAAAACTTGTAATTTCAGCTTCATTTGAGATGTAATTCTAAAGTTTTGTTCACTTAGCAACAGAATATTACATTACAACATCTTATATTCTATAAATCTGTTTTCAGCAATGAAATTGATCTACGGTACAAAGCTAATAATGATATGGAGAAACAGCTTTTTATTAATTTAATTTTATTTGCTTCCTTATATACAACTAACACGCATCATATAATCCCCTTAAATTCCTTACTCTTCTTATTTATTTATTTATCTATTTAACAATTGTAAAATCTGTCTTGGTACCTGAAGGTACTAGGTAATCTTTCAATGTCATTTTTGGAGGAAAATTTATAAACTTAGTTGCAACCAGACCATTTTGGTTATATACATTATAAAGGTCAATGTGATTAGATACAGTAATTTAATACTTGTATTAATGTTAATGCGTATAACTTTGATGCGCCTAGAAGGGAACAATGTTATTTACATAATATCAAGGATAATAAAATAGATTTTTAAATGCATTAACGATTTATATTTCAAAACAGTTGTAATTGAAAAAATTATTTGAAAATATAAAAGATATGATCATACTAATAAGGCTATGAAGTTTTTTATGGTTATATTTGTATTGAACTATTATTGTTGCACTGGTAGGGCGGAGCCTAAGTAATGGGTTGTTGTACTTAAGGTTAAGGTAAATCAGCTTTTATTTACAACTACTTGTTCTATAAATAGTCAAAATAAATATCTTTAGACCTTCAATCATTGGTTGGTTACCAAATCCTTGCTGAAGTTGTCCAAGCTGAAGTTAGGAGGCTTTGGTAACCAAACGATGAAATGTGTTCACTTTCTCTGAGCATTTAAATCCTTTTGGTTTAAGGGTGCAGTTATTTGAATGTGTTAAAATTGTGGACTTACTTTTGAAAGGACCCATTATATTGAAAAGTTAACTGGCCAAATTACGCCACAGCTCAGCCACGCCCTGCCAGTTGATTAATTACGCACAATAAATTTAGATGCATAAAAAAAACACTAAAATGTGATGATCTGAATAGAGTATGCAGTTTTTTTCTTTTTTTAATGTATTCTAAATGTTTTATACAGAATAATGTCTAACAGCTAATTTGCTAGATTTTGAGGTGAATCCTGTAAATCTAAGAGCATTTTTGAAAATGCAGGTAGCATAGATAAAGCTCAGGCTGCATGTATATGCAGCAGTCTGAGCTTTTCCTACACCTCCTGCGGATTATAACCTTTACTGTTATGCTGGCTATATAAAGCCTTTTTTCTCACACAAGCAACTAATATCAAAGGGCTGAAAGTGAAAGAAAGTCGTTTTCTTCCGTCTTTAGTCATATTAATTTTGCAAACATTCCTCACTTGATAGAAAAAAAAGAAGCAGTGTAGACTAAGAGGTTACTGCATTCTATCTGATCTTTGTCTAACAGTGTGCCATTTTCTGAAGCAAAATATTACATGTTCAGCATAACAAGGATTAACCCTTGTCATGCTGAACCCGGAATATTCCTGTTTTAGCAGGAGCTATAGACAAACATCAGCCTGCACATATGTGCAGCCTGATGTTAGTCTACACCACCTGTTTCGCACTTTGAAACCAGAATTGTCAATAGATTTGGTTTTTCAAATAAAAATTGACTTACAGTTGGTAACTTTCAGTTCATTTTGCCCTTTGAATTTGACGAAAATTTTTAGCCAAAATTTATTCAGCATGACAAGGGTTAATATATCATGACCCATCATGAAAAAAGGACCATCTTGGAACTGTGTTAACATTGTAAAAGAATATTAAAAAAAAAAGAGTTTGTTTAACCCTTTGTTGTTTAATCCCTGCATTTTAAGTACCTGTGATTTTATGATTGAGAAATATTCTGAAAAAGGAAGAAATTGCTTCTGTCAAGCAATTTCTTCTTTTACCACACTATCTTCTCCCTACAGAATGGTTATTTTTCAAATTAAATCCACTTTTAATTTTCGTCTGCAAAACCTTTGAATTTGGACAGGTCCAAAATTTTTTAAAAACAGGAAAGGGTTAAGTATACTGGAGGTCGCATATTAATAGATAAAGTCGCCATATCAGCTAAGTGCAAAAACATTCAGCCTTGCACAGACTCTGCAGTCTCAATGGTCCTACTATACCATCAAAACATTACGCATTTCTCAGATGGTCCCTTTTTACCAGACAAGTCACATAATGATGTACATGTATTTTGGTTACATGTTGACAGAATGTATTGCATGTTTTATGTTTGTAGTTACTAATTTGTTTTGTTTTGTTTTTTTCTTGTTGCCTACTACAATAATTGCTGATGCTGTTGGTGTGTTTGCTTGTGTATTTGTACAAACATTAGATGGTAAGTTGAGACGTAACAAACTGATTAAATTTTAATTTGTATAAATGAATTATGCATAATCTCAAGCGGTCGGCACAAAACTATCATAAGTGCATCTATATATTACATGGACCATTCATTTTGTTTTCTTTCAAACTTTATGTTTTCTCAAAATGATTTAATTCCACAAGTTATTTGATTTCTAAACCTATATGTTTGCTGAATTGTTTGAACTCTTTAATATTATATGTAAATTTTACATTGATGAAAGACTTTGACAATGTCTGATGATTTTGGTAGTAACCATGTGCCTATGAATATAAATCAATTTTGAACATAGGATGTAGCTTTTTATGTCCCATAAGAGATCCTTTTGTCCATCTGTTTTTCTGCGCAAAATATATGAAAAACATAACATTGCAGATAACTAGATTAGTTGAAGCCTATACAAGATACAATACTCATATATGGCATGTGATCTAAATGATAGGCATCTGCAGAATCAAAGTCAAGGTCATGTTGAAAAATCAAGTTTAAATTCCTGCAAAAAAGGAATAAAAAAAAATTGACATTGCCTTTTACTTAAAGTTTTTGCAAAATATATATGATATATTTTCTTTTGATTATTGATCTCAATGATGAGCATCTGTATATACGAATGTCAAATTCATGTGGCAATGCCAAAGTCATTGTAAAAGGCAGTTTTGAATTGATAGCTGTTTTGGGGGTGTTATGCTTCACTAGTACATTGTGTTCAATTTTTGTTTGCTAGGAGGCCAGTACATCAACCCAGCATCAGATTCTACACACAATGCTATTTGTTTAGAAAAAAACATATGTTAGATATAAAAGAAAATATATATGTAAAATTGATTACAGCAATTTCAAACTAGATCATTATGCTGAGACATTTTATGTTGGATATCTCAAAATTATTCAATACAAATTTGACAAACCAGTTATTATAGTGTATTTGGTAAGTTATAACATGAGGCCACGAGAACAAATTAATTTCAGATTTCTTTTGTTAATTATTTTATCTGTTTTTGAAGTTCATAATTTCTCAAGTTTGTTCATTTATTTTCTTTGCCTTCAAATTTATTTTCAAAACATTGTGCAAAACTAAATCAAGTAATCTCATGACATTCTTCAGGTCTGATCCTCATGTAATACTGACCCTAGAGAAGGCCATAATGCGAGGAAAGCCAGTATTATTGAGGAACTGTGAAGAACATATAGACAACATTATTACACCATTGATGCACCATAGAAATACAGCCAATGAAAATGACAGAAATGAAGGTATACATGATGAGTAATTTAGTAAATAACAATTTTGATGCTATAATTCTAAATTAAAGACATTGCAGAAGATAGATTGTATGTAATTTAATAAAAGAATTCATGGCTCAGTAAAGATCAGTTGTAACTACCTGTATATCTTTACCCCCACAAAATAAGTGTTTTTAGGGGTACACTGGAATCAGCCTGTCTGTTCGTCTGTCTGTTTGTGCAATCAAAATTTTGTGATGCAAACTCCTCAATAAGCTTTGCTTCAATACTAATGAAACTTATTACAAATATTGATCACATATTGAAGTTTTACAAAACACAATTTTGAAGTCTCACACTGGTTCAAGAATACTCTCACTTTGAACTAAGACAATAATTTCTCTTTATACCCAAATAATACCAATTTTGTGTCTCAAACTCCTCCTTCAGTTTACTTGGTTCATGAATTAACCCCTTTAATAATTCATAAATAGGATCTTTTCATTAACTTTGTTTGATTTCAGAACCTCGAATGATCAAGTTCTGTGGAAGAAGAATTCTATGTCACCAAGACTTCAGGTTCTACCTGTCAACTCCACTGCCCAAACCTAAGTTCAATCCAGAAATAGCCTCAACCACTACCATCATCAACTTTGGTGTGTCACATGACACTCTGACTGAAGATTTGTTGACCAGAGCATTCGCTAGAATCAGGCCTGACTTGTTTAGTGAACGAGCCTTGGCCTTGAAGAATGTAGAGTTACAGAAGAAGACGCTCCATAATCTATCAATTACCGTCAGAGATAAAGTATTGACCAATCAGGAGGCCATCATGGGTAGTGCCAAGGCTGTGAAGTTTATTACGGACTTTACCAATGCTAAGATTGAGGTAAGAGGTCTTTGTAAAATCTAACAGACTTAAAGAAATTGTACCAGCAAAAAAAATTAGAGCTGCATAAAATACCTAAAGTATTTTTTTCATGACTAACCCCATCAATGTCCTCCAAAAAAGTAGACAATTTCTATGGCTCAGTGAGAATCAGTTGTAACTGCCTATAAACGTATAGGCAGTTACAACTATTTCACTTTTAGCCATCAATATGAGATAACAAACAAAAGTAAATTGTTTGTGGGTGACCAAAGTGTCGTAACTTAAGTCACCTGTACCACAAAATTGTTTTATATAAATGGCAAAGACTAGCAAAGTACAACAAAGAACAGGGATTTGTAAACAAGTTGAGATTTATCTGACAAGAAATGTGATGAATGATAGTTGCTTTATTGCTATAAACATTATGTATTTATCAAAATTTAAGCTTACAATAATCTTAATGAATGCTTACCACTCATAAAAGATTCTCTTGGATGCTATTTTCAAAAACATCAAAGGAGGATTTATGAACTCTCTGTTTCAGTTATCGAGTCGTCTCCAAGAAACTATAAACCTGTTGGATGACCTTGACACTCTGAAGGATGAGCTGTATCCTCTAGCACGTAGAGCGGCGATGTTGTATGCCATTGTGAGGAGTTTACAGAGTATACATAAGGAGTACCAGTTCTCTCTGGCCTACTTTATGTATCTGTTTGATGAGGCTATAGGTGGAGAGTTACCAGAGGGATTTGGAGTAAACATGAAAACAGATGAGGTATTTACAGGAATATTTAAATCTATGTCAAGATTTGATTTTTAGCTCAACTATTCGAAGAATATGTGGGCTATTCCAGTCATCTGGGTGTCAGCGTCGGCATAATGCTATTGTTAAGTTTTTAAGTACTGTTTCTATTAAAACTATTGCTTTGAAACTTTGCACATGCTTCTGTGACCATAATATCAGCCTCTAGACAAAGATTCAATACTCTGATATTGAATTTAGGGGAATTTTAACCCTTTTCTGACTTCGATATCTTGGTCAAGTTTAAAATTTTGCAAATGTTGTTCATCTGTAATATTTCTGTTTCTATAAAAACTATTGCTTTGAAACTGTACACATGCTTCTGTGACTATAATATCAGCATCTAGACAAAGATTCACTACTCTGATATTGAATTTAGTGGAATTTTAGCCCTTTTACGTGCAAATGATGTTTATCTGTAATATTTCTGTTTCTATTAAAGCGATGCTTTGAAACTTTACACATGCTTCTGTGACTATAATATCAGCATCTAGACAAAGATTCATTACTCTGATATTGACTTTAATGGAATTTTAACCCTTTCCAGACTTAGAAATTTCTGGTTTAGTTTTTACTTGCAAATGTTGTATATCAGTTATATCTCCTTTTCTAACTAGGCTTTGCTTTGAAACTGTACACATGCTTCTGTTACCATGATATCAGCCTCTAGACAAAGATTAATTACCCCAATATTGAATTTCATTGAATCTTAACCTTTTTCCGACTGAGAAATTCTTGGTTAAGTTTTTATTTACAAATGTTATACATCAGTTATATCTCTAATTCTAGTAAAGCTATTGCTTTGAAACTTTCCACATGCTTCTGTGATCATAATAGCTGCCTTTTTACATAGATCCAATTCTCTAGTATTGAATTTAGTGGATTTTTAACCCTTTTTGGACTTAGAAATCATGGTTAAGTTTTTACGTGCAATTGATGTACATCTGTAATATTTCTGTATCTACCAAAGCTGTTGCTTGGAAATTTTACACATGCTTCTTTGACCATAATATTAGCCCACAGGAAAAGATTCATTTCTCTGATATTTAATTAAGTGGAATTTTAAACCTTTCCAGCCTTAAAAATCTTGGTTATGTTTTTATGTGCAACTGTTTTATGGTGGTTTTATCTCTGTTCCTACTAAAGCTATTGTTTTGAAACTTTGCACATGCTTCTGTGACCATAATATCAGCCTCTAGACAAAGATTCTTTTCTCTTGACCTTCGTTTTATTGAATTTCCAATGTCGATATTGCTTTGCTGTTACTATCCAGCACTAGGAATAGTTGAACTTGGCTGTCCTCTGACAGCTCTTGTTTAATCATTGATTTTTTAGCTCGGCTGTTTTCGAAGAAAACCCGAGGTATTATGATCACCTTGGTGTTGTTCGTGTTGTCATTTCTTTAAAAAATTTAACCTTGATCATAACTTTTGAATTGTAAGTCATAGAGCCTCCATATTTCACTTGATCATTGCTTGGGACCAATCCTTTCTGTAGGTACCAAGTTCAAGGTCATTAGTCAAGGTCATTTTTCAAGGTCAAATTTCTTTTAAAAATTTAACCTTGGTCATAACTTTTGAATGGTAAATCATAGAGCCTTCATATTTCACATGATCATTGCTTGGGACAACAACTTTCTGTAGGTACCAAGTTTAAGGTCATTAGTCAAGGTCATTTTTCAACGTCAAATTTGTTTGAAAAAAATTAACCTTGGTCATAACTTTTGAATGGTAAGTCAAAGAGCCTTCATATTTCACATGATCATTGCTTGGGACAACAACTTTCTGTAGGTACCAAGTTTAAGGTCATTAGTCAAGGTCATTTTTCAAGGTCAAATTTGTTTGTAAAAAATTAACCTTGGTCATAACTTTTGAATGGTAAGTCAAAGAGCCTTCATATTTCAAATGATCATTGCTTGGTACAAGACCTGTAGGTACCAAGTTCATATATTTGCATTTGCCTAAGAAATGATAAACAGCCGAGCATTGGCACCTTGCGGTGCTCTTGTTTCAAAATTTTTATGCCACACTTTGAAGCAGCTGGGGCATATTGTTTTGCACTTGTTGGTATGTCTGTTGGTCCTTATGTCTGTAGATTATTTTTGTCTGGAGCATATCACAAAATGTATGCAAGCTAAAATCTTGAAACTTCACAAGTAGCTAGATCTCATTGAGAAGAAGTGCAGTGGGCAAAAACCTTACTTCTAATTGTCATATTATTTAGTTATTGCCCTTTGTTAATTGACAAAGAATATGCCATTAGCCTGCTTTTATGGGGGACATTATGTTTTACAAACATCTCTTTTTTGAAGTAATTTATTTCCTGACATAGTTATTGCTGTGAGATCTTTGGACCTTTTATATTGAACAAAATCCATCTGACTGAAATATCTTATAAAATTGTTTACTTTCGGTTTGAGGTGGAACCGAATCAAATTGGAAGGAAAAAGTCACCCTTAAGATGTATTTCAAACTGAAATAGGGTTTTGATAGTTAAGAGTATAGATAATCACTATAAATATAATTTGGAGGATGCTCTAAGATTGGGTAAAAACACTGATAAAAATACTTAATATAATGCTTTTAGAGAGAAATTTTGTCATTTTCCTAAAATATTTTCTAACCAGAGAGACATCTATTTTCAAAGATTCTTGAACTTGAAATTTCAGTCTGGCAATGTTTTCTATATACCTGTATATTTAATAGTTATTTGAGGATGATGATGACACTACCAGTGTGGACGGAGATCGCAAACCGAGAATTGGTAGTTCTTCTTCTCACGGATCTCGTGACGACACCGCAGGACAGGGAACGGACAAAGATACAAACACACAGAAACCGGACGTACAGCAGGAAGCTGAAGTTGACGGAAGCTCAAAGAGGCCAGATCAAACTGAAGGTAGAGTGTTTTAAAATAAACCTTCTCTTGCTGTTCACAACATATTCCTATATGGATTGCTCTGTGCAAAACAGCTGTAACTGCCTATAGGCAGTTACAACTGTTTTGCACTGAGCCATTGATATATGATTTGATTTTGTCATTTTATTCCAAGTTTGTATGTCTATCTCTATTTTCGAAAAATAACTTCAAAGTCAAATCTGCAGTTCTAAAACCTTACTTAAAAAAATATAGTCATTATATTCTGTTTGTAGTAGCTTTTGTCAGTAACTGTAATGCTCCTATCATTCATCATTAAGTTAATTTGAGAAAAATGGGGAGCTTAGAATTTAACAAATACATCTTGTTCTCCCTATTTCCAGAATCAGCCAGTACATCAGCTGCCCAGAGGTTTGTCGCTGGTACAGAATCTGAAGAGTTACCTGCCCTTGAACTACCCCAGACAGCAACCTTGCCATCAGAGGGTGTTGATTATTCCAATCTGTCGGCCAATCAAATCAAACAGTTGATGGATAAACTTACTGGTCTTGTGTATAGGAGAGTTAGAGAGTAAGATATTATTTCTTATCTTATAACTATTAATGTCCATGTGGTAACATCCCATGTGATATTTTTATATCAAATGGAAATTTCTAGAACATTGACATAATGCAGTTATTTGTAGAAACTTGCATTTCTGTTAAAAACATTGACAAAAACAAGGCATAGCGGTTATAAGATAAATATAATACATACAAAGTGTATTGTATGAAAAAACATTGGTTGTGGGAAATGATAATTGCCTTGGCAGAGCCTTGACAATTATCAATTTCCCCAACTTAATTAGATATTTTTTTCATACAAAACACTAAGTACATATCATATATATTTTCATAGGATTTTTAAAGACAAACTGGTCATGGCTGAGGCTAGACCTGATATTAATTGAGCAAGTATTTGCAGTTTTGATATTTTTTATCTAAAAAGTCAAAATCAAATTCTTTTAAACAAATTGAGCAAAAGATTTTTTTTCCATATAATCATCAAAAATTGGATTCTATTAATTCATATTAAAGTAAAATTATGATTTACTACATTTGTAGGAGCCTGTATGAGGAGGACTGTTTATTGTTTGCAACACTGATTTGTCTTAATATACAGGCTGAAGGGGGTGAAAACTTTACAAATGAGGAAATGTCTTTGTTACTGCAAGGTAAGTTTACATGATTTCTGCTTCACTAAACTAAAATGAAAAGAGACATATATCTTAAGCTCTTAAGTAAGCTCAGAAAACCTTTTTGTCTAGACTAAGAAAATCAACTCTTTTGTGTCAAGGACTTGCTAAGCATTTCACATCGTCTGAACATCTATCTGCAAAACATGGCCTATTACTTCCAGTCTATGACACAAAACCCAAATTTGGTGTGATGGGTAATTAGTCCCCCACCGGTTACTGTTTGGGGGACTATAGGTTTGCTCGATTCCGTCCGTCTGTCTGTCGGTCTTTTGTCTGGGCTATATCTTCTAAACCATATGTGTTAGCAACTTCAAACTTGGTACACTTATAGATCTCATTGAGGAGAAATGTCATGTTTAAGAACCGTTTCTCTGCCACGCCCACTTTTTGAGTTATTGCCCTTTGTTGTTTTTACCCTTACATTTTTGTCCGGATTATATCTCCTAAACTATAAGTACTAGCAACTTCAAACTTTGTACACTTATAGATCTCATTGAGGAGAAGTGTCATGTTTAAGATCCATAACTCTGCAACTCCCACTTTTTAAGTTATTGCCCTTTGTTGTTTTTAGCCTTACATTCTTGTCTGGATCATATCTCCTAAACTATAAGTGCTAGCAACTTCAAACTTTGTACACTTTTAGATCTTATTGAGGACAAGTGTCATGTTTTTGAACTGTTACTTTGCCAAGCCCACTTTTTGAGTTATTGCCCTTTGTTGTTTTCACCCTTACATTCTTGACCGGATCAAATCTCCTAAATCATAAGTGCTAGCAACTTCAAACTATGTACACCGATAGATCTTATTGAGGTCAAGTGTCATGTACAAGAACTGTTACTCTGCCATGTCTACTTTTTGAGTTATTGCCCTTTGTTGTTTTTAGTCTTACATTCTTGTCCGGATCATATCTCCTAAACTATAAGTGCTAGCAATTTTAAACTATGTACACTGGTAGATCTCATTGAGGACAAGTGTCATGTACAAGAACTGTTACTCTGCCACACCCACTTTTTGAGTTATTGCCCTTTGTTGTTTTTACCTTTACATTTTTGTCCAGAACATATCTTCTAAACCATAAGTGCTAGAAACTTCAAACTTGGTACACTTATAGATATCATTGAGGACAAGTGTCATGTACAAGAACTGTCACTCTGTCATGTCCACTTTTTGAGTTATTGCCCTTTGTTGTTTCTATCCTTACAGTTTTGTCCTGTACTTTTCTCAGGACTTAACCATAAGCCCTAGCAACTTCAAACTATGTACACTGGTAGATCTCATTGAGAAGAAGTATAATGCACAAGAACTGTTACTCTGCCACGTCCACTTTTTTAGTTATTGTCCGTTGTTGTTTTTTATCCTGACATTTTTGTCCGGACCATAACTCCTGAGCCATCAGTGCTAGCAATTTCAAACTTGGTACGCTTGTAGATCTCATTGAGGACAAGTGGCATGTACAAGAATCATTCTTCTCTGCCCACTTTTGGAGTTTTTGCCATTGGTTGTTTTTACTCTTATATTTTTGTTTGGGACATTTTGTTCAAAACCTAACGTGCTAGCAACTTCAAATTTTGTATACAGTTATAGATCTATTAAGTAGGAGATATATTATAAGAAAGGATTTTTTGTTATCTGGTGGGGGACTCCTGTTTTTTGCATCCCAATACAACATGCACTTGTTATTGATATCTATCTGAAGGTATAAAGGCTTAGGTCATCTGATTAAGTAGAGGTCATCTTTCAATTAGCAGATGGGGAGGGGTATAAGTGTTTTACAAAAAACATCTTGTTCAATTCCCTAAATGGTTCAAATTCTTATTTTCTTTGCTAATATATTCAACATTTGTATGATTTGTAGGAAACCCTGGTCTAGGAATGCAGCTAACACTAGCTGACTTTGACTGTAAGGACGAGACCCCTGATTGGTTACCCATGGAGAAGTGGGAGGATATACTGGCCCTATCTGTGTTACCAGGGGCCCTGGACAGTATCTGTGTCCACTTTGCCCAGAACTCTGACTCCTGGAAGACCTGGTATAAATGTGATTATCCTGAAAGAGAACCTCTACCTATATCTATAACTGGGGCTGCTGCCTCCATGGGTAAGTCAGAATATTATGAATAATGCAAGACTATTTTAAGAGCCTGAAGTCACTGGGTCACTGTTGCTTTAGGAATGTGAGAAATTTGCAAACAGCAATGTCGAAGTGCACCAGCCCTCTCAATATGATTGAAATGCTGTTGAAAGTGACATTGAATAGTTCAAAGAAACAAAATAAAGACAGGAATATTTGACCTTATTCTTTTATCAGTCTTTTTTGATTGGGAAGAGTCATCGAGAGTTGAAGACAAATAAAATCAGATAGACAAAGGAGATTTTTCTAGCTTGGCTGTATTTGAAGATAACCAGAGGTATTGCTAGTGTTGTTGTTGTTGTTGTTGTCATG
The DNA here is from genome assembly GCA_948146395.1 of Fragum whitleyi. NCBI lineage: Eukaryota > Metazoa > Mollusca > Bivalvia > Cardiida > Cardiidae > Fragum > Fragum whitleyi. The sequence goes on from OX411547.1 coordinate 68,233,391, forward strand.
TGAAAACTGACATTTTGTGATACCTCTATTTCTGCTGAAGGCAATCACTTGTGACATGGTAAAACATGTTCACTATGAAAAGAACTGCCCATAGAATAGAGAATAACTCAAGATGCTTTTTCGGGGTAAATTATGCCCCTTTTTCACCATAGATTTTTCTATCCACTATCTAGTACCTAACTCCTGGATGAAGGCATCTGTAGGCGGTACTTTTGTTTCGCTGAGATGCAAGACTTTTATTCCCAACAATTTCACACACACCTGAGCAAATTTTAAGCAGCCTAGAAAGCCTCACAGTTCAATGAGATGTTTTACAGGCAATCTTAGGAATTTCTGAGACCTTATCTTTCCATAGAGGGCCTAGCACAGACTCTTGACAGACATTGCAGTTGCACAGGCTGACCTGATTTTTTTTAGCCCAAATGAAAATTTGGTGGGAAAGACACATTTATGTTTGGCGTAAAAATTACTAAGTGAGAATTCACCATCATTTCTGGATTATTTATTTTGGAAAATAAATATATTTGACAGAGACTAGACCAGGTTCTACAGAGACCACCAAGAGTGAGAAGGAGGACACATCTAAGTCACCAGATCTGGGTCCACTGTCTGACTTCCATCAGTTGTTGTTGATACGAATGTTGAGGCCAGATAGACTACCTATAGCTCTAGCTAAATATATCAACAAGTATCTCTCTCTAAATCTACCAGGTATATAATACAACCTATCTTTAGCTCATTTTAATGCCTCATCCTTTGAAATAGATTCAAGTCATCTTTGTTGGTTTTCTCTGACTTTAATTGAGATATTTGATATTAACAGCATGGCAAGTTTTCTTGGCGTTTTAGCTCCACTGGCCAAAGGCCAGCAAGCTATTATCATGGCGGAGTGTGTGTCTGTGCATAAACTGTTTATTTAAACATCTTGTGCTTCCAAACAAATGGGCAGATTTTAACGAAACTTGGTAGAAATGATCCTTCAGTGACCCTTTTCTTAAATTGTTAAAAAAAAATTGATTGACCCCAAAATATGAGCGTGGCAGGGCGGGGCATTTTTTCACTTTGACATTTTTAAAAATCTTCTCCTCCCAAACTATTTGGCCAGTTTCAATGAAACTTGGCTTGGATGTTCCTTGGGTGACCCTTTACTTAAATTAATAAAAAAAATTGATTGACCCCAAAACATGGGTATGGTAGGGCTGGGCTTATTTTGAGCCTGAAATCTTGGAATGACATCTCCTCCTGAACCACTGGGCCGATTTCAATGAAACTTTACTAGAATGCTCCTGGGATAACCCTTTACTTAAGATGTTCAAGAAATTTTGATTGGCCCATAAATATGGGCGTGGCAGGGCAGGGCCTATTTTGAGCCTGAATTCTTTGAACCACTTTTTCTTCTGATCCATAGGGCCAATTTCAATGAAATTCTAACAGAATGTTACTAGAATGACTCTTTTCAAAAATTGGGTGCAAAATTTTGATTGGTCCTTAAATATGGGCGTGGCAGGGTGAGGCATATTTTGAGCCCGAAATCTTTGAATGACATCTCCTCCTGAATCATAGGGCCAATTTCAATGAAACTTTACCAGAATGTTCCTTTGGTGACTCTTTACTTAAATTGTTCAAGAAATTTTGATTGGCCCATAAATATGGGTGTTGCAGGGCGGGGCCTATTTGAGCCTGAAATCTTTGAACAAGATTTCCTTCTGAACCTTATGTTTTAATAAGATGGGTAAGGGGATGCAGGTTCATTGTGATTGAGTATTTTGGTGCAATGTCGACCAGAACCAGTTAATCATTATAAAATAGGTCTTAAAAGATTTCTGATTGTTAATGTATTCATTTAAGATAAGCTTTATTTAATGAAAGTCTAAAGATGTTAAAGCCAGTAGAGCGATACAGGCCCTCTTGGACCTCTTGTTTTTAAAACTTGTACCATTACTTTATCAGGTCTGGTAAATTGAATTAAGGTTTGGCAATTTTCTCAAATATTATACATGGTGTTTAATTGCTGAGGCTGTCATATTCATATCACATGTGTACTTAGTTTGGTAGAACCATTCTCTGTGTTCATTGTTTAAGGTTATCTAGCTAAGTAAGATAGTTTGTAAATGTTTATTCTATGTTTTGTCCTCAGACCAATCAGAATTTAACCTACAAGAGACCCTAAATGATGCCAGACAACACCTTGGTATATTGTTACTGCTACCAGAGAACCTTGCTGACAGTCAGTCACAGCCAATCACCAGGCTCAAACTGACACACCCACCTGTTGAGGTTCTGTTTAAACTGGCCAAGGTAAGTAGAAGAGTGAAGGCATAGTTTTGTTTTCTCATTTTCACTTTCATGTCTTAACCCTTTCCTGTTTTACAAAATTTTGGACCTGTCCAAATTCAAAGGTTTTGCAGACGAAAATTTAAAGTGGATTTAATTTGAAAAATAACCATTCAGTAGAGTAGAAAATAGTGTGGAAAGAGAAGAAATTGCTTGTCAGAAGCAATTTCTTCTTTTTCCACAATGTTTTCTCAATCATAAAATAACAGGCATGTAAAAAGCAGGGATTAAACAGCAAAGGTAAGGAATCTATCATGTGGTTGGGAAAACCCATGATTGTCTGAAAAAGGCACTGCTTTCTGGATGAAGATATTCAGGAAACATTTTCATAAGATGCTGCACTTGCATGAAAACTAGTACATTATTATTTTTAAAAGTTTGCATATTGATGGCTCAGCTTGAAACTGTTGTAACTGCCTATATGTTTATAGGCAGTTACAACTGTTTTGCACTGAGTAATCTATATAATTTGTCATCCTGAATGAGTTGCATTAAAAGAAAAGTCCCAAAGCAGACAAGTATTGTCTTAAATTTCAAAGATTTAACCTTCTGTAGACTTTAGAGCTCATTAATACAAACTAATATTTTGTGAAAAAAAATAAGTACATGTATTTCCATTTTATGATACAACAAATACAGGATTTAAGGTGCAAGACTATTGCAGATTTTTTTCTGTCAAGTTGTATACTCACGAGCAATGAAAACGCACCACCTGAATTTTTTCTTGTATATTTATTTGATGTACCAAAACTTCAGACATGAATATTACCAATCTAAATAAATTTGTAATGGACCATTAACTACACAATAATGTTAAAGTAAGTTCAGGAACTGTCAAAGTTTTTTTTGAACCTATGACTTAAGAAAAATTAAAAATCGTTTATCATTAACCTTCAAAGTAGGTTTGCAAAACATTTCTGTCTTTCAATTTTAGGTAGCATTACCTCTAACTAAGTACAAAATGCTGGCTTTTACTTTGTGAAATGGTTGCCTAAGTATAGACAATTGATTAGTGCATAGGCTAAGGCTCATTAATTTCTAGGTCTAGGTTTGGCCTCCCTGGTTAGCCTAAACATGCCATTTGGTGTTTAAATCACTTGAAAACACACATACCATCAGGTTATTTATGATTCTTTGATTTTAATAAAAAGAAAAAATGCCTCCTTTCTTAGTTAATCCCATACAATACGAAAGTTTAGATCACTTTTAAATACTGTTTTTTGCTTAGAACAAATGTAAAATCTAATGCTGTATTTTCATTCCCTGAGAAACAGTAATTTCAATTATGCAATTTAAAACTTGTTCCAAATATGAAATAAATGAGCAAGCCAAAAGGGCCTTTTTAATGACCACTAAACAAACAGGGACGTCTCATGGTTGATGTTAAGTTATGCAATGTCTACATGTTCCTTTACAGGTTTAAAGACCATAAAAAAGGAACCAATTGAAAATTTCATAATTTCGGATAGTTTGTGCAAGTTTTTTTTGGTGGTGCATTTTCATTGCCCTTGAGTATATTTGATTTCAAATTAATCTGGAATTTACATGCTTTACATTTTGATTGACAGCTGTTATTGTTAATTTCAGACTGCAGGCGTGACTATAGAACATGTCCGTATTGGGGAGGGAAGTGAAGTACTAGTAGAGGAAGCTATCGATACTGCAGAGAAAAATGATGGCTGGGTTATTATAGAAGATTTACATCTAGCGCAGGAGAAATTCTGTAATCAACTCAAGAAACATCTCATCAGAGTACAGAGGAGCAGGGATAAACTGAAAGGTCAGTGCTAAAAACCTTCCTGGTACATTTTGATGATCTTCCCAAACACTTTGAAGGGTTAGCACAAAGCTATTGTAAGTGCCTTTTTACTTGTGGGCACTACAAATAGTTTTGTGCTCACCCTTTTTACTTGTGGGCACTATAAATAGTTTTGTGCTCACCCTTTGACTAGTGGGCACTACAAATAGTTTTATGCTCACCCTTTTTACTTGTTGGCACTATAAATAGTTTTGTGCTCACCGTTTGACTTTTCCTTGTGTGAACGGTGCCATTTTTAGCTCAGCTGTTTTTTGGAGAAAACTCAAGGTATGGCTTGAGCAATGGTGTTGTTGTCGTTGTCGTCGTTGTCATCGTCGTTGTCGTCATCTTGCTAAAATTTTGAAATTTTGTGATATCTCTGGTTCTCCTGAAAGCATTTACTTGAAACTTGGCACACATATTCACCATCAAAAGGGCAACCTATACTATCAAGGGGGATAACTGTATATGCATTTTGAACGAATTATGCCCCTTGTTTTACTTTTTCCAATGATCCAGCCAAGCGTAGGCACCCATAGACAGTGCTCTTGTTTTAGTCTTACATTACATCCTTTCCTAGCCTGGAAGGGTCAGGGAGTCAGAGAAAAATTATTGAAAGTGCTTATAAATTTATTGGCACTTACATTAGTGCTTCACTGACACTATGACTTAGTCCCTTGTTCAATTCCTAAAAAGCCAACCCAGAATCTAAAATGATTGAGCTTAAGACTGAAGAATAACATTTTAGCCAGTGTGTGACATTTCCATCAATTTGCCATGTGCAAGAAGAAGAAACATTGAACAGCCTGGACATCTACAAAGTGCAGTTGCAAGATTACCTGACTGTCTAAATGTACATTGAGACCTTATCTATCTACAAATCACACAATAAAGACACTGGGCAGACTGTGCAAGAATGAATGAAATTGTTGGAAATGTCATGCACAGGCTCATTTGTCTTTTTTTGAAGGGTAAGGGCAAAACTATTGTAGGTGACTTTAGAAAGGCACTTAACATAGAACTGACCCCTTTACACGTCTTTGACAGAAGGGTTAGATAAGTTCACAGTTTAAGCTCAGGACTGAAGATTACCTTTGTCTTCTTAATAGGAGTGACCTCACTGGAATTTACTTCCGGAGGTCGTTGTATGGTAAAAGTAGATCTTTAAGAAAAAATAGTGTAGCTTGAAAATGGTATTTGAAGTGGCAAACAGTGATCCAGGTGCACATTTATTTGATTTTTTGCTAGTTTTGCATCTCTTCTTTGTTTTTTTTTGTGCTTGATTTCATTTCTGGGAGGATGAATAAGGAATGGGTGGCGTACCCAAACTGACTGTCCCTTTCATATGTAGGAAAAAGGTAGTGCCTTTACTCAGACTTGAATATCTGAGAAATGAACCCTAATTGACCAATTTTTTTTGTTTCGAAAGATACATCTATGAATGTAGAAGAAGCGCTAATGTTGTAATATATAAGCATAGTGTTGTGGAATGCACTGCAGCACCTGAAAGTTGAGTAATTTATATAGAACAAAGAAGGTCAAAAATTGGGTGGGGTCTGACCTATAGAAATAGATTTGTTAACCTGTTTTGCACCAATCACTTTTGACAGAGGTACCATATGAAGTTCATGTTCCACAATCATTTCAAAAACAACAAAAAAAAGAAACTTTACACTCTTTGTATATATTTTGTAATATTAAGCTACTAATAACTATGCTGTTCAAAACAATATATCACTAATAAGAAATTTGACTTGAGGACATCAACTCATTTAAAATAACAAACAAATCTGTGTTCATTAAAGAACAATTTATTTCCACAAGTTTTTTAAAACATAACGACGAGGCAAATTTGTTATCTAATGACCACTCACTCAATGTCCTCTATATATGTAATTTTCTGTCTTTCAGCCAGTAACCCAGAAGAAAAGGCAAAATCCAGCAAGTTTTCCGTGTGGATCACCTGTGAACCAAACAGCACAGTGCCCGACTTCCTGATATTGAATCTACACAAGATATCCTGGAACCACATCACTATGGATCATGTACAGGGTGATGGGTCACCAGATACCGCCGGGGAGATGTCCACCGACGGTGGTGAACCTCCTCTAGCTATCAACTATAAATCTCCTCAAACACACTTACATACAGGTATAGAGTAATTGAACATCTCTAAGCTTCACTCATTTTTTTGTGCAATTTATATTTTCCTAGCAATATTTCCCTTAAAACAGTACAATTTGACAAACATTTTTAACACACATGTAGAATCAGAATGCAGTGTTAGTTTCATTTGAAAAGGTTTATGTGCATCAAAAGTTTAGTTTGTTTCAACAATTATATTAAGGCTTTTTGAATAATTGGTTATATGGAGATCAACATTATTAACAATACAAGACAATACTATTAATTTAAAAAATAATACACAAATTTTGACTTGTGGCTCCACTACTTTTCGTACATTAAATGACGGATAAATCCCACATTAAATAAAAAGTTATCCGCTATTTTATATTTCAGCCATTATGTCAGTGATGAAGCAGGTACCAGCCAAAGTATGGGACCTCGTACTTCAAGAGAACCAGAATGTTAGAAACATAGCATTTGCCATCACAGTCATACAGGCTATGCTGGTGTCTAGACAGTTGTTTGGGGCTCAGGGTCTTAGTCTATATTATCCATTCACATCTGTACAAAGTAGCCAGGCTATAACTACAGCTGTCAGCCGGTTCCTGCGCCCTCCTGAGGATGAGAGTGGGGAACCAGACAAGGCAAAATTGATTCAACTTATTTCAGAGGTAAATGATGGTTTTTGTTTTTGTTTCTTCTAATCTCAAATAAATGTTTCACAAGCCAATGAAGAAATATGACTTAAAGTCTATATAGTCACATGAAATTGCTAAGATTTGTAAAAAAATAAATATGCCTTTTAGGGGAATGACTTATTTTCCATAATTGACATTTTATGCATTTGCAAATCTGTATTCAATTCAATTTTGTAAGAGATTTTTTTTTTAAAAAAAAAAAAACTTTGTCTTCATTTAGAAAATAATGAAAAATAATTTTTTTTTAAACAATTTCTTTATTTTTAGCTCCACTGGCCGAAGGCCAGCGAGCTATTGTCATGGCGAGGTGTCCGTCGTGCGTCTGTCCGTGCGTCCGTCCATGCGTAAACTTTTCTTTAAACATCTTCTCCTCCTTAACCGATGAGTGGATTTTGACTAAACTTGGCCAGAATGTTCCTTGGGTGACCCTCTTTGAAAATTGTTCAAGAAATTTGGATTGACCCCCAAATATGGGCGTGGCAGGGCGGGGCGTATTTTGACCCCGAAATCTTTGAACAACATCTCCTCCTGAACCATTGGGCCGATTTCAATGAAACTTTACCAGAATGTTCCTTGGGTGACCCTCGTCTAAAGTTGTTCAAGAAATTTTGATTGACCCCCAAATATGGGCGTGGCAGGGCGGGGCTTATTTTGACCCCGAAATCTTTGAACGACATCTCCTCCTGAACCATTGGGCTGATTTCAATGAAACTTTACCAGAATGTTCCTTGGGTGACCCTCTTCTAAAGTTGTTCAAGAAATTTGGATTGACCCCCAATTATGGGCGTGGCAGGGCGGGGCGTATTTTGACCCGGAAATCTTTGAACATAATCTCCTCCTGAACCATTGGGCTGATTTCAATGAAACTTTACCAGAATGTTCCTTGGGTGACCCTCGTCTAAAGTTGTTCAAGAAATTTGGATTGACCCCCAAATATGGGCGGTGCTAATTTTGACCCCGAAATCTTTGAATGACATCTCCTCCTGAACCATTGGGCTGATTTCAATGAAACTTTACCAGAATGTTCCTTGGGTGACCCTCTTATAAAGTTGTTCAAGAAATTTGGATTGACCCCCAAATATGGGCGTGGCAGGGCGAGCTTTTTTTGACCCCGACATCCTTGAAGGACATCTCCTCCTGAACCATTGGGCCGACTTCATTGAAACTTTACCAGAATGTTCCTTGGGTGACCCTCTTTTAAAGTTGTTCAAGAAATTTGGATTGACCCCCAAATATGGGCGGGGCTTATTTTGACCCTGAAATCTTTGAACGACATGTCCTCCTGAACCATTGGGCTGATTTCAATGAAACTTTACCAGAATGTTCCTTGGGTGACCCTCTTCTAAAGTTGTTCAAGAAATTTGGATTGACCCCCAAATATGGGCGTGGCAGGGAGGGGCTTATTTTGACCCCAAAATCTCTGGACGATATCTCCTTTTGAGCCATTGGGCCAATTTCAATGAAACTTTACCAGAATGATCCTTGGGTGTCCCTCTTCTTAAGTTGTTCAAGAAATTTGGATTGACCCCCAAATATGGGCATGGCAGGACGGGGCTTATTTGACCCCGAAAACTTTGAACCTCATCTCCTCCAGAACCATTGGGCTGATTTCAATGAAACTTTACCAGAATGTTCCTTGGGTGACCCTCTTCTAAAGTTGTTCAAGAAATTTGGATTGGAAGAGATCCGCTGGATCAATAAATTTTTGCTGAGCGGGTTAGGGCCATTCTGGTCCTCTTGTTTCAAAGTGATATCTAAATTGTTTTCTTCCTTGTAATTTTACATATAAGTTAAATAAGTTCTTAAGTCAGTTTCAACTTAGGAAAAGTCGGAATTCCTTCTGCATGCTGTTCAATTTCATTACTTCTTATTTCAATATCTCTCTTTCAAATCTTGAGATTTTTAAGCCAGTGGAGCGATACAGGCCCTCTTGGGCCTCTTGTTCAACAATGTTTAGACGATTTAGATATTATAGTCACTGAAATGGAGGTTAACCTAATTTTACTTGATATGGCATTTTGATGTAGCTTAACTTGTCATGGAATACATGCAAGGCGGGTGTAATTTTTTCAAATGTTTGCTAGTATTTTCTGGGCATTACTTTATCTTTAAATACAAATTCGTTTAATACCTTCTTACAAATGGTCATTCTAAGATCGATTATTAAATTGAAAATCCAAACTTTGAAAGAAAAGAACAAGGAAAAGCAAAATTTGTCATATATTCTAGCCTTGCAAGGCAAGGTTCTAACTTCACTTTGTTCCTTATGTTTGTAAGGAATAAAATGAAGTGAGAACCTTGTCTTTAAAAAAAATGCATTCTAATTGAAAGGGCATCTAGATTTAATAATTATGCCCCCCTTGGAAGAAGAGGGGGTATATTGCTTTGCAATGTTCGGTCAGCCCATCTTTCGGTCAGTCCATTCGTAGACTGTTTTTTTTTTTTTTTTGTCTGGAGCATATCTCAAAAAGTGTACAAGCTGTAATCATGAAACTTAATAGGTAAATAGATCTCATCAAGGAGAAGTGCAGTGCGCAAGAACCATAACTTTACTCATCTTATTTTGTGAGTTATTGCCTTTTGTTGATTGACAAAGAATTGGCTATTGACCTGCTTTTATCGGGGGCATAAATGTTTTACAAACATCTCTTATTATAGACAGATACTGACAGAATCTGTTGCTTTGAAGTCACAGAATCCTTCCTAATAATTACAGATCCTCTGGATTCCGTGACTCTGTTAGTGTCAAACTCTGGTACCCTTTAATTTGTTGTTGTGCTTATTTTGGTGTATCAATGATTCAATTGTACAGTACAGAAAACATGATTTTAAGATAATCTTGTTGCTTTTTTTTCATTTTTCAGGTTATTTATGAGAATACAGCTTACTGTGAATTTGACAAGGACTATGTATCTGCCCTTGTTAAAACTGTCCTACATAATATCTATTCTGACTCATCTGGAACATTAGTACTGGGAACTGTTGCCATTCCAACACCACCAGCAAATGTTGGTAAGTCCATTATGTCTGTCTGTGTTTTTCAAAATAACAGAAAGATGTGAAGTTTTGATAAAATTCAGCCAGTACTATAAAAGTAGTCTGACTAGAGCTTATAATTCTACATAATGTAATTTGGTCCCATTTTGCATGAGGGATGTTTTTCTATGATAACTGAGATGAATACTTTTTCTGTAATGCTTTCTGTTGTTTTTTCGTCAAAAAATGGCTGGAGGATTATCATTTGATAATCTCGCCACCAAAACCATTGAAATATCAAAAACTTATACAAAGCTTTTGTTCATTTTATCCTATATGATGTCACAAAGCGGTGCCCAATAAGTGATGTCATCATTAACAAAACACTGAAATCTTGTACAAAATGACACGCTTTTAAAAAAATTGTCCTAAATTTTTTTCATTTGTGCATGAAAGAAATAGATTAATTGTTTGGTTTTTAAGTTAAATCAATTTATACTTTATTTTGTGGACAATAAAAGCTATATTTTACTCTTGTGAAAATATAGCTTTTGTTCACTCAACGAAGTATAAGTTGATGTTACACTAAAACAAATGATTATCCTCTAAATTACATGGATGTTATCACACATGTAAGTTGAGGGCATATAGCAAAGTTTTTCTGTTACTATGAAAATGACATTGTTATTTATTCAATTACATCATTTTGCAAACACCATTTTATGTTACACAGAAAATTGTGATCTAAGAATATTAAGAATTACATCAATTTACAGCAAATTTTATACAAATTTAATTACTCATAAAATACCAAATTTATTATGGTCAAAATCTAGAACGGGTTAAAGCCTCAATTTTTATCTGTAGATAACTTGTGTAATAAATTTTGTTTTTCATGACCACTCATTCAATACCCTATATATTGCAGAACCCAGCGAGTATGCTTGGTGGTATGACAAAAATGTGGATGAAGAGTTTACACTTCCTGCCTTACAGTTACATGCTAGTGTGGAGAAGGAGGCCAGTGTGGCAAGGTAGGGAAAACTGGGTTTGGTCTTCATCATTTTATCTAAATTTTCTTAATTTTCAATTTTAATCCTTGTCATGCTGAACTCAGAATATTCCTGCTTTGATATGATAGGAGCTATAGACAAACATCAGCCTGCACATATGTGCAGTCTGAGGTTAGTCTACACCACCTGTTTTTCACTTTCAAACAAGAATTGGCAATAGATTAAGTTTTTCAAATAAAAATTGACCTACAGTTGGTTCTTTCAGTACTTTTTTCCCTTTGATTTTGATGAAATTTTTTAGCCAAAATTTATTCAGCATGACAAGGGTTAAGTGATTGCAATAATGAAGTAAAGAAAAACAAGCTTTTATTTCAAAAGTTTTCTTGTTGCAGTCTGCAAGTTTTTAGACACAAAAGTACACTTATCCGCCTTTGAGAAAATACATTTTGTTTAACTTAGAACATTATTTTTAAAGGTGGAGGTTACAACTTGCTTCTGTCTGAAAACCTTTTCCAGATTTAGATCAAAGCATTGGTGGGTGTGTATGGAAGGGGAGGATAAATCTGCTTTAAGGACAGATTTAGTTTTGATTCACTTAATTTTTATTCAAGCCATTCCGGTTTTTGTCAATTTACATTTTCCTTGATTTAAAAAAAGAATGGAATATTTGATATCCCTTTTATTTCAGTTCTGTAGAGTTTGTGTCCCATCTGGATCATTTATTTGAGACACAGAACATGGAGGCAGGAGACATTGCAAGATCCAACACAAATGTCATCAATGTCAAAGGTCTACGCTCCTCGCTTGACCTCTGTATTGAAGAGTTACCTCCCTTACTTGAACTAGGTCAGATCCCAGAGTTTGACTTGGAAGACTTTAACTTCCCGTACCATAGACCCAGTGTGATTAGCTTGGCTACAGCTTCCAGTACAATGATGCCAGAGACTATTGGATATGTTTTATTGCAGGTTTGCTTTTAGTTTTCTCTCCTTTCCGCACAATCAGTATCTTGTCATAGTAATGAAAACTACTAACCTTATACCAACTTGTTCCAGTAACAATATTTTATTTACTATTAGAAAATCTAAGGCACATTACATAATTAGTGTACATTGTAATTGTTTCTTCATCAAATGTTGAGTTTCATATAACTTTTACAATTTGTCCTTGTCTGTCTATAAGATTCCAAAGGTGATAGAGAAAACAGTCATATTGAAGAGATGGATCCTTTTTCTCTGTTAAAAATTAAGTCAGGACCATCTAATGTCAAGGTCATTTACTAAATTTATAATTAATCCGACTGTTCACATTTTTCTGTTGGCATACAGTTCATACAAAGATCAGGCTGCATGAATGTGCAGTTTGTCTCAGCCTACACTGCCTGCTTTCTTCTTAATCATTGCAGGAAAACTTAGAGCTAGACTGGTTGAAAATTTCTCCCAAATTGGCAAGTTGTTTGAAATCAAATTTGAATTCATCATCATAAGGGTAAAGATTAAAAAGTTTTATAGGTGCGACTTTTAATCTTAAAACATTTTTCTCTCCACAGGAATGTCTATGGTTGAACTCTGTACTGTGCCACATTAGATAAAAGTTTTTCTTTTTATGCAATAATAGTGTCAATTCATGTTTTTTCGGGCGTTAAATTTGCAGAGACCTTCAAAATGCTTTAACGCCAAGTCTACCATTTTTCTGAGCTCTGCAAATGTTACACCCTCAAAAACGTGAATATACCCTATATAAAAACATTTTTCTATTTGTAGGAATGTCTATGGTTGAACTCTGTACTGTGTCACATCAGACAACAGATCAGTGAGTTACAGGAGAGTTTAGTGGGAGGTCAGGATGCTCTACCCCAGCGCCATGAGACTACGGTATTGAGTCTACAAGAGGAGCATGTTCCAGTATCCTGGATACATCCAAACTCACAACCTAGTACACACTCTCTTGTATCATGGCTTGAAGGTAGGCATCAGGGGCCTGTTTTACTAAACTTCTTACAAACAAATCGTACCTCGTGTTTTCATTCATTGTTAGATTCTGCCTTGCAGTTTCTCATTGGAATCGTCTTTAGAAGACGATTCCAATGAGATGGCGCATGGCAGAATTTCATATTTAGTTTCTACTATAGAAGCAACTTTTATTTTTAACTTACGCAAAAAATTATTGTAAGATGTTTAGAAAAATGGGCCCCAGGATGAAAAGTGCAAACTTTTTGAAAATTAAACACCGCTTCGCTCAGACACTTAAGTGCAAAGCAAGGCATAATTTGCCAAACTTTTGCACCATTTTTTTCTCAGGTAGGGCTACTTTCTTGTTGGATTTGACATATTTGAATGAATAACTGTTTAACTTAAATTTACATGTGTGGTGGAAATCTTTGCATTTTAAATGATAAAATGAATACATGTGTAACATAAGTTAATTGTACATTAGAAATGTTATGTTTGCTTCTTAGAAAAATACATTAACTTCCTAAACAAGAAAAATAGTAAAAGTACATTGTCATTCATCATTGAGCAAATGTTACTACATCTGTAATGTCATCCTCTGTATCAAGAGCATTCGGAACATCACTCGGCCATTTCCATAAACTGCAACAGACCTCAGATGGGTGGGTATGTAACAAAATCATGCATTTTGTTAGGCGGAAACAGTGTAAAAACTAGCACTGTAGATTTATATTTCTTACAGTAAATAACAGCTGAAAAATCTTAAATTATTGAGAATGACAAATCATTCTCAAAAATTAAGATTTTTACAGCCGTTATTTAAGAATCTAAAGATATTAATATTAGGATTCAATGAATTCACGTCAGTGACTTCAACAAGTCACGTTGAAGACGTCGAATGTTTTCACTCACAGTTTGGAGGGCTTACGCCATTTTAACTGATGTCACGGAGTTTTTCCAAGGTTTTCCCGTAATTTTTAAAAATAGTCTGTCTATGTACATCCGAGGTTGATTGTGAGATTGGCCGAGTGGTGTTCCGAATGCATCAAGAGTTCTTGAGTTTGAATCCCTGGTTCATTTAAGGGAACCAAAATCAAGAGGAATTAATCTTAATTGTTAGAATATGTTAAGTGTTAATCATGAATTCTGCATGGAGATTTGATGATAGATTGATGGTTAGTATTTTTCTAACAGAAAAAGTCAATCTTACTCATACTATAAGTGAAGAATGTTAGCATTCAATTATTTTCTGAAAATGTTCAGAAACCTTTCAAAGAAACTTTATTCCTTTTCGATTTTTAGCTCGGCTGTTTTCGGAGAAAACCCAAGGTTTTGCTATAGCCTCCGTGTCGTTGTCGTCGTAGTGCGAAAACTTTGACATTTTGTTATATCTCTGGTTCAACTGAAGCCATGCACTTGAAACTTGGCACACACGTTCACCATCAAAAGAGCAAGCTATACTATCAAGGGGGATAACTCTCTATGCATTATGTGCAAATAATGCCCCTTTTTTTACTTAGAATTTTTCCCACCTTCCATCACTCGACAGCCAAGCGTAGGTACCCATAGGCGGTTCTCTTGTTTTTGACATATATTTTATTTGTTTCAGACATGCGTAAGAGACATGATCAGCTAGGATCGTTTGTGAAGTGTGGTATGATACCCACGTATAGAGATGGTCAATTAAGTGACAATCCAGTGATAGGTCATGGGCGACTCACCAAACTATGGCTAGGAGGACTTGTGAATCCTGAAGCTTTATTAACCTCCCTCAAGCAGGAGAAAGCTGTGGTCAGTCAATGCCATATAGATGATGTAAGTATTGTATGATTGTATTGAAAACATAAAAGTAATGTGTTTCTATTATTCATGGGTTGTAATGGTAAAAGTGAGGGCTACGTTCATAGCAGTCCTATATGGCTATAATTCTTCAACATGAGTATCATGAGTATTAATTGCTCAGTGCAACACAGTTGTAACTGCCTATAAACATATAGGCAGTTACGACTGTTTTGCCCTGAGCCATTGGTATGTGCTATTTGTATCTGTATATGTATGATTTTATGTTGACAGTGGCCTGTTTATCAGTTATGTAAACCAGCAGTTTGTTTGAATATCTGTATGACAAATAATCTTTGTATGTGTCAATACAGACAGGACAGATGAGTTTGATACAGATAGGGGAGCACTAATTATCACTAATGTATACCAGTGATGTTAGTTGATGAATATATATATATATCAGCAGTGCCTATTCTAGGATTCAAAAGAAGGGAGGGGGGGGGTTATATTTTAAAAACCGGCAACATTGCCAAAAAAAGGAAACTATTGCTCTTTCCCTGTGTTAAAAAATCCCCCATCATCTTCAAAAATAGGGGGCATTTTTCAAAAGTATGTGCTGAAATGTGCAATCCCCATTCTAGAATAGACACTGTATCAGCACTGTTTATCAAGCACTGTTTATCAAGCACTGTTTATCATTTACATCTATCTGGATAAGAGGTTGTGTTAAAATGTGAACTATTTATGGTTAATATTTGTTTTTATAGAGGAGCACTGTTTTTTTGTTAATTTGTACTATTATTCTTTATCGCTCATGTTTACCAAAACTGTTTATCACCAATGTATACAAGCACTGTTTATCACTCTATGTTTAGCTGTATTACAGGTTATGTTTGAATGTGTTGTTTTAGACACAGACAGCACAGATAAGTTTTATAGTGATAAGGGAGGCCTGTGTATCACTTCTGTGTACCAGCACTGTTTGTTATCACTTGTGTAGACAAGCACTGTTTATCTATAATATTCATCTATATTGCAGGTTTTGATTGAATACAGACAGCAAATACAAGTTTGGTGCAGATGAGGGAGGCCTGTTTATTACTTATAGCGCAGTTGGTTAGGCATAAGACTTCCAATCTGGATGTCGTGGGTTCGATCCCCGGTGGCGGCAAATATCCTTTCCGATGTTTGTCTCTCACCAATGGGTAGATAATTGTAAACCTATGTGAGATAGCAGTCGGAGGCTAGGAAAGGATGTAATGGTAGTACAGGTGAAAGAAATACCAGGAATCCATTGTTAGGTGCTCCGGCCGCCGCGATATAACTGAAATAATGTTGAAAGCGGCGTTAAACTCCATTCAATCAATCAATCTGTTTATTACTTTGTGTACCAGCACTGTTTGTCACTAATGTTCGTTTGTGCTGTTTATGACTTAATGTACTCCAGCTTTGTTAATAGGTAATGTTTATCTATATTTCAGGTTGTGTTTGAATGTGTAGTACTAGATACAGACAGTACAGATGAGTTTGATATAGATGAGGGAGGCCTGTTTATCACTAATATACATATACAGGGAGCAGCCTGGGATTATGACAATGACTGTCTTATGGAGGCAAGGTAGGCTTAGGAGTTAGGACAGTCTTTTTTACTCTTCATTAGTTAAAATTATTGTAACCTCTGCTTATCAATGGAAATTATTTTGACAAAATGTAATTTGTGTTTAAGTTAATTAGTATCTATCTAGTGTCACTTAGTTTAACAAAATTTGTTGAGAATAAAACAACTTTGAATTTTTATGCCCCCGTATCGAGAGATCGGGGGCATATTGTTTTACTCATGTCCATCTGTCCGTCTGTCTGTCTGTCCGTCTGTCCGAAAACTTAACCCGAAAACTTAGCCTTTGCCTTATTGAGAGATCACTGTTATGGGGGCATTCGTGTTTCAAAAACACATCTTGTTTTTTTTTACAATTGTTGATAGTGACATTTGTGCATTATTTTGGTTTTCAACAATTTCTCAGCCACCCTCATAGCATAGTTATACCCCCCCACCTACGAAGTAGAGGGGGGTATATTGGTTTCACCATGTCTGTCTGTCTATCCATTCATCCATCCGTCCGTCAATCTGTCCGTCTGTCCGTATGTAGACTTTTTCGTTTACAGACTCTAACTCAAGAACCAAGTGACCTAGAATCATGAAACTTTACACAAATGTTTCTTATGACCCAAGGAAGTGCCCTATTGTTTTGGGGTCACATAGGTCAAAGGACAAGGTCACAGTGAGACTTTGTTCAATTTTCGTTTCCGGACTCTAACTTGAGAACCAAGCGACCTACAATAATGCAACTTAATGCAAATGTTGCTTATGACCCAAGGAAGTGCCCTATTGATTTGGGGTTACATAGGTCAAAGGTCAAGGTCACAGTCAATTTTTGTTCAATTTTCGTTTCTGGACTCTAACTCAAAAACCAAGCGACATAGAATCATGAAACTTAATGCAAATGCTGCATATGACCTCAATATCTGTTACAAACAGGTCCTGCACTAATAGCACTTGCATTTTGACAAAGTGCCTTTGGGGGGTATAAGTCCGCTCTGCGACAGTTCTAGTTGGTAGTGTGTCAGACTGTCAATCTAGAGGTTTGGGGTTTGATCCCCGACAGCAGCACTCATACTTTCTGACTATTTGTCTCCCACCAATGGGTTGATAATTGTAGACCTATGAGGGATGGCAGCTGGGGGCTTCAAAAGGATGTGAATATAGTTCAGGTGAGAGAAATATGAGGAATCCATTGTAAGGTGCTCCTGCCATTTTGATATAACTGAAAAATCATTGAGAGCGTTGACCCCATTCAAACAAGCAAGCAAACAAAGAAACAATTTCACTTTTCTATGTTGAAAAGACTCAGATCAGCTGTGCATAAAAAAGTGCACACAAAGTGCTCTGTAAATAGCTAAGGCTTCACAGATTCTATAAAGAATAAATTGATATTTTACCCATCTCATGCTGTTTATGATGTTTTTCTGCTGTGCACAAATCCTAAGCAGACAGCTTTGACTAAACCTACCCTGTGAGGACATGCAGTCTGATCTTAGCCATCTTTGCCTACTTTCTACTAAATTATTATGGGAAAAACTTGAACAAGACTGGTTTAAGTGGCAAACAGTTGGCAATTTCTTATAAAAAAAATAGCTGGACAAGAATTAAGATGTGTCTCTGTCCAAGCTACACAATGTTTGCGCTCGATGTAACATGTTGAATTATTTCCTCTGTTAACAGTCGAGCCCTGTTTTCGGTACCCAGTATTTACCTAAAGCCAGTATTACGTACAGAATCTCCGGATCCAGAAACAGAACAGCAGAGAGCAAAAAAACGTTATGATTGTCCAGTATTCATGAATAAGGTATTGTCATCTCCATATCTTTTAAACTTAGCCCTTGTCATGCTGAATAGATTTTGGCTAAAAATTTGCATCAAAATCAAAGTGCAAAAAGCACGGAAAGTTCCAACTGTATGTCATTTTTTTATTTGAAAAACTAGATCTATTGACAATTCTGGTTTGAAAGTGAGAAACAGGTGGTGTAGACTAACCTCAGACTGCACATATGTGCAGGCTGAGGTTTGTCTAAAGCTCCTGCCAAAAGAGGAATATTCCAGGTACAACATGACAAGGGTTGAAGAAGAAACTAGTTTTAAGAATTAAGTGGTCACCTTATTCTTATTAGAAATGTCTAGATAAGACACTCGCAATTAAAAATAAAATGAATGGTATTGAATGTGAAAGGTATTGAATGTAATATTAATTTTGTAATAATAATTATTCCTATATGAAAAGCCCAGTAGGTCAATGTAAGGCCAATAACACTGGCTTATACCTTAATATTCAATAGGCCTATACATTTCTTTAAGCTCACCTGAGCACAATGTGCTCAAGGTGAGCTTTTGTGATCACCTTTTGTCCTTTGTGCGTTGTCTGTCGGTCGTCGGAAGTCATCAACAATTCTTTAAACAACTTCTCCTCAGTAACCATTGGGCTTATTTTAACATAACTTGGCAGAAATGTTCCTTGGGTGACCCTTCTCAAAACTTGTTAGTGAAATTTTGATTGACCCCCAAATACGGGTGTGGAAGTTTTTGAACCTGAAATCTTTAAACATCTTCTCCTCAGTAACCATCGGGCTAATTTCAACCAAACTTTGCAGAAATGTTTTTTGCTTGACCCTTCTCAAAACTTGTTCGTGAAATTTTGATTGACCCCCAAATAAGGGCGTGGCAGGGCAGGACAGATTTTGACCCTGAAATCTTTAAACATCTTCTCCTCAGTAACCATTGGGCCTATTTAAACCAAACTTTGCAGAAATAGTTCTTGTATGACCCTTCTCAAAACTTGGTTGTAAAATTTTGATTGACCCCCCAAGTATGGGTGTTGCATGGTGGGGCAGTTTTTGAACCTGAAATCTTCTCCTCAGTTACCATTGGGCTAATTTCTACCAAACTTGACAGAAATGTTATTTGGGTGACCTTTCTCAAAACTTTTTCATGAAATTATGATTGATCCCAAATATGGGCGTGGTAGGGCGGGGCTTACTTTGAGCCTGAAATCTTTGATAGACATCTCCTCCTGAACCACTGGGCTGATTTCAATGAAACTTTACAAAATGTTCCTTGGGTGATCCTCTTTAAAAATTGATCACAAAATTTTGATTGCTTGCAAAATATGGGCGTTGCAGGGAGGGCCTTATTTTGAACCTGAAAACTTTGCCAGAAAGTTTCTTGGGTGAGATCCACTGCACCTATAAAATTCAGGTGAGCGGTAGGGCCATTCTGGCCCTCTTGTTTATATTGAATCTCCCATCTATTTCAGAGCCGTCAGTACCAAGTCACTACATTGGAACTGAATTGTCCACCACCAGTGGAGACGTGGAAACTAGCCAGGTCAGCTATCATTCTGAACCCTGGACTGCCTGAGGATGGTGTGAAGAAGTCTCGATCATACCTCCTGAATCTACAATCTGTCATCCCGATGGCGGAGGAGGAATCCGAAGGAGAGTCGGAGGAGGCTGATGAAGAGTTGGAAGAGTTAGAACCGGACGAGTCAGACACGGAGGAAATCGGACATTCTGAACCGTCACAATTATCATACAGGTTGGTATAGTCTATGTTTGTACCAGATGACCAAGTTATAAAACATTAGACTGGTACGAATCAGAAATTCTAGAATTAGAACCGGACGAGTGAGACACGGAGGAAATTGGACATTCTGAACCGTCACAATTATCATACAGGTTGGTATAGTCTACTTTTGTACCAGATGACCAAGTTTTAAAACATTAGACTGGTACGAATCAGAAATTCTAGTTGGAAGAATTAGAACCGGACGAGTCAGACACGGAGGAAATCGGACATTCTGAACCATCACAATTATCATACAGGTTGGTATAGTCTACTTTTGTACCAGATGACCAAGTTTTAAAACATTAGACTGGTACGAATCAGAAATTCTAGTTGGAAGAATTAGAACCAGATGAGTCAGACACGGAGGAAATCGGACATTCTGAACCGTCACAATTATCTTACAGGTTGGTATAGTCTACTTTTGTACCAGATGACCAAGTTATAAAACATTAGACTGGTATGAATCAGAAATTCTAGAATTAGAACCGGACGAGTCAGACACGGAGGAAATCGGACATTCTGAACCGTCACAATTATCATACAGGTTGGTATAGTCTATGTTTGTACCAGATGACCAAGTTATAAAACATTAGACTGGTACGAATCAGAAATTCTAGAATTAGAACCGGACGAGTGAGACACGGAGGAAATTGGACATTCTGAACCGTCACAATTATCATACAGGTTGGTATAGTCTACTTTTGTACCAGATGACCAAGTTTTAAAACATTAGACTGGTACGAATCAGAAATTCTAGTTGGAAGAATTAGAACCGGACGAGTCAGACACGGAGGAAATCGGACATTCTGAACCATCACAATTATCATACAGGTTGGTATAGTCTACTTTTGTACCAGATGACCAAGTTTTAAAACATTAGACTGGTACGAATCAGAAATTCTAGTTGGAAGAATTAGAACCAGATGAGTCAGACACGGAGGAAATCGGACATTCTGAACCGTCACAATTATCTTACAGGTTGGTATAGTCTACTTTTGTACCAGATGACCAAGTTATAAAACATTAGACTGGTATGAATCAGAAATTCTAGAATTAGAACCGGACGAGTCAGACACGTAGGAAATCGGACATTCTGAACCATCACAATTATCATACAGGTTGGTATAGTCTACATTCCATGACCAAGTTATAAAACATTAGACTGGTACGAATCAGAAATTCTAGAATTAGAACTGGACGAGTCAGACACGGAGGAAATCGGACATTCTGAACCATCACAATTATCATACAGGTTGGTATAGTCTACTTTTGTACCAGATGACCAAGTTTTAAAACATTAGACTGGTACGAATAGAAATTCTAGTTTGTAAGATGTTTATAACCCTTGCAATTACTTGAAAATTGTAGAAGTCAAACAATTTGAAGGCTAAGTGAGAAAGTTGTAACTGCCTATAAACATATAGGCAGTTGCATGTGTTTCACCCTGAGCCATCAAATTACTCAAATTTGTTGGATAAGCATATACATGTAAGTGATTATAGTACAGGCACTTACAAAAGAGTTACACTTAGTTCTTGATATAATCACTGCCAAACATTTTACAAAGTGAAATGCCAAAATGAGTAAGTATATATATATAATACATACTTAGTGTATTATATGGAAAAAAATTTCTAATGAGGTTTGGAGAATTGAAAATTGTCGAGGCTCTGCAGAGACAATTGTCAATTCTCACAACCTTGTTAGATATTTCTTTCATACAACACACTAAGTATGTTTTATATTTAACTTAAAACTTCTATTTGTCTTCTTTTCGTCGATGTTTCTAACTGAAATGCAAGTTTCTAAAAATAACCACATTATTCTAAAAAGAACCATGTGATGTCATAAAAATAGTTATAAGGTAAAGATTGATTTTATCAAAATGGGGTGTTCCTATATCTGGATACTAATTTATTTTTCTTTATAGCCACAAAGTGTGTATTGTGCCACTGCTATAATGATGATTCAGATAGATCATATTTAGTCTGCAAATTATTCAGTTGTTGTTTTTTTTTCTTCAAAATCTGTTTGTTATTTTACTTGAGCCAGAGCAAAACATTTCCAACTATTTCACATGTGCGCAAGGCAAAGTTACTGGCCAGTCTGTGCACAGTCTAGCCAGAATCTCTGCTATGCACTCCAGTGTTCCCCAAAACCCCTGAATGGGGGTGATTTACCCCTAAATTGAAGCTTGTACCCCCAAATTTTTGCATCCAGCCTTCTTTGTGTTATAAATAGGGGGTATATGCATGCTGTAAAATACCCATTTTTACCCCCCAGATTGAAAAAGCAGTGGGAACACTGGCGCTCTGTAGATAGATAAGGGCAGGCTGTCAACCGATTCCTATATTGAGCGCTGAACCCATCTTTAGGCTGCCAGCCAATATTTGTATTTGCATTTTGTTGTTTGCTAGGCTGGACAATGTATGTCAAAAACACACACATGAAATTAGTGGAAATGTCACAAAATTACTCAAATTTGAGTACATCAAATGTAACTTTTAATTTCAGACCTCTGAGTCCTAAAGCTCCCCCACTACCTCCTGGACTGGGTCTACTGAGAGAACCTCCAATGGAGGAGGAACCTGACTCAGCTAAACAAAAGTCGGACCGTAAAACACCAACACGTAAAACACCATCCCGAACACCACCAAAGAGTCCACATACTAAAACACCTCCACCTAAGAAGAGTGCCTTAAAAACTCCTCCACCTAAAGGTCAGAAATCACCAACACTGTCTGCATTTAAAGACCAAGAAACAACCGATAAGAAGGGTAAATCATCACCCACACAAGGACACAAAACACCTACAGGACAAAAAACACCAACTGGTCAAAAAACACCAACTGGTCAGGGGTCAAGGGCATCATTAGGGTCAAAAGGTCGTGCATCTAGAGCGTCAAAGAAAGAAGTTGACCTTACAGGTGAAGAGGATCGCCCCTTCTCCCAGGCTCATGAAGATCCCCAGACACAAGTAGAGATAGAACCAGACAGTCAGGAACCCGAACATGATGGTTATGATGAGGAGGAATCTGTGGCTGAAGAGCCAGATATAACTGTAGATGAGACTCCTAGAGACACTGAGTTAGATACAGAGAGGGATGGTGTGGACCAGGATGAACATGATGATCACGGTACTGTAAGTGAAGATCAGCAACCAGAACAAACTGATGAGATAGAACCTCCTTTAACAAAGAAACAAGATGATAAGGAACAGGAATAAATAGTGTAGAAGTGGTTCAGGAGTAACATCTAATGCCAGACGCTAGAAACTGTTTTGAAAAAGAAAAGAAAATTAAGGCTCTAGGTTTTATTTCATCTGTTGCCTAAATATTTATTCTTTGCATCATTAGTTTTGATGGTAAAGAACAAACCATTAAGAAGAAAAGATGAACGAATTTGTCCCAATTGATTCTCACTTTTTCGAAAATAAAGGTCCTGCATCTGTGTCAACTTTACAAGAAATAAAATGCATAAACAAATCGTAAACAAAATAGATTCTAAATGAAAAGTAGATAATTCCTGCAAGTTGATGCATCATGGGAATTGGCGGAGCCTGTAGAAGAAAGTTAATCATGACGTTGCATTTGACGTTCTTGCACCCCTACCTTCGTGGGGTCTCTATCTTGATTAATGCACTTTACAGCCACTATAGAACGTAAACATTAAAAAAATTTCCACATTTATTATACAGATGATGAATTAAACGACTGTTTAATTTTCATTTTGATAGTTAACTTCTCTGTAGATTTATAACCTCATTTTAGCAACTTTTGGATCAACCCTGGTATATAAGAAATTTATAAATTTACCATTTACCAATGATTCATATTATTGTATAGAGAATTAGGTACAGGAAACCTTAAATATCAAATCAATATAAGATGAAAGTTTTCAGCTGTGTTGATGACCTTTATTGACTTTTAAATTCTTACATTATATAAATGAACAAAGATCTTATTTAAATTGGTTGGAAATTCTGTGTATGAAATGTTGTTTATTGCTTTAATGCAATGTAATTCATGCAGAATATTTTCAAATAGGTTTCTTTATGCCGTCCATAAATGAGATTGTGATTTATATATATAATTGTTAGTGTTTTTATTGTGATCATTATATAGACACAAATATTTATTTATGCTTATATCACTGTGATGTAAATTAAGTATTACCATTGTTTTCATTAGTAAGTTTTAATAACACTTTTTTACACCAATTAAAGTATGCTCATGAATCATTTAAATGTACTTTATAAATATATATTCTAAATATGCTGCCAGAAAACAATACATTCCATTGAGAATTCTGATTCTGTTTCACAAGTTATCCATTTTAAGTGCCCCCAATGAGTCACCAAATTATTATTTATCATTTTGGTCATTTATAATCAATGTTAACCCTTTGCTGTTTAATCCCTGCTTTTTACGTGCCTGTGAATTTATGATTGAGAAAACATTGTGAAAAAAAAAGAAATTGCTTCTGACAAGCATTTCCTTCTTTTTCCACACTATTTTCTACCCTACTGAATGCTTATTTTTATGCCCCCGATAGGGAGGCATCATAAATTTGACTTGTCAGTCCGTCCGTCTGTCCGTCCGTCCGTCCGTCCGTCATTCCGTCCAAAAACTTTAACATTGGCCATAACTTCCTTATTACTTAACATATTCGCATCATACTTTACCACAACATTCCTTGGTACATTACCTTTCTGTAGGCACATACTTTGGTGACCTTGACCCCTGGATGACCTTGACCTTCAACATAGATTGGCCATAATTTAAAATCAAAGCGGTGTCGGGGGCATTGTCATCTTACAGTGACAGCTCTTGTTCAAATTGAATTCACTTTTTATTTTCGTCTGCAAAACCTTTGAATTTGGACAGGTCCAAAATTTTGTGAAACAGAAAAGTGTTATTGCTAAAATTGTAAGAGGTATAGCTGTTTCCCGATTTATTCTTAAGGTCTGTAACAGATTATAATGGCACATACATAACTTGCTGTTGAATACATTTAATGTATCTTGAATACTTTGTTTTGCCTTTACATAAAATGAATTGTTGAAATTAAAGATTGATCTGAAGTTTATGAGTTGTTTGATTTTGGCTTGTCTGGGCACAACATGCTAAACAGGGGCCTTTAAGATCATCCTGAGTCTGTTATCCGCTGCCAACTTTCTTAAAACTTCTTCTTCCTAAACCTGAGGGACATTTTAATGGAATTTTGCAAGAATGTTCCTTAGCTGACCCTATTCAAAAATTGAAAGTGAAATGTTGATTGACCCCATATATGAAAGATGACAGGGAGAAGCTTATTTTGACCCTGATATTTTCAATGTCTTCTCTGTAGGTAATGAGCAGATTTCAACAAAACTTGGAAGAAATGTTCCTTGGGTAACCCTGTTCATTGAAATTTGATTGACTCTCAAATATGGGCATGGCAGGATGGACTTGACGAAATTGACCCTAAATTCTTTACATGTCTTATCCTCAGAAACCAATGGGCAGATTTCATCCAAACTAGGCAGAAATTTGTTCCTTCTGTGACCCTTTAGAAAACTTGTTTATAAAATTTTGATTGACCCCCAAATATGGGCATGGTAGGGGAGACATATCTTGACCCTTAAATCTTTAAAAAATTTGTATAACTAATGGACATATTTAAAAAAAAAACTTGGCAGAAATGTTCCTTTGGCTACCCTTTGCAACAAGAGGCCCAAGAGGGCCAGTATCGCTCCATTGGCACTAAGCCAATATATGCAAATACATGATTTATTTGTAAGCAGATATTCACCAATTTTACAAGGTCCAAGCAGCTTTAATGTGCCCAGTCATATGATAAGCAACATTCTAGTTCACAAAAATGTGTCAATAAAGGTATAAGTTGTGATAACAAGAAATATTGCATTAAATAGCCCCCCTTCTTAATGACACAGTAGTGTATAGAATCATCTACATATTGCAATTACCTTTATGTTGGTGATTATATGAATAAAGGGTATGCAGGGTAATGCTGATTGAGTATTTTGGTGCAATGTTGGCCAGACTAAATTAATCATTACTTAAGAGTTCTTGAGAGACATAAAAGTGTTTTCAGTCAGAGGACGCTTTGTATAAGAATGTTTGAGGATAAATCTTTAAACATCTTCTTTTCAGTTACCTATGTACCAATTTTAATCAAACTGAGCAGAAAATGTTTTTTTGGGTAACCCTTCTCAAAAGTTTCTTGTGACATTTTGAATGACCCACAAGACATGGGCAAGGCAGGATGGATTTCATTTTCACACCACATCCTTTCCTAGCCTCCAGCTGCTATCTCACATAGGTCTACAACTATCAACCCATTGGTGAGAGACAAATAGTCGGAAAGAATGAGTGCTGCCGTCGGGGCACATTACCATTGAAGTGGTCAGTGTTCAAAACAAATTGATAGCACTGTAAAAAACAGTTGCAACTGCATATAAATATATAGGCTGTTAATACTCCTCTTCACAAAGCCATTCTAATCACTTGGTCCTGAAGGAACCATTTTTTGTTATTGAGGGGCCGGCCCTTATAATATCACACTTACTTTGAAACATCAAAATCCTGCTGCTTGTATCCGCAACTGATTCTCTCGTCGAGAAGGTGGTTGACAGATTAGTATGCTGTGGTGTGTATGGTTGAGGCGTCTGCTGTTTCCTGTTACGACTACTGACAGGTCGGAAGTACGTCATGGATGTCATTGCTGATGTCACAGCCGCTGAGCGAGCTCGTAAATATTCTTCTTCCTCTTCTGCTATGGCCATTCTGAAACAAGTAATAAAGCTATAAAACTGTTCAAATACAGAACAACCTTTCAATATCAAATGCTATTGAATGAAAAGCTTTAAAAAAACTTCATTAACCCAATATTTTCTTTCATTTCTACTTTCATACAATAAATGGAATCCTAACCTAATCATATATCAAGGGTCAGCACAACACTATTGTAAGTGCCTATCAATATATAGACACTTACAATAGTGTTACACTGAACCCCTGAGCAAAAAAGGGTCCATCTTGGTAGTATTGATTTGTTTGAATTAGGTTTCACACCACTTTGAACATTATTACAGTCACATCATGGCGGCTAGAAAATCTAACAATGGATTCATGGTATTTCTCTCACCAGCACTACCATCACATCCTTTCCTAGCCTCCAGCTGTTATTTCACATAGGTCTAAGATTATCAACCCATTGGTGGTAGACAAAAAGTCGGAAAGGATGAGTGCCGCCGTCGGACCGGGGACCTCTAGATGAACAGTCTGACACGATGCCAACTGCACTATGAATGCGGCATCTGGGTAGTATGTAGAAAGTTTACCATAGACAGACTGTGTGAGCTCCTCAGTCTGGCTACAGTGATGTGCGGTCAAAACTTCTTGCCCAAAATTACTGATTTCTTTCCTCTAGAAAGATCTTTTCAGATCTTGACTATGGTAAGAGAACTTTTGAAATGCAACAACCCATTCACTTCTACTGATACCAACCTTTTGTTCAAGTATTTTGAAACAGAATTCACCGATTGTCCCTTTTTGTGAGACCGGCAAGTTGTTGTTTTTTATTCAAAGAACATGATTAGTATAAAGTAGATCTTAAAGAAAAAATAATTCGGCTTTAAAATGGCATTTTGAAGTGGAGAATAGTAATCCACGTGCATATTTATTTATTTTTTTGCTAGTTTTAAATCTCTTTTTTGATATAACGCTTAGTTCGATCTTTTTTGTGCACGATTTCCTTTCCGGGAGGACGGATAAGGGACTGAGGGCGTACCCGAACTAACTGTCCTCTTCATGGGTGGGAAAAAGACGGTGCCTTTACTCTCGCTTGAATAGCCCGAAAGTTAACCTGATTTGACCAAGTTTCTTTAGTCTCAAAAGATAGGTCTATGAATTTAGATGAAGCGCCAGATTTAGATTACCCAGTCAGGGTAAAAAAAATCCTACCTTGTCAGATGAAAGAATTTCTTCCTTACCAAGCTGAAAAATTTCTCATTACAGCCAAACGAAGAATTTCTCACCCCAGTCAGGTAAAAAAAAAAATCCTACCTGGTCAGATGAAAGAATTTCTTCCTAACTAAGCTGAAAAATTTCTCATTATAGCCAAACGAAAAATTTCTCACCCCAGTCAGGTAAAAAAAATTCTTTCCTGGCCAGATGAAAAAATTTCTTCCTATCCAAGCTGAAAAATTTCTCATTACAGCCAAACGAAAAATTTCTCACCCCAGTCAGGTTAAAAAATATTCCTACCTGGCCAGATGAAAAATTAAATATTCGACTCCATTGGGATTCGAACCCGGGACCTCAACATCCCAAAGCGAGTGCTCTACCACGTCGCTATTAAGGCTAACTCGTACGACAAGGCAGTACAAACACACCTTATACATATCCCGGCTATACCACATGAAAGAATTTCTTCCTAACCAAGCTGAAAATTTCTCATTACAGCCAAACGAAAAATTTCTCACCCTAGTCAGGTAAAAAATAAAAAAGAAAAAAAAATCCTATCTGGTCAGATGAAAGAATTTCTTCCTAACCAAGCTGAAAAATTTCTCATTACAGCCAAAAAAAAAAAATTTCTCACCCTAGTCAGGTACAAAAAATTTTCCTACCTGGTCACATGAAAGAATTTCTTCTTAACCAAGCTGAAAAATTTCTCAATACAGCCATACGAAAAATTTCTCACCCCAGTCAGGTTAAAAAAATTCCTACCTTGCCAGATAAAAGAATTTCTTCTTAACCAAGCTGAAAAATTTCTCATTATAGCCAAACAAAAATTTCTCACCCCTATCAGGTAAAAAAACTTCCTACCTGGCCAGATGAAAAAAATTCTTCCTTACCAAGCTGAAAAAATTCTATTACAGCAAAACGAAAAATTTCTCACCCCAGTCAGGTAAAAAAAAATTTTCTACCTGGCCAGATGAAAAATTAAATATTCGACTCTAATGGGATTCGAACCCGGGACCTCTACATCCCAAAGCGAGTGCTCTACCACGTCGCTAATAAGGCTAACTTGTACGAAAAGGCAGTACAAACAAACCTTATACACATCCCGGCTATACCTGATGAAAGAATTTCTTCCTATCCAAGCTGAAAATTTTCTCATTATAGCCAAATGAAAAATTTCTCACCCCAGTCAGGTAAAAAAAATTCCTACCTGGCCAGATGAAAAAATTTCTTCCTAACCAAGCTGAAAATTTCTCATTAAAGCCAAACGAAAAATTTCTCTCCCCAGTCAGGTAAAAATAAAAATTCCTACCTGGCCAGATGAAAAATTTAATAATCGACTCCAATAGGGTTCGAACCCGGGACCTCTACACCCCAAAGCGAGTGCTCTACCACGTCGCTATTAAAGCTAACTTGTACGACAAGGCAGTACAAACATACCTTATACACATCTCGGCTATACCAGATGAAAGAATTTCTTCCTAACCAAGCTGAAAATTTTCTCATTTCAGCTAAACGAAAAATTTCTCACCCCAGTCAGGTAAAAAAAAATTCCTACCTGGTCAGATGAAAGAAATTTCTTCTTTACCAATCTGAAAAATTTCTCATTACAGCCAAACGAAAAATTTCTCACCCTAGTCAGGTAAAAAAAAAAATCCTACCCGGTCAGATGAAAGAATTTCTTCCTAACCAAGCTGAAAAATTTCTCATTACAGCCAAACGAAAAATTTCTCACCCCAGTCAGGTAAAAAAAAAATCCTACCTGGTCAGATGAAAGAATTTCTTCTTTACCAAGCTGAAAAATTTCTCATTACAGCCAAACGAAAATTTCTCACCCTAGTCAGGTAAAAAAAAAAAATTCCTACCCGGTCAGATGAAAGAATTTCTTCCTAACCAAGCTGAAAATTTCTCATTACAGCCAAACGAAACATTTCTCACCCCAGTCATGTAAAAAACAAAAAATCCTACTTGGTCAGATAGAAGAATTCTTACTAACTAAGCTGAAAAATTTCTCATCATAACCAATCGAAAAATTTCTCACCCCAGTCAGGTAAAGAAATTTCCTACCTGGCAAGATGAAAAAACTCTTCCTAACCAAGCTGAAAAATTTCTCATTACAGCCAAACGAAAAATTTCTCACCCCAGTCAGGTAAAAAAAAATTCCTACCTGGCCAGATGAAAAATTAAATATTCGACTCCAATGGGATTCGAACCCGGGACCTCTACATCCCAAAGGAAGTGCTCTACCAAGTCGCTATCAAGACTGACTTGTACGACAAGGCAGTACAATCACACCTTATACACATTCCGGCTTTACCAGATGAAAGAATTTCTTCCTTACCAAGCTGAAAAATTTCTCATTACAGCCAAACGAAAAATTTCTCACCCTAGTCAGGTAAAAAAAAAATCTACCTGGTCAGATGAAAGAATTTCTTCCTAACCAAGCTGAAAAATTTCTCATTACAGCCAAACGAAAAATTTCTCACCCCAGTCAGGTAAAAAAAAAATTCCTACCTGGGGCCTCTTTCAAGAAAGGTCCTATGATCGAAATTTGGTCGTATCGCAATCGTATGATAAAAATTGGCTTTCAAGAAACTTTTTGGCTTTCAAGAAAGGCGTCGTATCGTGAAATCTACGATAAAATATACGACACCTTCAGACCAGTCGTAAATTTTACGATTTTGTCCCTATGAGCCTTAAAAAATTTTCGGATTCCTTTCCAGCTCTCGCGGAAGTTAGAACGATTATTTAGCTATGCATATGCCAAATTTCCAAGTACAATATAAGGTAATAAACGAGATATATTGAAAACAACAGATGCACCATCATTTCGATGTTTGATTTTACTCTGCGATAATGGTACGATTGTCGCAGAATGTTTTCATAGTGGTATTCAGTTGTTTATTTACCGTAAGAATCGACCCTTTTGTGATCATGACTGAAAACGTTTGCTTACCCTTCCTAGTGAAACAGAAAGTGGGAGATACCAAATCAATAAATTTTTACGCATGTATAAATTACTTACTTTTAAAAAAAAACTACTCTCACATTATGCAATATGGTTTCCTGTGTTTTATGCTTCATGTATGACATAAATTAAAAGGAAAATTCCACAGCCTATAGGCAAAACCATGCAATTCTTGATAAATAAGAGGATTTCTTATTGACAACAACAACAACATCACCATCAACAACAAAACCGCTGCACTCGATATTTTTTCTCTCTCTTTTCGTCAAAGATGAACTGAGCTTAAAATCAAGTAGATATAATAATTGAACGGCGACATTAGGACAGATGAAATATGGATAAGCTTCATGCAACTGTTGTAGTTACACGGATACGACAACGAGCACTATACTAGAACCGAAGTTAGAGTTATCGGTAATTTTGAATGAAGGAGATTGAATATAATATCCATCTAAAGTTAATTTCAATACCACTCCTCTATAGTTCGTTTCAATACCTTCCATATAGGCACAGAGCTATACAGATTTGAATAATTACATAACAAATACATGTATAAGAAAAATGGATGAACCATTTTTTTTATCTTACCCTTTTAAAATGTTGTATTCTTATACATGCTAATACTTCACCAGAAAACAACCAACCAACCAAAGAATAATAAAATATAATGGAAATAAAGTCATACACCGAAAACTTGGTGAAGATGATCATTAACTAGAACATGTGCATTTTTACAATGTGGTCCCATGTTCGATTGATCCACATTCGGCGCGACAGTCGGTATACTTTCATTGGAAAGGGAACCGACAGTGTAAGCTAACATAACTATGCAATTATGAGCACTTACATAATTATAATGACACAGATATTTAGATATCGATGAGAAATGTGTAGTTCGACGAATTTTGTTTTAATAAACCTCGTTAAATATGCGTTAATATACAAGTAAATGGCTTTCCTACGGTCAGTTTGCTGATTTACCCTTTTTGGTATTGTAAAAAGCGGACAATTTACCCACCAATGGGGAAGTCTATATCATATGATCAGCACGTGCAGATATGAAAGATCAACTTTACGATAATCTTATGAGGTCGTATAGTCTGCGATTTTCAACGATATTTTTGTGAAAGCCGTTTACGACCGTCCTAAATATAATCGTACGATATTTATATGATAAATCGTACGATATTTTTCTTGAAAGAGGCCCCTGGTCAGATGAAAGAATTTCTTCCCAACTTAGCTTAAAAATTTCTCATTATAGCCAAACGAAAAATTTCTCACCCCAGTGAGGTAAAAAAAAAATCCTACCTGGCCAGATGAAAAATTAAATATTCGACTCCGATAGGATTCGAACCCGGGACCTCTACATCCCAAAGCGAGTGCTCTACCACGTCGCTATCAAGGCTTACTTGTACGACAAGGCAGTTCAATTACACCTTATACACATCCCGGCTATACCAGATGAAAGAATTTCTTCCTAACCAAGCTGAAAAATTTCTCATTACAGCCAAACGAAAAATTTCTCACCCTAGTCAGGTAAAAAAAAAAAAATCCTACCTGGTCAGAATAAAGAATTTCTTCCTAACCAAGCTGAAAAATTTCTCATTACAGCCAAACGAAAAATTTCTCACCCCGGTCAGGTAGAAAAAAATTCCTACCTGGTCAGATGAAAGAAATTCTTCCTAACCAAGCTGAAAAATTTCTCAATGAAGCTAAACGAAAAATTTCTCACCCCAGTCAGGTAAAAAAAAATTCCTACCTGGCCAGATGAAAAAATTTCCTACCTGGCCAGATGAAGAAATTTCTTCCTAACCAAGCTAAAAAATTTCTCATTACAGCCAAACGAAAAATTTCTCACCCTAGTCAGGTAAAAAAAAAAATTCCTACCTGGCCAGATGAAAAATTAAATATTCGACTCCAATGGGATTCGAACCCGGGACCTCTACATCCCAAAGCGAGTGCTCAACCACGTCGCTATTAAGGCTAACTTGTCCGACAAGGCAGTACAAACACACCTTATACACATCACGGCTATACCAGATGAAAGAATTTCTTCCTAACCAAGCTGAAAAATCTCTCATTACAGCCAAACGAAAAATTTCTCACCCCAGTCAGGTAAAAAAAAAATTCCTACCTGGTCAGATGAAATAATCTCTGCCTAACCAAGTTGAAAAAGTTCTCATTATAGCCAAACGAAAAATTTCTCACCCCAGTCAGGTTTAAAAATTTTCTACCTGGCCAGATGAAAAAATTTCTTCCTAACCAAGATGAAATATTTCTCATTACAGCCAAACGAAAAATTTTCTCATCCCAGTCAGGTAAAAAAATTTCCTACCTGGCCAGATGAAAAAATTTCTTCCTAACCAAGCTGAAAAATTTCTCATTACAGCCAAACGAAAAATTTCTCAACCCGGTCAGGTAAAAAAAAATTCCTACCTGGTCAGATGAAAGAATTTCTTCCTAACCAAGCTGAAAAATTTCTCATTATAGCCAAACGAAAAATTTCTCACCCAAGTCAGGTAAAAAAATTTCCTACCTAGTCAGATGAAAAAAATTCTTCCTAACCAAGCTGAAATATTTCTCATTACAGCCAAACGAAAAATTTCTCACCCCAGTCAGGTAAAAAAAAAATTCCTAGCTGGCCAGATGAAAAATTAAATATTCGACTCCAATAGGATTCGAACCCGGGACCTCTACATCCCAAAGCGAGTGCTCTACCACGTCGCCATCAAGACTGACTTGTACGACAAGGCAGTACAGCCACACCTTATACACATTCCGGCTATACCAGATGAAAGAATTTCTTCCTTACCAAGCTGAAAAATTTCTCATTACAGCCAAACGAAAAATTTCTCACCCTAGTCAGGTAAAAAAAATCCTACCTGGTCAGATGAAAGAATTTCTTCCTAACCAAGCTGAAAAATTTCTCATTACAGCCAAACGAAAAATTTCTCACCCCAGTCAGGTAAAAAAAAAAATTCCTACCTGGGGCCTCTTTCAAGAAAGGTCCTACGATCGAAATTTGGTCGTATCGCAATCGTACGATAAAAATTGGCTTTCAAGAAACTTTTTGGCTTTCAAGAAAGGCGTCGTATCGTGAAATCTACGATAAAATATACGACACCTTCAGACCAGTCGTAAATTTTACGATTTTGTCCCTTTGAGCCTAAAACATTTTCGGATTCCTTTCCAGCTCTCGCGGAAGTTAGAACGATTATTTAGCTATGCATATGCCAAATTTCCAAGTACAATATAAGGTAATAAACGAGATATATTGAAAACAACAGATGCACCATCATTTCGATGTTTGATTTTACTCTGCGATAATCGTACGATTGTCGCAGAATGTTTTCATAGTGGTATTCAGTTGTTTATTTACCGTAAGAATCGACCCTTTTGTGATCATGACTGAAAACGTTTGCTTACCCTTCCTAGTGAAACAGAAAGTGGGAGATACCAAATCAATAAATTTTTACGCATGTATAAATTACTTACTTTAAAAAAAAACTACTCTCACATTATGCAATATGGTTTCCTGTGTTTTATGCTTCATGTATGACATAAATTAAAAGGAAAATTCCACAGCCTATAGGCAAAACCATGCAATTCTTGATAAATAAGAGGATTTCTTATTGACAACAACAACAACATCACCATCAACAACAAAACCGCTGCACTCGATATTTTTTCTCTCTCTTTTCGTCAAAGATGAACTGAGCTTAAAATCAAGTAGATATAATAATTGAACGGCGACATTAGGACAGATGAAATATGGATAAGCTTCATGCAACTGTTGTAGTTACACGGATACGACAACGAGCACTATACTAGAACCGAAGTTAGAGTTATCGGTAATTTTGAATGAAGGAGATTGAATATAATATCCATCTAAAGTTAATTTCAATACCACTCCTCTATAGTTCGTTTCAATACCTTCCATATAGGCACAGAGCTATACAGATTTGAACAATTACATAACAAATACATGTATAAGAAAAATGGATGAACCATTTTTTTTATCTTACCCTTTTAAAATGTTGTATTCTTATACATGCTAATACTTCACCAGAAAACAACCAACCAACCAAAGAATAATAAAATATAATGAAAATAAAGTCATACACCGAAAACTTGGTGAAGATGATCATTAACTAGAACATGTGCATTTTTACAATGTGGCCCCATGTTCGATTGATCCACATTCGGCGCGACAGTCGGTATACTTTCATTGGAAAGGGAACCGACAGTGTAAGCTAACATAACTATGCAATTATGAGCACTTACATAATTATAATGACACAGATATTTAGATATCGATGAGAAATGTGTAGTTCGACGAATTTTGTTTTAATAAACCTCGTTAAATATGCGTTAATATACAAGTAAATGGCTTTCCTACGGTCAGTTTGCTGATTTACCCTTTTTGGTATTGTAAAAAGCGGACAATTTACCCACCAATGGGGAAGTCTATATCATATGATCAGCACGTGCAGATATGAAAGATCAACTTTACGATAATCTTATGAGGTCGTATAGTCTGCGATTTCCAACGATATTTTTGTGAAAGCCGTTTACGACCGTCCTAAATATAATCGTACGATATTTATATAATAAATCGTACGATATTTTTCTTGAAAGAGGCCCCTGGTCAGATGAAAGAATTTCTTCCCAACTTAGCTTAAAAATTTCTCATTACAGCCAAACGAAAAATTTCTCACCCCAGTGAGGTAAAAAAAAAATTCCTACCTGGCCAGATGAAAAATTAAATATTCGACTCCAATAGGATTCGAACCCGGGACCTTTACATCCCAAATCGAGTGCTCTACCACGTCGCTATCAAGGCTTACTTGTACGACAAGGCAGTTCAATTACATCTTATACACATCCCGGCTATACCAGATGAAAGAATTTCTTCCTAACCAAGCTGAAAAATTTCTCATTACAGCCAAACGAAAAATTTCTCACCCTAGTCAGGTAAAAAAAAATCCTACCTGGTCAGATGAAAGAATTCCTTCCTAACCAAGCTGAAAAATTTCTCATTACAGCCAAACGAAAAATTTCTCACCCCGGTCAGGTAGAAAAAAATTCCTACCTGGTCAGATGAAAGAATTTCTTCCTAACCAAGCTGAAAAATTTCTCATTATAGCCAAACGAAACATTTCTCATCCCAGTCAGGTAAGAAAAAAATTTCCTGTTTGGCCATATGAAAAAATTTCTTCCTCACCAAGCTGAAAATTTCTCATTACAGCCAAACGTAAAATTTCTCACCCCAGTCAGGTAAGAAAAAAAATTCCTACCTGGCCAGATGAAAAATTAAATATTCGACTCCAACAGGATTCGAACCCGGGACCTCTACATCCCAAAGCGAGTGCTCTACCACGTCGCTATTACGGCTAACTTGTACGACAAGGCAGTGCAAACACACCTTATACAAATCCCGGCTATACCAGATGAAAGAATTTCTTCCTAACCAAGCTGCAAAATTTCTCATTACAGCCAAACGAAAAATTTCTCACCCCAGTGAGGTAAGAAAATTTCCTAACTGGCCAGATGTAAAAATTTCTTCTTAACCAAGCTGAAAAAATTCTCATTACAGCCAAACGAAAAATTTCTCACCCCAGTCAGGTAAAAAAAATTCTTACACGGTCAGATGAAAGAATTTCTTCCTAACCAAGCTGAAAAATTTCTCATTACAGCCAAACGAAAAATTTCTCACCCCAGTCAGGTAAAAAAAATTCTTACCTGGCCAGATGAAAAAATTTCTTCCTAACCAAGCTGAAAAATTTCTCATTACAGCCAAACGAAAAATTTCTCACCCCAGTCAGGTAAAAAAAAATTCCTACCTGGCCAGATAAAAAATTTAATATTGGACTCCAATGGGATTTGAACCCGGGACCTCTACATCCCAAAGCGAGTGGTCTACCACGTCGCTATTAAGGCTTACTTGTACGACAAGGCAGTACAAACACACCTTATACACATCCCGGCCAACCAGATGAATAACTTTTTCTTACCAAGCTGAAACATTTCTGATTACAGCCAAACGAAATATTTCTCACCCCAGTCAGGTAAAAAAAAAAGATCCTACCTAGTCAGATGAAAGAATTTCTTCCTAACCAAGCTGAAAAATTTCTCATTACAGCCAAACGAAAAATTTCTCACCCCAGTCAGGTAAAAAAAAAATTCCTACCTGGTCAGATGAAAGAATTTCTTCCTAACCAAGCTGAAAAATTTCTCATTATAGCCAAACGAAAAATTTCTCACCCCAGTCAGGTAAAAAAAAATCCTACCTGGCCAGATGAAAAAAATTCTTCCTAACCAAGCTGAAATATTTCTCATTACAGCCAAACGAAAAATTTCTCACCCCAGTCAGGTAAAAAAAATTCCTACCCGGCCAGATGAAAAAATTTCTTGCTAACCAAGCTGAAAAAATTCTCATTACAGCCAAACGAAAAATTTCTCAACCCGGTCAGGTAAAAAAAAATTCCTACCTGGTCAGATGAAAGAATTTCTTCCTAACCAAGCTGAAAAATTTCTCATTATAGCCAAACGAAAAATTTCTCACCCAAGTCAGGTAAAAAAATTTCCAACCTGGCCAGATGAAAAAATTTCTTCCTAACCAAGCTGAAATATTTCTCATTACAGCCAAACGAAAAATTTCTCACCCCAGTCAGGTAAAAAAAAAATCCTACCTGGCCAGATGAAAAATTAAATATTCGACTCCAATAGGATTCGAACCCGGGACCTCTACATCCCAAAGCGAGTGCTCTACCACGTCGCTATTAAGGCTAACTTGTACAACAAGGCAGTACAAACACACCTTATACACATCCCGGCTATACCAGATGAAAGAATTTCTTCCTAACCAAGCTGAAAAATTTCTCATTACAGCCAAACGAAAAATTTCTCACCCTAGTCAGGTAAAAAAAAAAAAATCCTACCTGGTCAGATGAAAGAATTTCTTCCTAACCAAGCTGAAAAATTTCTCATTATAGTCAAACGAAAAACTTCTCACCCGGTCAGGTAGAAAAAAATTCCTACCTGGTCAGATGAAAGAATTTCTTCCTAACCAAGCTGAAAAATTTCTCATTATAGCCAAACGAAAAATTTTCACCCCAGTCAGGTAAGAAAAAAATTTCCCACCTGGCCAGATGAAAAAATTTCTTCCTCACCAAGCTGAAAATTTTCTCATTACAGCCCAACGAAAAATTTCTCACCCCAGTCAGGTAAAAAAAAATTCCTACCTGGCCAGATGAAAAATTAAATATCTGACTCCATTGGGATTCGAACACGGGACGTCTACATCCCAAAGCGAGTGCTCAATCACGTCGCTATTAAGGCTAACTTGTCCGACAAAGCAGTACAAACACACCTTATACACATTCCGTCTATACCAGATGAAAAAATTTCTTCCTAACCAAGCTGAAAAATTTCTCATTTCAGCCAAACGAAAAATTTCTCACCCTAGTCAGGTAAAAAAAATCCTACCTGGTCAGATGAAAGAATTTCTTCCTAACCAAGCTGAAAAATTTCTCATTACAGCCAAACGAAAAATTTCTCACCCCAGTCAGGTAAAAAATAAATTTCTACCTGGTCAGATGAAAGAATTTCTTCCTAACCAAGCTGAAAAATTTCTCATTATAGCCAAACGAAAAATTTCTCACCCCAGTCAGGTAAAAAAATTTCCTACCTGGCCAGATGAAAAATTAAACATTCGACTCCAATCCAATTCGAACCCGGGACCTCTACATCCCTAATCGAGTGCTCTACCACGTCGCTATTAAGGCTAACTTGTACAACAAGGCAGTACAAACACACCTTATACACATCCCGGCTATACCAGATGAAAGAATTTCTTCCTAACCAAGCTGAAAAATTTCTCATTACAGCCAAACGAAAAATTTCTCACCCTAGTCAGGTAAAAAAAAAAATCCTACCTGGTCAGATGAAAGAATTTCTTCCTAACCAAGCTGAAAAATTTCTCATTACAGCCAAACGAAAAATTTCTCACCCCGGTCAGGTAGAAAAAAATTCCTACCTGGTCAGATGAAAGAATTTCTTCCTAACCAAGCTGAAAAATTTCTCATTATAGCCAAACGAAAAATTTTCACCCCAGTCAGGTAAGAAAAAAATTTCCCACCTGGCCAGATGAAAAAATTTCTTCCTCACCAAGCTGAAAAATTTCTCATTACAGCCCAACGAAAAATTTCTCACCCCAGTCAGGTAAAAAAAAATTCCTACTTGGCCAGATGAAAAATTAAATATCTGACTCCATTGGGATTCGAACCCGGGACGTCTACATCCCAAAGCGAGTGCTCAATCACGTCGCTATTAAGGCTAACTTGTCCGACAAGGCAGTACAAACACACCTTATACACATCCCGTCTATACCAGATGAAAGAATTTCTTCCTAACCAAGCTGAAAAATTTCTCATTTCAGCCAAACGAAAAATTTCTCACCCTAGTCAGGTAAAAAAAAAAAAAAAAAAAAAAAATCCTACCTGGTCAGATGAAAGAATTTCTTCCTAACCAAGCTGAAAAATTTCTCATTACAGCCAAACGAAAAATTTATCACCCCGGTCAGGTAGAAAAAAATCCTACCTGGTCAGATGAAAGAATTTCCTCCTAACCAAGCTGAAAAATTTCTCATTATAGCCAAACGAAAAATTTCTCACCCCAGTCAGGTAAGAAAAAAATTTCCTACCTGGCCAGATGAAAAAATTTCTTCCTCACCAAGCTGAAAAATTTCTCATTACAGCCCAACGGAAAATTTCTCACCCCAGTCAGGTAAAAAAAAAATTCCTACCTGGCCAGATGAAAAATTAAATATTCGACTCCAATGGGATTCGAACCCGGGACCTCTACATCCCAAAGCGAGTGCTCTACCACGTCGCTATTAAGGCTAACTTGTACGACAAGGCAGTACAAACACACCTTATACACATCCCGGCCAACCAGATGAATAACTTTTTCTTACCAAGCTGAAACATTTGTCATTACAGCCAAACGAAAAATTTCTCACCCCAGTCAGGTAAAAAAAAAAAATCCTACCTGGTCAGATGAAAGAATTTCTTCCTAACCAAGCTGAAAAATTTCTCATTGAAGCCAAACGAAAAATTTCTCACCCCAGTCAGGTAAAAAAAAATCCTACCTGGCCAGATGAAAAAATTTCCTACCTGGCCAGATGAAGAAATTTCTTCCTAACCAAGCTGAAAAATTTCTCATTATAGCCAAATGGAAAATTTCTCACCCAGGTCAGGTAAAAAAAAATTCCTTCCTGGCCAGATGAAAAATTAAATATTCGACTCCAATGGGATTCGAACCCGGGACCTCTACACCCCAAAGCGAGTGCTCAACCATGTCGCTATTAAGGCTGACTTGTCCGACAAGGCAGTACAAACACACCTTATACACATCCCGGCTATACCAGATGAAAGAATTTCTTCCTAACCAAACTGAAAAATTTCTCATTTCAGCCAAACGAAAAATTTCTCACCCTAGTCAGGTAAAAAAAATCCTACCTGGTTAGATGAAAGAATTTCTTCCTAACCAAGCTGAAAAATTTCTCATTACAGCCAAACGAAAAATTTCTCACCCCAGTCAGGTAAAAAAAAATTCCTACCTGGTCAGATGAAAAAATTTCTTCCTAACCAAGCTGAAAAATTTCTCATTATAGCCAAACGAAAAATTTCTCACCCCAGTCAGGTAAAAAAAAAAATTCCTACCTGGTCAGATGAAAAAATTTCTTCCTAACCAAGCTGAAATATTTCTCATTACAGCCAAACGAAAAATTTCTCACCCCAGTCAGGTAAAAAAATTTCCTACCTGGCCAGATCAAAAAAATTCTTCCTTACCAAGCTGAAAAATTTCTCATTACAGCCAAACGAAAAATTTCTCACCCCGGTCAGGTAAAAAAAATTCCTACCTGGTCAGATGAAAGAATTTCTTCCTAATCAAGCTGAAAAATTCTCATTATAGCCAAACGAAAAATTTCTCACCCAAGTCAGGAAAAAAAATTTCTTACCTGGCCAGATGATAAAATTCTTCCTTACCAAGCTGAAATATTTCTCATTACAGCCAAACGAAAAATTTCTCACCCTAGTCAGGTAAAAAAAAAAATCCTACCTGGCCAGATGAAAAATTAAATATTCGACTCCAAAAGGATTCGAACCCGGGACCTCTACATCCCAAAGCGAGTGCTCTACCACGTCGCTATTAAGGCTAACTTGTACAACAAGGCAGTACAAACACACCTTATACACATCCCGGCTATACCAGATGAAAGAATTTCTTCCTAACCAAGCTGAAAAATTTCTTATTACAGCCAAACGAAAAATTTCTCACCCTAGTCAGGTAAAAAAAAAAATCCTACCTGGTCAGATGAAAGAATTTCTTCCTAACCAAGCTGAAAAATTTCTCATTAAGCCAAACGAAAAATTTCTCACCACAGTCAGGTAAAAAAAAAAATTCCTACCTGGTCAGATGAAAGAATTTCTTCCTAACTAAGCTGAAAAATTTCTCATTACAGCCAAACGAAAAATTTCTCACCCCAGTCAGGTAAAAAAAAATTCCTACCTGGTCAGATGAAAGAATTTCTTCCTAACTAAGCTGAAAAATTTCTCATTACAGCTAAACGAAAAATTTCTCACGCCAGTCAGGAAATAAAAAATTCCTACCTGGTCAGATGAAAAATTAAATATTCGACTCCAATGGGATTCGAACCCGGGACCTCTACATCCCAAAGCGAGTGCTCTACCACGTCGCTATTAAGGCTAACTTGTACAACAAGGCAGTACAAACACACCTTATACACATCCCGGCTATACCAGATGAAAGAATTTCTTCCTAACCAAGCTGAAAAATTTCTCATTATAGCCAAACGAAAAATTTCTCACCACAGTCAGGTAAAAAAAAAATTCCTACCTGGTCAGATGAAAGAATTTCTTCCTAACTAAGCTGAAAAATTTCTCATTACAGCCAAACGAAAAATTTCTCACCCCAGTCAGGTAAAAAAAAAAAATTCCTACCTGGTCAGATGAAAAAATTTCTTCCTAACCAAGCTGAAAAATTTCTCATTATAGCCAAACGAAAAATTTCTCACCCCAGTCAGGTAAAAAAAAAACTCCTACCTGGTCAGATGAAAAAATTTCTTATTAACCAAGCTGAAATATTTCTCATTACAGCCAAACGAAAAATTTCTCACCCCAGTCAGGTAAAAAAAATTCCTACCTGGCCAGATGAAAAAAATTCTTCCTAACCAAGCTGAAAATTTCTCATTACAGCCAAACGAAAAATTTCTCACCCCGGTCAGGTAAAAAAAAATTCCTACCTGGCCAGATGAAAGAATTTCTTCCTAACCAAGCTGAAAAATTCTCATTATAGCCAAACGAAAAATTTCTCACCCCAGTCAGGTAAAAAAAATTCTACATGGCCAGATGAAAAAAAAATTTCCTAACCAAGCTGAAAAATTTCTCATTACAGCCAAACGAAAATATTCTCACCCTAGTCAGTTAAAAAAAAATCCTACCTGGCCAGATGAAAAATTAAATATTCGACTCCAATGGGATTCGAACCCGGGACCTCTACATCCCAAAGCGAGTGCTCAACCACGTCGCTATTAAGGCTAACTTGTCCGACAAGGCAGTACAAACAAACCTTATACACATCCCGGCTATACCAGATGAAAGAATTTCTTCCTAACCAAGCTGAAAAATTTCTCATTTCAGCCAAACGAAAAATTTCTCACCCTAGTCAGGTAAAAAAAAATCCTACCTGGTCAGATAAAAGAATTTCTTCCTAACCAAGCTGAAAAATTTCTCATTACAGCCAAACGAAAAATTACTCACCACAGTCAGGTAAAAAAAAAATTCATACCTAGTCAGATGAAAGAATTTCTTCCTAACCAAGCTGAAAAATTTCTCATTACAGCCAAACGAAAAATTTCTTACCCCGATCAGGTAGAAAAATATTCCCACCTGGTCAGATGAAAGAATTTCTTCCTAACCAAGCTGAAAAATTTCTCATTATTGCCAAACGAAAAATTTCACACCCCAGTCACGTAAAAAAAATTCCTACCTGGCCAGATGAAAAAATTTCTTCCTAACCAAGCTGAAAAATTTCTCATTACAGCCAAACGAAAAATTTCTCAGCCCAGTCAGGTAAAAAAAATATTCCTACCTGGCCAGATGAAAAATTAAATATTCGACTCCAATAGGATTCGAACCCGGGACCTCTACATCCCAAAGCGAGTGCTCTACCACGTCGCTATTAAGGCTAAATTGTACGACAAGGCAGTACGAACACACCTTATACACATCCCGGCTATACCAGATGAAAGAATTTCTTCCTAACCAAGCTAAAAAATTTCTCATTACAGCCAAACGAAAAATTTCTCACACCAGTCAGGTAAAAAAATTTCCTAACTGGCCAGATGTAAAAATTTCTTCTTAACCAAGCTGAAAAAATTCTCCTTACAGCCAAACGAAAAATTTCTCACCCCAGTCAGGTAAAAAAAAATCCTACCTGGCCAGATGAAAAATTAAATATTCGACTCCAATAGGATTCGAACCCGGGACCTCTACATCCCAAAACGAGTGCTCTACCACGTCGCTATTAAGGCTAACTTGTACGACAAGGCAGTACAAGTACACCTTATACACATCCCGGCTATAACAGATGAAATAATTTCTTCCTAACCAAGCTAATAAATTTCTGATTATAGCCAAACGAAAAATTTCTCACCCTAGTCAGGTAAAAAAAAAACCTACCTGGTCAGATGAAAGAATTTCTTCCTAACCAAGCTGAAAAATTTCTCATTATGCCAAACGAAAAATTTCTCACCACAGTCAGGTAAAAAAAAAAATCCTACCTGGTCAGATGAAAGAATTTCTTCCTAACTAAGCTGAAAAATTTCTCATTACAGCCCAACGAAAAATTTCTCACCCCAGTCAGGTAAAAAAAAATAATTCCTACCTGGTCAGATGAAAGAATTTCTTCCTAACTAAGCTGAAAAATTTCTCATTACAGCCAAACAAAAAATTTCTCACGCCAGTCAGGTAATAAAAAATTCCTACCTGGTCAGATGAAAAATAAAATATTCGACTCCAATGGGATTTGAACCCGGGACCTCTACATCCCAAAGCGAGTGCTCTACCACGTCGCTTTTAAGGCTAACTTGTACGACAAGGCAGTACAAGCACACCTTATACACATCCCGGCTATACCAGATGTAAGAATTTCTTCCTAACCAAGCTGAAAAATTTCTCATTACAGCCAAACGAAAAATTTCTCACCCTAGTCAGGTAAAAAAAAAAGAATTCCTACCTGGTCAGATGAAAGAAATTCTTCCTAACCAAGCTGAAAAATTTCTCATTACAGCCAAACGAAAAATTTCTCACCCCGGTCAGGTAGAAAAAAATTCCTACCTGGTCAGATGAAAGAATTTCTTCCTAACCAAGCTGAAAAATTTCTCATTATTGCCAAACGATAAATTTCACACCCCAGTCACGTAAAAAATATTCCTACCTGGCCAGATGAAAAAATTTCTTCCTAACCAAGCTGAAAAATTTCTCATTACAGCCAAACGAAAAATTTCTCACCCCAGTCAGGTAAAAAAAAAATTCCTACCTGGCCAGATGAAAAATTAAATATTCGACTCCAATAGAATTCGAACCCCGGACCTCTACATCCCAAAGCGAGTGCTCTACCACGTCGCTATTAAGGCTAACTTG
Source organism: Fragum whitleyi (assembly GCA_948146395.1). NCBI lineage: Eukaryota > Metazoa > Mollusca > Bivalvia > Cardiida > Cardiidae > Fragum > Fragum whitleyi. Next base: position 68,277,912 of record OX411547.1, read on the forward strand.
TACGACAAGGCAGTACAAACAAACCTTATACACATCCCGGCTATACCAGATGAAAAGATTTCTTCCTAACCAAGCTGAAAAATTTCTCATTACAGCCAAACGAAAAATTTCTCACACCAGTCAGGTAAAAAAAATTCCTAACTGACCAGATGTAAAAATTTCTTCTTAACCAAGCTGAAAAAATTCTTATTACAGCCAAACGAAAAATTTCTCACCCCAGTCAGGTAAAAAAAAATTCTACCCGGTCAGATGAATGAATTTCTTCCTAACCAAGCTGAACAATTTCTCATTACAGCCAAACGGAAAATTTCTCACCCCAGTCAGGTAAAAAAAATTCCTACCTGGCCAGATGAAAAAATTTCTTCCTAACCAAGCTGAAAAAATTCTCATTAAAGCCAAACGAAAAATTTCTCACCCTAGTCAGGTAAAAAAAATCCTACCTGGCCAGATAAAAGAATTTCTTCCTAACCAAGCTGAAAAATTTCTCATTAAAGCCAAACGAAAAATTTCTCAGCCCAGTCAGGTAAAAAAATTCCTACCTGGCCAGATGAAAGAATTTCTTCCTTACCAAGCTGTAAAATTTCTCATTATAGCCAAACGAAAAATTTCTCACCCCAGTCAGGAAAAAAAAAATTCGTACCTGGCCAGAAAAAATAATAAATATTCGACTCCAATGGGATTCGAACCCCGGACCTCTACATCCCAAAGCAAGTGCTCTACCACGTCGCTATAAAGGCTACCTTGTACGACAAGGCAGTACAAACACACCTTATACACACCTTGGCTATACCAGATGAAAGAATTTCTTCCTAACCAAGCTGACAAATTTCTCATTTCAGCCAAACCAAAAATTTCTCACCCTAGTCAGGTAAAAAAAATCCTACCTGGTCAGATGAAAGAATTTCTTCCTAACCAAGCTGAAAAATTTCTCATTACAGCCAAACAAAAAATTTCTCATCCCAGTCAGGTAAAAAAAAAAAAATCTACCTGGTCAGATGAAAAAATTTCTTCCTCACAAAGCTGAAAAATTTCTCATTATAGCCAAACGAAAAATTTCTCACCCCAGTCAGGTAAAAAAATTTCCTACCCGGCCAGATGAAAAAATTTCTTCCTAACCAAGCTGAAATATTTCTCATTACAGCCAAACGAAAAATTTCTCACCCCAGTCAGGTAAAAAAATTTCCTACCTGGCCAGATGAAAAAAATTCTTCCTAACCAAGCTGAAAAATTTCTCATTACAGCCAAACGAAAAATTTCTCACCCAAATCAGGTAAAAAAAATTCCTACCTGGTCAGATGAAAGAATTTCTTCCTAACCAAGCTGAAAATTTCTCATTATAGCCAAACGAAAAATTTCTCACCCGAATCAGGTAAAAAAATTTCCTACCTATCCAGATGAAAAAATGTCTTTCTAACCAAGCTGAAAAATTTCTCATTACAGCCAAACGAAAAATTTCTCACCCCAGTCAGGTAAAAAAAAATCCTACCTGTCCAGATGAAAAATTAAATATTCGACTCCAATAGGATTCGAACCCGGGACCTCTACATCCCAAAGCGAGTGCTCTACCACGTCGCTATTAAGGCTAGCTTGTACAACAAGGCAGTACAAACACACCTTATACACATCCCGGCTATACCAGATTAAAGAATTTCTTCCTAACCAAGCTGAAAAATTTCTTATTACAGCCAAACGAAAAATTTCTCACCCCAGTCAAGTAAAAAAATTTCCTACCTGGCCAGATGAAAAAATTTCTTCCTAATCAAGCTGAAAAATTTCTCATTACAGCCAAACGAAAAATTTCTCACCCAAGTCAGGTAAAAAAAAAATCCTACCTGGTCAGATGAAAGAATTTCTTCCTAACCAAGCTGAAAAATTTCTCATTACCGCCAAACGAAAAATTTCTCACCCTAGTCAGGTTAAAAAAAAATCCTACCTGGTCAGATGAAAGAATTTCTTCCTAACCAAGCTGAAAAATTTCTCATTACAGCCAAACGAAAAATTTCTCACCCCAGTCAGGTAAAAAAATTTCCTACCTGGCCAGATGAAAATTTCTTCCTTACCAAGCTGAAAAATTTCTCATTACAGCCAAACGAAAAATTTCTCACCCCAGTCAGGAAAAAAAAATCCTACCTGGTCAGATGAAAGAAATTCTTCCTAACTAAGCTGAAAAATTCCTCATTACAGCCAAACGAAAAATTTCACACCCCAGTCAGGTAAAAAAAAAAATCCTACCTGGTCAGATGAAAGAATTTCTTCCTAACTAAGCTGAAAAATTCCTCATTACAGCCAAACGAAAAATTTCTCACCCCAGTCAGGTAAAAAAAAAATTTCTTCCTGGTCAGATGAAAAATTAAATATTCGACTCCAATGGGATTCGAACCCGGGACCTCTAATTCCAAAAGCGAGTGCTCTACCATGTCGCTATTAAGGCTAACTTGTACGACAAGGCAGTACAAGCACACCTTATACACATCCCGGCTATACCAGATGAAAGAATTTCTTCCTAACCAAGCTAAAAAATTTCTCATAATAGCCAAACGAAAAATTTCTCACCCTAGTCAGGTAAAAAACAATCCTACCTGGTCAGATGAAAGAATTTCTTCCTAACCAAGCTGAAAAACTTCTCATTACGGCCAAACGAAAAATTTCTCACCACAGTCAGGTAAAAAAAAATCCAACCTGGTATTGAAAGAATTTCTTCCTAACCAAGCTGAAAAATTTCTGATTATAGCCAAACAAAAAATTTCTCACCCCAGTCGTGTAAAATATTTCCTACCTGGTTAGATGAAAAAATTTCTTCCTTACCAAGCTAAAAATTTCTCATTATAGCCAAACGAAAAATTTCTCACCCCAGTCAGGTAAAAAAATAAATCCTACCTCGCCAGATGAAAAATTAAATATTTGACTCCAATGGGATTCGAACCAGGGACCTCTACATCCCAAAGCGAGTGCTCTGCCACGTTGCTGTTAAGGCCAACTTGTACGACAAGGCAGTACAAACACACCTTATACACATCCCGGCTATACCAGATGAAAGGATTTCTTCCTAACCAAGCTGCTAAATTTCTCATTACAGCCAAACGAAAAATTTGTCACCCTAGTCAGGTTAAAAAATTTCCTACCTGGTCAGATGAAAGAATTTCTTCCTAACCAAGCTGAAAAATTTCTCATTATAGCCAAACGAAAAATTTCTCACCCCAGTCAGGTAAAAAAAAATTTCCTACCTAGTCAGATGAAAGAATTTCTTCCTAACCAAGCTGAAAAATTACTCATTATAGCTAAACGAAAAATTTCTCACCCCAGTCAGGTAAAAAAATTTCCTACCTGGCCAGATGAAAAAAATTCTCCCTAACCAAGCTGAAAAATTACTCATTATAGCTAAACGAAAAATTTCTCACTCCAGTCATTTAAAAAAAATCCTTCCTGGCCAGATGAAAAATTAAATATTCGACTCCAATGGGATTCGAACCCGGGACCTCTACATCGCAAAGCGAGTGCTCTACCTCGTCGCTATTAAGGCTAACTTGTACGACAAGGCAGTACAAACACACTTTATACACATCCCGGCTATACCAGATGAAAGAATTTCTTCCTAACCAAGCTGAAAAATTTCTCATTATAGCCAAACGAAAAAATATCTCACCCCAGTCAGGTAAAAAAATTCCTACCTGGCCAGATGAAAAATTTCTTCCTAACCAAGCTGAAAAATTTCTCATCACAGCCAAACGAAAAATTTCTCACTACAGTCAGGTAAACAAAAAAATTCCTACCTGGCCAGATGAAAAATTAAATATTCGACTCCAATGGGATTCGAACCCCTGACCTCTACATCCTAAAGCGAGTGCTCTACCAAGTCGCTATTAAGGCTAACTTGTAGATAATGCAGTACAAACACACCTTATACACATCCCGGCTGTACCAGATGAAAGAATTTCTTCCTAACCAAGATGAAAAAATTCTCATTACAGCCAAACAAAAAATTTCTCATCCCAGTCAGGTTAAAAAAAAAATTTTACCTAGTCGGATGAAAGAATTTCTTCCTAACCAAGCTGAAAATTTTCTCATTACAGCCAAACGAAAAATTTCTTACCCCAGTCAGGTAAAAAAAAATTCCTACCTGGTCAGATGAAAGAATTTCTTCCAAACTAAGCTGAAAAATTTCTCATTATAGCCAAATGAAAAATTTCTCATCCCAGTCAGGTTAAAAAAAAAATTTTACCTAGTCGGATGAAAGAATTTCTTCCTAACCAAGCTGAAAATTTTCTCATTACAGCCAAACGAAAAATTTCTCATCCCAGTCAGGTTAAAAAAAAATTCTACCTAGTCGGATGAAAGAATTTCTTCCTAACCAAGCTGAAAATTTTCTCATTACAGCCAAACGAAAAATTTCTCACTACAGTCTGGTAAACAAAAAAATTCCTACCTGGCCAGATGAAAAATTAAATATTCGACTCCAATGGGATTCGAACCCCTGACCTCTACATCCTAAAGCGAGTGCTCTACCAAGTCGCTATTAAGGCTAACTTGTAGATAATGCAGTACAAACACACCTTATACACATCCCGGCTGTACCAGATGAAAGAATTTCTTCCTAACCAAGATGAAAAATTTCTCATTACAGCCAAACGAAAAATTTCTCATCCCAGTCAGGTTAAAAAAAAAATTTTACCTAGTCGGATGAAAGAATTTCTTCCTAACCAAGCTGAAAATTTTCTCATTACAGCCAAACGAAAAATTTCTTACCCCAGTCAGGTAAAAAAAATTTCCTACCTGGTCAGATGAAAGAATTTCTTCCAAACTAAGCTGAAAAATTTCTCATTATAGCCAAACGAAAAATGTCTAACCCCAGTCAGGTAAAAATAAATTCCTACCTGGTCAGTTGAAAGAGTTTCTTCCTAACCAAGCTGAAAATTTCTCATTATAGCCAAACGAAAAATTTCTCACCACAGTCAGGTAAGAAAAAAATTTCCTTCCTGGCCAGATGAAAAAATTTCTTCCTCACCAAGCTGAAAAATTTCTCATTACAGCCAAACGAAAAATTTCTCACCCCAGTCAGGTAAAAAAAAAATTCTACCTGGCCAGATGAAAAATTAAATATTCGACTCCAATCGGATTCGATCCCGGGACCTCTACATCCCAAAGCGAGTGCTCTACCAAGTCGCTATTAAGGCTAACTTGTAGATAATGCAGTACAAACACACCTTATACACATCCCGGCTGTACCAGATGAAAGAATTTCTTCCTAACCAAGATGAAAAATTTCTCATTACAGCCAAACGAAAAATTTCTCATCCCAGTCAGGTTAAAAAAAAAATTTTACCTAGTCGGATGAAAGAATTTCTTCCTAACCAAGCTGAAAATTTTCTCATTACAGCCAAACGAAAAATTTCTTACCCCAGTCAGGTAAAAAAAATTTCCTACCTGGTCAGATGAAAGAATTTCTTCCAAACTAAGCTGAAAAATTTCTCATTATAGCCAAACGAAAAATGTCTAACCCCAGTCAGGTAAAAATAAATTCCTACCTGGTCAGTTGAAAGAATTTCTTCCTAACCAAGCTGAAAATTTCTCATTATAGCAAAACGAAAAATTTCTCACCACAGTCAGGTAAGAAAAAAATTTCCTACCTGGCCAGATGAAAAATTTCTTCCTCACCAAGCTGAAAAATTTCTCATTACAGCCAAACGAAAAATTTCTCACCCCAGTCAGGTAAAAAAAAATTCTACCTGGCCAGATGAAAAATTAAATATTCGACTCCAATCGGATTCGCACCCGGGACCTCTACATCCCAAAGCGAGTGCTCTACCACGTTGCTATCAAGGCTAACTTGTACGACAAGGCAGTACAAACACACCGTATACACATCCCGGCTATACCAGATGAAAGAATTTCTTCCTAACCAAGCTGAAAAATTTCTCATTACAGCCAAACGAAAAATTTCTCACCCTAGTCAGGTAAAAAAAAATTCCTACCTGGTCAGATGAAAGAATTTCTTCCTAACCAAGCTGAAAAATTTCTCATTACAGCCAAACAAAATATTTCTCACCCCAGTCAGGTAAAAAAATTTGCTAACTGGCCAGATGTAAAAATTTCTTCTTAACCAAGCTGAAAAAATTCTCATTACAGCCAAACGAAACATTTCTCACTCCAGTCAGGTAAAAAAAAATCTACACGGTCAGATGAAAGAATTTCTTCCTAACCAAGCTGAAAAATTTCTCATTACAGCCAAACGAAAAATTTCTCACCCCAGTTAGGTAAAAAAATTTCCTTCCTGGCCGGATGAAAAAATTTCTTCCTAACCAAGCTGAAAAATTTCTCACCCTAGCCAGGTAAAAAAATTTCCTACCTGCCCAGATGAAAAAATTTCTTCCTTACCAAGCTGTAAAATTTCTCATTATAGACAAACGAAAAATTTCTCACCCCAGTCAGGTAAAAAAAAAAAATTCCTACCTTGCCAGAAAAAATATTAAATATTGGACTCCAATGGGATTCGAACCCGGGACCTCTACATCCCAAAGTGAGTGCTCTACCAAGTCGCTATAAAGGCTACCTTGTACGACAAGGCAGTATAAACACACCTTATACACATCCCGGCTATACCAGATGAAAGAATTTCTTCCTAACCAAGCTGAAAAATTTCTCATTACTGCCAAACGAAAAATTTCTCACCCCAGTCAGGTAAAAAAATTTCATACCTGGCCAGATGAAAGAATTTCTTCCAAACTAAGCTGAAAAATTTCTCATTACAGCCAAACGAAAAATTTCTCACCCCAGTCAGGTAAAAAAAAATCCTACCTGGTCAGATGAAAGAATTTCTTCCTAACCAAGCTGAAAATTTCTCATTATAGCCATACGAAAAATTCCTCACCCCATTCAGGTAAAAAAAATCCTACCTGGTCAGATGAAATAATTTCTTCCTTACTAAGCTGAAAAATTTCTCATTACAGCCAAACGAAAAATTTCCCTTCCCAGTCAGGTAAAAAAAAATTTCCTACCTGGCCAGATGAAAAATTAAATATTCGACTCCAATGGGATTCGAACCCGGGACCTCTACATCCCAAAGCGAGTGCTCCACCACGTCGCTATTAAGGCTAACTTGTACGACAAAGCAGTACAAACACACCTTATACACATCCCGGCTATACCAGATGAAAGAATGTCTTCCTAACCAAGATGAAAAATTTCTCATTACAGCCAAACGAAAAATTTCTCACCCCAGTCAGGTAAAAAAAAAATTCTTACCTGGCCAGATGAAAAATTAAATATTCGACTCCAATGGGATTCGAACCCGGGACCTCTACATCCAAAAGCGAGTGCTCTTCCACGTCGCTATTAAGGCTAACTTGTCAGACAAGGCAGTACAAACACACCTTATACACATCCCGGCTATACCAGATGAAAGAATTTTTTCCTAACCAAGCTGAAAAATTTCTCTTTTCAGCCAAACGAAAAATTTCTCACCCTAGTCAGGTAAAAAAAATCCTACCTGGTCAGATGAAAGAATTTCTTCCTAACCAAGCTGAAAAATCTTTCATTTCAGCCAAACGAAAAATTTCTCACCCCAGTCAGGTAAAAAAAAAATCCTACCTGGTCAGATGAAAGAATTTCTTCCTAACCAAGCTGAAAAATTTCTCATTATAGCCAAACGAAAAATTTCTCACCCCAGTCAGGTAAAAAAAATTTCCTACCTGGCCAGATGAAAAAATTTCTTCCTAACCAAGCTGAAATATTTCTCATTACAGCCAAACGAAAAATTTCTCACCCCAGTCAGGTAAAAAAAAAATTCCTACCTTGCCAGATGAAAAATTAAATATTCGACTCCAATGGGATTCGAACCCGGGACCTCTACATCCCAAAGCGAGTGCTCTACCACGTCGCTATTAAGGCTAACTTGTCAGACAAGGCAGTAAAAACACACCTTATACACATCCGGGCTATACCAGATGAAAGAATTTCTTCCTAACCAAGCTGAAAAATTCCTCTGTTCAGCCAAACGAAAAATTTCTCACCCTAGTCAGGTAAAAAATCCTACATGGTCAGATGAAAGAATTTCTTCCTAACCAAGCTGAAAAATCTTTCATTTCAGCCAAACGAAAAATTTCTCAGCCCAGTCACGTAAAAAAAAAATCCTACCTGGTCAGATGAAAGAATTTCTTCCTAACCAAGCTGAAAAATTTCTCATTATAGCCATACGAAAAATTTCTCACCCCAGTCAGGTAAGAAAAAAATTTCCTACCTGGCCAGATGAAAAAATTTCTTCCTAACCAAGCTGAAATATTTCTCATTACAGCCAAACGAAAAATTTCTCACCCCAGTCAAGTAAAAAAAAAATTCATACCTGGCCAGATGAAAAATTAAATATTCGACTCCAATGGGATTCGAACCCGGGACCTCTACATCCCAAAGCGAGTGCTCTACCACGTCGCTATTAAGGCTAACTTGTACAACAAGGCAGTACAAACACACCTTATACACATCCCGGCTATACCAGATGAAAGAATTTCTTCCTAACCAAGCTGAAAAATTTCTCATTACAGCCAAACGAAGAATTTCTCACCCCAGTCAAGTAAAAAAATTTCCTACCTGACCAGATAGAAATTTCTTCCTTATCAAGCTGAAAAATTTCTCATTACAGCCAAACGAAAAATTTCTCACCCCAGTCCGGTAAAAAAAATCCTTCCTGGTCAGATGAAAGAATTTCTTCCTAACCAAGCTGAAAAATTTCTCATTACAGCCAAACGAAAAATTTCTCACCCCAGTCAGGTAAAAAAAAAATCCTTCCTGGTCAGATGAAAGAATTTCTTCCTAACCAAGCTGAAAAATTTCTCATTACAGCCAAACGAAAAATTTCTCACCCCATTCAGGTAAAAAAAAATTCCTACCTGGTCAGATGAAAAAATTTCTTCCTAACCAAGCTGAAAAATTTCTTATTACAGCCAAACGAAAAATTTCTCTTCCCAGTCAGGTAAAAAAAAATTCCTACCTGGCCAGATGAAAAATTAAATATTCGACTCCAATGGGATTCGAACCCGGGACCTCAACATGTTGAAGCGTGTGCTCTACCACGTCGCTATTAAGGCTAACTTGTACGACAAAGCAGTACAAACACACCTTATACACATTCCGGCTATACCAGATGAAAGAATTTCTTCCTAACCAAGCTGAAAAATTTCTCATTAAAGCCAAACGAAAAAATTTCTCACCCAAGTCAGGTTAAAAAAAATCCTACCTGGCCAGATGAAAAATTTCTTCCTAACCAAGCTGAAAAATTTCTCATTACAGCCAAACGAAAAATTTCTCTTCCCAGTCAGGTAAAAAAAAAATTCCTACCTGGCCAGATGAAAAATTAAATATTCGACTCCAATGGGATTCGAACCCGGGACCTCAACATGTTGAAGCGTGTGCTCTACCACGTCGCTATTAAGGCTAACTTGTACGACAAAGCAGTACAAACACACCTTATACACATTCCGGCTATACCAGATGAAAGAATTTCTTCCTAACCAAGCTGAAAAATTTCTCATTAAAGCCAAACGAAAAAATTTCTCACCCAAGTCAGGTTAAAAAAAATCCTACCTGGCCAGATGAAAAATTTCTTCCTAACCAAGCTGAAAAATTTCTCATTACAGCCAAACGAAAGATTTCTCACCCCAGTCAAGTAAAAAAAATCATACCTGGCCAGATGAAAAATTAAATATTCGACTCCAATGGGATTCGAACCCGGGACCTCTACATCCCAAAGCGAGTGCTCTACCACGTCGCTATTAAGGCTAACTTGTACAACAACGCAGTACAAACACACCTTATACACATCCCGGCTATACCAGATGAAAGAATTTCTTCCTAACCAAGCTGAAATATTTCTCATTACAGCCAAACGAAAAATTTCTCACCCCAGTCAGGTAAAAAAAAATTCCTACCTGGCCAGATGAAAAATTAAATATTCGACTCCAATGGGATTCGAACCCGGGACCTCTACATCCCAAAGCGAGTGCTCTACCACGTCGCTATTAAGGCTAACTTGTCAGACAAGGCAGTAAAAACACACCTTATACACATCCCGGCTATACCAGATGAAAGAATTTCTTCCTAACAAAGCTGAAAAATTTCTCTTTTCAGCCAAACGAAAAATTTCTCACCCTAGTCAGGTAAAAAAATTCCTACCTGGTCAGATGAAAGAATTTCTTCCTAACCAAGCTGAAAAATCTTTCATTTCAGCCAAACGAAAAATTTCTCACCCCAGTCAGGTAAAAACAAAATCCTACCTGGTCAGATGAAAGAATTTCTTCCTAACCAAGCTGAAAAATTTCTCATTATAGCCAAACGAAAAATTTCTCACCCCAGTCAGGTAAATAAAATTTCCTACCTGGCCAGATGAAAAAATTTCTTCCTAACCAAGCTGAAATATTTCTCATTACAGCCAAACGAAAAATTTCTCACCCCAGTCAAGTAAAAAAAAAATTCATACCTGGCCAGATGAAAAATTAAATATTCGACTCCAATGGGATTCGAACCCGGGACCTCTACATCCCAAAGCGAGTGCTCTACCACGTCGCTATTAAGGCTAAATTGTACAACAAGGCAGTACAAACACACCTTATACACATCCCGGCTATACCAGATGAAAGAATTTCTTCCTAACCAAGCTGAAAAATTTCTCATTACAGCCAAACGAAGAATTTCTCACCCCAGTCAAGTAAAAAAATTTCCTACCTGACCAGATGAAAAAAAATTCTTCCTAATCAAGCTGAAAAATTTCTCATTACAGCCAAACGAAAAATTTCTCACCCCAGTCAGGTAAAAAAAATCCTTCCTGGTCAGATGAAAGAATTTCTTCCTAACCAAGCTGAAAAATTTCTCATTACAGCCAAACGAAAAATTTCTCACCCCAGCCAGGTAAAAAAAATCCTTCCTGGTCAGATAAAAGAATTTCTTCCTAACCAAGCTGAAAAATTTCTCATTACAGCCAAACGAAAAATTTCTCACCCCATTCAGGTAAAAAAAATTCCTATCTGGTCAAATGAAAGAATTTCTTCCTTACTAAGCTGAAAAATTTCTCATTATAGCAAAACGAAAAATTCTCACCCCAGTCAGGTTAAAAAAAATTCCTACCTGGCCAGATGAAAAAATTTCTTCCTAACCAAGCTGAAAAATTTCTCATTACAGCCAAACGAAAAATTTCTCTTCCCAGTCAGGTAAAAAAAAAATTTCCTACCTGGCCAGATGAAAAATTAAATATTCGACTCCATTGGGATTCGAACCCGGGACCTCAACATCCTGAAGCGAGTGCTCTACCACGTCGCTATTAAGGCTAACTTGTACGACAAAGCAGTACAAACACACCTTATACACATCCCGGCTATACCAGATGAAAGAATGTCTTCCTAACCAAGCTGAAAAATTTCTCATTACAGCCAAACGAAAAATTTCTCACCCCAGTCAGGTAAAAAAAATTCCTTACCTGGCCAGATGAAAAATTAAATATTCGACTCCAATGGGATTCGAACCCGGGACCTCTAAATCCCAAAGCGAGTGCTCTACCTCGTCGCTATTAAGGCTAACTTGTACGACAAGGCAGTACAAACACACCTTATACACATCCCGGCTATACCAGATGAAAGAATTTCTTCCTAACCAAGCTGAAAAATTTCTCATTTAAGCCAAACGAAAAATTTCTCACCCCAGTCAGGTAAAAAAAATCCTTCCTGGTCAGATGAAAGAATTTCTTCCTAACCAAGCTGAAAAATTTCTCATTACAGCCAAACGAAAAATTTCTCACCCCAGTCAGGTAAAAAAAAATTCCTACCTGGTCAGATGAAAAATTTCTTCCTAACCAAGCTGAAAAATTTCTTATTACAGCCAAACGAAAAAATTCTCACCCTAGTCAGGTAAAAAAAATCCTACCTGGTCAGATGTAAGAATTTCTTCCTAACCAAGCTGAAAAATTTCTCATTACAGCCAAACGAAAAATTTCTCACCCCAGTTAGGTAAAAAAAAATTCCTACCTGGTCAGATGAAAGAATTTCTTCCTTACTAAGCTGAAAAATTTCTCATTATAGCCAAACGAAAATTTCTCAACCCAGTCAGGTAAAAAAAATTCCTACCTGGCCAGATGAAAAAATTTCTTCCTAACCAAGCTGAAAAATTTCTCATTACAGCCAAACGAAAAATTTCTCTTCCCAGTCAGGTAAAAAAAAATTTCCTACCTGGCCAGATGAAAAATTAAATATTCGACTCCAATGGGATTCGAACCCGGGACCTCTACATCCCAAAGGGAGTGCTCTACCACGTCGCTATTAAGGCTAACTTGTACGACAAAGCAGTACAAACACACCTTATACACATCCCGGCTATACCAGATGAAAGAATGTCTTCCTAACCAAGCTGAAAAATTTCTCATTACCGCCAAACGAAAAATTTCTCACCCCAGTCAGGTAAAAAAAAATTCCTACCTGGCCAGATGAAAAATTAAATATTCGACTCCAATGGGATTCGAACCCGGGACCTCTACATCCCAAAGCGAGTGCTCTACCTCGTCGCTATTAAGGCTATCTTGTACGACCAGGCAGTACAAACACACCTTATACACATCCCCGCTATACCAGATGAAAGAATTTCTTCCTAACCAAGCTGAAAAATTTCTCATTATAGCCAAACGAAATAATTTCTCACCCCAGTCAGGTAAAAAAAAATCCTACCTGGCCAGATGAAAAATTTCTTCCAAACCAAGCTGAAAAATTTCTCATTACAGCCAAACGAAAAAATTCTCACCCCAGTTAGGTAAAAAAAAATCCTACCTGGCCAAATAAAAAATTAAATATTCGACTCCAATGAGATTCGAACCCGGGACCTCTACATCCTAAAGCAAGTGCTCTACCTCGTCGCTATTAAGGCTAACTTGTACGACAAGGCAGTACAGACACACCTTAAACACATCCCGGCTATACCAGATGAAAGAATTTCTTCCTAACCAAGCTGAAAAATTTCTCATTATAGCCAAACGAAAAAATTTCTCACCACAGTCAGGTAAAAAAAAACCTACCTGGCCAGATGAAAAATATCTTCCTAACCAAGCTGAAAAATTTCTCATTACAGCCAAAAGAAAAATTTCTCACCCCAGTTAGGTAAAAAAAATCATACCTGGCCAAATGAAAAATTAAATATTCGACTCCAATTGGATTCGAACCCGGGACCTCTGCATCCTAAAGCAAGTGCTCTACCACGTCGCTATTAAGGCTAACTTGTACGAAAAGGCAGTACAAACACACCTTATACACATCCCGGCTATACCAGATGAAAGAATTTCTTCCTAACCAAGCTGAAAAAATTCTCATTACAGCCAAACGAAAAATTTCTCACCCCAGTCAGGTTAAAAAAAAATCCTACCTGGTCAGAAGAAAGAATTTCTTCCTAACCAAGCTGAAAATTTTCTCATTACAGCCAAACGAAAAATTTCTCACCTAAGTCAGGTAAAAAAAAATTTCTACCTGGTCAGATGAAAAAATTTCTTCCTAACTAAGCTGAAAAATTTCTCATTATAGCCAAACGAAAAATGTCTCACCCCAGTCAGGTAAAAAAAATTCTACCTGGCCAGATGAAAAAATTTCTTCCTAACCAAGCTGAAAAATTTCTCATTACAGCGAAACAAAAAATTTCTCACCCCAGTCAGGTAAAAAAAAATTCCTACCTGGCCAGATGAAAAATTTAATATTCGACTCCAATTGGATTCGAACCCGGGACCTCTACATCCCAAAGCGAGTGCTCTACCACGTCGCTATTAAGGCTAACTTGTACAACGAGGCAGTACAAACACACCTTATACACATCCCGGCTATACCAGATGAAAGAATTTCTTCCTAACCAAGCTGAAAAATTTCTCATTTCAGCCAAACGAAAAATTTCTCACCCCAGTCAAGTAAAAAAATTTCAAACCTGGCCAGATGAAGGAATTTCTTCCTAATCAAGCTGAAAAATTTCTCATTACAGCCAAACGAAAAATTTCTCACCCTAGTCAGGTAAAAAAAAATCCTTCCTGGTCAGATGAAAGAATTTCTTCCTAACCAAGCTGAAAAATTTCTCATTACAGCCAAACGAAAAATTTCTCACCCTAGTCAGGTTAAATAAAAATCCTACCTGGTCAGATGAAAGAATTTCTTCCTAACCAAGCTGAAAATTTTCTCATTACAGCCAAACGAAAAATTTCTCACCCAAGTCAGGTAAAAAAAAATTCCTTCCCGGTCAGATGAAAGAATTTCTTCCTAACTAAGCTGAAAAATTTCTCATTATAGCCAAACGAAAAATTTCTCACCCCAGTCAGGTAAAAAAAATTCTTACCTGGCCAGATGAAAAAATTTCTTCCTAACCAAGCTGAAAAATTTCTCATTACAGAGAAACAAAAAATTTCTCACCCCAGTCAGGTAAAAAAAAATTCCTACCTGGCCAGATGAAAAATTTAATATTCGACTCCAATTGGATTCGAACCCGGGACCTCTACATCCCAAAGCGAGTGCTCTACCACGTCGCTATTAAGGCTAACTTGTACAACAAGGCAGTACAAACACACCTTATACACATCCCGGCTATACCAGATGAAAGAATTTCTTCCTAACCAAGCTGAAAAATTTCTCATTACAGCCAAACGAAAAATTTCTCACCCCAGTCAAGTAAAAAAATTTCCTACCTGACCAGATGAAAAAATTTCTTCCTAATCAAGCTGAAAAATTTCTTCCTAATCAAGCTGAAAAATTTCTCACCCCAGTCAGGTAAAAAAAAAATCCTTCCTGGTCAGATGAAAGAATTTCTTCCTAACCAAGCTGAAAAATTTCTCATTACGGCCAAACGAAAAATTTCTCACCCCAGTCAGGTAATAAAAAATTCCTACCTGGTCAGATGAAAGAATTTCTTCCTTACTAAGCTGAAAAATTTCTCATTACAGCCAAACGAAAAATTTCTCACCCCAGTCAGGTAAAAAAAAATTTCCTACCTGGCCAGATGAAAAATTAAATATTCGACTCCAATGGGATTCGAACGCGGGACCTCTACGTCCCAAAGCGAGTGCTCTACCACGTCGCTATTAAGGCTAACTTGTACGACAAAGCAGTACAAACACACCTTATACACATCCCGGCTATACCAGATGAAAGAATGTCTTCCTAACCAAGCTGAAAAATTTCTCATTACTGCCAAACGAAAAATTTCTCACCCCAGTCAGGTAAAAAAAAATTCCTACCTGGCCAGATGAAAAATTAAATTTTCGACTCCAATGGGATTCGAACCCGGGACCTCTACATCCCAAAGCGAGTGCTCTACCTCGTCGCTATTAAGGCTAACTTGTACGACAAGGCAGTACAAACACACCTTATACACATCCCGGCTAAACCAGATGAAAGAATGTCTTCCTAACCAAGCTGAAAAATTTCTCATTATAGCCAAACGAAAAATTTCTCACCCGAGTCAGGTAAAAAAAAATCCTACCTGGCCAGATGAAAAAATTTCCTACCTGGCCAGATGAAAAAGTTTCTTCCTAACCAAGCTGAAAAATTTCTCATTACAGCCAAACGAAAAATTTCTCACCCCAGTCAGGTAAAAAAAATTCCTAACTGGCCAGATGAAAAATTATATATTCGACTCCAATGGGATTCGAAACGGGGACCTCTACATCCCAAAGCGAGTGCTCTACTACGTCGCTATTAAGGCTAATTTGTCAGACAAGGCAGTACAAACACAAATTATACACATCCTGGCTATACCAGATGAAAGAATTTCTTCCTAACCAAGCTGAAAAATTTCTCTTTTCAGCCAAACGAAAAATTTCTCACCCTAGTCAGGTAAAAAAAAATCCTACCTGGTCAGATGAAAGAATTTCTTCCTAACCAAGCTGAAAAATCTTTTATTTCAGCCAAACGAAAAATTTCTCAGCCCAGTCACGTAAAAAAAATTCCTACCTGGTCAGGTGAAAGAATTTCTTCCTAACCAAGCTGATAAAATTTCTCACTATAGCCAAACGAAAAATTTCTCACCCCAGTCAGGTAAAAAAATATCCTACCTGGCCAGATGAAAAAAATTTTTTCCTAACCAAGCTGAAATATTTCTCATTACAGCCAAACGAAAAATTTCTCACCCCAGTCAAGTAAAAAAAATCATACCTGGCCAGATGAAAAATTAAATATTCGACTCCAATGGGCTTCGAACCCGGGACCTCTATATCCCAAAGCGAGTGCTCTACCACGTCGCTATTAAGGCTAACTTGTACAACAAGGCAGTACAAACACACCCTATACACATCCCGGCTATACCAGATGAAAGAATTTCTTCCTAACCAAGCTGAAAAATTTCTCATTACAGCCAAACGAAAAATTTCTCACCCCAGTCAAGTAAAAAAATTTCCTACCTGACCAGATGAAAAAATTTCTTCCTAATCAAGCTGAAAAATTTCTCATTACAGCAAAACGAAAAATTTCTCACCCCAGTCAGGTAAAAAAAATCCTTCCTGGTCAGATGAAAGAATTTCTTCCTAACCAAGCTGAAAAATTTGTCATAACATCCAAACGAAAAATTTCTCACCCCAGTCAGGTAAAAAAAAAAAATCCTTCCTGGTCAGATGAAAGAATTTCTTCCTAACCAAGCTGAAAAATTTCTCATTACAGCCAAACAAAAAATTTCTCACCCCATTCAGGTAAAAAAATTTCCTACCTGCCCAGATGAAAAAATTTCTTCCTAACCAAGCTGAAAAATTTCTTATTACAGCCAAACGAAAAATTTCTCACCCCAGTCAGGTAAAAAAAAAATTCCTACCTGGCCAGATGAAAAATTAAATATTCGACTCCAATGGGATTCGAACCCGGGACCTCTACATCCCGAAGCGAGTGCTCTACCACGTCGCTATTAAGGCTAACTTGTACGACAAAGCAGTACAAACACACCTTATACACATCCCGGCTATACCAGATGAAAGAATTTCTTCCTAACCAAGCTGAAATATTTCTCATTACAGCCAAACGAAAAATTTCTCACCCCAGTCAGGTTAAAAAAAATCCTACCTGGCCAGATGAAAAATTAAATATTCGACTCCAATGGGATTCGAACCCGGGACCTCTACATCCCAAAGCGATTGCTCTACCTCGTCGCTATTAAGGCTAACTTGTACGACAAGGCAGTACAAACACACCTTATACACATCCCGGCTATACCAGATGAAAGAATTTCTTCCTAACCAAGCTGAAAAATTTCTCATTAAAACCAAACGAAAAAAATTCTCACCCCAGTCAGGTAAAAAAAATCCTACCTGGCCAGATGAAAAATTTCTTCCTAACCAAGCTGAAAAATTTCTCATTACAGCCAAACGAAAAATTTCTCACCCCAGTAGGGTAAAAAAATTTCCTATCTGGCCAGATGAAAGAATTTCTTCCTAACCAAGCTGAAATATTTCTCATTACAGCCAAACGAAAAATTTCTCACCCCAGTCAAGTAAAAAAAAATCATACCTGGCCAGATGAAAAATTAAATATTCGACTCCAATGGGATTCGAACCCGGGACCTCTACATCCCAAAGCGAGTGCTCTACCACGTCGCTATTAAGGCTTACTTGTACAACAAGGCAGTACAAACACACCTTATACACATCCCGGCTATACCAGATGAAAGAATTTCTTCCTAACCAAGCTAAAAAAATTCTCATTACAGCCAAACGAAAAATTTCTAACCCAGTCAAGTAAAAAAAATTCATACCTGCCCAGATGAAAACATTTCTTCCTAACCAAGCTGAAAAATTTCTTATTACAGCCAAACGAAACATTTCTCACCCCAGTCAGGTAAAAAAAAATCCTACCTGGTCAGATGAAAGAATTTCTTCCTAACCAATCTGAAAAATTTCTTATTACAGCCAAAAGAAAAAATTCTCTTCCCAGTCAGGTAAAAAAAAATCCTACCTGGCCAGATGAAAAATTAAATAATCGACTCCAATGGGATTCGAACCCGGTACCTCTACATCCCGAAGCGAGTGCTCTACCACGTCGCTATTAAGGCTAACTTGTACGACAAAGCAGTACAAACACACCTTGTACACATCCCGGCTATACCAGATGAAAGAATGTCTTCCTAAACAAGCTGAAAAATTTCTCATTACCGCCAAACGAAAAATTTCTCACCCCAGTCAGGTAAAAAAAATTCCTACCTGGCCAGATGAAAAATTAAATATTCGACTCCAATGGGATTCTTACCCGGGACCTCTACATCCCAAAGCGAGTGCTCTACCTCGTCGCTATTCAGGCTAACTTGTACGACAAGGCAGTACAAACACACGTTATACTCAACCCGGCTATACCAAATGAAAGAATTTCTTCCTAACCAAGCTGAAAAATTTCTCATTATAACCAAACGAAAAAATTTCTCACCCTAGTCAGGTAAAAAAAAATCCTACCTTGCCAGATGAAAAATTTCTTCCTAACCAAGCTGAAAAATTTCTCATTACAGCCAAACGAAAAATTTCTTACCCCAGTTAGGTAAAAATAAATCCTACCTGGCAAAATAAAAAATTAAATATTCGACTCCAATGGGATTCGAACCCGGGACTTCTACATCCTAAAGCAAGTACTCTACCTCGTCGCTATTAAGGCTATCTTGTACGACAAGGCAGTACAAACACACCTCATACACATCCCGGCTATACCAGATGAAAGAATTTCTTCCTAACCAAGCTGAAAAATTTCTCATTACAGCCAAACGAAAAATTTCTCACCCTAGTCAGGTAGAAAAATTCCTACCTTGTCAGATGAAAGAATTTCTTCCTAACCAAGCTGAAAAATTTCTCATTACAGCCAAACGAAAAATTTCTCACCCCAGTCAGGTAAGAAAAAATTCCTACCTGGTCAGATGAAAGAATTTCTTCCTTACTAAGCTGAAAAATTTCTCATTATAGCCAAACGAAAAATTCTCAACCCAGTCAGGTAAAAAAAAATTCCTACCTGGCAAGATGAAAAATTAAATTTTCGACTCCAATGGGATTCGAACCCGGGACCTCTACATCCAAAAGCCAATGCTCTACCACGTCGCTATTAAGGCTAACTTGTACGATAAGGCAGTACAAACACACCTAATACACATCCCGGCTATACCAGATGAAAGAATTTCTTCCTAACCAAGCTGGAAATTTCTCATTACAGCCGAACGAAAAATTTCTCACCCTAGTCAGGTAAAAAAAAAAATCCTACCTGGTCAGATGAAAGAATTTCTTTCTAACCAAGCTGAAAAATTTCTCATTACAGCCAAACGAAAATTTTCTCACCCTAGTCAGGTAAAAAAAATCCTACCTGGTCAGATGAAAGAATTTCTTCCTAACCAAGCTGAAAATTTTCTCATTACAGCCAAACGAAAAATTTCTCACCCAAGTCAGGTAAAAAAAAATTCCTTCCTGGTCAGATGAAAGAATTTCTTCCTAACTAAGCTGAAAAATTTCTCATTATAGCCAAACGAAAAATTTCTCACCCCAGTCAGGTAAAAAAAATTCTTACCTGGCCAGATGAAAAAATTTCTTCCTAACCAAGCTGAAAAATTTCTCATTACAGCGAAACAAAAAATTTCTCACCCCAGTCAGGTAAAAAAAAATTCCTACCTGGCCAGATGAAAAATTTAATATTCGACTCCAATTGGATTCGAACCCGGGACCTCTACATCCCAAAGCGAGTGCTCTACCACGTCGCTATTAAGGCTAACTTGTACAACAAGGCAGTACAAACACACCTTATACACATCCCGGCTATACCAGATGAAAGAATTTCTTCCTAACCAAGCTGAAAAATTTCTCATTTCAGCCAAACGAAAAATTTCTCACCCCAGTCAAGTAAAAAAATTTCATACCTGGCCAGATGAAAGAATTTCTTCCTTACTAAGCTGAAAAATTTCTCATTACAGCCGAACGAAAAATTTCTCACCCCAGTCAGGTAATAAAAAATTCCTACCTGGTCAGATGAAAGAATTTCTTCCTTACTAAGCTGAAAAATTTCTCATTACTGCCAAACGAAAAATTTCTCACCCCAGTAAGGTAAAAAAAAATTCCTACCTGGCCAGATGAAAAATTAAATATTCGACTCCAATGGGATTCGAACCCGGGACCTCTACATCCCAAAGCGAGTGCTCTACCTCGTCGCTATTAAGGCTAACTTGTACGACAAGGCAGTACAAACACACCTTATACACATCCCGGCTAAACCAGATGAAAGTATGTCTTCCTAACCAAGCTGAAAAATTTCTCATTATAGCCAAACGATAAATTTCTCACCCGAGTCAGGTAAAAAAAATCCTACCTGGCCAGATGAAAAAAATTCCTACCTGGCCAGATGAAAAAATTTCTTCCTAACCAAGCTGAAAAATTTCTCATTACAGCCAAACGAAAAATTTCTCACCCCAGTCAGGTAAAAAAAAATTCCTACCTGGCCAGATGAAAAATTATATATTCGACTCCAATGGGATTCGAAACGGGGACCTCTACATCCCAAAGCGAGTGCTCTACCACGTCGCTATTAAGGCTCACTTGTCAGACAAGGCAGTACAAACACACCTTATACACATCCCGGCTATACCAGATGAAAGAATTTCTTCCTAACCAAGCTGAAAAATTTCTCTTTTCAGCCAAACGAAAAATTTCTCACCCTAGTCAGGTAAAAAAAATCCTACCTGGTCAGATGAAAGAATTTCTTCCTAACCAAGCTGAAAATTTTCTCATTACAGCCAAACGAAAAATTTCTCAGCCCAGTCACGTAAAAAAAATTCCTACCTGGTCAGGTGAAAGAATTTCTTCCTAACCAAGCTGAAAATTTTCTCATTATAGCCAAACGAAAAATTTCTCACCCCAGTCAGGTAAAAAAATATCCTACCTGGCCAGATGAAAAAATTTCTTCCTAACCAAGCTGAAATATTTCTCATTACAGCCAAACGAAAAATTTCTCACCCCAGTCAAGTAAAAAAAAATCATACCTGGCCAGATGAAAAATTAAATATTCGACTCCAATGGGATTCGAACCCGGGACCTCTACATCCCAAAGCGAGTGCTCTACCACGTCGCTATTAAGGCTAACTTGTACAACAACGCAGTACAAACACACCCTATACACATCCCGGCTATACCAGATGAAAGAATTTCTTCCTAACCAAGCTGAAAAATTTCTCATTACAGCCAAACGAAAAATTTCTCACCCCAGTCAAGTAAAAAAAATTCCTACCTGACCAGATGAAAAAATTTCTTCCTAATCAAGCTGAAAAATTTCTCATTACAGCAAAACGAAAAATTTCTCACCCCAGTCAGGTAAAAAAAAAATCCTTCCTGGTCAGATGAAAGAATTTCTTCCTAACCAAGCTGAAAAATTTCTCATAACATCCAAACGAAAAATTTCTCACCCCAGTCAGGTAAAAAAAAAATCATACCTGGCCAGATGAAAACTTAAAATTTCGACTCCAATGGGATTCGAACCCGGGACCTCTACATCCCAAAGCGAGTGCTCTACCACGTCGCTATTAAGGCTTACTTGTACAACAAGGCAGTACAAACACACCTTATACACATCCCGGCTATACCAGATGAAAGAATTTCTTCCTAACCAAGTTGAAAAAATTCTCATTACAGCCAAACGAAAAATTTCTAACCCAGTCAAGTAAAAAAAATTCATACCTGCCCAGATGAAAACATTTCTTCCTAACCAAGCTGAAAAAATTCTCATTACAGCCAAACGAAACATTTCTCACCCCAGTCAGGTAAAAAAAATCCTACCTGGTCAGATGAATGAATTTCTTCCTAACCAATCTGAAAAATTTCTTATTACAGCCAAAAGAAAAATTTCTCTTCCCAGTCAGGTAAAAAAAAAAATCCTACCTGGCCAGATGAAAAATTAAATAATCGACTCCAATGGGATTCGAACCCGGTACCTCTACATCCCGAAGCGAGTGCTCTACCACGTCGCTATTAAGGCTTACTTGTACGACAAAACAGTACAAACACACCTTATACACATCCCGGCTATACCAGATGAAAGAATGTCTTCCTAAACAAGCTGAAAAATTTCTCATTACCGCCAAACGAAAAATTTCTCACCCCAGTCAGGTAAAAAAAAACCTACCTGGCCAGATGAAAATTTAAATATTCGACTCCAATGGGATTCTTACCCGGGACCTCTACATCCCAAAGCGAGTGCTCTACCTCGTCGCTATTCAGGCTAACTTGTACGACAAGGCAGTACAAACACACGTTATACACAACCCGGCTATACCAAATGAAAGAATTTCTTCCTAACCAAGCTGAAAAATTTCTCATAATAGCCAAACGAAAAAATTTCTCACCCTAGTCAGGTAAAAAAAAATCCTACCTTGCCAGATGAAAAATTTCTTCCTAACCATGCTGAAAAATTTCTCATTACAGCCAAACGAAAAATTTCTCACCCCAGTTAGGTAAAAAAAATCCTACCTGGCAAAAAAAAAATTTAATATTCGACTCCAATGGGATTCGAACCCGGGACTTCTACATCCTAAAGCAAGTGCTCTACCTCGTCGCTATTAAGGCTATCTTGTACGACTAGGCAGTACAAACACACCTTATACACATCCCGGCTTTACCTGATGAAAGAATTTCTTCCTAACGAAGCTGAAAAATTTCTCATTACAGCCAAACGAAAAATTTCTCACGCCAGTCAGGTAATAAAAAATTCCTACCTGGTCCGATGAAAAATAAAATATTCGACTCCAATGGGATTTGAACCCGGGACCTCTACATCCCAAAGCGAGTGCTCTACCACGTCGCTTTTAAGGCTAACTTGTACGACAAGGCAGTACAAGCACACCTTATACACATCCCGGCTTTACCTGATGAAAGAATTTCTTCCTAACGAAGCTGAAAAATTTCTCATTACAGCCAAACGAAAAATTTCTCACCCTAGTCAGGTAAAAAAATTCCTACCTGGTCAGATGAAAGAATTTCTTCCTTACTAAGCTGAAAAATTTCTCATTATAGCCAAACGAAAAATTCTCAACCCAGTCAGGTAAAAAAAAAAATCCTACCTGGCCAGATGAAAAATTAAATTTTCGACTCCAATGGGATTCGAACCCGGGACCTCTACATCCAAAAGCCAGTGCTCTACCACGTCGCTATTAAGGCTAACTTGTACGATAAGGCAGTACAAACACACCTTATACACATACCCGGCTATACCAGATGAAAGAATTTCTTCCTAACCAAGCTGAAAATTTCTCATTACAGCCGAACGAAAAATTTCTCACCCTAGTCAGGTTAAAAAAAATCCTATCTGGTCAGATGAAAGAATTTCTTGCTAACCAAGCTGAAAAAGTTCTCATTACAGCCAAACGAAAAATTTCTCACCCCAGTCAGCCTAAAAAAAAATCCTACCTGGTCAGTTGAATGAATTTCTTCCTAACTAAGCTGAAAAATTTCTCATCATAGCCAAACGAAAAATTTCTCACTCCAGTCAGGTAAAAAAAATTCCTACCTGGCCAGATGAAAGAATTTCTTCCTAACCAAGCCGAAAAATTTCTCATTAAATCAAACGAAAAATTAAACACCCCAGTCAGGTAAAAAAAAATCCTACCTGGCCAGATGAAAAATTAAATATTCGACTCCAATGGGATTTGAACTTGGGACCTCTACATCCCAAAGCGAGTGCTCTACCACGTCGCTATTAAGGCTAAGTTGTACGACAAGGCAGTAGAAAACACCTTATACACATCCCGGCTATACCAGATGAAAAAATATCTTCCTAACTAAGCTGAAAAATTTCTCATTACAGCCAAACGAAAAATTTCTTACCCTAGTCAGGTAAAAAAATCCTACTTGGTCAGATGAAAGAATTTCTTTCTAACCAAGCTGAAAAATTTCTCATTACAGCCAAACGAAAAATTTCTCACCCTAGTCAGGTAAAAAAAATCCTACCTGGTCAGATGAAAGAATTTCTTCCTAACCAAGCTGAAAAATTTCTCATTACAGCCAAACGAAAAATTTCTCACCCCAGTCAGGTAAAATTAAATTTCCTACCTTGCCAGATGAAAAAATTTCTTCCTAACCAAGCCGAAAAATTTCTCATTACAGCCAAACAAAAAATTTCTCACCCCAGTCAGGTAAAAAAAAAATTCCTACATGGCCAGATGAAAAATTAAATATTCGACTCCAATGGGATTCGAACCCGGGACCTCTACATCCCAAAGGGAGTGCTCTACCAAGTCGCTATTAAGGCTAACTTGTACGACAAAGCAGTACAAACACACCTTATACACATCCCGGCTATACCAGATGAAAGAATGTCTTCCTAACCAAGCTGAAAAATTTCTCATTACCGCCAAACGGAAAATTTCTCACCCCAGTCAGGTAAAAAAAAATTCCTACCTGGCCAGATGAAAAACTAAATATTCGACTCCAATGGGATTCGAACCCGGGACCTCTACATCCAAAAGCGAGTGCTCTACCTCGTCGCTATTAAGGCTAACTTGTACGACAAGGCAGTACAAACACACCTTATACACATCCCGCCTATACCAGATGAAAGAATTTCTTCCTAACCAAGCTGAAAAATTTCTCATTATAGCCAAACGAAAAAATTTCTAACCACAGTCAGGTAAAAAAAAATCCTACCTGGCCAGATGAAAAATTTCTTCCTAACCATGCTGAAAAATTTCTCATTACAGCCAAACGAAAAAATTCTCACCCCAGTTAGGTAAAAAAAAAAAAAATCCTACCAGGCCAAATAAAAAATTAAATATTCGACTCCAATGGGATTCAAACCCGGGACCTCTACATCCTAAAGCAAGTGCTCTACCTCGTCGCTATTAAGGCTCACTTGTACGACAAGGCAGTACAAACACACCTTATAAAAATCCCGGCTATACCAGATAAAAGAATTTCTTCCTAACCAAGCTGAAAATTTCTCATTACAGCCAAACGAAAAATGTCTCACCCTAGTCAGGTTAAAAAAAAATCCTACCTGGTCAGATAAAAGAATTTCTTCCTAACCAAGCTGAAAAATTTCTCAGTACAGCTAAACTAAAAATTTCTCACCCCAGTCAGCCTTAAAAAAATTCCTACCTGGTCAGATGAAAGAATTTCTTCCTAACTAAGCTGAAAAATTTCTCATTATAGCCAATCGAAAAATTTCTCACCCCAGTCAGGTAAAAAAATTTCCTACCTGGTCAGATGAAAAAAAATTCTTCCTAACCAAGCTGGAAACATTCTCATTACAGCCAAACGAAAAATTAATCACCCCAGTTAAGTAAAAAAAAAAAAATCCTACCTGGCCAGATGATAAATTAAATATTCGACTCCAATGGGATTCGAACCCGGGACCTCTTCATCCCAAAGCGAGTGGTGTACCACGTCGCTATTAAGGCTAACTTGTACGACAAGGCAGTACAAACACACCTTATATACATCCCGGCTATACCAGATGAAAGAATTTCTTCCTAACCAAGCTGAAAAATTTCTCATTACAGCCAAACGAAAAATTTCTCACCCCAGTCAGGTAAAAAAAAATCCTACCTGGCCAGATGAAAAGATTTCTTCCTAACCAAGCCGAAAATTTCTCATTACAGCCAAACGAAAAATTTCTCACCCCAGTCAGGTAAAAAAAAATCCTACCTGGCCAGATGAAAATTAGATATTCGACTCCAATGGGATTCGAAAACGGGACCTCTACATCCCAAAGCGAGTGCTCTACCACGTCGCTATTAAGGCTAACTTTTACGACAAGGCAGTAGAAACACACCTTATACACATCCCGGCTATACCAATTGAAAGTATTTCTTCCTAACTAAGCTGAAAAATTTCTCATTACAGCCAAACGAAAAATTTCTCACCCTAGTCAGGTAAAAAAAAATCCTTCCTGGTCAGATGAAAGAATTTCTTCCTAACCAAGCTGAAAAATTTCTCATTACGGCCAAACGAAAAATTTCTCACCCCAGTCAGGTAAAAAAAATTCCTACCTGGTCAGATGAAAGTATTTCTTCCTATTCATACTGAAAAATTTCTCATTATAGCCAAACGAAAAATTTCTCACCCCAGTCAGGTAAAAATATATTTCCTACCTGGTCAGATGAAGGAATTTCTTCCAAACCAAGCTGAAAAATTTCTCATTACAGCCAAACGAAAAATTTCTCACCCCAGTTAGGTAAAAAAAAATTCCTACATGGCCAGATGAAAAATTAAATATTCGACTTCAATGGTATTCGAACCCGGGACCTCTACATCCCAAAGCGAGTGCTCTACCACGTCGCTATTAAGGCTAACTTGTACGACAAGGCAGTACAAACACACCTTATACACATCCCGGCTATACCAGATGAAAGAATTTCTTCCTAACCAAGCTGAAAAATTTCTCATTACAGCCAAACGAAAAATTTCTCACCCCAGTCAGGTAAAAAAAATAATTCTTACCTGGTCAGATGAAAGAATTTCTTCATTTCTTCTTAACTAAGCTGAAAATTTTCTCATTATAGCCAAACGAAAAATTTCTCACCCCAGTCAGGTGAAAAAATTTCCTACCTGGCCAGATGAAAAAATTTCTTCCTAACCAAGCTGAAAAATTTCTCATTACAGCCAAACGAAAAATTTGTCACCCCAGTTAGGTAAAAAAAAATATTCCTACCTGGCCAGATGAAAAGTTAAATATTAGACTCCAATGGGATTCGAACCCGGGACCTCTACATCCCAAAGCGAGTGCTCTGCCACGTTGCTATTAAGGCTAACTTGTACGATAAGGCAGTACAAACACACCTTATACACATCCCGGCTATACCAGATGAAAGAATTTCTTCCTAACCAAGCTGAAAAATTTCTCATTACAGCCAAACGAAAAATTTCTCACCCCAGTCAGGTAAAAAAAAATTCCTACCTGGTCAGATGAAAGAATTTTTTCCTAAATAAGCTGAAAAATTTCTCATAACAGCCAAACGAAAAATTTCTCACCCCAGTCAGGTAAAAAAATTTCCTACCTGGCCAGATGAAAAAAAATCTTCCTAACCAAGCTGAAAAATTTCTCATTACAGCCAAACGAAAAATTTCTCACCCCAGTCAGGTAAAAAAAAATTCCTACCTGGCCAGATGAAAAATTAAATTTTCGACTCCAATGGGATTCGAACCCGGGACCTCTACATCCCAAAGGGAGTGCTCTACCACGTCGCTATTAAGGTAACTTGTACGATAAGGCAGTACAAACACACCTTATACACATCCCGGCTATACCAATTGAAAGTATTTCTTCCTAACCAAGCTGAAAATTTCTCATTACAGCCGAACGAAAAATTTCTCACCCAAGTCAGGTTAAAAAAAAAAATCCTACCTGGTCAGAATTTCTTGCTAACCAAGCTGATAAATTTCTCATTACAGCCAAACCCGGATTCGAACCCGGGACCTCTACATCCCAAAGGGAGTGCTCTACCACGTCGCTATTAAGGCTAACTTGTACGATAAGGCAGTACAAACACACCTTATACACATCCCGGCTATACCAATTGAAAGTATTTCTTCCTAACCAAGCTGAAAATTTCTCATTACAGCCGTACGAAAAATTTCTCACCCAAGTCAGGATAAAAAAAAATCCTACCTGGTCAGAATTTCTTGCTAACCAAGCTGAAAAATTTCTCATTACAGCCAAACGAAAAATTTCTCACCCCAGTCAGCCTAAAAAAAATGCCTACCTGGTCAGATGAAAGAATTTCTTCCTAACTTAGCTGAAAAATTTCTCATCATAGCCAAACGAAAAATTTCTCACCCCAGTCAGGTAAAAAAAAAATCCTACCTGGCCAGAAGAAAAATTAAATATTCGTCTCCAATGGGATTCGAACCCGGGACCTCTACATCCCAAAGCGAGTGCTCTACATCGTCGCTATTAAGGCTAACTTGTACGACAAGGCAGTAGAAAACACCTTATACACATCCCGGCTATACCAGATGAAAAAATATCTTCCTAACTAAGCTGAAAAATTTCTCATTTCAGCCAAACGAAAAATTTCTCACCCTAGTCAGGTAAAAAAAAAATCCTACCTGGTCAGATGAAATAATTTCTTCCTAACCAAGCTGAAAAATTTCTCATTACAGCCAAACGAAAAATTTCTCACCCCAGTCAGCCTAAAAAAATTCCTACCTGGTCAGATGAAAGAATTTCTTCCTAACCAAGCTGAAAAATTTCTCATTACAGCCAAACGAAAAATTTCTCACCCCAGTCAGGTTAAATATATTTCCTACCTGGTCAGATGAAGGAATTTCTTCCAAACCAAGCTGAAAAATTTCTCATTACAGCTAAACGAAAAATTAATCACCCCAGTTAGGTAAAAAAAAATTCCTACCTGGCCAGATGAAAAATTAAATATTAGACTCCAATGGGATTCGAACACGGGACCTCTGTATCCCAAAGCGATTGCTCTACCACGTCACTATTCAGGCTAACTCGTACGACAAGGCAGTACAAACACACATTATACTCATCCCGGCTATACCAGATGAAAGAATTTCTTCCTAACCAAGCTGAAAAATTTCTCATTACAGCCAAACGAAAAATTTCTCACCCCAGTCAGGTAAAAAAAAAATTCCTACCTGGTCAGATGAAAGAATTTCTTCCTAACTAAGCTGAAAAATTTCTCATTTTAGCCAAACGAAAAATTTCCTACCCCAGTCAGGTAAAAGAATTTCCTACCTGGCCAGATGAAAAAAATTCTTCCTAACCAAGCTTGAAACATTCTCATTACAGCCAAACGAAAAATTAATCACCCCAGTTAAGTAAAAAAAAAATCCTTCCTGGCCAGATGATAAATTAAATATTAGACTCCAATGGGATTCGAACCCGGGACCTCTTCATCCCAAAGCGAGTGGTGTACCACGTCGCTATTAAGGCTAACTTGTATGACAAGGCAGTACAAACACACCTTATATACATCCCGGCTATACCAGATGAAAGAATTTCTTCCTAACCAAGCTGAAAAATTTCTCATTACAGCCAAACGAAAAATTTCTCACCCCAGTCAGGTAAAAATATATTTCCTACCTGGTCAGATGAAAGAATTTCTTCCTAACCAAGCTGAAAAATTTCTCATTATAGCCAAACGAAAAATTTCTCACCCCAGTCATTTAAAAAAATTTCCTACCTGGCCAGATGAAAAATTTTCTTCCTAACCAAGCCGAAAAATTTCTCATTACAGCCAAACAAAAATTTTTTCACCCCAGTCAGGTAAGAAAAATTCCTACCTGGCTAGATGAAAAATTAAATATTCGACTCCAATGGGATTCGAAAACGGGACCTCTACATCCCGAAGCGAGTGCTCTACCACGTCGCTATTAAGGCTAACTTGTACGACAAGGCAGTAGAAACCCACCTTATACACATCCCGGCTATACCAATTTAAAGTATTTCTTCCTAACTAAGCTGAAAAATTTCTCATTACAGCCAAACGCAAAAATTTTTTCACCCTAGTCAGGTAAAAAAAATCCTTCCTGGTCAGATGAAAGAATTTCTTCCTAACCAAGCTGAAAAATTTCTCATTACGGCCAAACGAAAAATTTCTCACCCCAGTCAGGTAAAAAAAATCCTACCTGGACAGATGAAAGAATTTCTTCCTATCCATACTGAAAAATTTCTCATTATAGCCAAACGAAAAATTTCTCACCCCAGTCAGGTAAAAATTTATTTCCTACCTGGTCAGATGAAGGAATTTCTTCCAAACCAAGCTGAAAAATTTATTATTACAGCCAAACGAAAAATTTCTCACCCCAGTTAGGTAAAAAAAAAATTCCTACCTGGCCAGATGAAAAATTAAATATTCGACTTCAATGGGATTCGAACCCGGGACCTCTACATCCCAAAGCGAGTACTCTACCACGTCGCTATTAAGGCTAACTCGTACAACAAGGCAGTACAAACACCTTATACACATCCCCGCTACACCAGATGAAAGAATTTCTACCTAACCAAGCTGAAAAATTTCTCATTACAGCCAACCGAAAAATTTCTCACCCCAGTCAGGTAAAAAAAATAATTCCTACCTGGTCAGATGAAATAATTTCTTCTTAACTAAGCTGAAAAATTTCTCATTATAGCCAAACGAAAAATTTCTCACCCCAGTCAGGTAAAAAAATTTCCTACCTGGCCAGATGAAAAAATTTCTTTCCAACCAAGCTGAAAAATTTCTCATTACAGCCAAACGAAAAATTTGTCACCCCAGTTAGGTAAAAAAAATATTCCTACCTGGCCAGATGAAAAGTTAAATATTAGACTCCAATGGGATTCGAACCCGGGACCTCTACATCCCAAAGCGATTGCTCTGCCACGTTGCTATTAAGGCTAACTTGTACGATAAGGCAGTACAAACACACCTTATACACATCCCGGCTATACCAGATGAAAGAATTTCTTCCTTACCAAGCTGAAAAAATTCTCATTACAGCCAAACGAAAAATTTCTCACCCTAGTCAGGTAAAAAAAAAATCCTACCTGGTTAGATGAAAAGAATTTCTTCCTAACCAAGCTGAAAAATTTCTCATTACAGCCAAACGAAAAATGTCTCACCCCAGTCAGGTAAAAAAAAATTCCTACCTGGTCAGATAAAAGAATTTCTTCCTAACCAAGCTGAAAAATTTCTCATTACAGCCAAACGAAAAATTTCTCACCCCACTCAGGTAAAAAAATTTCCTACCTTGCCAGATGAAAAAATTTCTTCCTAAGCAAACTGAAAAAATTCTCATTACAGCCAAACGAAAAATTTCTCACCCCAGTCAGGTACCAAAAAAAAATCCTACCTGGTCAGATGAAAGAATTTCTTCCTAACTAAGCTGAAAATTTTCTCATTATAGCCAAACGAAAAATTTCTCACCCCAGTCAGTTAAAAAATTTCCTACCTAGCCAGATGAAAAAAATCCTTCCTAACCAAGCTGAAAACATTCTCATTACAGCCAAACGAAAAATTAATCACCCCAGTTAGGTAAAAAAAATTCCTACCTGGCCAGATGAAAAATTAAATATTAGACTCCAATGGGATTCGAACACGGGACCTCTACATCCCAAAGCGAGTGCTCTACCACGTCGCTATTAAGGCTAACTTGTACGACAAGGCAGTAGAAACACACCTTATACACATCCCGGCTATACCAATTGAAAGTATTTCTTCCTAACTAAGCTGAAAAAATTCTCATTACAGCCAAACGAAAAATTTCTCACCCTAGTCAGATAAAAAAATAATCCTTCCTGGTCAGATGAAAGAATTTCTTCCTAACCAAGCTGAAAAATTTCTTATTACGGCCAAACGAAAAATTTCTCACCCCAGTCAGGTAAAAAAAAATTCCTACCTGGTCAGATGAAAGAATTTCTTCCTATCCATACTGAAAAATTTCTCATTATAGCCAAACGAAAAAGTTCTCACCCCAGTCAGGTAAAAATATATTTCCTACCTTGTCAGATGAAGGAATTTCTTCCAAGCCAAGCTGAAAAATTTCTCATTACAGCCAAACGAAAAATTTCTCACCCCAGTTAGGTAAAAAAAAAAATTCCTACCTGGCCAGATGAAAAATTAAATATTCGACTTCAATGGGATTCGAACCCGGGACCTCTACATCCCAAAGCGAGTGCTCTACCACGTCGCTATTAAGGCTAACTTGTACGACAAGGCAGTAGAAACACACCTTATACACATCCCGGCTATACCAATTGAAAGTATTTCTTCCTAACTAAGCTGAAAATTTTCTCATTACAGCCAAACGAAAAATTTCTCACCCTAGTCAGGTAAAAAAAAATCCTTCCTGGTCAGATGAAAGAATTTCTTCCTAACCAAGCTGAAAAATTTCTCATTACGGTCAAACGAAAAATTTCTCACCCCAGTCAGGTAAAAAAAAATCCTACCTGGTCAGATGAAAGAATTTCTTCCTATCCATACTGAAAAATTTCTCATTATAGCCAAACGAAAAATTTCTCACCCCAGTCAGGTAAAAATATATTTCCTACCTGGTCAGATGAAGGAATTTCTTCCAAACCAAGCTGAAAAATTTCTCATTACAGCCAAACGAAAAATTTCTCACCCAGCTAGGTAAAAAAAGAAATTCCTACCTGGCCAGATGAAAAATTAAACATTCGACTTCAAAAGGATTCGAACCCGGGACCTCTACATCCCAAAGCGAGTGCTCTACCACGTCGCTATTAAGGCTAACTCGTACGACAAGGCAGTACAAACACCTTATACACATCCCCGCTATACAAGATGAAAGAATTTCTTCCTAACCAAGCTGAAAAATTTCTCATTACAGCCAAACGAAAAATTTCTCACCCCAGTCAGGTAAAAAAAATAATTCCTACCTGGTCAGATGAAAGAATTTCTTCGTAACTAAGCTGAAAACTTTCTCATTATAGCCAAACGAAAAATTTCTCACCCCAGTCAGGTAAAAAAATTTCCTATCTGGCCAGATGAAAAAATTTCTTCCTAACCAAGCTGAAAAATTTCTCATTACAGCCAAACGAAAAATTTGTCACCCCAGTTAGGTAAAAAAAATATTCCTACCTGGCCAGATGAAAAGTTAGATATTAGACTCCGATGGGATTCGAACCCGGGACCTCTACATCCCAAAGCGAGTGCTCTGCCACGTTGCTATTAAGGCTAACTTGTACGATAAGGCAGTACAAACACACCTTATACACATCCCGGCTATACCAGATGAAAGAATTTCTTCCTAACCAAGCTGAAAATTTTCTCATTACAGCCAAACAAAAAATTTATCAACCCAGTCAGGTAAAAAAATTCCTACCTGGCCAGATGAAAAATTAAATATTCGACTCCAATGGGATTCGAAAACGGGACCTCTACATCCCAAAGCGAGTGCCCCACCACGTCGCTATTAAGGCTAACTTGTACGACAAGGCAGTACAAACACACCTTATACACATCCCGGCTATACCAATTGAAAGTATTTCTTCCTAACTAAGCTGAAAAATTTCTCATTACAACCAAACGAAAAATTTCTCACCCTAGTCAGGTAAAAAAAATCCTTCCTGGTCAGATGAAAGAATTTCTTCCTAACTAAGCTGAAAAATTTCTCATTACAGCCAAACAAAAAATGTCTCACCCTAGTCAGGTAAAAAAAAATTCCTACCTGGTCAGATGAAAGAATTTCTTCCTAACCAAGCTGAAAAATTTCTCATTACAGCCAAACGAAAAATTTTTCACGCCACTCAGGTAAAAAAAATTCCTACCTTGCCAGATGAAAAAATTTCTTCCTAACCAAACTGAAAAATTTCTCATTACAGCCAAACGAAAAATTTCTCACCCCAGTCAGGTATCAAAAAAAATCCTACCTGGTCAGATGAAAGAATTTCTTCCTAACTAAGCTGAAAATTTTCTCATTATAGCCAAACGAATAATTTCTCACCCCAGTCAATTAAAAAATTTCCTACCTAGCCAGATGAAAAAAATCCTTCCTAACCAAGCTGAAAACATTCTCATTACAGCCAAACGAAAAATTAATCACCCCAGTTAGGTAAAAAAAATTCCTACCTGGCCAGATGAAAAATTAAATATTAGACTCCAATGGGATTCGAACACGGGACCTCTACATCCCAAAGCGAGTGCTCTACCACGTCACTATTAAGGCTAACTCGTACGACAAGGCAGTACAAACATACCTTATACACATCCCGGCTATACCAGATGAAAGAATTTCTTCCTAACCAAGCTGAAAAATTTCTCATTACAGCCAAACGAAAAATTTCTCACCCCAGTCAGGTAAAAAAGAAATTCCTACCTGGTCAGATGAAAGAATTTCTTCCTAACTAAGCTGAAAAATTTCTCATTATAGCCAAACGAAAAATTTCTCACCCCAGTCATGTAAAAAAATTTCCTTTCTGGCCAGATGAAAAAAATTCTTCCTAACCAAGCTGGAAACATTCTCATTACAGCCAAACGAAAAATTAATCACCCCAGTTAAGAAAAAAAAATTCCTACCTGGCCAGATGATAAATTAAATATTAGACTCCAATGGGATTCGAACCCGGGACCTCTACATCCCAAAGCGAGTGGTGTACCACGTTGCTATTAAGGCTAACTTGTACGACAAGGCAGTACAAACACACCTTATATACATCCCGGCTATACCAGATGAAAGAATTTCTTCCTAACCAAGCTGAAAAATTTCTCATTACAGCCAAACGAAAAATTTCTCACCCCAGTCAGGTAAAAATATATTTCCTACCTGGTCAGATGAAAGAATTTCTTCCTAACTAAGCTGAAAAATTTCTCATTATAGCCAAACGAAAAATTTCTCACCCCAGTAAGGTAAAAAAATTTCCTACCTGTCCAGATGAAAAAATTTCTTCCTAACCAAGCCGAAAAATTTCTCATTACAGCCAAACAAAAAATTTATCAACCCAGTCAGGTAAAAAAATTCCTACCTGGCCAGATGAAAAATTAAATATTCGACTCCAATGGGATTCGAAAAAGGGACCTCTACATCCCAAAGCGAGTGCCCCACCACGTCGCTATTAAGGCTAACTTGTACGACAAGGCAGTAGAAACACACCTTATACACATCCCGGCTATACCAATTGAAAGTATTTCTTCCTAACTAAGCTGAAAAATTTCTCATTATAGCCAAACGAATAATTTCTCACCCCAGTCAATTAAAAAATTTCCTACCTAGCCAGATGAAAAAATCCTTCCTAACCAAGCTGAAAACATTCTCATTACGGCCAAACGAAAAATTAATCACCCCAGTTAGGTAAAAAAAATTCCTACCTGGCCAGATGAAAAATTAAATATTAGACTCCAATGGGATTCGAACACGGGACCTCTACATCCCAAAGCGAGTGCTCTACCACGTCACTATTAAGGCTAACTCGTACGACAAGGCAGTACAAACATACCTTATACACATCCCGGCTATACCAGATGAAAGAATTTCTTCCTAACCAAGCTGAAAAATTTCTCATTACAGCCAAACGAAAAATTTCTCACCCCAGTCAGGTAAAAAAGAAATTCCTACCTGGTCAGATGAAAGAATTTCTTCCTAACTAAGCTGAAAAAATTCTCATTATAGCCAAACGAAAAATTTCTCACCCCAGTCATGTAAAAAAATTTCCTACCTTGCCAGATGAAAAAAATTCTTCCTTACCAAGCTGGAAACATTCTCATTACAGCCAAACGAAAAATTAATCACCCCAGTTAAGAAAAAAAAATTCCTACCTGGCCAGATGATAAATTAAATATTAGACTCCAATGGGATTCGAACCCGGGACCTCTACATCCCAAAGCGAGTGGTGTACCACGTCGCTATTAAGGCTAACTTGTACGACAAGGCAGTAGAAACACACCTTATATACATTCCGGCTATACCAGATGAAAGAATTTCTTCCTAACCAAGCTGAAAAATTTCTCATTACAGCCAAACGAAAAATTTCTCACCCCAGTAAGGTAAAAATATATTTCCTACCTGGTCAGATGAAAGAATTTCTTCCTAACTAAGCTTAAAAATTTCTCATTATAGCCAAACGAAAAATTTCTCACCCCAGTCAGGTAAAAAAATTTCCTACCTGGCCAGATGAAAAAATTTCTTCCTAACCAAGCCGAAAAATTTCTCATTACAGCCAAACAAAAAATTTATCAACCCAGTCAGGTAAAAAAATTCCTACCTGGCCAGATGAAAAATTAAATATTCGACTCCGATGGGATTCGAAAACGGGACCTCTACATCCCAAAGCGAGTGCCCCACCACGTCGCTATTAAGGCTTACTTGTACGACAAGGCAGTAGAAACACACCTTATACACATCCCGGCTATACCAATTGAAAGTATTTCTTCCTAACTAAGCTGAAAAATTTCTCATTACAACCAAACGAAAAATTTCTCACCCTAGTCAGGTAAAAAAAATCCTTCCTGGTCAGATGAAAGAATTTCTTCCTAACTAAGCTGAAAAATTTCTCATTACAGCCAAACAAAAAATGTCTCACCCCAGTCAGGTAAAAAAAAATTCCTACCTGGTCAGATGAAAGAATTTCTTCCTAACCAAGCTGAAAAATTTCTCATTACAGCCAAACAAAAAATTTCTCACCCCACTCAGGTTAAAAAATTTCCTACCTTGCCAGATGAAAAAATTTCTTCCTAACCAAACTGAAAAATTTCTCATTACAGCCAAACGAAAAATTTCTCACCCCAGTCAGGTATCAAAAAAATTCCTACCTGGTCAGATGAAAGAATTTCTTCCTAACTAAGCTGAAAATTTTCTCATTATAGCCAAACGATCAATTTGTCACCCCAGTCAGTTAAAAAATTTCCTACCTAGCCAGATGAAAAAAATCCTTCCTAACCAAGCTGAAAACATTCTCATTACAGCCAAACGAAAAATTTCTCACCCCAGTTAGGTAAAAAGAAATTCCTACCTGGCCAGATGAAAAATTAAATATTCGACTTCAATGGGATTCGAACCCGGGACCTCTACATCCCAAAGCGAGTACTCTACCACGTCGCTATTAAGGCTAACTCGTACGACAAGGCAGTACAAACACCTTATACACATCCCCGCTATACCATATGAAAGAATTTCTTCCTAACCAAGCTGAAAAATTTCTCATTACAGCCAAACGAAAAATTTCTCACCCCAGTCAGGTAAAAAAATAATTCCTACCTGGTCAGATGAAAGAATTTCTTCTTAACTAAGCTGAAAAATTTCTCATTATAGCCAAACGAAAAATTTCTCACCCCAGTCAGGTAAAAAAATTTCCTACCTGGCCAGATGAAAGAATTTCTTCCTAACTAAGCTGAAAAATTTCTCATTACAGCCAAACGAAAAATTTCTAACCCCAGTCAGGTAAAAAAAAATTTCTACCTGGCCAGATGAAAAATTAAATTTTCGACTCCAATGGGATTCGAACCCGTGACCTTTACATCCAAAAGCCAGTGCTCTACCACGTCGCTATTAAGGCTAACTTGTACGATAAGGCAGTACAAACACACCTTATACACATCCCGGCTATACCAGATGAAAGAATTTCTTCCTAACCAAGCTGAAAATTTCTCATTACAGCCGAACGAAAAATTTCTCACCCTAGTCAGGTTAAAAAAAATCCTACCTGGTCAGATGAAAGAATTTCTTCCTAACTTAGCTGAAAAATTTCTCATCATAGCCAAACGAAAAATTTCTCACCCCAGTCAGCCTAAAAAAATGCCTACCTGGTCATATGAAAGAATTTCTTCCTAACTTAGCTGAAAAATTTCTCATCATAGCCAAACGAAAAATTTCTCACCCCAGTCAGGTAAAAAAAAATCCTACCTGTCCAGATGAAATAATTTCTTCCTAACCAAGCCGAAAATTTCTCATTAAATCAAACGAAAAATTAAACACCCCAGTCAGGTAAAAAAAAATCCTACCTGCCCAGATGAAAAATTAAATATTCGACTCCAATGGGATTCGAACCCGAGACCTCTACATCCCAAAGCGAGTGCTCTACCACGTCGATATTTAGGCTAACTTGTACGACAAGGCAGTAGAAAACACCTTATACACATCCCGGCTATACCAGGTGAAAAAATATCTTCCTAACTAAGCTGAAAAATTTCTCATTACAGCCAAACGAAAAATTTCTCACCCTAGTCAGGTAAAAAAAAAATCCTACCTGGTCAGATGAAATAATTTCTTCCTAACTAAGCTGAAAAATTTCTCATTTCATCAAAACGAAAAAATTTCTCACCCCAGTCAGGTAAAATAAAAATTCCTACCTGGTCAGATGAAAGAATTTCTTCCTAACCAAGCTGAAAAATTTTTATTACAGCCAAACGAAAAATTTCTCACCCCAGTCAGGTAAAAAAAAATTCCTACCTGGTCAGATGAAAGAATTTCTTCCTAACCAAGCTGAAAAATTACTCATTACAGCCAAACGAAAAATTTCTCACCCCACTCAGGTAAAATTAAATTTCCTACCTTGCCAGATGAAAAAATTTCTTCCTAACCAAGCTGAAAAATTTCTCATTACAGCCAAACGAAAAATTTCTCACCCCAGTCAGGTACCAAAAAAATTTCCTACCTGGTCAGATGAAAGAATTCCTTCCTAACTAAGCTGAAAATTTTCTCATTATAGCCAAACGAAAAATTTCTCACCCGAGTATGGTACCAAATAAATTCCTACCTGGTCAGATGAAAGAATTTCTTCCTAACTAAGCTGAAAAATTTCTCATTATGACCAAACGAAAAATTTCTCACCCCAGTCAGGTAAAAGAATTTCCTACCTAGCCAGATGAAAAAAATTCTTCCTAACCAAGCTGGAAACATTCTCATTACAGCCAAACGAAAAATTTCTCACCCCAGTTAAGTAAAAAAAAATTACCTCCTTGCCAGATGATAAATTAAATATTAGACTCCAATGGGATTCGAACCCGGGACCTCTACATCCCAAAGCGAGTGCTCTACCACGTCGCTATTAAGGCTAACTTGTACGACAAGGCAGTACAAACACACCTTATATACATCCCGGCTATACCAGATGAAAGAATTTCATCCTAACCAAGCTGAAAAATTTCTCATTACAGCCAAACGAAAAATTTCTCACCCCAGTCAGGTAAAAAAATAATTCCTACCTGGTCAGATGAAAGAATTTCTTCTTAACTAAGCTAAAAAATTTCTCATTATAGCCAAACGAAAAATGTCTCACCCCAGTCAGGTAAAAAAATTTCCTACCTTGCCAGATGAAAAAATTTCTTCCTAACCAAGCTGAAAAATTTCTCATTACAGCCAAACGAAAAATTTCTCACCCCAGTCAGGTAAAAAAAAATCCTACCTGGTCAGATGAAAGAATTTCTTCCTAACTAAGCTGAAAAATTTCTCATTATAGCCAAACGAAAAATTTCTCACCCCAGTCAGGTAGAAAAATTTCCTACCTGGCCAGATGAAAAAATTTCTTCCTAACCAAGCCGAAAAATTTCTCATTACAGCCAAACAAAAAATTTATCGGCCCAGTCAGGTAAAAAAAAAAATTGTACCTTGCCAGATGAAAAAATTAAATATTCGACTCCAATGGGATTCGAAAACGGAACCTCTACATCCCAAAGCGAGTGCTCTACCACGTCGCTTTTAAGGCTTACTTGTACGACAAGGCAGTACAAACACACCTTAAACACATCCCGGCTATACCAGATGAAAGAATTTCTTCCTAACCAAGCTGAAAAAATTCTCATTACAGCCAAACGAAATATTTCTCACCCCAGTCAGGTTCCAAAAAATTCCTACCTGGTCAGATGAAAGAATTTCTTCCTAACAAAGCTGAAAATTTACTTATTATAGCCAAACGAAAAATTTCTCACCCCAGTCTGGTAAAAAAATTTCCTACCTAGCCAGATGAAAAAAATTCTTCCTAACTAAGCTGGAAACATTCTCATAACAGCCAAATGAAAAATTAATCACCCCAGTTAAGTAAAAAGAAATTCCTACCTGGCCAGATGAAAAATTAAACATTCGACTTCAAAAGGATTCGAACCCGGGACCTCTACATCCCAAAGCGAGTGCTCTACCACGTCGCTATTAAGGCTAACTCGTACGACAAGGCAGTACAAACACCTTATACACATCCCCGCTATACAAGATGAAAGAATTTCTTCCTAACCAAGCTGAAAAATTTCTCATTACAGCCAAACGAAAAATTTCTCACCCCAGTCAGGTAAAAAAAATAATTCCTACCTGGTCAGATGAAAGAATTTCTTCGTAACTAAGCTGAAAACTTTCTCATTATAGCCAAACGAAAAATTTCTCACCCCAGTCAGGTAAAAAAATTTCCTATCTGGCCA
Organism: Fragum whitleyi; assembly: GCA_948146395.1. Lineage (NCBI taxonomy): Eukaryota > Metazoa > Mollusca > Bivalvia > Cardiida > Cardiidae > Fragum > Fragum whitleyi. The sequence goes on from OX411547.1 coordinate 68,317,686, forward strand.
GATGAAAAAATTTCTTCCTAACCAAGCTGAAAAATTTCTCATTACAGCCAAACGAAAAATTTGTCACCCCAGTTAGGTAAAAAAAATATTCCTACCTGGCCAGATGAAAAGTTAGATATTAGACTCCGATGGGATTCGAACCCGGGACCTCTACATCCCAAAGCGAGTGCTCTGCCACGTTGCTATTAAGGCTAACTTGTACGATAAGGCAGTACAAACACACCTTATACACATCCCGGCTATACCAGATGAAAGAATTTCTTCCTAACCAAGCTGAAAATTTTCTCATTACAGCCAAACAAAAAATTTATCAACCCAGTCAGGTAAAAAAATTCCTACCTGGCCAGATGAAAAATTAAATATTCGACTCCAATGGGATTCGAAAACGGGACCTCTACATCCCAAAGCGAGTGCCCCACCACGTCGCTATTAAGGCTAACTTGTACGACAAGGCAGTACAAACACACCTTATACACATCCCGGCTATACCAATTGAAAGTATTTCTTCCTAACTAAGCTGAAAAATTTCTCATTACAACCAAACGAAAAATTTCTCACCCTAGTCAGGTAAAAAAAATCCTTCCTGGTCAGATGAAAGAATTTCTTCCTAACTAAGCTGAAAAATTTCTCATTACAGCCAAACAAAAAATGTCTCACCCTAGTCAGGTAAAAAAAAATTCCTACCTGGTCAGATGAAAGAATTTCTTCCTAACCAAGCTGAAAAATTTCTCATTACAGCCAAACGAAAAATTTTTCACGCCACTCAGGTAAAAAAAATTCCTACCTTGCCAGATGAAAAAATTTCTTCCTAACCAAACTGAAAAATTTCTCATTACAGCCAAACGAAAAATTTCTCACCCCAGTCAGGTATCAAAAAAAATCCTACCTGGTCAGATGAAAGAATTTCTTCCTAACTAAGCTGAAAATTTTCTCATTATAGCCAAACGAATAATTTCTCACCCCAGTCAATTAAAAAATTTCCTACCTAGCCAGATGAAAAAAATCCTTCCTAACCAAGCTGAAAACATTCTCATTACAGCCAAACGAAAAATTAATCACCCCAGTTAGGTAAAAAAAATTCCTACCTGGCCAGATGAAAAATTAAATATTAGACTCCAATGGGATTCGAACACGGGACCTCTACATCCCAAAGCGAGTGCTCTACCACGTCACTATTAAGGCTAACTCGTACGACAAGGCAGTACAAACATACCTTATACACATCCCGGCTATACCAGATGAAAGAATTTCTTCCTAACCAAGCTGAAAAATTTCTCATTACAGCCAAACGAAAAATTTCTCACCCCAGTCAGGTAAAAAAGAAATTCCTACCTGGTCAGATGAAAGAATTTCTTCCTAACTAAGCTGAAAAATTTCTCATTATAGCCAAACGAAAAATTTCTCACCCCAGTCATGTAAAAAAATTTCCTTTCTGGCCAGATGAAAAAAATTCTTCCTAACCAAGCTGGAAACATTCTCATTACAGCCAAACGAAAAATTAATCACCCCAGTTAAGAAAAAAAAATTCCTACCTGGCCAGATGATAAATTAAATATTAGACTCCAATGGGATTCGAACCCGGGACCTCTACATCCCAAAGCGAGTGGTGTACCACGTTGCTATTAAGGCTAACTTGTACGACAAGGCAGTACAAACACACCTTATATACATCCCGGCTATACCAGATGAAAGAATTTCTTCCTAACCAAGCTGAAAAATTTCTCATTACAGCCAAACGAAAAATTTCTCACCCCAGTCAGGTAAAAATATATTTCCTACCTGGTCAGATGAAAGAATTTCTTCCTAACTAAGCTGAAAAATTTCTCATTATAGCCAAACGAAAAATTTCTCACCCCAGTAAGGTAAAAAAATTTCCTACCTGTCCAGATGAAAAAATTTCTTCCTAACCAAGCCGAAAAATTTCTCATTACAGCCAAACAAAAAATTTATCAACCCAGTCAGGTAAAAAAATTCCTACCTGGCCAGATGAAAAATTAAATATTCGACTCCAATGGGATTCGAAAAAGGGACCTCTACATCCCAAAGCGAGTGCCCCACCACGTCGCTATTAAGGCTAACTTGTACGACAAGGCAGTAGAAACACACCTTATACACATCCCGGCTATACCAATTGAAAGTATTTCTTCCTAACTAAGCTGAAAAATTTCTCATTATAGCCAAACGAATAATTTCTCACCCCAGTCAATTAAAAAATTTCCTACCTAGCCAGATGAAAAAATCCTTCCTAACCAAGCTGAAAACATTCTCATTACGGCCAAACGAAAAATTAATCACCCCAGTTAGGTAAAAAAAATTCCTACCTGGCCAGATGAAAAATTAAATATTAGACTCCAATGGGATTCGAACACGGGACCTCTACATCCCAAAGCGAGTGCTCTACCACGTCACTATTAAGGCTAACTCGTACGACAAGGCAGTACAAACATACCTTATACACATCCCGGCTATACCAGATGAAAGAATTTCTTCCTAACCAAGCTGAAAAATTTCTCATTACAGCCAAACGAAAAATTTCTCACCCCAGTCAGGTAAAAAAGAAATTCCTACCTGGTCAGATGAAAGAATTTCTTCCTAACTAAGCTGAAAAAATTCTCATTATAGCCAAACGAAAAATTTCTCACCCCAGTCATGTAAAAAAATTTCCTACCTTGCCAGATGAAAAAAATTCTTCCTTACCAAGCTGGAAACATTCTCATTACAGCCAAACGAAAAATTAATCACCCCAGTTAAGAAAAAAAAATTCCTACCTGGCCAGATGATAAATTAAATATTAGACTCCAATGGGATTCGAACCCGGGACCTCTACATCCCAAAGCGAGTGGTGTACCACGTCGCTATTAAGGCTAACTTGTACGACAAGGCAGTAGAAACACACCTTATATACATCCCGGCTATACCAGATGAAAGAATTTCTTCCTAACCAAGCTGAAAAATTTCTCATTACAGCCAAACGAAAAATTTCTCACCCCAGTAAGGTAAAAATATATTTCCTACCTGGTCAGATGAAAGAATTTCTTCCTAACTAAGCTTAAAAATTTCTCATTATAGCCAAACGAAAAATTTCTCACCCCAGTCAGGTAAAAAAATTTCCTACCTGGCCAGATGAAAAAATTTCTTCCTAACCAAGCCGAAAAATTTCTCATTACAGCCAAACAAAAAATTTATCAACCCAGTCAGGTAAAAAAATTCCTACCTGGCCAGATGAAAAATTAAATATTCGACTCCGATGGGATTCGAAAACGGGACCTCTACATCCCAAAGCGAGTGCCCCACCACGTCGCTATTAAGGCTTACTTGTACGACAAGGCAGTAGAAACACACCTTATACACATCCCGGCTATACCAATTGAAAGTATTTCTTCCTAACTAAGCTGAAAAATTTCTCATTACAACCAAACGAAAAATTTCTCACCCTAGTCAGGTAAAAAAAATCCTTCCTGGTCAGATGAAAGAATTTCTTCCTAACTAAGCTGAAAAATTTCTCATTACAGCCAAACAAAAAATGTCTCACCCCAGTCAGGTAAAAAAAAATTCCTACCTGGTCAGATGAAAGAATTTCTTCCTAACCAAGCTGAAAAATTTCTCATTACAGCCAAACAAAAAATTTCTCACCCCACTCAGGTTAAAAAATTTCCTACCTTGCCAGATGAAAAAATTTCTTCCTAACCAAACTGAAAAATTTCTCATTACAGCCAAACGAAAAATTTCTCACCCCAGTCAGGTATCAAAAAAATTCCTACCTGGTCAGATGAAAGAATTTCTTCCTAACTAAGCTGAAAATTTTCTCATTATAGCCAAACGATCAATTTGTCACCCCAGTCAGTTAAAAAATTTCCTACCTAGCCAGATGAAAAAAATCCTTCCTAACCAAGCTGAAAACATTCTCATTACAGCCAAACGAAAAATTTCTCACCCCAGTTAGGTAAAAAGAAATTCCTACCTGGCCAGATGAAAAATTAAATATTCGACTTCAATGGGATTCGAACCCGGGACCTCTACATCCCAAAGCGAGTACTCTACCACGTCGCTATTAAGGCTAACTCGTACGACAAGGCAGTACAAACACCTTATACACATCCCCGCTATACCATATGAAAGAATTTCTTCCTAACCAAGCTGAAAAATTTCTCATTACAGCCAAACGAAAAATTTCTCACCCCAGTCAGGTAAAAAAATAATTCCTACCTGGTCAGATGAAAGAATTTCTTCTTAACTAAGCTGAAAAATTTCTCATTATAGCCAAACGAAAAATTTCTCACCCCAGTCAGGTAAAAAAATTTCCTACCTGGCCAGATGAAAGAATTTCTTCCTAACTAAGCTGAAAAATTTCTCATTACAGCCAAACGAAAAATTTCTAACCCCAGTCAGGTAAAAAAAAATTTCTACCTGGCCAGATGAAAAATTAAATTTTCGACTCCAATGGGATTCGAACCCGTGACCTTTACATCCAAAAGCCAGTGCTCTACCACGTCGCTATTAAGGCTAACTTGTACGATAAGGCAGTACAAACACACCTTATACACATCCCGGCTATACCAGATGAAAGAATTTCTTCCTAACCAAGCTGAAAATTTCTCATTACAGCCGAACGAAAAATTTCTCACCCTAGTCAGGTTAAAAAAAATCCTACCTGGTCAGATGAAAGAATTTCTTCCTAACTTAGCTGAAAAATTTCTCATCATAGCCAAACGAAAAATTTCTCACCCCAGTCAGCCTAAAAAAATGCCTACCTGGTCATATGAAAGAATTTCTTCCTAACTTAGCTGAAAAATTTCTCATCATAGCCAAACGAAAAATTTCTCACCCCAGTCAGGTAAAAAAAAATCCTACCTGTCCAGATGAAATAATTTCTTCCTAACCAAGCCGAAAATTTCTCATTAAATCAAACGAAAAATTAAACACCCCAGTCAGGTAAAAAAAAATCCTACCTGCCCAGATGAAAAATTAAATATTCGACTCCAATGGGATTCGAACCCGAGACCTCTACATCCCAAAGCGAGTGCTCTACCACGTCGATATTTAGGCTAACTTGTACGACAAGGCAGTAGAAAACACCTTATACACATCCCGGCTATACCAGGTGAAAAAATATCTTCCTAACTAAGCTGAAAAATTTCTCATTACAGCCAAACGAAAAATTTCTCACCCTAGTCAGGTAAAAAAAAAATCCTACCTGGTCAGATGAAATAATTTCTTCCTAACTAAGCTGAAAAATTTCTCATTTCATCAAAACGAAAAAATTTCTCACCCCAGTCAGGTAAAATAAAAATTCCTACCTGGTCAGATGAAAGAATTTCTTCCTAACCAAGCTGAAAAATTTTTATTACAGCCAAACGAAAAATTTCTCACCCCAGTCAGGTAAAAAAAAATTCCTACCTGGTCAGATGAAAGAATTTCTTCCTAACCAAGCTGAAAAATTACTCATTACAGCCAAACGAAAAATTTCTCACCCCACTCAGGTAAAATTAAATTTCCTACCTTGCCAGATGAAAAAATTTCTTCCTAACCAAGCTGAAAAATTTCTCATTACAGCCAAACGAAAAATTTCTCACCCCAGTCAGGTACCAAAAAAATTTCCTACCTGGTCAGATGAAAGAATTCCTTCCTAACTAAGCTGAAAATTTTCTCATTATAGCCAAACGAAAAATTTCTCACCCGAGTATGGTACCAAATAAATTCCTACCTGGTCAGATGAAAGAATTTCTTCCTAACTAAGCTGAAAAATTTCTCATTATGACCAAACGAAAAATTTCTCACCCCAGTCAGGTAAAAGAATTTCCTACCTAGCCAGATGAAAAAAATTCTTCCTAACCAAGCTGGAAACATTCTCATTACAGCCAAACGAAAAATTTCTCACCCCAGTTAAGTAAAAAAAAATTACCTCCTTGCCAGATGATAAATTAAATATTAGACTCCAATGGGATTCGAACCCGGGACCTCTACATCCCAAAGCGAGTGCTCTACCACGTCGCTATTAAGGCTAACTTGTACGACAAGGCAGTACAAACACACCTTATATACATCCCGGCTATACCAGATGAAAGAATTTCATCCTAACCAAGCTGAAAAATTTCTCATTACAGCCAAACGAAAAATTTCTCACCCCAGTCAGGTAAAAAAATAATTCCTACCTGGTCAGATGAAAGAATTTCTTCTTAACTAAGCTAAAAAATTTCTCATTATAGCCAAACGAAAAATGTCTCACCCCAGTCAGGTAAAAAAATTTCCTACCTTGCCAGATGAAAAAATTTCTTCCTAACCAAGCTGAAAAATTTCTCATTACAGCCAAACGAAAAATTTCTCACCCCAGTCAGGTAAAAAAAAATCCTACCTGGTCAGATGAAAGAATTTCTTCCTAACTAAGCTGAAAAATTTCTCATTATAGCCAAACGAAAAATTTCTCACCCCAGTCAGGTAGAAAAATTTCCTACCTGGCCAGATGAAAAAATTTCTTCCTAACCAAGCCGAAAAATTTCTCATTACAGCCAAACAAAAAATTTATCGGCCCAGTCAGGTAAAAAAAAAAATTGTACCTTGCCAGATGAAAAAATTAAATATTCGACTCCAATGGGATTCGAAAACGGAACCTCTACATCCCAAAGCGAGTGCTCTACCACGTCGCTTTTAAGGCTTACTTGTACGACAAGGCAGTACAAACACACCTTAAACACATCCCGGCTATACCAGATGAAAGAATTTCTTCCTAACCAAGCTGAAAAAATTCTCATTACAGCCAAACGAAATATTTCTCACCCCAGTCAGGTTCCAAAAAATTCCTACCTGGTCAGATGAAAGAATTTCTTCCTAACAAAGCTGAAAATTTACTTATTATAGCCAAACGAAAAATTTCTCACCCCAGTCTGGTAAAAAAATTTCCTACCTAGCCAGATGAAAAAAATTCTTCCTAACTAAGCTGGAAACATTCTCATAACAGCCAAATGAAAAATTAATCACCCCAGTTAAGTAAAAAAAAATTCCCTCCTGGCCAGATGATAAATTAAATATTAGACTCCAATGGGATTCGAACCCGGGACCTCTACATCCCAAAGCGAGTGCTCTACCACGTCGCTATTTAGGCTAACTTGTACGACAAGGCAGTACAAACACACCTTATATACATCCCGGCTATACCAGATGAAAGAATTTCTTCCGAACCAAGCTGAAAAATTTCTCATTACAGCCAAACGAAAAATTTCTCACCCCAGTCAGGTAAATATATATTTTCGACCTGGTCAGATGAAAGAATTTCTTCCTAACTAACCTGAAAAATTTCTCATTATAGCCAAACGAAAAATTTCTCATCCCAGTCAGGTAAAAAAATAATTCCTACCTGGTCAGATGAAAGAATTTCTTCTTAACTAAGCTGAAAAATTTCTCATTATAGCCAAATGAAAAATTTCTCACCCCAGTCAGGTAAAAAAAAATTTTCTATCTGGTCAGATGAAAGAATTTCTTCCTAACCAAGCTGAAAAATTTCTCATTATAGCCAAACGAAAAATTTCTCACCCCAGTCAGGTAAAAAAAATTCCTACCTTGCCAGATGAAAAAAATTCTTCCATTACCAAGCTGAAAAATTTCTCATTACAGCCAAACGAAAAATTTCTCACCCCAGTCAGGTAAAAAAAAAATCCTACCTGGTCAGATGAAAGAATTTCTTCCTAACTAAGCTGTAAAATTTCTCATTATAGCTTAACGAAAAATTTCTCACCCCAGTCAGCTAAAAAAATTACCTACCTGGCCAGATGAAAAAATTTCTTCCTAACCAAGCCGAAAAATTTCTCATTACAGCCAAACAAAAAATTTATCACCCCAGTCAGGTAAAAAAAATTCCTACCTGGCCAGATGAAAAATTAAATATTCGACTCCAATGGGATTCGAAAACGGGACCTCTACATCCCAAAGCGAGTGCTCTTCTACGTCGCTATTAAGGCTAACTTGTACGACAAGGCAGTACAAACACACCTTAAACACATCCCGGCTATACCAGATGATACAATTTCTTCCTAACCAAGCTGAAAAATTTCTCATTACAGCCAAACGAAAAATTTCTCACCCCAGTCAGGTAATAAAAAAAATCCTACCTGGTCAGATGAAAGAATTTCTTCCTAACCAAGCTGAAAAATTTCTCATTACAGCCAAACGAAAAATGTCTCACCCCAGTCAGGTAAAAAAAAATTCCTACCTGGTCAGATGAAAGAATTTCTTCCTAACTAAGCTGAAAATTTTCTCATAACAGCCAAACGAAAAATTTCTCACCCCAGTCAGGTATAAAAATTTCCTACATGGCCAGATGAAAACAATTCTTCCTAACCAAGCTGAAAACATTCTCATTACAGCCAAACGAAAAATTTCTCACCTCAGTCAGGTAAAAAAAATTCCTACCTTGCCAGAAGAAAAAAATCAAATGTTTGACTCCAATGGGATTTGAACCCGGGACCTCTACATCAAAAAGCGAGTGCTCAACCACTTCGCTTTTAAGGCTAACTTGTACGACAAGGCAGTACAAACACACCTTTTACACATCCCAGCTACACCAGATGAAAGAATTTCTTCCTAACCAAGCTGAAAAATTTCTCATTACAGCCAAACGAAAAAATTGTCACCCTAGTCAGGTAAAAAAAAAATAAAAAAAAAATCCTACCTGGTCAGATAAAAGAATTTCTTCCGAACCAAGCTGAAAAATTTCTCATTACAGCAAAACGAAAAATTCCTCACCCCAGTCAGGTAAAAAAAAAAATCCTACCTGGTCAGATGAAAGAATTTCTTCCTAACTAAGCTGTAAAATTTCTCATTATAGCTTAACGAAAAATTTCTCACCCCAGTCAGCTAAAAAAATTACCTACCTGGCCAGATGAAAAAATTTCTTCCTAACCAAGCTGAAAAATTGCTCATTACAGCCAAACGAAAAATTTCTTACCCCAGTCAGGTAAAAAAAAAAAAAAAATCCTTCCTGGCCAGATGAAAAATCAAATATTCGACTCCAATGGGATTCGAACCCGTGACCTCTACATCCCAAAGCGAGTGCTCTACACCGTCGCTATTTAGGCTAACCTGAACGACAAGGCAGTAAAAACACACCTTATACACATCCCGGCTATACCAGATGAAAGAATTTCTTCCTAACCAAGCTGAAAAATTTCTCATTACAGCCAAACGAAAAATTTCTCAACCCAGTCAGGCAACAAAAATTTTCCTACCTGGTCAGATGAAAGAATTTCTTCCTAACCAAGCTAAAAAATTTCTCATTATAGCCAAACGAAAAATTTCTAACCCCAGTCAGGTAAAACAAATTCCTACCTGGCCAGATGAAAAAAATTCTTCCTAACCAAGCTGAAAAATTTCTCATTACAGCCAAACGAAAAAATTTCTCACCCCAGTCAGGTAAAAAAAAATTCCTACATGGCCAGATGAAAAATTAAATATTCGACTCCAATGGGATTCGAAATCCGGGACCTCTACATCCCAAATCGAGTGCTCTACCACGTCGCTATTAAGGCTAACTTGTACGACAAGGCAGTAAAAACACAACTTATACACATCCCGGCTATACCAGATAAAAGAATTTTTTCCTAACCAAGCAGAAAAATTTCACATTATAGCCAAACGAAAAATTTCTCACCCCAGTCAGGTAACAAAATTTCCTACCTGGCCAGATGAAAGAATTTCTTCCTAACCAAGCTGAAAAATTTCTCATTACAGCCAAACGAAAAATTTCTCACCCCAGTCAGGTAAAAAAAAATCCTACCTGGCCAGATGGAAAATTAAATATTCGAGTCCAATGGGATTCGAACCCGGGACCTCTACATCCTAAAGCGAGTGCTCTACCACGTCGCTGTTAAGGCTAACTTGTACGACAAGGCAGTACAAACATACTTTATACACATCCCGGCTATACCAGATGAAAGAATTTCTTCCTAACCAAGCTGAAAATTTTTTCATTACAGCCTAACGAAAAATTTCTCACCCCAGTCAGGTAAAAAAATTTCTATCTGGCCAGATGAAAAAATTTCTTCCTAACCAAGCTGAAAAATTTCTCATTACAGCCAAACGAACAATTTCTCACCCCAGTCAGGTAAAAAAAAATTCCTACCTGGTCAGATGAAAGAATTTCTTCCTAACCAAGCTGAAAAATTTCTCCTACCTGGCCAAATGAAAAGATTTCTTCCTTACAAAGCTGAAAAATTTCTCATTACAGCCAAATGAAAAATTTCTCACCCTAGTCAGGTAAAAAAAAATCCTACCTGGTCAGATGAAAGAATTTCTTCCTAACCAAGGTGAAAATTTCTCATTACAGCCAAACGAAAAATTTCTCAGCCCAGTGAGATAAAAAAAATCCTACCTGGTCAGATGAAATAATTTCTTCCTAACTAAGCTGAAAAATTTCTCATTACAGCCAAACGAAAATTTCTCACCCCAGTCAGGTAAAAAAAAATTCCTACCTGGTAAGATGAAAGAATTTCTTCCTAACCAAGCTGAAAAATTTCTCATTATAGCCAAACGAAAAATTTCTCACCCCAGTCAGGTAAAAAAAAAATTCCTACCTAGTCAGATAAAAAAATTTCTTCCGAACCAAGCTGAAAAACTTCTCATTTCAGCCTTACGAAAAATTTCTCGGCCAAGTCAGGTAAAAAAAAAATTCCTACCTGGTCAGATGAAAAGAAATTTTTCCTAACCAAGCTGAAAAAATTCTCATTTTAGCCAAACGAAAAATTTCTCAACCCAGTCAGGTTAAAAAAAAATTCCTACCTGGCAAGATAAAAAAATTTCTTCCTAACCAAGCTGAAAAATTTCTCATTACAGCAAAACGAAATATTTCTCACCCCAGTCAGGTAAAAAAAAATCCTACCTGGCCAGATGAAAAATTAAATATTCGACTCGAATAGGATTCGAACCTGGGACGTCTACATCCCAAAGCGAGTGCTCTACCACGTCGCTATTAAGGCTAACTTGTACAACAAGGCAGTACAAACACACCTTATACACATCCCGGCTATACCCGATGAAAGAATTTCTTCCTTACCAAGCTAAAAAATTCTCATTACAGCCAAACGAAAACTTTCTCACCCCAGTCAGGTAAAAAAAATTCCTACGTCGTCAGATGAAAGAATTTCTTCCTAACAAAGCTGAAAAATTTCTCATTACAGCCAAACGAAAAATTTCTCCCCCCAGTCAGGTAAAAAAATGTCCTACCTGGCCAGATGAAAAAATTTCTTCCTAACCAAGCTGAAAAATTTCTCATTACAGCCAAACGAAAAATTTCTCACCCCAGTCAGGTAAAAAAATTTCCTACCTGGCCAGATGAAAAATTAATATTCGACTCCATTGGGATTCGAACCCGGGACCTCTACATCCCAAAGCAAGTGCTCTACCACATCGCTATTAAGGCTAACTTGTACGACAAGGCAGTACAAACACACCTTATACACATCCCGGCTATACAAGATGAAAGAATTTCTTCCTAACCAAGCTGAAAAAATTTCTTATTACAGCCAAACGAAAAACATCTCACAATAGTCTGGTTAAAAAAATTTCCTACCTGGTCAGATGAAAGAATTTTTTCCTAACCAAGCTGAAAAATTTCTCATTATAGCCCAACGAAAAAGTTCTCACCCCAGTCAGGTTAAAAAATTTCCTTCCTGGCCAGATGAAAAAATTTCTTCCTAACCAAGCTGAAAAATTTCTCATTACAGCAAAACGAAAAATTTCTCACCCCAGTCAGGTAAAAAAAAATCCTACCTGGCCAGATGAAAAATTAAATATTCGACTCGAATAGGATTCGAACCCGGGACGTCTACATCCAAAAGCGAATGCTCTACCACGTCGCTATTAAGGCTAACTTGTACAACAAGGCAGTACAAACACACCTTATACACATCCCGGCTATACCTGATGAAAGAATTTCTTCCTTACCAAGCTAAAAATTTCTCATTACAGCCAAACGAAAAATTTCTCACCCAAGTCAGGTAAAAAAAAAATCCTACCTGGTCAGATGAAAGAATTTCTTCCTAACAAAGCTGAAAAATTTCTCATTACAGCCAAACGAAAAATTTCTCACCCCAGTGAGGTAAAAAAATGTCCTACCTGGCCAGATGAAAAAAATTCTTCCTAACCAAGCTGAAAAATTTCTCATTACAGCCAAACGAAAAATTTCTCACCCCTGTCAGGGAAAAAAATCCTATCTGGCCGGATGAAAAATTAAATATTCGACTCCAATGGGATTCGAACCCGGGACCTCTACATCAAAAAGCGAGTGCTCAACCACGTCGCTATTTAGGCTAACTTGTACGACAAGGCAGTACAAACACACCTTATACACATCCCGGCTATACCAGATGAAAGAATTTCTTTCTAACCAAGCTGAAAAATTTCTCATTACAACCAAACGAAAAATTTCTCACCCTAGTCAGAAAAAAAATCCTACCTGGTCAGATGAAAGAATTTCTTCCTAACCAAGCTGAAAAATTTCTCATTACTGCCAAACGAAAAATTTCTCACCCCTGTCAGGTAAAAAAAAATTTCCTACCTGGTCAGATGAAAGAATTTCTTCCTAACCAAACTGAAAAATTTCTCATTATAGCCAAATGAAAAATTTCTCACCCCAGTCTGGTAAAAAAAAAAATCCTACCTGGCCAGGTGAAAAAAATTCTTTCTAACCAAGCTGAAAAATTTCTCATTACAGCCAAACGAAAAATTTCTCACCCCAGTCAGGTAAAAAAAATTTCCTAACTGGCCAGATGAAAAATTAAATATTCGACTCCAATAGGATTCGAACCCGGGACCTCTACATCCCAAAGCGAGTGCTCTACCACGTCCCTATTAAGGCTAACTTTTACAACAAGGCAGTACAAACACACCTTATACACATCCCGGCTTTACCAGATGAAAGAATTTCTTCAAAACCAAGCTAAAAAATTTCTCATTACAGTTAAACGAAAAAATTCTTACCCCAGTCAGGTAAAAAAATTTCCTACCTGGCCAGATGAAAAAATTTCTTCCTAACCAAGCTGAAAAATTTCTCATTACAGCCAAACGAAAAATTTCTCACCCCAGTCAGGTAAAAAAAATTCCTACCTGGCCAGATGAAAAATTAAATATTCGACTCCAGTGGTACTCGAACCCGGGACCTATACATCCCAAAGCGAGTGCTCTACCACGTCGCTATTAAGGCTATCTTGTACGACAAGGCAGTACAAACACACCTTATACACATCCCGGCTATACCAGATGAAGGAATTTCTTCATAACCAAGCTGAAAAATTTCTCATTACAGCCAAACGAAAAATTTCTCACCCCAGTCAGTTAAAATAAAAAATTCCTACCTGGCCAGATGAAAAATTAAATATTCGACTCCAATGGGATTCGAACCCGGTACCTCTACATCCCAAAGCGAGTGCTCTACCACGTCGCTATTAAGGCCTACTTGTACGTCAAGCAGTACAAACACACCTTATACACATCCCGGCTATACCAGATGAAAGAATTTCTTCCTAACCAAGCTTAAAAATTTCTCACCCCAGTCAGGTAAAATAAATTCCTACCTGGTCAGATGAAAGAATTTCTTCCTAACCAAACTGAAAAATTTCTCATTATAGCCAAACGAAAACTTCTCACCCCAGTCAGGTAAAAAAAAATTCCTACCTGGCCAGATGAAAAAAAATTCTTCCTAGCCAAGCTGAAAAATTTCTCATTACAGCCAAACGAAAAAATTCTTACCCCAGTCAGGTAAAAAAATTTCCTACCTGGCCAGATGAAAAAATTTCTTCCTAACCAAGCTGAAAAATTTCTCATTACAGCCAAACAAAAAATTTCTCACCCCAGTCAGGTAAAAAAAAATTCTACCTGGCCAGATGAAAAATTAAATATTCGACTCCAATGGTACTCGAACCCGGGACCTCTACATCCCAAAGCGAGTTCTCTACCACGTCGCTATTAAGGCTAACTTGTACGACAAGGCAGTACAAACACACCTTATACACATCCCGGCTATACCAGATGAAAGAATTTCTTCCTAACCAAGCTGGAAAAATTTCTCATTACAGCCAAACGAAAAATTTCTCACCCTAGTCAGGTAAAAAAAAATCTCACCTGGTCAGATGAAAGAATTTCTTCCTAACCAAGCTGAAAAATTTCTCATTACAGCCAAACGAAAAATTTCTCACCCCAGACAGTTAAAAAAAAATTCCTACCTGGTCAGATGAAAGAATTTCTTCCTAACTCAGCTGAAAAATTTCTCATGATAGCCAAATGAAAAATTTCTCACCCCAGTCAGGTAAAAAAATTTCCTACCTGGCTTGATGAAAAATTTTTTTCTTAACCAAGCTGAAAAATTTCTTATTACAGCCAAACGAAAAATTTCTTACCCCCAGTCACGTAAAAAAATTTTCCTACCTGGCCAGATGAAAAAATAAATATTCGACTCCAATGGGATTCGAACCCGGGACCTCTACATCCCAAAGCGAGTGCTCTACCACTTCGCTATTAAGGCTAACTTGTACGACAAGGCAGTACAAACACACCTTATACACATCCCGGCTATACCAGATGAAAGAATTTCTTCCTAACCAAGCTGAAAAATTTCTCATTACAGCCAAACGAAAAATTTCTCACCCTAGTCAGGTTTAAAAAAAAATCCTACCTTGTCAGATGAAAGAATTTCTTCCTAACCAAGCTGAAAAAATTTCTCATTACAGCCAAACGAAAATTTCTCACCCCAGTCAGGTTAAAAAAAAAAAATTCCTACCTGGCCAGATGAAAAAAATTTCTTCCTTACCAAGCTGAAAAATTTCTTATTACAGCCAAACGAAAAATTTCTTACCCCAGTCAGGTAAAAAAAAATTCCTACCTGGCCAGATGAAAAAATGAATATTCGACTCCAATTGGATTCGAACCCGGGACCTCTACATCCCAAAGCGAGTGCTCTACCACGTCGCTATTAAGGCTAACTTGTACGACAAGGCAGTACAAACACACCTTATACTCATCCCAGCTATACCAGATGAAAGAATTTCTTCCTTACCAAGCTGAAAAATTTCTCATTACAGCCAAACGAAAAATTTCTCACCCCAGTCAGGTAAAAAAAAAATTCCTACCTTGTCAGATGAAAGAATTTCTTCCCAACCAAGCTGAAAAATTTCTCATTACAGCCAAACGAAAAATTTCTCACCCCAGTCAGGTTAAAAAAATATTCCTACCTGGTCAGATGAAAGAATTTCTTCCTAACTAAGCTGAAAAATTTCTCATTATAGCCAAACGAAAAAATTCTGACCCCAGTCAGGTAAAAAAAAAATTCCTACCTGGCCAGATGAATAAATTTCTTCTTAACCAAGCTGAAAAAATTCTCATTACAGCCAAACGAAAAATTTCTCACCCCAGTCAGGTAAAATAAAAAATTCCTACCTGGCCAGATGAAAAATTTAATATTCGACTCCAATGGCATTCGAACCCGGTACCTCTACATCCCAAAGCGAGTGCTCTACCACGTCGCTATTAAGGCCATCTTGTACGTCAAGCAGTACAAACACACCTTATACACATCCCAGCTATACCAGATGAAAGAATTTCTTCCTAACCAAGCTTAAAAATTTCTCACCCCAGTCAGGTAAAAAAAATTCCTACCTGGCCAGATGAAAAAAATTCTTCCTAACCAAGCTGAAAATATTCTCATTACAGCCAAACGAAAAATTTCTCACCCTAGTCAGGTAAAAAAAAATTCCCACCTGGTCAGATGAAAGAATTTCTTCCTAACTAAGCTGTAAAATTTCTCATTATAGCCAAACGAAAAATTTCTCATCCCAGTTAGGTAAAAAAATTATTCCTACCTGGTCAGATGAAAGAATTTCTTCCTTACTAAGCTGAAAAATTTCTCATTATAGCCAAACGAAAAAATTCTGACCCCAGTCGTGTAAAAAAAATTTCCTACCTGGCCATATGAAAAAATTTCTTCTTAACCAAGCTGAAAAAATTCTCTTTACAGCCAAACGAAAAATTTCTCATCCCAGTCAGTAAAAAAAAAATTCCTACCTGGCCAGATGAAAAATTAAATATTCGACTTCAATGGGATTCGAACCCGGGACCTCTACATCCCAAAGCGAGTGCTCTACCACGTCGCTATTAAGGCTAACTCGTACGACAAGGCAGTACAAACACACCTTATACACATCCCGGCTATACCAGATGAAAGAATTTCTTCCTAACCAAGCTGAAAAATTTCTCATTACAGCCAAACGAAAAATTTCTCACCCTAGTCAGGTAAAAAAAAATCTCACCTGGTCAGATGAAAGAATTTCTTCCTAACCAAGCTGAAAAATTTCTCATTACAGCCAAACGAAAAATTTCTCACCCCAGTCAGGTAAAAAAAAAATTCCTACCTGGTCAGATGAAAGAATTTCTTCCTAACTCAGCTGAAAAATTTCTCATGATAGCCAAATGAAAAATTTCTCACCCCAGTCAGGTAAAAAAATTTCCTACCTTGCCAGATGAAAAAATTCTTCCTTACCAAGCTGAAAAATTTCTTATTACAGCCAAACGAAAAATTTCTCACCCCAGTCAGGTAAAAAAATTTACTACCTGGCCAGATGAAAAAATTTCTTCCTAACTAAGCTGAAAAATTTCTCATTACAGCCTAACGAAATATTTCTCACCCCAGTCAGGTTAAAAAATTTCCTTCCTGGCCAGATGAAAATATTTCTTCCTAACCAAGCTGAAAAATTTCTCATAACAGCCAAACGAAAATTTTCTCACCCCAGTCAGTTAAAAAAAATTACTACCTGGCCAGATGAAAAAAATTCTTCCTAACCCAGCTGAAAAATTTCTCATTACAGCCAAACGAAAAATTTCTCACCCCAGTCAGGTAAAAAAAAATTCCTACCTGGTCAGATGAAAGAATTTCTTCCTAACCAAGCTGAAAAATTCTCATTACAGCCAAACGAAAAATTTCTCACCCCGATCAGGTAAAAAAAAAAACCTACCCGGCCAGATGAAAAATTAAATATTCGACTTCAATGGGATTCAAACCCAGGACCTCTACATCCCAGAGCGAGTGCTCTACCACGTCGCTATTAAGGCTAACTTGTACGACAAGGCAGTAAAAACACACCTTATACACATCCTGGCTATACCAGATGAAACAATTTCTTCCTAACCAAGCTGAAAAATTTCACATTACAGCCAAACGAAAAATTTCTCAACCTAGTCAGGTAAAAAAAAAAATCCTACCTGGTCAGATGAAGGAATTTCTTCCTAACCAAGCTTAAAAATTTCTCATTACAGCCAAACGAAAAATTTCTCACCCTAGTCAGGTAAAAAAATTTCCTACCTGGCCAGATGAAAGAATTTCTTCCTAACCAAGCTGAAAAATTTCTCATTACAGCCAAACGAAAAATGTCTCACCCAAGTCAGGTAAAAAAAATTCCTTCCTGGCCAGATGAAAGAATTTCTCACTAACCAAGCTGAAAAATTTCTCATTACAGCCACACGAAAAATTTCTCACCCCAGTCAGGTAAAAAAAAATCCTACCTGGCTAGATGAAAAATTAAATATTCGACTACAATGGGATTCGAACCCGGGACCTCTTCATCCAAAAAACGAGTGCTCTACCATGTCGCTATTTAGGCTAATTTGTACGACAAGGCAGTACAAACACACCTTATACACATCCCGGCTATACCAGATGAAAGAATTTCTTCCTAACCAAGCTGAAAAATTTCTCATTATAGCCAAACGAAAAATTTCTCACCCAAGTCAGGTAAAAAAAATCCTACCTGGTCAGATGAAAGAATTTCTTCCTAACCAAGCTGAAAAATTTCTCATTATAGCCAAACGAAAAATTTCTCACCCCAGTCAGGTAAAAAAAATCCTACCCGGCCAGATGAAAAATTAAATATTCGACTTCAATGGGATTCAAACCCGGGACCTCTACATCCCAGAGCGAGTGCTCTACCACGTCGCTATTAAGGCTAACTTGTACGACAAGGCAGTAAAAACACACCTTATACACATCCTGGCTATACCAGATGAAAGAATTTCTTCCTAACCAAGCTGAAAAATTTCTCATTACAGCCAAACGAAAAATTTCTCAACCTAGTCAGGTAAAAAAAATCCTACCTGGTCAGATGAAGAAATTTCTTCCTAACCAAGCTGAAAAATTTCTCATTACAGCCAAACGAAAAATTTCTCACCCCAGTCAGGTAAAAAAAAATCCTACCTGGTCAGATGAAAGAATTTCTTCCTAACTAAGCTGAAAAATTTCTCATGATAGCCAAATGAAAAATTTCTCACCCCAGTCAGGTAAAAAAATTTCCTACCTGGCCAGATGAAAAAATTCTTCCTTACCAAGCTGAAAAATTTCTTATTACAGCCAAACGAAAAATTTCTCACCCCAGTGAGGTAAAAAAATTTACTACCTGGCCAGATGAAAAAATTTCTTCCTAACTAAGCTGAAAAATTTCTCATTACAGCCTAACGAAAAATTTCTCACCCCAGTCAGGTTAAAAAATTTCATTCCTGGCCAGATGAAGATATTTCTTCCTAACCAAGCTGAAAAATTTCTCATAACAGCCAAACGAAAAATTTCTCACCCCACTCAGGTAAAAAAATTTACTACCTGGCCAGATGAAAAAATTTCTTCCTAACCAAGCTGAAAAATTTCTCATTACAGCCAAACGAAAAATTTCTCACCCCAGTCAGGTAAAAAAAAAATTCCTACCTGGTCAGATGAAAGAATTTCTTCCTAACCAAGCTGAAAAATTCTCATTACAGCCAAACGAAAAATTTCTCACCCCGATCAGGTAAAAAAAAAATCCTACCCGGCCAGATGAAAAATTAAATATTCGACTTCAATGGGATTCAAACCCGGGACCTCTACATCCCAGAGCGAGTGCTCTACCACGTCGCTATTAAGGCTAACTTGTACGACAAGGCAGTAAAAACACACCTTATACACATCCTGGCTATACCAGATGAAAGAATTTCTTCCTAACCAAGCTGAAAAATTTCTCATTACAGCCAAACGAAAAATTTCTCAACCTAGTCAGGTAAAAAAAAATCCTACCTGGTCAGATGAAGGAATTTCTTCCTAACCAAGCTGAAAAATTTCTCATTACAGCCAAACGAAAAATTTCTCACCCTAGTCAGGTAAAAAAATTTCCTACCTGGCCAGATGAAAGAATTTCTTCCTAACCAAGCTGAAAAATTTCTCATTACAGCCAAACGAAAAATGTCTCACCCCAGTCAGGTAAAAAAAATCCTACCTGGTCAGATGAAAGAATTTCTTCCTAACCAAGCTGAAAAATTTCTCATTACAGCCAAACGAAAAATTTCTCACCCAAGTCAGGTAAAAAAAATTTCCTTCCTGGCCAGATGAAAGAATTTCTCACTAACCAAGCTGAAAAATTTCTCATTACAGCCACACGAAAAATTTCTCACCCCAGTCAGGTAAAAAATAATCCTACCTGGCTAGATGAAAAATTTAATATTCGACTACAATGGGATTCGAACCCGGGACCTCTACATCCAAAAAACGAGTGCTCTACCATGTCGCTATTTAGGCTAATTTGTACGACAAGGCAGTACAAACACACCTTATACACATCCAGGCTATACCAGATGAAAGAATTTCTTCCTAACCAAGCTGAAAAATTTCTCATTATAGCCAAACGAAAAATTTCTCACCCCAGTCAGGTAAAAAAAAATCCTACCTGGTCAGATGAAAGAATTTCTTCCTAACCAAGCTGAAAAATTTCTCATTATAGCCAAACGAAAAATTTCTCACCCCAGTCAGGTAAAAAAAATCCTACCCGGCCAGATGAAAAATTAAATATTCGACTTCAATGGGATTCAAACCCGGGACCTCTACATCCCAGAGCGAGTGCTCTACCACGTCGCTATTAAGGCTAACTTGTACGACAAGGCAGTAAAAACACACCTTATACACATCCTGGCTATACCAGATGAAAGAATTTCTTCCTAACCAAGCTGAAAAATTTCTCATTACAGCCAAACGAAAAATGTCTCACCCCAGTCAGGTAAAAAAAAATTCCTACCTGGTCAGATGAAAGAATTTCTTCCTAACCAAGCTGAAAAATTTCTCATTACAGCCAAACGAAAAAATTCTCACCCTAGTCAGGTAAAAAAAAAATTCCTACCTGGTCAGATGAAAGAATTTCTTCCCAACCAAGCTGAAAAATTTCTCATTACAGCCAAACGAAAAATTTCTCACCCCAGTCAGGTAAAATAAAAATTCCTACCTTGCCTGATGAAAAATTAAATATTCGACTCCAATAGGATTCGAAACCAGGACCTCTTCATCCCAAAGCGAGTGCTCTACCACGTCGCTATTAAGGCTTACTTGTACGACAAGGCAGTACACACACGCCTTCTACACATCCCGGCTATACTAGATAAAAGAATTTCTTCCTAACCAAGCTTAAAAATTTCTCATTACAGCCAAACGAAAAATTTCTCACCCTACTCAGGTAAAAAAATTTCCTACCTGGCCAGATGAAAGAATTTCTTCCTAACCAAGCTGAAAAATTTCTCATTACAGCCAAACGAAAAATGTCTCACCCCAGTCAGGTAAAAAAAAATCCTACCTGGTCTGATGAAAGAATTTCTTCCTAACCAAGCTGAAAAATTTTTCATTACAGCCAAACGAAAAATTTCTCACCCAAGTCAGGTAAAAAAAATTTCCTTCCTGGCCAGATGAAAGAATTTCTCACTAACCAAGCTGAAAAATTTCTCATTACAGCCACACGAAAAATTTCTCACCCCAGTCAGGTAAAAAAAAAATCCTACCTGGCTAGATGAAAATTAAATATTCGACTCGAATGGGATTCGATCCCGGGACCTCTACATCCAAAAAACGAGTGCTCTACCATGTCGCTATTTAGGCTAATTTTTACGACAAGGCAGTACAAACACACCTTATACACATCCCAGCTATACCAGATGAAAGAATTTCTTCCTAACCAAGCTGAAATATTTCTCATTATAGCCAAACGAAAAATTTCTCACCCCAGTCAGGTAAAAAAAATCCTACCTGGTCAGATGAAAGAATTTCTTCCTAACCAAGCCGAAAAATTTCTCATTATAGCCAAACGAAAAATTTCTCACCCCAGTCAGGTAAAAAAAATTCTACCTGGCCAGATGAAAAAATTTCTTTCTGACCAAGCTGAAAAAATACTCATTACAGCCAAACGAAAAATTTCTCAACCCAGTCAGGTAAAAGAAAATTCCTACCTGGCCAGATGAAAAATTAAATATTCGACTCCAATGGGTTTCAAACCCGGGACCTCTACATCCCAAAGCGAGTGCTATACCACGTCGCTATTAAGGCTAACCTGTACGAAAAGGCAGTACAAACACACCTTATACACATCCCGGCTATACCAGATGAAAGAATTTCTTCCTAACCAAGCTGAAAAATTTCTCATTACAGCCAAACGAAAAATTTCTCACCCCAGGCAGGTAAAAAAATTTCGTACCTGGCCAGATGAAAAAAATTCTTCCCAACCAAGAAGAAAAATTTCTCATTACAGCCAAACGAAAAATTTCTCACCCCAGTCTAGTAAAAAAATTTCCCACCTGGCCAGATATAAAAAATTTTTCCTAACCAAGCTGAAAAATTTCTCATTACAGCCAAACAAAAAATGTTTCACCCCAGTCAGGTAAAAAAGAAATTTCTACCTGGTCAGATGAAAGAATTTCTTCCTAACCAAGCTGAGAAATTTCTCTTTACAGCCAAACGAAAAATTTCTCACCCCAGTCAGGTAAAAAAATTTCCTTCCTGGCCTGATGAAAAAATTTCTTCCTAACCAAGCTGAAAAATGTCTCATTACAGCCAAACGAAAAATTTCTCACCCCAGTCAGGTAAAAAAAAAATACTACCTAGCCAGATGGAAAATTATTTATTCGACTCCAATGGGATTCGAACCCGGGACCTGTACATCTCAAAGCGAGTGCTCTATCACGTCGTTATTAAGGCTAACTTCTACGGCAAGGCAGTACAAACACACCTTATACACATCCCGGCTATACCAGATGAAAGAATTTCTTCCTAACCAAGCTGAAAAATTTCGCCTTACAGCCAAACGAAAAATTTCTCACCCTAGTCAGGTAAAAAAAAATCCTACCTGGTCAGATGAAAGAATTTCTTCCTAACCAAGCTGAAAAATTTCTCATTACAGCCAAACGAAAAATATATCACCCCAGTCAGGTATAAAAAAAATTCCTACCTGGTCAGATGAAAGAATTTCGTCCTAACCAAGCTGAAAAATTTCTCATTATAGCCAAACGAAAAATTTCTCACCCCAGTCAGGTAAAAAAATTTCCCACCTGGCCAGATATAAAAAATTTTTCCTAACCAAGCTGAAAAATTTCTCATTACAGCCAAACGAAAAATGTTTCACCCCAGTCAGGTAAAAAAAAAATTCCTACCTGGCCAGATGAAAAATTTAATATTCGACGCCAATGAGATTCGAACCCGGGACCTCTACATCCCAAAGCGACTGCTCTACCACTTCGATTTTAAGGCTTACTTGTACGACAAGGCAGTACAAACACACCTTATACACATCCCGGCTGTATCATTACAGCCAAACGAAAATTTCTCACCCCAGTCAGGTAAAAAAAAATTCCTACCTGGCCAGATGAAAGATTAAATATTCGACTCCAATAGGATTCGAACCCGGGACCTCTACATCCCAAAGCGGGTGCTCTACCACGTCGCTAGTAAAGCTAACTTGTACGACGAGGCAGTACAAACACACCTTATACACATTACGGCTATACCAGATGAAAGAATTTCTTCCTAACCAAGCTGAAAAATTTCTCATTACAGCCAAACGAAATATTTCTCACCCTAGTCAGGTTAAAAAAAAATCCTACCTGGTCAGATGAAAGAATTTCTTCCTAACCAAGCTGAAAAATTTCTCCTTATAGCCAAACGAAAAATTTCTCACCCCAGTCAGGTAAAAAAAAAATCCTACCTGGCCAGATGAAAAATTAAATAGTCTACTCCAATGGGTTTCGAACCCGGAACCTCTTAAACCCAAAGCGAGTGCTCTACCACGTCGCTATTAAGGCTAACTTGTACGACAAGGCAGTAAAAACACACCTTATACACATCCCGGCAATACCAGATGAAAGAATTTCTTCCTAACCAAGCTGAAAAATTTCTCATTACAGCCAAACGAAAAATTTCTCACCCCAGTCAGGTAAAAAATTTCCTACCTGGCCAGATGAAAGAATTTCTTCCTAACCAAACTGAAAAATTTCTCATTTCAGCCAAACGAAAAATTTCTCACCCTTGTCAGGTTAAAAAAAAATCCTACCTGGTCAGATGAAAGAATTTCTTCCTAACCAAGCTGAAAAATTACTCATCACAGGCAAACGAAAAATTTCTCACCCCAGTCAGGTAAAAAAATTTCCTACCTGGCCAGATGAAAAAAATTTACCTGACCAAGCTGAAAAATTTCTCATTACAGCCAAACGAAAAATTTTTCACCCCAGTCAGGTAAAAAAAAAATTCCTACCTTGCCAGATGAAAAATTAAATATTCGACTCCAATGGGATTCGAACCCGGGACCTCTACATCCCAAAGCGAGTGCTCTACCACGTCGCTAATAAGGCTAACTTGTACTAAAAGGCAGTACAAACACACCTTATACACATCCCGGCTATACCAGATGAAAGAATTTCTTCCTTACCAAGCTGAAAAATTTCTCATTACAGCCAAACGAAAATTTTCTCACCCTTGTCAGGTAAAAAAAATCCTACCTGGTCAGATGAAAGAATTTCTTCCTAACCAAGATGAAAAATTATTCATTACAGCCAAACGAAAAATTTCTCATCCTAGTCAGGTAAAAAAAAATTTCTTCCTGGTCAGATGAAAGAATTTCTTCCTAACCAAGCTGAAAAATTTCTCATTATAGCCAAACGAAAAATTTCTCACCCCAGTCAGGTAGAAAAATGTCCTACCTGGCCAGATGAAAAAATTTCTTCCTAACCAAGCTGACAAAATTTCTCATTACAGCCAAACGAATCACTTATCACCCCAGTCAGGTAAAAAAAAATTTCCTACCTGGCCAGATGAAAAATTAAATATTCGACTTCAATGGGATTCGAACCCGGGACCTCTACATCCCAAAGCGAGTGCTCTACCACGTCGCTATTAAGGCTAACTTGTACGAAAAGGCAGTACAAACACACCTTATACACATCCCGGCTATACCAGATGAAAGAATTTCTTCCTAACGAAGCTGAAAATTTCTCAATACAGCCAAACGAAAAAATTCTCACCCCAGTCAGGTAAAAAAAATTCGTACCTGGCCAGATGAAAAAGATTCTTCCTAACCAAGCTGAAAATTTTCTCATTATAGCCAAACGAAAAATTTCTCACCCCAGTCAGGTTAAAAAAATTTTTTCCTACCTGGTCAGATGAAAGAATTTCTTCCTAACCAAGCTGAAAAATTTCTCATTACAGCCAAACGAAAAATTTCTCACCCCAGTCAGGTAAAAAATTTCCCACCTGGCAAGATGAAAACATTTCTTCCTAACCAAGCTGAACAATTTCTCATTACAGCCAAACGAAAAATTTCTCACAGCAGTCAGGTAAAAAAAATTCCTACCTGCTCAGATGAAAGAATTTCCTCCTCACCAAGCTGAAAAATTTCTCAAAACAGCCAAAAAAAAATTCTCACCCCAGTCAGGTAAAAATATGTCCTACCTGGCCAGATGAAAAAAATTCTTCCTTACCTAGCAGATAAATTTCTTATTACAGCCAAACGAAAAATTTCTCACCCCAGTCAGGTAAAATAAAAATTCTTTCCTGGCCAGATGAAAAAAAAAATATTCGAATCCAATAGAATTCGAACCCGGGACCTCTACATCCCAAAGCGAGTGCTCTACCACGTCGCTATTAAGGCTAGCTTGTACGACAAGGCAGTACAAACACACCTTAAACACATCCCGGCTATACCAGATGAAAGAATTTCTTCCTAACCAAGCTGAAAAATTTCTCATTACAGCCAAACGAAAAATTTCTCACCCATGTCAGGTAAAAAAAAATTTTCTACCTGGTCAGATGAAAGAATTACTTCCTAACCAAGCTGAAAAATTTCTCATTACAGCCAAACGAAAAATTTCTCACCCCAGTCAGGTAAAAAAAAAATTCCTACCTGGCCAGATGAAAAATTAAATATTCGACTCCAATGGGATTCGATCCCGGGACCTCTACATCCCAAAGCGAGTGCTCTACCATGTCGCTGTTAAGGCTTACTTGTACGACAAGGCAGTACAAACACACCTTATACACATCCCGGCTATACCAGATGAAAGAATTTCTTCCTAACCAAGCTAAAAAAGTTCTCATTACAGCCAAACGAAAAATTTCTCACCCTAGTCAGGTAAAAAATAAATCCTACCTGGTCAGATGAAAGAATTTCTTCCTAACCAAGCTGAAAAATTTCTCATTACAGCCAAACGAAAAATTTCTCACCCCAGTCAGGTAAAAAAAAAATTCCTACCTGGTCAAATGAAAGAATTTCTTCCTAACTCAGCTGAAAAGTTTCTCATTATAGCCAAACGAAAAATTTCTCACCCAAGTCAGGTAAAAAAATTTCCTACCAAGCCAGATGAAAAATTAAATTTTCGAGTCCAATGGGATTCGAACCCGGGACCTCTATATCCCAAAGCGAGTGCTCTACTACGTCGTTATTAAGGCTAACTTGTACAACAAGGCAGTACAAACACACCTTATACACATCCCGGCTATACCAGATGAAAGAATTTCTCTCAACCAAGCTGAAAAATTTCTCATTACAGCCAAACGAAAAGTTTCTCACCCCAGTCAGGTAAAAAAAAAAAATTCCTACCTGGTCAGATGAAAGAATTTCTTCCTAACTAAGCTGAAAAATTTCTCATTACAGCCTAACGAAAAATTTCTCAACCCAGTCAGGTTAAAAAATTTCCTTCCTGGCCAGATGAAAATATTTCTTCCTAACCAAGCTGAAAAATTTCTCATAACAGCCAAACGAAAATTTTCTCACCCCAGTCAGGTAAAAAAAAATTTTCTACCTGGCCAGATATAAAATTAAATATTCGACTCCAATGGGATTCGATCCCGGGACCTCTACATCCCAAAGCGAGTGCTCTACCATGTCGCTATTAAGGCTTACTTGTACGGTAAGGCAGTACAAACACACCTTATACACATCCCGGCTATACCAGATGAAAGTATTTCTTCCTAACCAAGCTAAAAAAGTTCTCATTACAGCCAAACGAAAAATTTCTCACCCTAGTCAGGTTAAAAATAAATCCTACCTGGTCAGATGAAAGAATTTCTTCCTAACCAAGCTGAAAAATTTCTCATTACAGCCAAACGAAAAATTTCTCACCCCAGTCAGGTAAAAAAAAATTCCTACCTGGTCAAATGAAAGAATTTCTTCCTAACTCAGCTGAAAAATTTCTCATTATAGCCAAACGAAAAATTTCTCACCCAAGTCAGGTAAAAAAATTTCCTACCAAGCCAGATGAAAAATTAAATTTTCGAGTCCAATGGGATTCGAACCCGGGACCTCTATATCCCAAAGCGAGTGCTCTACTACGTCGTTATTAAGGCTAACTTGTACAACAAGGCAGTACAAACACACCTTATACACATCCCGGCTATACCAGATGAAAGAATTTCTCCCTAACCAAGCTGAAAAATTTCTCATTACAGCCAAACGAAAAGTTTCTCACCCCAGTCAGGTAAAAAAAAAAATTCCTACCTGGTCAGATGAAAGAATTTCTTCCTAACTAAGCTGAAAAATTTCTCATTACAGCCTAACGAAAAATTTCTCACCCCAGTCAGGTTAAAAATTTCCTTCCTGGCCAGATGAAAATATTTCTTCCTAACCAAGCTGAAAAATTTCTCATAACAGTCAAACGAAAATTTTCTCACCCCAGTCAGGTAAAAAAAAATTTCCTACCTGGCCAGATATAAAATTAAATATTCGACTCCAATGGGATTCGAACCCGGGACCTCTACATCCCAAAGCGAGCGCTCTACCACGTCGCTATTAAGGCTAACTTGTACGACAAGGCAGTACATATTCACCTTATACACATCCCGGCTTTACCAGATGAAAGAATTTCTTCCTAACCAAGCTGAAAAAGTTCTCATTACAGCCAAACGAATTTCCTACCTGGCCAGTTGAAAAAATTTCTTCCTAACCAAGCTGAAAAATTTCTCAATACAGCCAAACGAAAAATTTCTCATCCCAGTCAGGTAAAAAAAAAAATCCTACCTGGCCAGATGAAAAATTAAATATTCGACTCCAATGGGATTCGAACCCGGGACCTCTACATCCCAAAGCAAGCGGGTTATCACGTCGCTATTAAGGCTAACTTGTACGACAAGGCAGTACAAACACACCTTATACACATCCCGGCTATACCAGATGAAAGAATTTCTTCCTTACCAAGCTGAAAAATTTCTAATTACAGCCAAACGAAAAATTTCTCACCCTAGTTAGGTATAAAAAAATCCAACCTGGTCAGATGAAAGAATATCTTCCTAACCAAGCTGAAAAATTTCTCATTACAGCCTAACGAAAAATTTCTCACCCCAGTCAGGTTAAAAAATTTCCTTCCTGGCCAGATGAAAAAAATTCTTCCTAACCAAGCTGAAAAATTTCTCATAACAGCCAAACGAAAAATTTCTCACCCCAGTCAGGTAAAAGAAAATTTCCTACCTGGCCAGATATAAAATTAAATATTCGACTCCAATGGGATTCGAACCTGGGACCTTTACATCCCAAAGCGAGCGCTCTACCACGTCGCTATTAAGGCTAACTTGTACGACAAGGCAGTACAAACACACCTTATACACATCCCGGCTTTACCAGATGAAAGAATTTCTTTCTAACCAAGCTGAAAAAGTTCTCATTACATCCAAACGAAAAATTTCTCACCCCAGTCAGATACAAAAATTTCCTACCTGGCCAGATGAAAAAATTTCTTCCTTACCAAGCTGAAAAATTTCTCATTACAGCCAAATGAAAAATTTCTCACCCCAGTCAGGTAAAAAAAAAATTCCTACCTGGCCAGATGAAAAATTAAATATTCGACTCCAATGGCATTCGAACCCGGGACCTCTACATCCCAAAGCGAGTGGTCTACAACGTCGCTATTAAGGCTAACTTGTACGACAAGGCAGTACAAACACACCTTATACACATCCCGGCTATACCAGATGAAAGAATTTCTTCCTAACCAAGCTGAAAAATTTCTAATTACAGCCAAACGAAAAATTTCTCACCCTAGTTAGGTATAAAAAAATCCAACCTGGTCAGATGAAAGAATATCTTCCTAACCAAGCTGAAAAATTTCTCATTACAGCCAAACGAAAAATTTCTCACCCCAGTCAGGTAAAAAAAATTCCTACCTGGCCAGATGTAAAAATAAATATTCGATTCCAATGGGATTCGAACCCGGGACCTCTACATCTCAAAGCGAGTGGTCTTCCACGTCGCTATTAAGGCTAACTTGTACGACAAGGCAGTACAAAAACACCTTATACACATCCCGGCTTTACTAGATGAAAGAATTTCTTCCTAACCAAGCTGAAAAATTTCTCATTACAGCCAAACGAAAAATTTTCAACCCAGTCAGGTAAAAAAAAAATCCCACCTGGTCAGATGAAAGAATTTCTTCCTAACCAAGCTGAAAAACTTCTCATTATAGCCAAACGAAAAATTTCTCACCCCAGTCAGGTAAAAAAAATCCTACCTGGCCAGATGAAAAATTAAATATTCGACTCCAATGGGATTCGAACCCGGGACCTCTACATCCCAAAGCGAGTGCTCTACCACGTCGTTATTCAGGCTAACTTGTACGACAAGGCAAAAACACACCTTATACACATCCCGGCTATACCAGATGAAAGAATTTCTTCCTAACCAAGCTGAAAAACTTCTCATTACAGCCAAACGAAAAATTTCTTACCCCAGTCAGGTACAAAAATTTTTCCTACCTGGCCAGATGAAAGAATTTCTTCCTAACCAAGCTGAAAAATTTCTCATTATAGCCGAACGAAAAATTTCTCACCCCATTTAGGTTAGAAAATTTCCTACCTGGCCAGATGAAAAAATTTCTTCCCAACCAAGCTGAAAAATTTCTCATTATCGCCAAACGAAAAATTTCTCACCCCAGTCAGGTAAAGAAAAATTTCCTACCTGGCCAGATGAAAAATTGAATATTCAACTCCAATGGGATTCGAACCCGGGACCTCTTCATCCCAAAGAGAGTGCTCTACCACGTCGCTATTAAGGCTAACTTGTACGACAAGGCAGTACAAACACACCTTATACACATCCCGGCTATACCAGATGAAAGAATTTCTTCCTAACCAAATAGAAAAATTTCTCATTATAGCCAAACAAAAAATTTCTCACCCCTGTTAGGTAAAAAAAATTCCTACCGGGCCAGATGAAAAGATTTCTTCCTAACCAAGCTGAAAAAATTCTCATTACAGCCAAGAGAAAAATTTCTCACCCCAGTCAGGTAAAAAAAATCCTAACTGGTCAGATGAAAGAATTTCTTCTTAACCAAGCTGAAAAATTTCTCATTATAGCCAAACGAAAAATTTCTCATCCCAGTCAGGTAAAAAAAATTCCTACCTGGCCAGATGAAAAAAATTCTTCAAAACCAAGCTGAAAAATTTCTCTTTACAGCCAAACGAAAAATTTCTCACCCCAGTCAGGTAAAAAAAAAATTTCCTACCTGGCCAGATGAAAAAATTAAATATTCGACTGCAATGGGATTCGAACCCGGGACCTCTACATCCCAAAGCGAGTGCTCTACCACGTCGCTATTAAGGCTAACTTGTACGACAAGGCAGTACAAAAACACCTTATACACATCCCGGCTATACCAGATGAAAGAATTTCTTCCTAACCAAGCTGAAAAATTTCTCATTACACCCAAACGAAAAATTTCTCATCCCAGTCAGGTAAAAAAAAAATGTCCTACCTTGCCAGATGAAAAATTAAATATTCGACTCCAATAGGATTTGAACCCGGGACCTCTTCATCCCAAAACGAGTGCTCTACTTCGTCGCTATTAAGGCTTACTTGTACGACAAGGCAGTACAAACACACCTTATACACATCCCGGCTATACCAGATGAAAGAATTTCTTCCTAACCAAGCTTTAAAAATTCTGATTACAGCCAAACGAAAAATTTTTCAACCTAGTCAGGTAAAAAAAAAAATCCTACCTAGTCAGATGAAAGAATTTCTTCCTAACCAAGCTGAAAAATTTCTCATTATAGCCAAACGAAAAATTGTCTCACCCCAGTCAGGTAAAAAAAAATTCCTACCTGGTAAGATGAAAGAATTTCTTCCTAACCAAGCTGAAAAATTTCTCATTATAGCCAAACGAAAAATTGTCTCACCCAAGTCAGGTAAAAAAAAATTCCTACCTGGCCAGATGAAAAAAACTTCTTCCTAACCAAGCTGAAAAAGTCCTCATTACAGCCAAACGAAAAATTTCTCACCCCAGTCAGGTAAAAAAAATTTCTTCCTGGCCAGATGAAAAAATTTCTTCCTAACCAAGCTGAAAAATTTCTCATTACAGCCAAACGAAATATTCCCACCCCAGTCAGGTAAAAAAAAAATCCTACCTGGCCAGATGAAAAATTAGATATTCGACTCCAATGGGATTCGAACCCGAGACCTCTACATCCCAAAGCGAGTGCTCTACCACGTCGCTATTAAGGCTAACTTGTACGACAAGGCAGTACAAACGCACCTTATACACATCCCGGCTATACCAGATGAAAGAATTTCTTCCTAACCAAGCTGAAAAATTTCTCATTACTGCCAAACGAAAAATTTCTCACCCCAGTCAGGTAAAAAAAAATCCTACCTGGCCAGATGAAAATTAAATATTCGACTCCAATGGGATTCGAACGCGGGACCTCTACATCCCAAAGCGAGTGCTCTACCACGTCGCTATTAAGGCTAACTTGTACAAGGCAATACAAAGACACCTTATACTCATCCCGGCTATACCAGATGAAAGAATTTCTTCCAAACCAAGCTGAGAAATTTCACATTACAGCCAAACGAAAAAATTCTCACCCAAGTCAGGTAAAAAAAAATCCTACCTGGCCAGATGAAAGAATTTCTTCCTAACCAAGCTGAAAAATTTCTCATTACAGCCAAACGAAAAGTTTCTCACCCAGTCAGGTAAAAAAAATCCTATCTGGTCAGATGAAAGAATTTCTTCCTAACCAAGCTGAAAACTTTCTCATTACAGCCAAACGAAAAATTTTCAACCTAGTCAGGTAAAAAAAATTTCCTACCTGCCCAGATGAAAAATTAAATATTCGATTCCAATGGGATTCAAAAACGGGACCTCTACATCCCAAAGCGAGTTCTCTACCACGTCGCTATTAAGGCTACCTTGTACGACAAGGCAGTACAAACACACCATATACACATCCCGGCTATACCAGATGAAAGAATTTCTTCCTAACCAAGCTGAAAAATTTCTCATTACAGCCAAACGAAAAATATCTCACCCCAGTCAGGTAAAAAAATTTCCTACCTGGTCAGATGAAAGAATTTTTCCTTACCAAGCTGAAAAATTTCTCCTTATAGCAAAACAAAAAATTTCTCACCCCAGTCAGTTAAAAAAATTCCTACCTGGCCTGATGAAAAAATTTGTTCCTAACCAAGCTGAAAAAGTTCTCATTACAGCCGAACGAAAAATTTCTCACCCCAGTCAGGTAAAAAAAATTTCCTACCTGGCCAGATGAGAATTAAATATTCGACTCCAATGGGATTCGAACCCGGGACCTCTACATCCCAAAGCGAGTGCTCTACCACGTCGCTATTAAGGCTAACTTGTACGACAAGGCAGTACAAACACACCTTATACACATCCCGGCTATACCAAATGAAAGAATTTCTTCCTAACCAAGCTGAAAAATTTCTCATTACAGCCAAACGAAAAATTTCTCACCCTAGTTGGGTTAAAAAAAATCCTACCTGGTCAGATGAAAGAATTTCTTCCTAACCAAGCTGAAAAAGTTTTCATTATAGCCAAACACAAAATTTCTCACCCCAGTCAGGTAAAAAAAATTTCTTCCTGGCCAGATGAAAAAATTTCTTCCTAACCAAGCTGAAAAATTTCTCATTACAGCCAAACGAAATTTTCCCACCCCAGTCAGGTAAAAAAAAAAATCCTACCTGGCCAGATGAAAAATTAGATATTCGACTCCAATGGGATTCGAACCCGAGACCTCTACATCCCAAAGCGAGTGCTCTACCACGTCGCTATTAAGGCTAACTTGTACGACAAGGCAGTACAAACGCACCTTATACACATCCCGGCTATACCAGATGAAAGAATTTCTTCCTAACCAAGTTGAAAAATTTCTCATTGAGCCAAACGAAAAATTTCTCACCCTAGTCAGGTTTAAAAAAAATCCTACATGGTCAGATGAAAGAATTTCTTCCCAACCAAGCTGAAAAATTTCTCATTACAGCCAAACGAAAAATTTTCAACCTAGTCAGGTAAAAAAAATTTCCTACCTGGCCAGATGAAAAATTAAATATTCGATTCCAATGGGATTCAAAAACGGGACCTCTACATCCCAAAGCGAGTTCTCTACCACGTCGCTATTAAGGCTACCTTGTACGACAAGGCAGTACAAACACACCATATACACATCCCGGCTATACCAGATGAAAGAATTTCTTCCTAACCAAGCTGAAAAATTTCTCATTACAGCCAAACGAAAAATATCTCACCCCAGTCAGGTAAAAAAATTTCCTACCTGGTCAGATGAAAGAATTTTTCCTTACCAAGCTGAAAAATTTCTCCTTATAGCAAAACAAAAAATTTCTCACCCCAGTCAGTTAAAAAAATTCCTACCTGGCCTGATGAAAAAATTTGTTCCTAACCAAGCTGAAAAAGTTCTCATTACAGCCGAACGAAAAATTTCTCACCCCAGTCAGTTAAAAAAAATTTCCTACCTGGCCAGATGAGAATTAAATATTCGACTCCAATGGGATTCGAACCCGGGACCTCTACATCCCAAAGCGAGTGCTCTACCACGTCGCTATTAAGGCTAACTTGTACGAAAAGGCAGTACAAACACACCTTATACACATCCCGGCTATACCAAATGAAAGAATTTCTTCCTAACCAAGCTGAAAAATTTCTCATTACAGCCAAACGAAAAATTTCTCACCCTAGTTGGGTTAAAAAAAATCCTACCTGGTCAGATGAAAGAATTTCTTCCTAACCAAGCTGAAAAAGTTTTCATTATAGCCAAACACAAAATTTCTCACCCCAGTCAGGTAAAAAAAATTTCTTCCTGGCCAGATGAAAAAATTTCTTCCTAACCAAGCTGAAAAATTTCTCATTACAGCCAAACGAAATTTTCCCACCCCAGTCAGGTAAAAAAAAAATTCCTACCTGGCCAGATGAAAAATTAGATATTCGACTCCAATGGGATTCGAACCCGAGACCTCTACATCCCAAAGCGAGTGCTCTACCACGTCGCTATTAAGGCTAACTTGTACGACAAGGCAGTACAAACGCACCTTATACACATCCCGGCTATACCAGATGAAAGAATTTCTTCCTAACCAAGTTGAAAAATTTCTCATTACAGCCAAACGAAAAATTTCTCACCCTAGTCAGGTTTAAAAAAAATCCTACATGGTCAGATGAAAGAATTTCTTCCCAACCAAGCTGAAAAATTTCTCATTACAGCCAAACGAAAAATTTCTCACCCCAGTCGGGTAAAAAAAATTCCTATCTGGCCAAATGAAAGAATTTCCTCCTAACCAAGCTGAAAAATTTCTCATTACAGCCAAACGAAAAATTACTCACCCCAGTCAGGTAAGAAAAAAATTCCTACCTGGCCAGATGAAAATTAAATATTCGACCAATGGGATTCGAACCCGGGACCTCTACATCCCAAAGCGAGTGCTCTACCACGTCGCTATTAAGGCTAACTTGTATGATAATGCAGTACAAAGACACATTATACACATTCCGGCTATTCCAGATGAAAGAATTTCTTCCTAACCAAGCTGAAAAATTTCACACTACAGCCAAACGAAAAAAATTCTCATCCAAGTCAGGTTAAAAAAAAAATCCTACCTGGCCAGATGAAAGAATTTCTTCCTAACCAAGCTGAATAATTTCTCATTACAGCCAAACGAAAAATTTCTTACCCCAGTCAGGTAAAAAAAAATCCTACCTGGTCAGATGAAAGAATTTCTTCCTAACAAAGCTGAAAAACTTCTCATAAGAGCCAAACGAAAAGTTTCTCACCCCAGTCAGGTGAAAAAAAAATTTCCTACCTGGTCAGATGAAAGAATTTCTTCCTAACCAAGCTGAAAAATTTCTCATTATAGCCAAACGAAAAATTTCTCACCCCAGTCAGGTAAAAAAATTTCCTACCTGGCCAGATAAAAAAATTTCTTCCTAACCAAGCTTAAAACTTTCTTATTACAGCCAAACGAAAAAATTTCAACCCAGTCGGGTAAAAAAAAAATTCCTACCTGGCCAGATGAAAAAAATTTCTTCCTTACCAAGCTGAAAAATTTCTCATTACAGCCAAACGAAAATTTTCTCACCCCAGTCAGGTAAAAAAAATTCCTACCTGGTCAGATGAAAGAATTTCTTCCTAACCAAGCTGAAAAATTCCTCATTACAGCCAAACGAAAAATTTCTTACCCCAGTCAGGTAAAAAAATTTCCTACCTGGCCAGATGAAAAAATGTCTTCTTAACCAAGCTGAAAAATTTCTCATCACAGCCAAACGAAAAATTTCTCACCCCGGTCAGGTAAAAAAAAAATTCCTACCTGGCCAGATGAAAAATTAAATATTCGACTCGGATGGGATTCGAACCCGGGACCTCTACATCCCAAAGCGAGTTTTCTTCCACGTCGCTATTAAGGCTTACTTGTACGACAAGGCAGTACAAACACACCTTATACTTATCCCGGCTATACCAGATGAAAGAATTTCTTCCTAACCAAGCTGAAAAATCTTTCATTACAGCCAAACGAAAAATTTCTCACCCCAGTCAGGTAAAAAAAAATTCCTACCTGGTCAGATGAAAGAATTTCTTCCTAACCAAGCTGAAAAATTTCTCCTTATAGCCAAACGAAAAATTTCTCACCCCAGTCAGGTAAAAAAAATTTCCTACCTGGCCAGATGAAAAAACTTCTTCCTAACCAAGCTGAAAAAGTTCTCATTACAGCCAAACGAAAAATTTCTCACCCCAGTCAGGTAAAAAAAAAAATTCCTACCTGGCCAGATGAAAAATTAAATATTCGACTCCAATGGGATTCGAACCCGGGACCTTTACATCCCAAAGCGAGTGCTCTACCACGTCGCTATAAAGGCTAACTTGTACGACAAGGCAGTACAAACGCACCTTATACACATCCCGGCTATACCAGATGAAAGAATTTCTTCCTAACTAAGTTGAAAAATTTCTCATTATAGCCAAACGAAAAATTTCTCACCCCAGTCAGGTAAAAAAATTCCTACCTGGCCAGATAAAAAATTTCTTCCTAACCAAGCTTAAAACTTTCTTATTACAGCCAAACGAAAAAATTTCAACCCAGTCAGGTAAAAAAAAATTCCTACCTGGCCAGATGAAAAAAATTTCTTCCTAACCAAGCTGAAAAATTTCTCATTACAGCCAAACGAAAATTTTCTCACCCCAGTCAGGTAAAAAAAATTCCTACATGGTCAGATGAAAAAATTTCTTCATAACCAAGCTGAAAAAGTTCTCATTACAGCCAAACGAAAAATTTCTTACCCCAGTCAAGTAAGAAAATTTCCTACCTGGCCAGATGAAAAAATTTCTTTTTAACCAAGCTGAAAAATTTCTCATCACAGCCAATCGAAAAGTTTGTCACCCCAGTCAGGTAAAAGAAAAATTCCTACCTGGCCAGGTGAAAAATTAAATATTCGACTCCAATGGGATTCGAATTCGGGGCCTCTATATCGAAAAGGGAGTGCTCTACCACGTCGGTATTAAGGCAAACTTGTACGACAAGGCAGTACATGCACACCTTATACATATCCCGGCTATACCAGATGAAAGAATTTCTTCCTAACCAAGCTGAAAAAATTCTCATTACAGCCAAACGAAAAATTTCTCATCCCAGTCAGGTAAAAAAAATGTCCTACCTTGCCAGATGAAAAATTAAATATTCGACTCCAATAGGATTCGAACCCGGGACCTCTTCATCCCAAAACCAGTGCTCTACTACGTCGCTATTAAGGCTAACTTGTACGACAAGGCAGTACAAACACACCTTATACACATCCCGGCTATACCAGCTGAAAGAATTTCTTCCTAACCAAGCTTTAAAAATTCTGATTACAGCCAAACGAAAAATTTCTCACCCTAGTCAGGTAAAAAAAAATCCTACCTAGTCAGATGAAAGAATTTCTTCCTAACCAAGCTGAAAAATTTCTCATTATAGCCAAACGAAAAATTTCTCACTCCAGTCAGGTAAAAAAAATTTCCTACCTGGTCAGATGAAAGAATTTCTTCCTAACCAAGCTGAAAAATTTCTCATTATAGCCAAACGAAAAATTGTCTCACCCAAGTCAGGTAAAAAAAAAATCCTACCTGGTCAGATGAAAGAATTTCTTCCTAACCAAGCTGAAAAAGTTCTAATTATAGCCAAACACAAAATTTCTCACCCCAGTCAGGTAGAAAAAAAATTCCTACCTGGCCAGATGAAAACATTTCTTCCTAACCAAGCTGAAAAATTTCTCATTACAGCCAAACGAAAAATTTCTCACCCCAGTCAGGTAAAAAAAAATTCCTACCTGGCCAGATGAAAAATTAAATATTCGACTCCAATGGGATTCGAACCCGAGACCTCTACATCCAAAAGCGAGTGCTCTGCCACGTCGGTATTAAGGCTAACTTGTACGACAAGGCAGTACAAACACACCTTATACACATCCCGGCTATACCAGATGAAAGAATTTCTTCCTAACCAAGCTGAAAAATTTCTCATTACTGCCAAACGAAAAATTTCTCACCCCAGTCAGGTTAAAAAAAAAATCCTACCTGGCCAGATGAAAATTAAATATTCGACTCCAATGGGATTCGAACCCGGGACCTCTACATCCCAAAGCGAGTGCTCTACCACGTCGCTATTAAGGCTTACTTGTACAAGGCAATACAAAGACACCTTATACTCATCCCGGCTATACCAGATGAAAGAATTTCTTCCAAACCAAGCTGAGAAATTTCACATTACAGCCAAACGAAAAAATTCTCACCCAAGTCAGGTAAAAAAAAATCCTACCTGGCCAGATGAAAGAATTTCTTCCTAACCAAGCTGAAAAATTTCTCATTATAGCCAAACGAAATATTCTCACCCCAGTCAGGTAAAAAAAAATCCTACCTGGCCAGATGAAAAAATTTCTTCCTAACCAAGCTGAAAACTTTCTCATTATAGCCAAACGAAAAATTTTCAACCTAGTCAGGTAAAAAAAAATTTCCTACCTGGCCAGATGAAAAATTAAATATTCGATTCCAATGGGATTCAAAAACGGGACCTCTACATCAAAAGCGAGTTCTCTACCACGTCGCTATTAAGGCTACCTTGTACGACAAGGCAGTACAAACACACCATATACACATCCCGGCTATACCAGATGAAAGAATTTCTTCCTAACCAAGCTGAAAAATTTCTCATTACAGCCAATCGAAAAATATCTCACCCCAGTCAGGTAAAAAAAATTTCCTACCTGGTCAGATGAAAGAATTTTTCCTAACCAAGCTGAAAAATTTCTCCTTATAGCAAAACAAAGCGAGTGCTCTACCGCGTCGCTATTAAGGCTATCTTGTACGACAAGGCAGTACAAACACACCTTATACACATCCCGGCTATACCAGATGAAAGAATTTCTTCCTAACCAAGCTAAAAAATTTCTCATAACAGCCAAACGAAAAATTTCTCACCCCAGTCAGGTAAAAAAAATTCCTACCTGGCCAGATGAAAAAATTTCTTCCTAACCAAGCGGAAAAATTTCTCATTATAGCCAAAATAAAAATTTCTCACCCCAGTCAGGTTAAAAAGAAATGTCCTACCTGGCCAGATGAACATTAAATATTCGACTCCAATGGGATTCGAACCACAGGCTTGAAATTCTTGTAAAAGCAAATAAATGTTTTGACTAGATTTTTAGATATTAGGGGTTCTACTGATGTTGAAAATGATTTTCAAAGTTTTAACTATATAACAGATGGATAAATGACCTCCGCTCTTAAAAGACATATTTTTCATCAAATCAAAATAATTTTTGTTACACTGATAAAGGGTCACTCAAGGATCATTCCAGTGAAATTTGGTTGATATCCAAAAATTAGATTCTGAGAAAAGGATTTTCATAGTTTCCATTATTTAACATATTGAGAAATAACCTCCACACATAAAATGCTTATTTTTCATCCAATCAAAATAATGTTTGGTACACTGATAAAGGGTCACTCAAGGATCATTCCAGTGAAATTTGGTTGATATCCAAAAATTAGATTCTGAGAAAAGGATTTTCAAATTGTCCACTATATAACATATAGAGAAATGACCTCTGCCCATAAAATGCATATTTTCTTCTGATCACAATTATTTTTTGCAGATGGATAAAGAGTCACTCGAGGATCATTCCAGTGAAATTTGGTTTATATCCATCAGTTACATTCTGAGAAAATGATTTTCAAAGTTTCCACTATATAACATATAGAGAAATGACCTCCGCCCATAAAATGCATATTTTCTATCCGATCACAATGATTTTTTGTAGACTGATAAAGGGTCACTCAAGGATCATTCCAGTGAAATTTGGTTGATATCCAAAAGTTACATTCTGAGAAAATGATTTTCAAAGTTTCCACTATATAACATATAGAGAAATGACCTCTGCCAAAAAAATGCATATTTTCCAGCTGATCACAATTAATTTTTGCAGATGGATAAAGAGTCACTCAAGGATCATTCCAGTGAAATTTGGTTGACATCCATCAATTACATTCTGAGAAAATGATTTTCAAAGTTTCCACTATATAACATATAGAGAAATGACCTCCGCCCATAAAATGCATATTTTCTATCCGGTCACAATGATTTTTTGTAGACTGATAAAGGGTCATCCAAGGATCATTCATGTAAAATTTAATTGGTATCCATCAATTAGAACCTGAGAAAACTAACTTTTTACCATATTTGGAAATTAGCCACGCTCATTAAATCCATGTTTTTCATTGGATCAAAATTTCTTGAACAACTTTGAAAGAGGGTCACCAAAGGATCATTCCTGTGAAGTTTGGTTGAAATCCATCAAGTAGTTTCTGAGGAGAAGATTTTTAAAGAAAAGTTAAGATCGCACGCACGCACGCACGCAGGGACGGACGGACGCACGACGGACACAACGCCATGACAATAGCCCCAGTGGCTTTCAGCCAGTGGAGCTAAAAATCCTACTTGGTAAGATGGAAGAATTCTTACTAACTAAGCTGAAAAATATCAACATTAAAACCAAACGAAAAATTTCTCACCCCAGTCAGGTAAAAAAAATTTCCTACCTGGCAAGATGAAAAAATTTCTTCCTAACCAAGCTGAAAAATTTCTCATTACAGCTAAACGAAAAATTTCTTACCCCAGTCAGGTAAAAAAAAAGTTTCCATACCTGGCCAGATGAAAAATAAAATATTCGACTCCAATGGGATTAAACCCGGGACCTCTACATCCCAAAGCGAGTGCTCTACCACGTCGCTATTAAGGCTTACTTGTACAACAAGGCAGTACAAACACACCTTATACACATCCCGGCTATACCAGACGAAAGAATTTCTTCCTAACCAAGCTGAAAAAATTCTCATTACAGCCAAACGAAAAATTTCTCACCCAGTCAAGTAAAAAAAATTCATACCTGCCCAGATGAAAACATTTCTTCCTAACCAAGCTGATAATTTTTCATTACAGCCAAACGAAACATTTCTCACCCCAGTCAGGTAAAAAAAAATCCTACCTGGTCAAATGAAAGAATTTCTTCCTAACCAATCTGAAAAATTTCTTATTACAGCCAAAAGAAAAATTTCTCTTCCCAGTCAGGTAAAAAAAAAATCCTACCTGGCCAGATGAAAAATTAAATAATCGACTCCAATGGGATTTGAACCCGGTACCTCTACATCCCGAAGCGAGTGCTCTACCACGTCGCTATTAAGGCTAACTTGTACGACAAAGCAGTACAAACAAACCTTATACACAGCCCGGCTATACCAGATGAAAGAATGTCTTCCTAAACAAGCTGAAAAAGTTCTCATTACCGCCAAACGAAAAATTTCTCACCCCAGTCAGGTAAAAAAAAATTCCTACCTGGCCAGATGAAAAATTAAATATTCGACTCCAATGGGATTCTTACCCGGGACCTCTACATCCCAAAGCGAGTGCTCTACCTCGTCGCTATTAAGGCTAACTTGTACGACCAGGCAGTACAAACACACCTTATACACATCCCGGCTATACCAGATGAAAGAATTTCTTCCTAACCAAGCTGAAAAATTTCTCATTACAGCCAAACGAAAAAATTTCTCACCCAAGTCAGGTAAAAAAAAATCCTACCTGGCTAGATGAAAAATTTCTTTCTTACCAAGCTGAAAAATTTCTCATTACAGCCAAACGAAAGATTTCTCACCCCAGTCAAGTAAAAAAAAATCATACCTGGCCAGATGAAAAATTAAATATTTGACTCCAATGGGATTCGAACCCGGGACCTCTACATCCCAAAGCGAGTGCTCTACCACGTCGCTATTAAGGCTAACTTGTACAACAACGCAGTACAAACACACCTTATACACATCCCGGCTATACCAGATGAAAGAATTTCTTCCTAACTAAGCTGAAAAATTTTTCATTACAGCCAAACGAAAAATTTCTCACCCCAGTCAGGTTAAAAAAAAATCCTACCTGGTCAGATGAAAGAATTTCTTCCTAACCAAGCTGAAAAATTTCTCATTACAGCCAAACGAAAAATTTCTCATCCAAGTCAGGTAAAAAAAAAATTTCCTACCTGTTCAGATGAAAGAATTTCTTCCTAACCAAGCTAAAAAAATTTCCATTTTAGCCAAACGAAAAATTTCTCACCCCAGTCAGGTAAAAAAATTTCCTACCTGGCCAGATGAAAGATTTTCTTCCTAACCAAGCTGAAAAATTTCTCATTACAGCCAAACGAAAAATTTCTCACCCAAGTCAGGTAAAAAAAAAATCCTACCTGGCCAGATGAAAAATTAGATATTCGACTCCAATGGGATTCGAACCCGGGACCTCTACATCCGAAAACGAGTGCTCTACCACGTCGCTATTAAGGCTAACTTGTACGACAAGGCAGTACAAACACACCTTATACACATCCCGGCTATACCAGATGAAAAAATTTCTTCCTAACCAAGCTGAAAAATTTCTCATTACAGCCAAACGAAAAATTTCTCACCCAAGTCAGGTAAAAAAAAATCCTACCTGGTCAGATGAATAAATTTCTTCCTTACCAAGCTGAAAAATTTTTCATTACAGCCAAACGAAAAATTTCTCACCACAGTCAGGTAAAAAAAATTTCCTACCTGGTCAGATGAAAGAATTTCTTCATAACTAAGCTGAAAAATTTCTCATTATAGCCAAACGAAAAATTTCTCACCCCAGTCAGGTAAAAATAAATTCCTACCTGGCCAGATGAAAAAATTTCTTCCTAACCAAGCTGAAAAATTTCTCATTACAGCAAAACAAAAAATTTCTCACCCCAGTCAGGTAAAAAAAAAAATCCTACCTGGTCAGATGAAAGAATTTCTTCCTAACCAAGCTGAAAAATTTCTCATTACAGCCAAACGAAAAATTTCTCACCCCAGTCAGGTAAAAAAAATCCTATCTGGTCAGATGAAAGAATTTCTTCCTAAATAAGCTGAAAAATTTCTCATTACAGCCAAACGAAAAATTTCTCACCCAAGTCAGGTAAAAAAAAAGAAAAAAAAAATCATACCTGGTCAGATGAAAGAATTTCTTCCTAACTAAGCTGAAAAATTTCTCCTTACAGCCAAACGAAAAAGTTCTCACCCCAGTCAGGTAAAAAAAATATTCCTACCTGGTCAGATGAAAGAATTTATTCCTGACTAAGCTGAAAAATTTCTCATTATAGCCAAACGAAAAATTTCTCACCCCAGTAAGGTAAAAAAAAATCCTACCTGGCCAGATGAAAAAATTTCTTCCTAACCAAGCCGAAAAATTTATCATTATAGCCAAACGAAAAATTTATCACCCCAGTCAGGTAAAAAAAAAATCCTACCTGGCCAGATAAAAAATTAAATATTCGACTCCACTGACATTCGAACCCGGGACCTCTACATCCCAAACCGAGTGTACTACTACGTCGATATTAAGGCTAACTTGTACGACAAGGCAGTACAAACACACCTTATAAACATCCCGGCTATGTCAGATAAAAGAATTTCTTCCTAACCAAGCTGAAAAATTTCTTATTACAGCCAAAAGAAAAATTTCTCTTCCCAGTCAGGTAAAAAAAAAATCCTACCTGGCCAGATGAAAAATTAAATAATCGACTCCAATGGGATTTGAACCCGGTACCTCTACATCCCGAAGCGAGTGCTCTACCACGTCGCTATTAAGGCTAACTTGTACGACAAAGCAGTACAAACAAACCTTATACACAGCCCGGCTATACCAGATGAAAGAATGTCTTCCTAAACAAGCTGAAAAAGTTCTCATTACCGCCAAACGAAAAATTTCTCACCCCAGTCAGGTAAAAAAAAATTCCTACCTGGCCAGATGAAAAATTAAATATTCGACTCCAATGGGATTCTTACCCGGGACCTCTACATCCCAAAGCGAGTGCTCTACCTCGTCGCTATTAAGGCTAACTTGTACGACCAGGCAGTACAAACACACCTTATACACATCCCGGCTATACCAGATGAAAGAATTTCTTCCTAACCAAGCTGAAAAATTTCTCATTACAGCCAAACGAAAAAATTTCTCACCCAAGTCAGGTAAAAAAAAATCCTACCTGGCTAGATGAAAAATTTCTTTCTTACCAAGCTGAAAAATTTCTCATTACAGCCAAACGAAAGATTTCTCACCCCAGTCAAGTAAAAAAAAATCATACCTGGCCAGATGAAAAATTAAATATTTGACTCCAATGGGATTCGAACCCGGGACCTCTACATCCCAAAGCGAGTGCTCTACCACGTCGCTATTAAGGCTAACTTGTACAACAACGCAGTACAAACACACCTTATACACATCCCGGCTATACCAGATGAAAGAATTTCTTCCTAACTAAGCTGAAAAATTTTTCATTACAGCCAAACGAAAAATTTCTCACCCCAGTCAGGTTAAAAAAAAATCCTACCTGGTCAGATGAAAGAATTTCTTCCTAACCAAGCTGAAAAATTTCTCATTACAGCCAAACGAAAAATTTCTCATCCAAGTCAGGTAAAAAAAAAATTTCCTACCTGTTCAGATGAAAGAATTTCTTCCTAACCAAGCTAAAAAAATTTCCATTTTAGCCAAACGAAAAATTTCTCACCCCAGTCAGGTAAAAAAATTTCCTACCTGGCCAGATGAAAGATTTTCTTCCTAACCAAGCTGAAAAATTTCTCATTACAGCCAAACGAAAAATTTCTCACCCCAGTCAGGTAAAAAAAAAATCCTACCTGGCCAGATGAAAAATTAGATATTCGACTCCAATGGGATTCGAACCCGGGACCTCTACATCCGAAAACGAGTGCTCTACCACGTCGCTATTAAGGCTAACTTGTACGACAAGGCAGTACAAACACACCTTATACACATCCCGGCTATACCAGATGAAAGAATTTCTTCCTAACCAAGCTGAAAAATTTCTCATTACAGCCAAACGAAAAATTTCTCACCCAAGTCAGGTAAAAAAAAATCCTACCTGGTCAGATGAATAAATTTCTTCCTTACCAAGCTGAAAAATTTTTCATTACAGCCAAACGAAAAATTTCTCACCACAGTCAGGTAAAAAAAATTTCCTACCTGGTCAGATGAAAGAATTTCTTCATAACTAAGCTGAAAAATTTCTCATTATAGCCAAACGAAAAATTTCTCACCCCAGTCAGGTAAAAATAAATTCCTACCTGGCCAGATGAAAAAATTTCTTCCTAACCAAGCTGAAAAATTTCTC
Organism: Fragum whitleyi; assembly: GCA_948146395.1. Classification (NCBI taxonomy): domain Eukaryota; kingdom Metazoa; phylum Mollusca; class Bivalvia; order Cardiida; family Cardiidae; genus Fragum; species Fragum whitleyi. The sequence continues at coordinate 68,361,966 of OX411547.1, forward strand.
ATTACAGCAAAACAAAAAATTTCTCACCCCAGTCAGGTAAAAAAAAAAATCCTACCTGGTCAGATGAAAGAATTTCTTCCTAACCAAGCTGAAAAATTTCTCATTACAGCCAAACGAAAAATTTCTCACCCCAGTCAGGTAAAAAAAATCCTATCTGGTCAGATGAAAGAATTTCTTCCTAAATAAGCTGAAAAATTTCTCATTACAGCCAAACGAAAAATTTCTCACCCAAGTCAGGTAAAAAAAAAGAAAAAAAAAATCATACCTGGTCAGATGAAAGAATTTCTTCCTAACTAAGCTGAAAAATTTCTCCTTACAGCCAAACGAAAAAGTTCTCACCCCAGTCAGGTAAAAAAAATATTCCTACCTGGTCAGATGAAAGAATTTATTCCTGACTAAGCTGAAAAATTTCTCATTATAGCCAAACGAAAAATTTCTCACCCCAGTAAGGTAAAAAAAAATCCTACCTGGCCAGATGAAAAAATTTCTTCCTAACCAAGCCGAAAAATTTCTCATTATAGCCAAACGAAAAATTTATCACCCCAGTCAGGTAAAAAAAAATCCTACCTGGCCAGATAAAAAATTAAATATTCGACTCCACTGACATTCGAACCCGGGACCTCTACATCCCAAACCGAGTGTACTACTACGTCGCTATTAAGGCTAACTTGTACGACAAGGCAGTACAAACACACCTTATAAACATCCCGGCTATGTCAGATAAAAGAATTTCTTCCTAACCAAGCTGAAAAATTTCTCATTACAGCCAAACGAAAAATTTCTCACCCTAGTCAGGTAAAAAAAAATCCTACCTGGTCAGATGAAACAATTTCTTCCTTACCAAGCTGAAAAATTTCTCATTACAGCCAAACGAAAAATTTCTTACCCCAGTCACGTAAAAAAAAAATCCTACCTTGTCAGATGAAAGAATTTCTTCCTAACCAAGCTGAAAAATTTCTCATTATAGCCAAACGAAAAATTACTCACCCCATTCAGGTAAAAAAAATTTCCTACCTGGCCAGATGAAAAAATTTCTTCCTAACCAAGCTGAAAGATTTCTCATTACGGCCAAACGAAAAATTTCTCACCCCAGTCAGGTAAAAAAAAAATCCTACCTGGCCAGATGAAAAATTAAATATTCGACTCCAATAGGATTCGAACCCGGGACCTCTACTTCCCAAAGCGAGTGCTCTACCACGTCGCTATTAAGGCTAACTTGTACAACAAGGCAGAACAAACACACCTTATACACATCCCGGCTATACCAGATGAAAGAATTTCTTCCTAACCAAGCTGAAAAATTTCTCATTACAGCCAAACGAAAAATTTCTCACCCCAGTCATGTAAAAAATACCTACCAGGCCAGATGAAAAAATTTCTTCCTAATCAAGCTGAAAAATTTCTCATTACAGCCAAACGAAAAATTTCTCACCCCAGTCAGGTAAAAAAAAATTTTCTACCTGGTCAGATGAAAGAATTTCTTCCTAACCAAGCTGAAACATTTCTCATTACAGCCAAACGAAAAATTTCTCTGGCCAGTCAGGTAAATAAAAAATTCCAACCTGGTCAGATGAAAGAATTTCTTCCTTACTAAGCTGAAAAATTTCTCATTATAGGCAAACGAAAAATTTCTCACCCCAGTCAGGTAAAAAAAATTCCTACCTGGCCAGCTGAAATCATTTCTTCCTAACCAAGCTGAAATTATTCTCATTACAGCCAAACGAAAAATTTATCTTCCCAGTTAGGTAAAAAAAATTCCTACCTGGCCAGATGAAAAATTTAATATTCGACTCCAATGGGATTCGAACCCGGGACCTCTACATCCCAAAGCGAGTGCTCTACCACGTCGCTATTAAGGCTAACTTGTACGTCAAAGCAGTACAAACACACCCTATACACATCCCGGCTTTACCAGATGAAAGAATTTCTTCCTAACCAGGCTGAAAAATTTTTCATTAAAACCAAACAAAAAATTTCTCACCCTAGTCAGGTTTAAAAAAATCCTACCTGGTCAGATGAAAGAAGTTCTTCCTAACCAAGCTTAAAAATTTCTCATTACAGCCAAACGAAAAATTTCTCACCCCAGGGAGTCTAACAAAAAAATCCTACCTGGCCAGATGAAAAATTTCTTCTTAACCAAGCTGAAGAATTTCTCATTACAGCCAAACGAAATATTCTCACCCCAGTCAGGTAAAAAAAAATTTCTACCTGGTCAGATTAAAGATTTTCTTCCTAACTAAGCTGAAAAAAATTCTCATTACAGCCAAACGATAAATTTCTCACCCCAGTCAGGTAAAAAAAAAATTCTACCTGGCCAGATGAAAAATTAAATATTCGACTCCAATGGGATTCGAACCCGGGACCTCTACATCCCAAAGCGAGTGCTCTACCACGGCGCTATTAAGGCTTACTTGTACGACAAGGCAGTACAAGCACACCTTATACACATCCCGGCTATACCAGATGAAAGAATGTCTTCCTAACCAAGCTGAAAAATTTCTCATTATAGCCAAACGATAACTTTCTCACCCTAGTCAGGTAAAAAAAAATCCTACCTGGTCAGATAAAAGAATTTCTTCCTAACCAAGCTGAAAAATTTCTCATTACAGCCAAACGAAAAAATTCTCACCACAGTCAGGTAAAAAAAAATTCCTACCTTGTCAGATGAAAGAATTTCTTCCTTACTAAGCTGAAAAATTTCTAATTATAGCCAAACGAAAAATTTCTCACCCAAGTCAGGTAAAAAAATTTCCTACCTGGCCAGATGAAAAAATTTCTTCCTAACCAAGCTGAAAAATTTCTCATTACAGCCAAACGAAAAATTTCTCACCCCAGTCAGGTAAAAAAAAAATTCCTACCTTTCCAGATGAAAAATTAAATATTCGACTCCAATGGGATTCGAACCCGGGATCTCTACATCCCAAAGCGAGTGCTCTACCACGTCGCTATTAAGGCTAACTTGTACGACAAGGCAGTACAAACACACCTTATACACATCCCGGCTATACCAGATGAAAGAATTTCTTCCTAACCAAGCTGAAAAATTTCTCATTACAGCCAAACGAAAAATTTCAAACCCTAGTCAGGTTAAAAAAAATCCTACCTGGTCAGATGAAAGAATTTCTTCCTAACCAAGCTGAAAAAATTTCTCATTACAGCCAAACGAAAAATTTCTCATCCAAGTCAGGTAAAAAAAAAATTTCCTACCTGGTCAGATGAAAGAATTTCTTCCTAACCAAGCTAAAAAAAATTTCATTATAGCCAAACGAAAAATTTCTTACCCCAGTCAGGTAAAAAAATTTCCTACCTGGCCAGATGAAAGATTTTCTTCCTAACCAAGCTGAAAAATTTCTCATTACAGCCAAACGAAAAATTTCTCACCCCAGTCAGGTAAAAAAAAATCCTACCTGGCCAGATGAAAAATTAAATATTCGACTATAATGGGATTCGAACCCGGGACCTCTACATAGCAAAGCGAGTGCTCTACCTCGTCGCTATTAAGGCTAACTTGTACGACAAGGCAGTACAAACACACCCTATACACATCCCGGCTATACCAGATGAAAGAATTTCTTCCTAACCAAGCTGCTAAATTTCTCATTACAGCCAAACGAAAAATTTCTCACCCTAGTCAGGTTAAAAAAAAAATCCTATCTGGTCAGATGAAAGAATTTCTTCCTAACCAAGCTGAAAAATTTCTCATTACAGCCAAACGAAAAATTTCTCACCCCAGTCAGGTAAAAAAAAATTCCTAACTGGTCAGATGAAGGAATTTCTTCCTAACCAAGCTGAAAAATTTCTCATTACAGCCAAATGAAAAATTACTCACCCCAGTCAGGTAAAAAAATTTCCTACCTGGCCAGAAGAAAAAAATTCTTCCTTACCAAGCTGAAAAATTTCTAATTACAGGCAAACGAAAAATTTCTCACCCCAGTCAGGTAAAAAAAATTCCTACCTGGCCAGATGAAAAATTAAATATTCTACTCCAATGGGATTCGAACCCGGGACCTCTACATCCCAAAGCAAGTGCTCTACCTCGTCGCTATTAAGGCTAACTTGTACGACAAGGCAGTAGAAACACACCTTATACACATCCTGGCTATACCAGATGAAAGAATTTCTTCCAAACCAAGCTGAAAAAATTCTCATAACCGCCAAACGAAAAATTTCTACCCCAGTCAGGTAAAAAAAAATTCCTACCTGGCCAGATGAAAAATGTCTTCCTAACCAAGCTGAAAAATTTCTCATAACAGCCAAACGAAAAATTTCTCAACCTAGTCAGGTTAAAAAAAAAATCCTACCTGGTCAGATGAAAGAATTTCTTCCTAACCAAGCTGAAAAATTTCTCATGTCAGCCAACGGAAAAAATTCTCACCCCAGTTAGGTAAAAAAAAATTCCTACCTGGCCAGATGAAAAAATTTCTTCCTAACCAAGATGAAAAATTTCTCATTACACCGAAACAAAAAATTTCTCACCCCAGTCAGGTAAAAAAAAATTCCTACCTAGCCAGATGAAAAATTAATTATTCTACTCCAATGGGATTCGAACCAGGGACCTCTACATCCGAAAGCGAGTGCTCTACCTCGTCGCTATTAAGGCTAACTTGTACGACAAGGCAGTACAAACACACCCTATACACATCCCGGCTATACCAGATGAATGAATTTCTTCCAAACCAAGCTGAAAAAATTCTCATTACAGCCAAACGAAAAATTTCTCACCCTAGTCAGGTTAAAAAAAAATCTTACCTGGTCAGATGAAAGAATTTCTTCATAACCAAGCTGAAAAATTTCTCATTATAGCCAAACGAAAAATTTTTCACCCCAGTCAGGTAAAAGAAATTCCGACCTGGCCAGATGAAAAAATTTCTTCCTAACCAAGCTGAAAAATTTCTCATTACAGCCAAACGAAAAATTTCTCACCCCGGTCAGGTAAAAAAAAATTCCTACCTGGCCAGATGAAAAATTAAATATTCGACTCGAATGGGATTCGAACCCGGGACCTCTACATCCCTCAGCGAGTGCTCTACCACGTCGCTATTAAGGCTAACTTGTACGACAAGGCAGTACAAATACACCTTATACACATCCCGGCTATACCAGATGAAAGAATTTCTTCCTAACCAAGCTGATAAATTTCTAATTACAGCCAAACGAAAAATTTCTCACCCTAGTCAGGTTAAAAAAAATTTTCCTACCTGGTCACATGAAAGAATTTCTTCCTAACTAAGCTGAAAAATTTCTCATTACAGCCAAACGAAAAAGTTCTCACCCCTGTCAGGTAAAAAAAAAATCCTACCTGGTCAGATGAAAGAATTTCTTCCAAACCAAGCTGAAAAATTTCTCATTATAGCCAAACGAAAAATTTCTCACCCCAGTCAGGTAAAAAAATTTCCTACCTGGCCAGATGAAAAAATTTCTTCCTTACCAAGCTGAAAAATTTCTCATTACAGCCAAACGAAAAATTTCTCACCCCAGTCAGGTAAAAAAAAATTCCTACCTGGCCAGATGAAAAATTAAATATTCGACTCCAACAGGATTCGAACCCGGGACCTCTACATCCCAAAGCAAGTGCTCTACCACGTCGCTATTAAGGCTAACTTGTACGACAAGGCAGTACGAACACACCTTATACACATCCCGGCTATACCAGATGAAAGAATTTCTTCCTAACCACGCTGAAAAATTTCTCATTACAGCCAAACGAAAAATTTCTCACCCCAGTCAGGTAAAAAAAAATTTCCTACCTGGTCAGATGAAAGAATTTTTTCCTAACTAAGCTATAAAATTTCTCATTACAGCCAAACGAAAAATTTCTCACCCCAGTCAGGTAAAAAAAAATATTCCTACCTGGTCAGATGAAAGAATTTCTTCCTAACTAAGCTGAAAAATTTCTCATTACAGCCAAACGAAAAATTTCTCACCCCAGTCAGGTAAAAAAAATTCCTACCTGGTCAGATGAAAGAATTTCTTACTAACTAAGCTGAAAAATATCTCATTACAGCCAAACGAAAAATTTCGCATCCCAGTCAGGTAAAAAAAAAATTCCTACCTGGTCAGATGAAAAAATTTCTTCTTAACCAAGCTGAAAAATTTCTCATTATAGCCAAACGAAAAATTTCTCACCCCAGTCAGGTAAAAAAAATTACTACCTGGTCAGATGAAAAAAATTCTTCCTAACCAAGCTGAAAGATTTCTCATTACAGCCACAAGAAAAATTTCTCACCCCAGTCAGGTAAAAAAATAATTTCCTACCTGGCCAGATGAAAAATTAAATATTCGACTCCAATGGGATTCGAACACGGGACCTCTACATCCGAGAGCGAGTGCTCTACCACGTCGCTATTAAGGCTAACTTGTACGACAAGGCAGGACAAACACACCTTATACACATCCCGGCTATGCCAGATGAAAGAATTTCTTCCTAACCAAGCTAGAAAATTTTTCATTACAGCCAAACGAAAATTTTCTTACCCCAGTCAGGTAAAAAAAAAATCCTACCTGGCCAGATGAAAAATTAAATATTCGACTCCAATGGGATTCGAACCCGGGACCTCTACATCCCAAAGCGAGTGCTCTATCACGTCGCTATTAAGGCTAACTTGTACGACAAGGCTGTACAAACACACTTTATACACATCCCGGCTATACTAAATGAAAGAATTTCTTCCTAACCAAGCTGAAAAATTTCTCATTACAGCCAAACGAAAAATTTCTCACCCAAGTCAGGAAAAAAAAAATCCTACCTGGTCAGAAGAAAGAATTTCTTCCTAACCATGCTGAAAAATTTCTCATTACAGTCAAACGAAAATTTCCTCACCCCAGTCAGGTAAAAAAAAATTCCTACCTGGTCAGATGAAAGAATTTCTTCCTAACCAAGCTGAAAAATTTCTCATTATAGTCAAACGAAAAATTTCTCATCCTAGTCAGGTAAAAAAAAAATTTCTTCCTGGTCAGATGAAAGAATTTCTTCCTAACCAAGCTGAAAAATTTCTCATTATAGCCAAACGAAAAATTTCTCACCCCAGTCAGGTAGAAAAATGTCCTACCTGGCTAGATGAAAAAAATTCTTCCTAACCAAGCTGACAAAATTTCTCATTACAGCCAAACGAAATACTTATCACCCCAGTCAGGTAAAAAAAATTTCCTACCTGGCCAGATGAAAAATTAAATATTCGACTTCAATGGGATTCGAACCCGGGACCTCTACATCCCAAAGCGAGTGCTCTACCACGTCGCTATTAAGGCTAACCTGTACGACAAGGCAGTACAAACACACCTTATACATATCCCGGCTATACCAGATGAAAGAATTTCTTCCTAACGAAGCTGAAAATTTCTCAATACAGCCAAACGAAAAAATTCTCACCCCAGTCAGGTAAAAAAAATTCGTACCTGGCCAGATGAAAAAGATTCTTCCTAACCAAGCTGAAAATTTTCTCATTATAGCCAAACGAAAAATTTCTCACCCCAGTTAGGTTAAAAAAATTTTTTCCTACCTGGTCAGATGAAAGAATTTCTTCCTAACCAAGCTGAAAAATTTCTCATTACAGCCAAACGAAAAATTTCTCACCCCAGTCAGGTAAAAAAATTCCTACCTGGCAAGATGAAAAAATTTCTTCCTAACCAAGCTGAAAAATTTCTCATTACAGCCAAACGAAAAATTTCTCACAGCAGTCAGGTAAAAAAAATTTCCTACCTGCTCAGATGAAAGAATTTCTTCCTCACCAAGCTGAAAAATTTCTCAAACCAGCCAAAAAAAAATTCTCACCCCAGTCAGGTAAAAATATGTCCTACCTGGCCAGATAAAAAAATTTCTTCCTAACCTAGCAGAAAAATTTCTTATTACAGCCAAACGAAAAAATTCTCACCCCAGTCAGGTAAAATAAAAATTCTTTCCTGGCCAGATGAAAAAAAAAATATTCGAATCCAATAGAATTCGAACCCGGGACCTCTACATCCCAAAGCGAGTGCTCTACCACGTCGCTATTAAGGCTAGCTTGTACGACAAGGCAGTACAAACACACCTTAAACACATCCCGGCTATACCAAATGAAAGAATTTCTTCCTAACCAAGCTGAAAAATTTCTCATTACAGCCAAACGAAAAATTTCTCACCCCAGTCAGGTAAAAAAAAATTTCCTACCTGGTCAGATGAAAGAATTACTTCCTAACCAAGCTGAAAAATTTCTCATTACAGCCAAACGAAAAATTTCTCACCCCAGTCAGGTAAAAGAAAATTCCTACCTGGCCAGATGAAAAATTAAATATTCGACTCCAATAGGATTCGATCCCGGGACCTCTACATCCCAAAGCGAGTGCTCTACCATGTCGCTATTAAGGCTTACTTGTACGACAAGGCAGTACAAACACACCTTATACACATCCCGGCTATACCAGATGAAACAATTTCTTCCTAACCAAGCTAAAAAAGTTCTCATTACAGCCAAACGAAAAATTTCTCACCCTAGTCAGGTTAAAAATAAATCCTACCTGGTCAGATGAAAGAATTTCTTCCTAACCCAGCTGAAAAATTTCTCATTACAGCCAAACGAAAAATTTCTCACCCCAGTCAGGTAAAAAAAAAATTCCTACCTGGTCAAATGAAAGAATTTCTTCCTAACCAAGCTGAAAAATTTCTCATGTCAGCCAACGGAAAAAATTCTCACCCCAGTTAGGTAAAAAAAAATTCCTACCTGGCCAGATGAAAAAATTTCTTCCTAACCAAGATGAAAAATTTCTCATTACACCGAAACAAAAAATTTCTCACCCCAGTCAGGTAAAAAAAAAATTCCTACCTAGCCAGATGAAAAATTAATTATTCTACTCCAATGGGATTCGAACCCGGGACCTCTACATCCGAAAGCGAGTGCTCTACCTCGTCGCTATTAAGGCTAACTTGTACGACAAGGCAGTACAAACACACCCTATACACATCCCGGCTATACCAGATGAAAGAATTTCTTCCAAACCAAGCTGAAAAAATTCCCATTACAGCCAAACGAAAAATTTCTCACCCTAGTCAGGTTTAAAAAAAAAATCTTACCTGGTCAGATGAAAGAATTTCTTCATAACCAAGCTGAAAAATTTCTCATTATAGCCAAACGAAAAATTTTTCACCCCAGTCAGGTAAAAGAAATTCCGACCTGGCCAGATGAAAAAATTTCTTCCTAACCAAGCTGAAAAATTTCTCATTACAGCCAAACGAAAAATTTCTCACCCCGGTCAGGTAAAAAAAAATTCCTACCTGGCCAGATGAAAAATTAAATATTCGACTCGAATGGGATTCGAACCCGGGACCTCTACATCCCTCAGCGAGTGCTCTACCACGTCGCTATTAAGGCTAACTTGTACGACAAGGCAGTACAAATACACCTTATACACATCCCGGCTATACCAGATGAAAGAATTTCTTCCTAACCAAGCTGATAAATTTCTAATTACAGCCAAACGAAAAATTTCTCACCCTAGTCAGGTTAAAAAAAATTTTCCTACCTGGTCACATGAAAGAATTTCTTCCTAACTAAGCTGAAAAATTTCTCATTACAGCCAAACGAAAAATTTCTCACCCCTGTCAGGTAAAAAAAAAATCCTACCTGGTCAGATGAAAGAATTTCTTCCAAACCAAGCTGAAAAATTTCTCATTATAGCCAAACGAAAAATTTCTCACCCCAGTCAGGTAAAAAAATTTCCTACCTGGCCAGATGAAAAAATTTCTTCCTTACCAAGCTGAAAAATTTCTCATTACAGCCAAACGAAAAATTTCTCACCCCAGTCAGGTAAAAAAAAATTCCTACCTGGCCAGATGAAAAATTAAATATTCGACTCCAACAGGATTCGAACCCGGGACCTCTACATCCCAAAGCAAGTGCTCTACCACGTCGCTATTAAGGCTAACTTGTACGACAAGGCAGTACGAACACACCTTATACACATCCCGGCTATACCAGATGAAAGAATTTCTTCCTAACCACGCTGAAAAATTTCTCATTACAGCCAAACGAAAAATTTCTCACCCCAGTCAGGTAAAAAAAAATTTCCTACCTGGTCAGATGAAAGAATTTTTTCCTAACTAAGCTGAAAAATTTCTCATTACAGCCAAACGAAAAATTTCTCACCCCAGTCAGGTAAAAAAAAATATTCCTACCTGGTCAGATGAAAGAATTTCTTCCTAACTAAGCTGAAAAATTTCTCATTACAGCCAAACGAAAAATTTCTCACCCCAGTCAGGTAAAAAAAATTCCTACCTGGTCAGATGAAAGAATTTCTTACTAACTAAGCTGAAAAATATCTCATTACAGCCAAACGAAAAATTTCGCATCCCAGTCAGGTAAAAAAAAAATTCCTACCTGGTCAGATGAAAAAATTTCTTCTTAACCAAGCTGAAAAATTTCTCATTATAGCCAAACGAAAAATTTCTCACCCCAGTCAGGTAAAAAAAATTACTACCTGGCCAGATGAAAAAATTTCTTCCTAACCAAGCTGAAAGATTTCTCATTACAGCCAAACGAAAAATTTCTCACCCCAGTCAGGTAAAAAAATAATTTCCTACCTGGCCAGATGAAAAATTAAATATTCGACTCCAATGGGATTCGAACACGGGACCTCTACATCCGAGAGCGAGTGCTCTACCACGTCGCTATTAAGGCTAACTTGTACGACAAGGCAGGACAAACACACCTTATACACATCCCGGCTATGCCAGATGAAAGAATTTCTTCCTAACCAAGCTAAAAAATTTTTCATTACAGCCAAACGAAAATTTTCTTACCCCAGTCAGGTAAAAAAAAAATCCTACCTGGCCAGATGAAAAATTAAATATTCGACTCCAATGGGATTCGAACCCGGGACCTCTACATCCCAAAGCGAGTGCTCTATCACGTCGCTATTAAGGCTAACTTGTACGACAAGGCTGTACAAACACACTTTATACACATCCCGGCTATACTAAATGAAAGAATTTCTTCCTAACCAAGCTGAAAAATTTCTCATTACAGCCAAACGAAAAATTTCTCACCCAAGTCAGGAAAAAAAAAATCCTACCTGGTCAGAAGAAAGAATTTCTTCCTAACCATGCTGAAAAATTTCTCATTACAGTCAAACGAAAATTTCCTCACCCCAGTCAGGTAAAAAAAAATTCCTACCTGGTCAGATGAAAGAATTTCTTCCTAACCAAGCTGAAAAATTTCTCATTATAGTCAAACGAAAAATTTCTCATCCTAGTCAGGTAAAAAAAAAATTTCTTCCTGGTCAGATGAAAGAATTTCTTCCTAACCAAGCTGAAAAATTTCTCATTATAGCCAAACGAAAAATTTCTCACCCCAGTCAGGTAGAAAAATGTCCTACCTGGCTAGATGAAAAAAATTCTTCCTAACCAAGCTGACAAAATTTCTCATTACAGCCAAACGAAATACTTATCACCCCAGTCAGGTAAAAAAAATTTCCTACCTGGCCAGATGAAAAATTAAATATTCGACTTCAATGGGATTCGAACCCGGGACCTCTACATCCCAAAGCGAGTGCTCTACCACGTCGCCATTAAGGCTAACTTGTACGACAAGGCAGTACAAACACACCTTATACATATCCCGGCTATACCAGATGAAAGAATTTCTTCCTAACGAAGCTGAAAATTTCTCAATACAGCCAAACGAAAAAATTCTCACCCCAGTCAGGTAAAAAAAATTCGTACCTGGCCAGATGAAAAAGATTCTTCCTAACCAAGCTGAAAATTTTCTCATTATAGCCAAACGAAAAATTTCTCACCCCAGTTAGGTTAAAAAAAAATTTTCCTACCTGGTCAGATGAAAGAATTTCTTCCTAACCAAGCTGAAAAATTTCTCATTACAGCCAAACGAAAAATTTCTCACCCCAGTCAGGTAAAAAAATTCCTACCTGGCAAGATGAAAAAATTTCTTCCTAACCAAGCTGAAAAATTTCTCATTACAGCCAAACGAAAAATTTCTCACAGCAGTCAGGTAAAAAAAATTTCCTACCTGCTCAGATGAAAGAATTTCTTCCTCACCAAGCTGAAAAATTTCTCAAAACAGCCAAAAAAAAATTCTCACCCCAGTCAGGTAAAAATATGTCCTACCTGGCCAGATAAAAAAATTTCTTCCTAACCTAGCAGAAAAATTTCTTATTACAGCCAAACGAAAAAATTCTCACCCCAGTCAGGTAAAATAAAAATTCTTTCCTGGCCACATGAAAAAAAAAATATTCGAATCCAATAGAATTCGAACCCGGGACCTCTACATCCCAAAGCGAGTGCTCTACCACGTCGCTATTAAGGCTAGCTTGTACGACAAGGCAGTACAAACACACCTTAAACACATCCCGGCTATACCAGATGAAAGAATTTCTTCCTAACCAAGCTGAAAAATTTCTCATTACAGCCAAACGAAAAATTTCTCACCCCAGTCAGGTAAAAAAAAATTTCCTACCTGGTCAGATGAAAGAATTACTTCCTAACCAAGCTGAAAAATTTCTCATTACAGCCAAACGAAAAATTTCTCACCCCAGTCAGGTAAAAGAAAATTCCTACCTGGCCAGATGAAAAATTAAATATTCGACTCCAATGGGATTCGATCCCGGGACCTCTACATCCCAAAGCGAGTGCTCTACCATGTCGCTATTAAGGCTTACTTGTACGACAAGGAAGTACAAACACACCTTATACACATCCCGGCTATACCAGATGAAACAATTTCTTCCTAACCAAGCTAAAAAAGTTCTCATTACAGCCAAACGAAAAATTTCTCACCCTAGTCAGGTTAAAAATAAATCCTACCTGGTCAGATGAAAGAATTTCTTCCTAACCCAGCTGAAAAATTTCTCATTACAGCCAAACGAAAAATTTCTCACCCCAGTCAGGTAAAAAAAAAATTCCTACCTGGTCAAATGAAAGAATTTCTTCCTAACTCAGCTGAAAAATTTCTCATTATAGCCAAACGAAAAATTTCTTACCCAAGTCAGGTAAAAAAATTTCCTACCAAGCCAGATGAAAAATTAAATTTTCGAGTCCAATGGGATTCGAACCCGGGACCTCTATATCCCAAAGCGAGTGCTCTACTACGTCGTTATTAAGGCTAACTTGTACAACAAGGCAGGACAAACACACCTTATACACATCCCGGCTATACCAGATGAAAGAATTTCTCCCTAACCAAGCTGAAAAATTTCTCATTACAGCCAAACGAAAAGTTTCTCACCCCAGTCAGGTAAAAAAAAAATTCCTACCTGGTCAGATGAAAGAATTTCTTCCTAACTAAGCTGAAAAATTTCTCATTACAGCCTAACGAAAAATTTCTCACCCCAGTCAGGTTAAAAAATTTCCTTCCTGGCCAGATGAAAATATTTCTTCCTAACCAAGCTGAAAAATTTCTCATAACAGCCAAACGAAAATTTTCTCACCCCAGTCAGGTAAAAAAAAATTTCCTACCTGGCCAGATATAAAATTAAATATTCGACTCCAATGGGATTCGAACCCGGGACCTCTACATCCCAAAGCGAGCGCTCTACCACGTCGCTATTAAGGCTAACTTGTACGACAAGGCAGTACATACACACCTTATACACATCCCGGCTTTACCAGATGAAAGAATTTCTTCATAACCAAGCTGAAAAAGTTCTCATTACAGCCAAACGAATTTCCTACCTGGCCAGTTGAAAAAATTTCTTCCTAACCAAGCTGAAAAATTTCTCAATACAGCCAAACGAAAAATTTCTCACCCCAGTCAGGTAAAAAAAAATCCTACCTGGCCAGATGAAATATTAAATATTCGACTCCAATGGGATTCGAACCCGGGACCTCTACATCCCAAAGCAAGTGGTCTACCACGTCGCTATTAAGGCTAACTTGTACGACAAGGCAGTACAAACACACCTTATACACATCCCGGCTATACCAGATGAAAGAATTTCTTCCTAACCAAGCTGAAAAATTTCTAATTACAGCCAAACGAAAAATTTCTCACCCTAGTTAGGTATAAAAAAATCCAACCTGGTCAGATGAAAGAATATCTTCCTAACCAAGCTGAAAAATTTCTCATTACAGCCTAACGAAAAATTTCTCACCCCAGTCAGGTTAAAAAATTTCCTTCCTGGCCAGATGAAAAAAAATCTTCCCAACCAAGCTGAAAATTTTCTCATAACAGCCAAACGAAAAATTTCTCACCCCAGTCAGGTAAAAGAAAATTTCCTACCTGGCCAGATATAAAATTAAATATTCGACTTCAATGGGATTCGAACCTGGGACCTTTACATCCCAAAGCGAGCGCTCTACCACGTCGCTATTAAGGCTAACTTGTACGACAAGGCAGTACAAACACACCTTATACACATCCCGGCTATACCAGATGAAAGAATTTCTTCCTAACCAAGCTGAAAAATTTCTAATTACAGCCAAGCGAAAAATTTCTCACCCTAGTTAGGTATAAAAAAATCCAACCTGGTCAGATGAAAGCATATCTTCCTAACCAAGCTGAAAAATTTCTCATTACAGCCAAACGAAAAATTTCTCACCCCAGTCAGGTAAAAAAAAATTCCTACCTGGCCAGATGTAAAATTAAATATTCGATTCCAATGGGATTCGAACCAGGGACCTCTACATCTCGAAGCGAGTGGTCTACCACGTCGCTATTAAGGCTAACTTGTACGACAAGGCAGTACAAAAACACCTTATACACATCCCGGCTTTACTAGATGAAAGAATTTCTTCCTAACCAAGCTGAAAAATTTCTCATTACAGCCAAACGAAAAATTTTCAACCCAGTCAGGTAAAAAAAAAATTCCCACCTGGTCAGATGAAAGAATTTCTTCCTAACCAAGCTGAAAAACTTCTCATTATAGCCAAACGAAAAATTTCTCACCCCAGTCAGGTAAAAAAAAAATCCTACCTGGCCAGATGAAAAATTAAATATTCGACTCCAATGGGATTCGAACCCGGGACCTCTACATCCCAAAGCGAGTGCTCTACCACGTCGTTATTAAGGCTAACTTGTACGACAAGGCAAAAACACACCTTATACACATCCCGGCTATACCAGATGAAAGAATTTCTTCCTAACCAAGCTGAAAAATTTCTCATTATAGCCAAACGAAAAATTTCTCACCCCATTCAGGTAAGAAAATTTCCTACCTGGCCAGATGAAAAAAATTCTTCCCAACCAAGCTGAAAATTTTCTCATTATAGCCAAACGAAAAATTTCTCACCCCAGTCAGGTAAAGAAAAATTTCCTACCTGGCCAGATGAAAAATTGAATATTCAACTCCAATGGGATAAGAACCCGGGACCTCTTCATCCCAAAGCGAGTGCTCTACCACGTCGCTATTAAGGCTAACTTGTACGACAAGGCAGTACAAACACACCTTATACACATCACGGCTATACCAAATGAAAGAATTTCTTCCTAACCAAATTGAAAAATTTCTCATTATAGCCAAACAAAAAATTTCTCACCCCTGTTAGGTAATAAAAATTCCTACCGGGCCAGATGAAAAGATTTCTTCCTAACCAAGCTGAAAAAATTCTCATTACAGCCAAGAGAAAAATTTCTCACCCCAGTCAGGTAAAAAAAATCCTACCTGGTCAGATGAAAGAATTTCTTCTTAACCAAGCTGAAAAATTTCTCATTATAGCCAAACGAAAAATTTCTCATCCCAGTCAGGTAAAAAAAATTCCTACCTGGCCAGATGAAAAAAAATCTTCAAAACCAAGCTGAAAAATTTCTCTTTACAGCCAAACGAAAAATTTCTCACCCCAGTCAGGTAAAAAAAAAATTTCCTACCTGGCCAGATGAAAAAAATAAATATTCGACTGCAATGGGATTCGAACCCGGGACCTCTACATCCCAAAGCGAGTGCTCTACCACGTCGCTATTAAGGCTAACTTGTACGACAAGGCAGTACAAAAACACCTTATACACATCCCGGCTATACCAGATGAAAGAATTTCTTCCTAACCAAGCTGAAAAATTTCTCATTACAGCCAAACGAAAAATTTCGCATCCCAGTCAGGTAAAAAAAATGTCCTACCTTGCCAGATGAAAAATTAAATATTCGACTCCAATAGGATTCGAACCCGGGACCTCTTCATCCCAAAACGAGTGCTCTACTACGTCGCTATTAAGGCTAACTTGTACGACAAGGCAGTACAAACACACCTTATACACATCCCGGCTATACCAGATGAAAGAATTTCTTCCTTACCAAGCTTTAAAAATTCTGATTACAGCCAAACGAAAAATTTCTCAACCTAGTCAGGTAAAAAAAAATCCTACCTAGTCAGATGAAAGAATTTCTTCCTAACCAAGCTGAAAAATTTCTCATTATAGCCAAACGAAAAATTGTCTCACCCCAGTCAGGTAAAAAAAATTCCTACCTGGTCAGATGAAAGAATTTCTTCCTAACCAAGCTGAAAAATTTCTCATTATAGCCAAACGAAATATTGTCTCACCCAAGTCAGGTAAAAAAAAATTCCTACCTGGTCAGATGAAAGAATTTCTTCCTAACCAAGCTGAAAAAGTTCTAATTATAGCCAAACACAAATTTTCTCACCCCAGCCAGGTAAAAAAAAATTTCTACCTGGCCAGATGAAAAAATTACTTCCTAACCAAGCTGAAAAAGTCCTCATTACAGCCAAACGAAAAATTTCTCACCCCAGTCAGGTAACAAAAAATTCCTACCTGGCCAGATGAAAAATTAAATATTCGACTCCAATGGGATTCGAACCCGAGACCTCTACATCCCAAAGCGAGTGCTCTGCCACGTCGTTATAAAGTTACTTGTACGACAAGGCAGTACAAACACACCTTATACACATCCCGGCTATACCAGATGAAAGAATTTCTTCCTAACCAAGCTGAAAAATTTCTCATTACAGCCAAACGAAAAATTTCTTACCCCAGTCAGGTAAAAAAAATTTCCTACCTGGTCAGATGAAAGAATTTCTTCCAAACTAAGCTGAAAAATTTCTCATTATAGCCAAACGAAAAATGTCTAACCCCAGTCAGGTAAAAATAAATTCCTACCTGGTCAGTTGAAAGAATTTCTTCCTAACCAAGCTGAAAATTTCTCATTATACCCAAACGAAAAATTTCTCAACACAGTCAGGTAAGAAAAAAATTTCCTACCTGGCCAGATGAAAAAATTTCTTCCTCACCAAGCTGAAAAATTTCTCATTACAGCCAAACGAAAAATTTCTCACCCCAGTCAGGTAAAAAAAAAATTCTACCTGGCCAGATGAAAAATTAAATATTCGACTCCAATCGGATTCGCACCCGGGACCTCTACATCCCAAAGCGAGTGCTCTACCACGTAGCTATCAAGGCTAACTTGTACGACAAGGCAGTACAAACACACCGTATACACATCCCGGCTATACCAGATGAAAGAATTTCTTCCTAACCAAGCTGAAAAATTTCTAATTACAGCCAAACGAAAAATTTCTCACCCTAGTCAGGTAAAAAAAAATTCCTACCTGGTCAGATGAAAGAATTTCTTCCTAACCAAGCTGAAAAATTTCTCATTACAGCCAAACGAAAAATTTCTCACCCCTGTCAGGTAGAAAAAATATCCTACCTGGCCAGATGAAAGAATTTCTTCCTAACCAAACTGAAAAATTTCTCATTTTTGCCAAACGAAAAATTTAACACCCCAGTCAGGTAAAAAAAATTCCTACCTGGCCAGATGAAAAAATTTCTTCCTTACCAAGCTGAAAAATTTCTCATATCAGCCAAACGAAAAATTTCTCACCACAGTCAGGTTAAAAAAATAATTCCTACCTGGCCAGATGAAAAATTAAATATTCGACTCCAATAGGATTCGAACCCGGGACCTCTACATCCCAAAGCGAGTGCTCTACCACGTCGCTATTAAGGCTAACTGGTACGACAAAGCAGTACAAACACACCTTATACACATCCCGGCTAAACCAGATGAAAGAATTTCTTCCTAACCAAGCTGAAAAATTTCTCATTACAGCCAAACAAAATATTTCTCACCCCAGTCAGGTAAGAAAATTTGCTAACTGGCCAGATGTAAAAATTTCTTCTTAACCAAGCTGAAAAAATTCTCATTACAGCCAAACGAAACATTTCTCACACCAGTCAGGTAAAAAAAAAATCTACCAGTCAGATGAAAGAATTTCTTCCTAACCAAGCTGAAAAATTTCTCATTACAGCCAAACGAAAAATTTCTCACCCCAGTTAGGTAAAAAAATTTCCTTCCTGGCCGGATGAAAAAATTTCTTCCTAACCAAGATGAAAAATTTCTCATTACAGCCAAACGAAAAATTTCTCACCCTAGCCAGGTAAAAAAATTTCCTACCTGCCCAGATGAAAAAATTTCTTCCTTACCAAGCTGCAAAATTTCTCATTATAGCCAAACGAAAAATTTCTCACCCCAGTCAGGTAAAAAAAAAAATTCCTACCTGGCCAGAAAAAATATTAAATATTGGACTCCAATGGGATTCGAACCCGGGACCTCTACATCCCAAAGTGAGTGCTCTACCAAGTCGCTATAAAGGCTACCTTGTACGACAAGGCAGTATAAACACACCTTATACACATTCCGGCTATACCAGATGAAAGAATTTCTTCCTAACCAAGCTGAAAAATTTCTCATTACTGCCAAACGAAAAATTTCTCACCCCAGTCAGGTAAAAAAATTTCCTACCTGGCCAGATGAAAAAATTTCTTCCTAACCAAGCTGAAAACTTTCTCATTACAGCCAAACGAAAAATATTCAACCTAGTCAGGTAAAAAAAAATTTCCTACCTGGCCAGATGAAAAATTAAATATTCGATTCCAATGGGATTCAAAAACGGGACCTCTACATCCCAAAGCGAGTTCTCTACCACGTCGCTATTAAGGCTACCTTGTACGACAAGGCAGTACAAACACACCATATACACATCCCGGCTATACCAGATGAAAGAATTTCTTCCTAACCAAGCTGAAAAATTTCTCATTACAGCCAAACGAAAAATTTCTCACCCCAGTCAGGTAAAAAAAATTCCTACCTGGTCAGATGAAAGAATTTTTCCTAACCAAGCTGAAAAATTTCTCCTTATAGCCAAACACAAAATTTCTCACCCCAGTCAGGAAAAAAAATTTCCTACCTGGCCTGAAGAAAAAATTTGTTCCTAACCAAGCTGAAAAAGTTCTCATTACAGCCGAACGAAAAATTTCTTACCCCAGTCAGGTAAAAAAAAATTTCCTACCTGGCCAGATGAGAATTAAATATTCGACTCCAATGGGATTCGAACCCGGGACCTCTACATCCCAAAGCGAGTGCTCTACCACGTCGCTATTAAGGCTAACTTGTACGACAAGGCAGTACAAACACACCTTATACACATCCCGGCTATACCAAATGAAAGAATTTCTTCCTAACCAAGCTGAAAAATTTCTCATTACAGCCAAACGAAAAATTTCTCACCCTTGTTGGGTTAAAAAAAATCCTACCTGGTCAGATGAAAGAATTTCTTCCTAACCAAGCTGAAAAAGTTTTCATTATAGCCAAACACAAAATTTCTCACCCCAGTCAGGTAAAAAAAAATTCCTAACCAAGCTGAAAAATTTCTCATTACAGCCAAACGAAATATTCCCACCCCAGTCAGGTAAAAAAAAAATCCTACCTGGCCAGATGAAAAATTAAATATTCGACTCCAATGGGATTCGAACCCGAGACCTCTACATCCCAAAGCGAGTGCTCTACCACGTCGCTATTAAGGCTAACTTGTACGACAAGGCAGTACAAACGCACCTTATACACATCCCGGCTATACCAGATGAAAGAATTTCTTCCTAACCAAGTTAAAAGTTTCTCATTACAGCCAAACGAAAAATTTCTCACCCTAGTCAGGTTTAAAAAAAATCCTACATGGTCAGATGAAAGAATTTCTTCCCAACCAAGCTGAAAAATTTCTCATTACAGCCAAACGAAAAATTTCTCACCCCAGTCGGGTAAAAAAAAAATTCCTATCTGGCCAAATGAAAGAATTTCCTCCTAACCAAGCTGAAAAATTTCTCATTACAGCCAAACGAAAAATTACTCGACCCAGTCAGGTAAAAAAAATATTCCTACCTGGCCAGATGAAAATTAAATATTCGACCAATGGGATTCGAACCCGGGACCTCTACATCCCAAAGCGAGTGCTCTACCACGTCGCTATTAAGGCTAACTTGTATGACAATGCAGTACAAAGACACATTATACACATTCCGGCTATTCCAGATGAAAGAATTTCGTCCTAACCAAGCTGAATAATTTTTCATTACAGCCAAACGAAAAATTTCTCACCCCAGTCAGGTAAAAAAAAAATCATACCTGGCCAGATGAAAAATTAAATATTCGACTCCAATGGGATTCGAACCCGAGACCTCTACATCCCAAAGCGAGTGCTCTACCACGTCGCTATTAAGGCTAACTTGTACGACAACGCAGTACAAACACACCTTATACTCATCCCGGCTATACCAGATGAAAGAATTTCTTCCTAACCAAGCTGAAAAATCTTTCATTACAGCCAAACGAAAAATTTCTCACCCCAGTCAGGTAAAAAAAAATTCCTACCTGGTCAGATGAAAGAATTTCTTCCTAACCAAGCTGAAAAATTTCTCCTTATAGCCAAACGAAAAATTTCTCACCCCAGTCAGGTAAAAAAATTTCCTACCTGGCCAGATGAAAAAATTTCTTCCTAACCAAGCTGAAAAAGTTCTCATTACAGCCAAACGAAAAATTTCTCACCCCAGTCAGGTAAAAAAAAAGATTTCCTACCTGGCCAGATGAAAAATTAAATATTCGACTCCAATGGGATTCGAACCCGGGACCTTTACATCCCAAAGCGAGTGCTCTACCACGTCGCTATAAAGGCTAACTTGTACGACAAGGCAGTACAAACGCACCTTATACACATCCCGGCTATACCAGATGAAAGAATTTCTTCCTAACCAAGTTGAAAAATTTCTCATTATAGCCAAACGAAAAATTTCTCACCCCAGTCAGGTAAATAAAATTCCTATCTGGCCAGATAAAAAATTTCTTCCTAACCAAGCTTAAAACTTTCTTATTACAGCCAAACGAAAAAATTTCAACCCAGTCAGTTAAAAAAAAAAATTCCTACCTGGCCAGATGAAAAAAAATTCTTCCTAACCAAGCTGAAAAATTTCTCATTACAGCCAAACGAAAAATTTTTCACCCCAGTCAGGTAAAAAAAAATTCCTACCTGGTCAGATGAAAGAATTTCTTCCTAACCAAGCTGAAAAATTTCTCATTACAGCCAAACGAAAAATTTCTCACCCCAGTCAGGTAAAAAAAAATTTCCTACCTGGCCAGATGAAAAATTAAATATCCGACTCCAATCGGATTCGAACCCGGGACCTCTACATCCCAAAGTGAGTGCTCTACCACGTCGCTATAAAGGCTAACTTGTACGACAAGGCAGTACAAACGCACCTTATACACATCCCGGCTATACCAAATGAAAGAATTTCTTCCTAACCAAGCTGAAAAATTTCTCATTACAGCCAAACGAAAAATTTCTCACCCAAGTTGGGTTAAAAAAAATCCTACCTGGTCAGATGAAAGAATTTCTTCCTAACCAAGCTGAAAAAATTCTCATTACAGCCAAACAAAAAATTTCTCACCCCAGTCAGGTAAAAAAAAAATATTCCTACCTGGTCAGATGAAAGAATTTCTTCCTAACCAAGCTGAAAAATTTCTCATTACAGCCAAACGAAAATTTCTTACCCCAGTCAGGTAAAATATTTTCCTACCTGGCCAGATGAAAAAAATTCTTCCTAACAAAGCTGAAAAATTTCTCATTACAGCCAAACGAAAAATTTCTCACCCCAGGCAGGTAAAAAAAATTCCTACCTTGCCACATGAAAAATTAAATATTCGACTCCAATGGGATTCGAACCCGGGACCTCTACATCCAAAAGCGAGTGCTCTACCACATCGCCATTGAGGCTAACTTGTAAGACAAGGCAGTACAAACACACCTTATACACATCCCGGCTATACCAGATAAAAGAATTTCTTCCTAACCAAGCTGAAAAATTTCTCATTACAGCCAATCGAAAAATTTCTCACCCCAGTCAAGTAAAAAAAATTCCTACCTGGCCAGATGAAAAATTAAATATTCGACTCCAATTGGAACCCGGGACCTCTACATCCCAAAGCGAGTGCTCTACCACGTCGCTATTAAGGCTAACTTGTACGACAAGGCAGTACAAACATACCTTATACACATCCCGGCTATAACAGATGAAAGAATTTCTTCCTAACCAAGCTGAAAAAATTCTCATTACAGCCAAACGAAAAATTTCTCACCCCAGTCAGGTAAAAAAAAATTCCTACCTGGTCAGATGAAATAATTTCTTCCTAACCAAGCTGAAAAATTTCTCATTATAGCCAAACGAAAAATTTCTCACCCCAGTCAGGTAAAAAAAATTCCTACCTGGCCAGACGAAAGAATTTCTTCCTAACCAAGCTGAAAAATTTCTCATTACAGCCAAACGAAAAATTTCTCACCCCAGTCAGGTAAAATAAAAATTCCTACCTGGCCATATTGAAAATTGAATATTCGACTCCAATGGGATTCGAACCCGGGACCTATACATCCCAAAGCGAGTGCTCTACCACGTCGCTATTAAGGCTAACTTGTACGACAAGGCAGTACAAACACACCTTATACCCATCCCGGCTATACCAGATGAAAGAATTTCTTCCTAACCAAGCTGAAAAATTTCTCATTACAGCCGAACGAAAAATTTCTCACCCTAGTCAGGTAAAAAAAAAAGTCCACCTGGTTAGATGAAAGAATTTCTTCCTAACCAAGCTGAAAAATTTCTCATTACAGCCAAACGAAAAATTTCTCATCCCAGTCAGGTAAAAAAAAATTCCTACCTGGTCAGATGAAAGAATTTCTTTCTAACCAAGCTGAAAAATTTCTCATTATAGCCAAACGAAAAATTTCTCACCCCAGTCAGGTATAAAAAAAATCCTACCTGGCCAGATGAAAAATTTAATATTCGACTCCAATAGGATTCGAACACGGGACTATATATATACACATCCCGGCTTTACCAGATAAAAGAATTTCTTCCTAACTAAGCTGAAAAATTTCTTATTATAGCCAAACGAAAAATTTCTCACCCCAGTCAGGTAAAAAAAATTCCTACCTGGCCAGATGAAAAAAATTCTTCCTAACCAAGCTGAAAAATTTCTGATAACAGCCAAACGAAAAATTTCTCACCCCAGTCAGGTAAAAAAAAATTCCTACCTGGCCAGATGAAAAATTAAATATTCGACTCCAATGGGATTCGAACCCGGGACCTCTACATCCCAAAGGGAGTGCTCTACCACGTCGCTATTAAGGCTAACTTGTACGACAAGGCAGTACAAACACACCTTATACACAAATCGGCTATACCAGATGAAAGTATTTCTTCCTAACCAAGCCGAAAAATTTCTCATTACAGCAAAACGAAAAATTTCTCACCCCAGTCAGGTAAAAAAAAATCGTACCTGGCCAGATGAAAAATTAAATATTCGACTCCAATGGGATTCGAACCCGGGACCTCTACATTCCAAAGCGAGTGCTCTACCACGTCGCTATTAAGGCTAACTTGTACGACAAGGCAGTACAAACACACCTTATACACATCCCGGCTATATCAGATGAAAGAATTTCTTCCTAACCAAGCTGAAAAATTTCTCATTACAGCCAAACGAAAAATTTCTCACCCTAGTCAGGTAAAAAAAAAATTCCTACCTGGTCAGATGAAAGATATTCTTCCTAACCAAGCTGAAAAATTTCTCATTACAGCCAAAGGAATTATTTCTCACCCCAGTCAGGTAACAAAAAATCCTTCCTGGTCAGATGAAAGAATTTCTTTCTAACCAAGCTGAAAAATTTCTCATTACAGCCAAACGAAAAATTCTCACCCCAGTCAGGTAAAAAGAAATTCCTACCTGGCCAGATGAAACAATTTCTTCCTTACCAAGCTGAAAAATTATTCATTACAGCCAAACGAAAAATGTCTCACCCCAGTCAGGTAAAAAAAAAATTCCTACCTGGCCAGATGAAAAAATTAAATATTCGACTCCAATGGAATTCGAACCCGGGAATTCTACATCCCAAAGCGAGTGCTCTACCACGTCGCTATTAAGGCCAACTTGTACGACAAGGCAGTACAAACATACCTTATACACATCCCGGCTATAACAGATGAAAAAATTTCTTCCTAACCAAGCTGAAAAATTTCTCATTACAGCCAAACGAAAAATTTCTCACCCAAGTCAGGTAAAAAAAATTCATACAGTACGGAACATCGGGATTTTGACAATCATTTCAATCACAATCCGATCATTCAAGGGCAATCACGTTCAATCAGCGTTCAGCGTTCAATCAGCGTTCAATCACAATTTTTCAATCAGCGTTCAATCAGAATCGTTACAAAGCGTTCAATCAGAACCGTTCACTCATTCCGATCGGTTACATGATAAGAAACCGTTCAATCAATTTTAACGAAATTATTTTCGTTTGATTAAAAATAATTCATTTTGTTGATAGAATAGATAAATTAAAAAGCAAATTCACAATCTTCTCGAAATAAATAGCTCTAGCGAGTTTTGGAAACATCTAGGAAAATTAAAGGCGAGACGACGAGTACTTGCGCGTGTTCGTTTCTTATTCCAGTTCGACCCAAATACCGTTTTCGCCTCATTGCCAGTTCGTACCTAGTCCGCCAGTATAGAATGAAAGGATGAACAGTCAAGAGATTTTCCTTTCTTTCTTTAAACAATAACTCTTCAGTGGCCGGCTTTACCGGGGAACATTGTTACCCTAATGAAATATTACTTAATGAAAGTGCTTTCAATTGACTGGTAAACAAATCCTATCCATATTACTCTCTAATAATTCATTGATTAGGACATGCTCACCAGCCACGACATGCATTTCATTTTCATACGGTGGTTTCATGGATATTGTAATGTGGACTTGTAAACCTGTCCCATCTACGCTACCCTCCGATCTATATCGATAGATTGAGGCAGGCTCGCCGGCAAACCGTAATGTAAGTTTTACTCTACAGTTTGGTCTTCAAAGTTAACCACATGTTGATTAAATTTCCCGAGGAAAATGAAAGATAAGACTCACGATAGGGGCTACTTTAGATCCGCAACTGCAGTCTAGGGTAATTGTGGGGCTGCAATTTTTTTATCGTGGTTTCGCTCAACTTGCATCGAAACTTCTTACATTTAACTATTGAGTCCTATGCCGGTGGTATGAGCACCTTATTATTGACTCTTGATATTACTGTATTTTACCAGTGAATACAGTAAGAGGAATCTGGAAATTGAATGACCTTAGAATGAAATTGAATGAGTGTGATGACCAAAATTAGATTGATTTTCAAGGGAGGTAAAACAAAATCCACAATAAGTGCTAATTGATTACCTCCCTCTAAAAGATCTACCAACTTTTCTGGACTTGTGTCTTTACAGACAAATCAGACCCTTAAAAATCAACGACAGCCTGAAAAAAATCATACAAGCATTTTATTGGAATGCTGATCATTTTGCACAGATTCACAGTGTTTTTGAATGATTTTGGAGCGTTTTAAATTGATTGGAGTGAGTGTTAGGAAGGAAATATTTGAGCACTGGGCAAGTGATTTCGATTGGTTTTGATCTAGATGAATGTCAATTTCACAATGTGATTTGCCGTTACACAAGACCTTTTCTGAACCATCAGCTGGGAGAAGAAAGTCAAATCTGATGGATGCCACCATCAGAGATTGGGCATGGGACCCAACAATTTGTGTGTTAGAAAGAGGGTTAACACTGCTTTTAACAATCTTAGAGTCTTTTCAGCTTTTCAAGCACTACCATTAGATCCCTTCCTAGCCTCTAGCTGCTATCCCACATAGGTTTATGATTATTAATCCACAGGGGCTAAGCCCAGCAGTAACACAGGGCTGTCAAACATGGGGTAGCGAGTTAGAACCCCAGCTCAGCCAACTTTCATCCGTCAATAATTATTATACTAGAGTCAACGGCTTATGATATTTTACTTACGAAAAAATGTAGCACGCCTTAGATGGATGAGCAGCTAGTGGCTCACAAGAAATGTTGAGGTTTTTCTGGTGTGAGAAAGGATATGAGTTGGTGCACTAGCCAATTATAATATAACTGCACTAATATTGAAAGTGGTATTAAACCCCATGCAAACAAAACATATCAACCCATCCCGGGGAGCAACTTGTAGGAAAGGACAGTGGCTCTAGGAGCAAATGAATGGGTGTCGGATACACTACCACAGCAGTTACCCAAATACATCTGCCTATATAGTTGTGATGACAATATATTTCACAATATATTTCACATATCCTTGAGTCACTTACAACACATGCGAAATATGGCCATGATTTGTATAGAGGTAGTTGACCCTTAATAGTTCCTCCACATATCCGAACTCATAATCTTTCACAATGTTTACAGAGGTTTCATAATTAAAATCATTAGGAAACCTCAGTTAACACTGTTACAGTTCATTACTCCCAAAATGTTGTGTATCTATCACAGGTGTACTACCTTAATCCAATTCAATCTGAACCTGGAAATTCCCATTTTGGCAGGAGATATAGACAAGGATCATCCTGAACATATGTGCAGTCTGATCTTAGTCTACATCATCTGTTTGACCAAGAACTGTGTTGAGACTAAATTTTCAAGACAAAATTTGTTGGATGATTTTTCTTTCAGAGACATTCAGAGCTTTGCCTTAAAGCTATTGTAATTTAGCCTGGATTTATACTTAGCATAAGAAGGGTAAATGGCCATTGGCATTGATGAGCTATTTCCCATGTGCGGATTCAGTGGGGGATATCAGGGCAAAAAGATTACATTGAAGTACATTTATACAAATATATTATCATTGGGTGACCAAAGTGCTACCTAATTTGAGGTTTAGCTTAAACATTTTGCTCATCATCTGATAAATTGATTAATAGACAACTATGTTTTTGCTGCTCTCATGGAAAACAAAAGCACCACATGTGGGTGCCTATGCTTGGCTGTTGGTGAAAAAGATGTCAAAACAGAGGCATAATTTGCAAAATATGCATCTAGAATTATACATCTTGGCAGTAGAGTTGGTTCTATGGTTAGAGAAAATATGAGACAAGTTCCAATTCAATACCTTTAGGAATACCAAAGATATCACGAAATGACAAAGATCATGCAAGACGACAACCAAGGCTAAAGCAACTACTTCACTAAAAATTCAGGATCAGCACATGTATTTCTTGTTGTAGAAATGTTCAAAACAAAAGGGTTTGAACCTTTTATTGGACCAAATATTTACAAAACGCATAATAGAGTGTAATTACATTTATTTAATACTATAAACAATACATACCAAACAAAAATCCCTAAAATAATCTAAATATGACCTGTTCAATTAATACATAAACTGTTTTTAATAACTGCCTATCTGATTCTTTATTCTCTTAAGTAACACCTTTCTTTCCATATCAATGAGTCATTCTACCCTACTATAAAGTCAAATTGTGAAAAGCAGGAAGTGAAGTCTCAGAGTTTAAACTAAACTCAAACTTTTTCATTTGATTAATTTGTTACAGATAAAATTCAATTTCAGGGTGAAACAACAGTAGCTAAGTACAATTAAAGCTGTTAATTTTGTCTCTTGTCCAATGATAAATTCAATCAATAGTCGAAAAAATGCTTATTTGATAAAACAATAATGATCAAGCAGGTGCATTTTATAGATTAAGATTTTGAAGATATTTTAAGATTTTTAATCGGAATATCCCGAGCAATTCAGTTGAAAATCTACATAGCAGTCCGAGCTATCCCGATTAAAAAATAAAAATAAATCTTAAAATTCTTCATCCTAAAAAAACACACCTCAGGTCAATTGAAATTCAATTTTAAAGAAAAGTAATATGGCTATTCTGTATTTAGAAATCTACTGAAAATGTTACCATCTTGCTCAGTCAATGCAGAGTGTACAGTCCAACAGGGATCAATATTTTGCCAGATCAGTATTGGTTTGAAGGTAGTGGACCCGTTATAGTTTCACAACACTTCAAAGCAATGAATTTTAACAATGTTAACTGAGGTTTCCTAATGATTATCATTTGCAGGTATTTTTTTACTGAGAAACTTGGGCTGAATATCGGCTCCTTCCCCTCAGCGATTTTTTCCCCCAAAATGGACCTTTTCCCCTCCCAAACGAATTTCCCCACCCCAACAATTTCCCCAGTTAATGTTTATGTTATAAATCAAAGATAGTGGATAATTTGCTCTTAAAATGCATTTACGATTCCGTTTTTAGTCGTAAAACAGCATCAGACATCTTTCATAAGGGGCAAAAATGTAAACATTCAGGGATTTCCTAGACATCATTAGGCTCCACTCGGTCAATTCTGTATCAATATTCACCAAATCTGGAACCCTCGGCCATAACAAAATACACGAAACATCGCTCAGACTTTTCCGTGATATCATTTTATTATGATTCTGCTCAGACTTTACACAAGGAAACCTATTAAGGTAGTGGACCCGTAAAAGTTCCGCAACATTTTAGAAGGCATGGACTTTAAAAAGTTAAACCGAGGTTTCCTAATGATTTCATTTGGAAACTAGGTTAACATTATGAAATATTATGAGTCATAAACAGCATAGATTGACCACTTTTAGTCAGAATGTAAAATATTTGAGGTAAATTATGTGAGAGATTATTACTAGAACTAATTCTAGCATGCACTTTGGATAAAACTGTGTATCTCACGCAGTATCGTTGTGGTAAGGGTACTTGATTTTCACCTTTGAAGTTAATGGTTCAAGCCCCAATGTCACCAAGGTGTGACTGTTTGGCTGTAATGAGAACTTTTTCAGCTTGGTTAGGAAGAAATTTTTTCATCTGGCCAAGTAGGAAATTTTCTTACCTGACTGGGGTAAGAAATTTTTCGTTTGGCTGTAATGAGGAATTTTTCAGCTTGGTTAGGAAGAAAATCTTTCATCTGACCAGGTAGGAATTTTTTTTACCTGACTGGGGTGAGAAAATTTTCGTTTGGCTGTAATGAGAAATTTTTCAGCTTGGTTAGGAAGAAATTCTTTCATCTGGTATAGCCGGGATGTGTATAAGGTGTGTTTGTACTGCCTTGTCGCACAAGATAGCCGTAATAGCGACGTGGTAGAGCACTCGCTTTGGAATGTAGAGGTCCCGGGTTCGAATCCCATTGGAGTCGAATATTTGATTTTTCATCTGGCCAGGTAGAAAAATTTTTTTTACTGACTTGGATGAGAAATTTTTCGTTTGGCTGTAATGAGAATTTTTTCAGCTTGGTTAAGAAGAAATTTATTCATCTGGCCAGGTAGGAAATTTTTTTTTTCCTGACTGGGGTCAGAATTTTTTCGTTTGGCTATAATGAGAAATTTTTCAGCTTAGTAAGGAAGAACTTCTTTCATCTGACCAGGTAGGAATATTTTTTTAACCTGACTGGGGTGAGAAATTTTTCGTTTGGCTGTTATGAGAATTTTTTTAGCTTGGTTAGGAAGAAATTTTTTCATTTGACCAGGTAGGATTTTTTTTTACCTGACTAGGGTGAGAAATTTTTTGTTTGGCTGTAATGAGAAATTTTTCAGCTTGGTTAGGAAGAAATTCTTTCATCTGGTATAGCCGGGATGTGTATAAGATGTGTTTGTACTGCCTTGTCGTACTCTTCAGTGGCCGGCTTTACCGGGGAACATTGTTACCCTAATGAAATATTACTTAATGAAAGTGCTTTCAATTGACTGGTAAACAAATCCTATCCATATTACTCTCCAATAATTTATTGATTAGGACATGCTCACCAGCCACGACATGCATTTCATTTTCATACGGTGGATTCATGGATACCGTAATGTGGACTTGTAAACCTGTCCCATCTACGCTACCCTCCGATCTATATCGATAGATTGAGGCAGGCTCGCCGGCAAACCGTAATGTAGGTTTTACTCTACAGTTTGGTCTTCAAAGTTAACCACATGTTGATTAAATTTCCCGAGGAAAATGAAAGATAAGACTCACGATAGGGGCTTCTTTAGATCCGCAACTGCAGTCTAGGGTAATTGTGGGGCTGCAATTTTTTTATCATGGTTTCGGTCAACTTGCATCGAAACTTCTTACATTTAACTATTGAGTCCTATGCCGGTGGTATGAGCACCTTATTATTGACTCTTGATATTACTGTATTTTACCAGTGAATACAGTAAGAGGAATCTGGAAATTGAATGACCTTAGAATGAAATTGAATGAGTGTGATGACCAAAATTAGATTGATTTTCAAGGGAGGTAAAACAAAATCCACAATAAGTGCTAATTGATTACCTCCCTCTAAAAGATCTACCAACTTTACTGGACTTGTGTCTTTACAGACAAATCAGACCCTTAAAAATCAACGACAGCCTGAAAAAAAATCATACAAGCATTTAATTGGAATGCTGATCATTTTGCACAGATTCACAGTGTTTTTGAATGATTTTGGAGCGTTTTAAATTGATTGGAGTGAGTGTTAGGAAGGAAATATTTGAGCACTGGGCAAGTGATTTCGATTGGTTTTGATCTAGATGAATGTCAATTTCACAATGTGATTTGCCGTTACACAAGACCTTTTCTGAACCATCAGCTGGGAGAAGAAAGTCAAATCTGATGGATGCCACCATCAGAGATTGGGCCTGGGACCCAACAATTTGTGTGTTAGAAAGAGGGTTAACACTGCTTTTAACAATCTTAGAGTCTTTTCAGCTTTTCAAGCACTACCATTAGATCCCTTCCTAGCCTCTAGCTGCTATCCCACATAGGTTTATGATTATTAATCCACAGGGGCTAGGCCCAGCAGTAACACAGGGCTGTCAAACATGGGGTAGCGAGTTAGAACCCCAGCTCAGCCAACTTTCATCCGTCAATAATTATTATACTAGAGTCAACGGCTTATGATATTTTACTTACGAAAAAATGTAGCACGCCTTAGATGGATGAGCAGCTAGTGGCTCACAAGAAATGTTGAGGTTTTTCTGGTGTGAGAAAGGATATGAGTTGGTGCACTAGCCAATTATAATATAAATGCACTAATATTGAAAGTGGTATTAAACCCCATGCAAACAAAACATATCAACCCATTCCGGGGAGCAACTTGTAGGAAAGGACAGTGGCTCTATGAGCAAATGAATGGGTGTCGGATACACTACCACAGCAGTTACCCAAATACATCTGCCTATATAGTTGTGATGACAATATATTTCACAATATATTTCACATATCCTTGAGTCACGTACAACACATGCGAAATATGGCCATGATTTGTATAGAGGTAGTGGACCCTTAATAGTTCCTCCACATATCCGAACTCATAATCTTTCACAATGTTTACAGAGGTTTCATAATTAAAATCATTAGGAAACCTCAGTTAACACTGTTACAGTTCATTACTCCCAAAATGTTGTGTATCTATCACAGGTGTACTACCTTAATCCAATTCAATCTGAACCTGGAAATTCCCATTTTGGCAGGAGATATAGACAAGGATCATCCTGAACATATGTGCAGTCTGATCTTAGTCTACATCATCTGTTTGACCAAGAACTGTGTTGAGACTAAATTTTCAAGACAAAATTTGTTGGATGATTTTTCTTTCAGAGACATTCAGCACTTTGCCTTAAAGCTATTGTAATTTAGCCTGGATTTATACTTAGCATAAGAAGGGTAAATGGCCATTGGCATTGATGAGCTATTTCCCATGTGCGGATTCAGTGGGGGATATCAGGGCAAAAAGATTACATTGAAGTACATTTATACAAATATATTATCATTGGGTGACCAAAGTGCTACCTAATTTGAGGTTTAGCTTAAACATTTTGCTCATCATCTGATAAATTGATTAATAGACAACTATGTTTTTGCTGCTCTCATGGAAAACAAAAGCACCACATGTGGGTGCCTATGCTTGGCTGTTGGTGAAAAAGATGTCAAAACAGAGGCATAATTTGCAAAATATGCATCTAGAATTATACATCTTGGCAGTAGAGTTGGTTCTATGGTTAGAGAAAATATGAGACAAGTTCCAATTCAATACCTTTAGGAATACCAAAGATATCACGAAATGACAAAGATCATGCAAGACGACAACCAAGGCTAAAGCAACTACTTCACTAAAAATTCAGGATCAGCACATGTATTTCTTGTTGTAGAAATGTTCAAAACAAAAGGGTTTGAACCTTTTATTGGACCAAATATTTACAAAACGCATAATAGAGTGTAATTACATTTATTTAATACTATAAACAATACATACCAAACAAAAATCCCTAAAGTAATCTAAATATGACCTGTTCAATTAATACATAAACTGTTTTTAATAACTGCCTATCTGATTCTTTATTCTCTTAAGTAGCACCTTTCTTTCCATATCAATGAGTCATTCTACCCTACTATAAAGTCAAATTGTGAAAAGCAGGAAGTGAAGTCTCAGAGTTTAAACTAAACTCAAACTTTTTCATTTGATTAATTTGTTACAGATAAAATTCAATTTCAGGGTGAAACAACAGTAGCTAAGTACAATTAAAGCTGTTAATTTTGTCTCTTGTCCAATGATAAATTCAATCAATAGTCGAAAAAATGCTTATTTGATAAAACAATAATGATCAAGCAGGTGCATTTTATAGATTAAGATTTTGAAGATATTTTAAGATTTTTAATCGGAATATCCCGAGCAATTCAGTTGAAAATCTACATAGCAGTCCGAGCTATCCCGATTAAAAAATAAAAATAAATCTTAAAATTCTTCATCCTAAAAAAACACACCTCAGGTCAATTGAAATTCAATTTTAAAGAAAAGTAATATGGCTATTCTGTATTTAGAAATCTACTGAAAATGTTACCATCTTGCTCAGTCAATGCAGAGTGTACAGTCCAACAGGGATCAATATTTTGCCAGATCAGTATTGGTTTGAAGGTAGTGGACCCGTTATAGTTTCACAACACTTCAAAGCAATGAATTTTAACAATGTTAACTGAGGTTTCCTAATGATTATCATTTGCAGGTATTTTTTTACTGAGAAACTGGGGCTGAATATCGGCTCCTTCCCCTCAGCGATTTTTTCCCCCAAAATGGACCTTTTCCCCTCCCAAACGAATTTCCCCACCCCAACAATTTCCCCAGTTAATGTTTATGTTATAAATCAAAGATAGTGGATAATTTGCTCTTAAAATGCATTTACGATTCCGTTTTTAGTCGTAAAACAGCATCAGACATCTTTCATAAGGGGCAAAAATGTAAACATTCAGGGATTTCCTAGACATCATTAGGCTCCACTCGGTCAATTCTGTATCAATATTCACCAAATCTGGAACCCTCGGCCATAACAAAATACACGAAACATCGCTCAGACTTTTCCGTGATATCATTTTATTATGATTCTGCTCAGACTTTACACAAGGAAACCTATTAAGGTAGTGGACCCGTAAAAGTTCCGCAACATTTTAGAAGGCATGGACTTTAAAAAGTTAAACCGAGGTTTCCTAATGATTTCATTTGGAAACTAGGTTAACATTATGAAATATTATGAGTCATAAACAGCATAGATTGACCACTTTTAGTCAGAATGTAAAATATTTGAGGTAAATTATGTGAGAGATTATTACTAGAACTAATTCTAGCATGCACTTTGGATAAAACTGTGTATCTCACGCAGTATCGTTGTGGTAAAGGTACTTGATTTTCACCTTTGAAGTTAATGGTTCAAGCCCCAATGTCACCAAGGTGTGTTTATAAATGGGTACTTAGTAGCCAGCCCCAGTTCACCCAGCTTTTTTCACAATCTGAAATTAATGTAACTGGCACCCTAACCAATGACTAACAGTTTTCATTCAGCACAGACACACACTTGCCAGTAATACCCGAAGGAAATAGGCAGTAGATAGATAGGGAACCAGTCAAACCAGCCCCAAGGTCAAACAGGCCCCAATACAGTCATACCAGCCCCCCAAAAATAGTCAAACCGGCCCCAAATCAGTCAGACCGGGCCTTATTTTATTTCATGCATTTTACTTAAATTTTCTAACTATTGACTGTAATGCGATAGATAAATAGTGACAAATTTATCGACAGATAGAAAGTGTATCTTCCTCTTTTGCTTAAGCTACTGTCACATAAACACTCTGTTTGCTTTGGTGAGGCATCACTGATGACTTAATGTAGAATAGTTGATGAAATAGGTGACAAATTTTTGATAAGTTGACATCTAATTCATTCATTCGATGCAATGCCCTGTGAATTGGCCGGGATAGGTCTAATCATCTGGTTGGCTCAGGTTTCCTTTTTTTTACATCACAGACACAGAGTTTTATATTATTTTCTGACCTGTTTACTTCAATTTGGAATCAGCCACTATCGTTGGCGACCCGACTAGTCAACGGCATCTAGTAGGCTTAATGACCATTCAATTTCTGTCTGGGATGCAGTAAACTCGACAGGTCGAAAGGTTCGAGGTCCGAAAGTAGATCTATGAGAAATTTTCCAAACAAGTTTTTTTTTTAATTAGAGTTCAGTTGCGTGTGTAAATGGCGGCTTTTAATTCAAGGGAAATAATCTAAACAAAATGATGGTAGGTAATTTGCTGTGGATCCCTGCGCATGAATTAGAAAAAAAATATGCTAGGAAAAATATAAATTTCATATTTCGTTTAATTTCTTTCGTTATTTATGTTTTAATTGAATGATTGAACGCAGCGTTCAATTTGATTGAATGGTCGGATTTAGCATAGAAAGCGTTCAATCCAATCAGAAGAAAAAGCGTTCAGCGGGCAATCACGATCATTCATAAACGTTCAATCACCGCTCAGCGTTCAATCACGTCCCAATCGGATTGTAAAATTCCTGATGTTCCGTACTGTACCTGGCAAGATGAACCATTAAATATTCGACTCCAATGGGATTCGAACCCGGGACCTCTACATCCCAAAGCGAGTGCTCTACCACGTCGCTATTAAAGCTAACTTGTACGACAAGGCAGTACAAACACACCTAATACACATCCCGGCTATACCAGATGAAAGAATTTCTTCCTAACCAAGCTGAAAAATTTCTCAATACAGCCAAACGAAAAATTTCTCACCCAAGTCAGGTAAAAATAAATTTTCTTCCTGGTCAGATGAAAGAATTTCTTCCTAACCAAGCTGAAAAATTTCTCATTAAAGCCAAACGAAAAATTTCTCACCCCAGTCAGGTAAAAAAATCCTACCTGACCAGATGAAAAAAATTCTTCCTAACCAAGCTGAAAAATTTCTCATTACAGCCAAACGAAAAATTTCTCACCCCAGTCAGGTAAAAAAAAAATCCTACCTGGCCAGATGAAAAATTAAATATTCGACTCCAATAGGATTCGAACCCGGGACCTCTACATCCCAAAGCGAGTGCTCTACCACGTCGCTAATAAGGCTAACTTGTACGACAATGCAGTACAAACACACCTTATGCACATCCCGGCTATACCAGATGAAATAATTTCTTCCTTACCAAGCTGAAAAATTTCTCATTACAGCCAAACGAAAAATTTCTCACCCCAGTCAGGTAAAAAAATTTCCTACCTGGCCAGATGAAAGAATTTCTTCCTAACCAAGCTGAAAAATTTCTCATTACAGCCAAACGAAATATTTCTCACTCCAGTCAGGTAAAAAAAATCCTACCTGGTCATAGGAAAGAATTTCTTCCTAACCAAGCCGAAAAAATTCTCATTACAGCCAAACGAAAAATTTCTCACCCCAGTCAGTTAAAAATAAATTCCTTCCTGGTCAGATGAAAGAATTTCTTCCTAACTTAGCTGAAAAATTTCTCATTACAGCCAAACGAAAAATTTCTCACCCCAGTCAGGTAAAAAAAAAAATCCTACCTGGCCAGATGAAAATTAAATATTCGACCAATGGGATTCGAACCCGGGACCTCTACATCCCAAAGCGAGTGCTCTACCACGTCGCTATTAAGGCTAACTTGTATGACAATGCAGTACAAAGACACATTATACACATTCCGGCTATTCCAGATGAAAGAATTTCTTCCTAACCAAGCTGAAAAATTTCACACTACAGCCAAACGAAAAAAATTCTCATCCAAGTCAGGTTAAAAAAAAAATCCTACCTGGCCAGATGAAAGAATTTCTTCCTAACCAAGCTGAATAATTTCTCATTACAGCCAAACGAAAAATTTCTCACACCCAGGTCCCGTTTTTTAATCCCATTGGAATCGAATATTTAATTTTTCATCTGGCCAGGTAGGAAATTTTTTTTTACCTGACTAGGTTGAAAATTTTTCGTTTGGCTGTAATGAGAAAGTTTTCAGCTTGGTTAGGAAGAAATTTTTTCATCTGGCCAGGTAGGAAATTTTTTTACCTGACTGGGGTGAGAAATTTTTCGTTGGCTATAATGAGAAATTTTTCAGCTTGGTTAGGAAGAAATTCTTTCATCTGACCAGATAGGATTTTTTTTACCTGACTTGGGTGAGAATTTTTTCGTTTGGCTGTAATGTGAAATTTCTCAGCTTGGTTTGGAAGAAATTCTTTCATCTGGTATAGCCGGGATGAGTATAAGGTGTGTTTGTATTGCCTTGTACAAGTTAGCCTTAATAGCGACGTGGTAGAGCACTCGCTTTGGGATGTAGAGGTCCCGGGTTCGAATCCCATTGGAGTCGAATATTTAATTTTCATCTGGCCAGGTAGGATTTTTTTTACCTGACTGGGGTGAGAAATTTTTCGTTTGGCAGTAATGAGAAATTTTTCAGCTTGGTTAGGAAGAAATTCTTTCATCTAGTATAGCCGGGACGTGTATAAGGTGTGTTTGTACTGCCTTGTCGTACAAGTTAGCCTTAATAGCGACGTGGTAGAGCACTCGCTTTGGGATGTAGAGGTCTCGGGTTCGAATCCCATTGGAGTCGAATATTTAATTTTTCATCTGGCCAGGTAGGATTTTTTTTTTACCTGACTGGGGTGGGAATATTTCGTTTGGCTGTAATGAGAAATTTTTCAGCTTGGTTAGGAAGAAATTTTTTCATCTGGCCAGGAAGAAATTTTTTTTACCTGACTGGGGTGAGAAATTTTGTGTTTAGCTATAATGAAAACTTTTTCAGCTTGGTTAGGAAGAAATTCTTTCATCTGAGCAGGTAGGGATTTTTTTAACCCAACTAGGGTGAGAAATTTTTCGTTTGGCTGTAATGAGAAATTTTTCAGCTTGGTTAGGAAGAAATTCTTTCATTTGATATAGCCGGGATGTGTATAAGGTGTGTTTGTACTGCCTTGTCGTACAAGTTAGCCTTAATAGCGACGTGGTAGAGCACTCGCTTTGGGATGTAGAGGTCCCGGGTTCGAATCCCATTGGAGTCGAATATTTAATTCTCATCTGGCCAGGTAGGAATTTTTTTTTTACCTGACTAGGGTGAGAAATTTTTCGTTCGGCTGTAATGAGAACTTTTTCAGCTTGGTTAGGAACAGATTTTTTCATCAGGCCAGGTAGGAATTTTTTTAACTGACTGGGGTGAGAAATTTTTTGTTTTGCTAAAAGGAGAAATTTTTCAGCTTGGTTAGGAAAAATTCTTTCATCTGACCAGGTAGGAATTTTTTTTTTACCTGACTGGGGTGAGAAATTTTTCGTTTGGCTGAAATGAGAAATTTTTCAGCTTGGTTAGGAAGAAATTCTTTCATCTGGTATAGCCGGGATGTGTATATGGTGTGTTTGTACTGCCTTGTCGTACAAGGTAGCCTTAATAGCGACGTGGTAGAGAACTCGCTTTGGGATGTAGAGGTCCCGTTTTTGAATCCCATTGGAATCGAATATTTAATTTTTCATCTGGCCAGGTAGGAAATTTTTTTTTACCTGACTAGGTTGAAAATTTTTCGTTTGGCTGTAATGAGAAAGTTTTCAGCTTGGTTAGGAAGAAATTTTTTCATCTGGCCAGGTAGGAAATTTATTACCTGACTGGGGTGAGAAATTTTTCGTTTGGCTATAATGAGAAATTTTTCAGCTTGGTTAGGAAGAAATACTTTCATCTGACCAGATAGGATTTTTTTTACCTGACTGGGTGAGAAATTTTTCGTTTGGCTGTAATGAGAAATTTTTCAGCTTGGTTAGGAAGAAATTCTTTCATCTGGCCAGGTAGGATTTTTTTTTACCTGACTTGGGTGAGAATTTTTTCGTTTGGCTGTAATGTGAAATTTCTCAGCTTGGTTTGGAAGAAATTCTTTCATCTGGTATAGCCGGGATGAGTATAAGGTGTGTTTGTATTGCCTTGTACAAGTTAGCCTTAATAGCGACGTGGTAGAGCACTCGCTTTGGGATGTAGAGGTCCCGGGTTCGAATCCCATTGGAGTCGAATATTTAATTTTCATCTGGCCAGGTAGGATTTTTTTTTTACCTGACTGGGGTGAGAAATTTTTCGTTTGGCAGTAATGAGAAATTTTTCAGCTTGGTTAGGAAGAAATTCTTTCATCTGGTATAGCCGGGATGTGTATAAGGTGTGTTTGTACTGCCTTGTCGTACAAGTTAGCCTTAATAGCGACGTGGTAGAGCACTCGCTTTGGGATGTAGAGGTCTCGGGTTCGAATCCCATTGGAGTCGAATATTTAATTTTTCATCCTGCCTGGTAGGAATTTTTTTTTACCTGACTGGGGTGAGAAATTTTCATCTGGCCAGGTGGGAAATTTTCTTTTACCTGACTGGGGTGAGAAATTTTTCGTTTGGCTGTAATGAGAAATTTTTCAGCTTGGTTAGGAAAATTTGTTTTCATCTGGCCCGGTAGGAAATTTTTTTACCTGACTGGGGTGAGAAATTTTTCGTTTGCCTATAATGAGAAATTTTTCAGCTTAGTTAGTAAGAAATTCTTTCACCTGACCAGGTAGGAATTTTTTTTTTCTAACCTGACTTGGGTGAGAAATTTTTCGTTTGGCTGTAATGAGAAATTTTTCAGCTTGGTTAGGAAGAAATTCTTTCATCTGGTATAGCCGGGATGTGTATAAGGTGTGTTTGTACTGCCTTGTCGTACAAGTTAGCCTTAATAGGGAAGTGGTAGAGAACTCGCTTTGGGATGTAGAGGTCCCGGGTTCGAATCCCATTGGAGTCGAATATTTTATTTTTCATCTGGCCAGGTAGGAAATTTTTTTTTTTTTACCTGACTGGGGTAAGAAATTTTTCGTTTAGCTGTAATGAGAAATTTTTCAGCTTGGTTAGGAAGAAATTCTTTCATCTGGCCAGGTAGGAAATTTTGTTACCTGACTGGGGTGAGAAACTTTTCGTTTGACTGTAATGAGAAATTTTTCAGCTTTGTTAGGAAGAAATTCTTTCATCTGACCAGGTAGGATTTTTTTTCCTGACAAGGGTGAGAATTTTTTTCGTTTGGCTGTAATGAGAAATTTTTCAGCTTGGTTAGGAAGAAATTCTTTTATCTGGCCAAGTAGGATTTTTTTTTTACCTGACTGGGTTGAGAAAATTTTCGTTTGGCTGTAATGAGAAATTTTTCAGCTTGGCTAACCAAGTTAGGAAGAAATTCTTTCATCTGGTATAGCCGGGATGTGTATAAGTTTTGTTTGTACTGCCTTGTCGTACAAGTTAGCCTTAATACCGACGTGGTAGAGCACTCGCTTAGGGATGAAGAGGCGCCAGGTTCGAATCCCATTGGAGTCGAATATTTAATTTTTCATCTGGCCAGGTAGGAATTTTTCTTTTACCTGACTGGGGTGAGAAATTTTTCGTTTGGCTATAATGAAAATTTTTCAGCTTGGTTAGGAAGAAATTCTTTCATCTGACCAGGTAGGATTTTTTTTTTACCTGACTGGGGTGAGAAATTTTTCGTTTGGCTGTAATGAGAAATTTTTCAGCTTGGTTAGGAAGAAATTCTTTCATCTGACCAAGTAGGAAATTTTTTTTACCTGACTGGGGTGAGAAATTTTTCGTTTGGATGTAATGAGAAATTTTTCAGCTTGGTTAGGAAGAAATTCTTTCATCTGGTACAGCCGGTATGTGTATAAGGTGTGTTTGTACTGCCTTGTCGTACAAGTTAGCCTTAATAGCGACGTGGTGGAGCACTCGCTTTGGGATGTAGAGGTCCCGGGTTCGAATACCATTGGAGTCGAATATTTAATTTTTCATCTGGCCAGGTAGGAAACCTTTTTTTACCTGACTTGGTGAGAAATTTTTCGTTTGGCTGTAATGAGAAATTTTTTTCAGCTTGGTTAGGAAGAATTTTTTTCATCTGGCCAGGTAGGAAATTTTTTTACCTGACTGGGGTGAGAAATTTTTCGTTTGGCTGTAATGAGAAATTTTTCAGCTTGGTTAGGAAGAAATTCTTTCATCTGACCAGGTAGGATTTTTTTTTACCTGACTAGGTTGAGAAATTTTTCGTTTGGCTGTAATGAGAAATTTTCCAGCTTGGTTAGGAAGAAATTCTTTCATCTTGTACAGCCGGGATGTGTTTAAGGTGTGTTTGTACTGCCTTGTCGTACAAGTTAGCCTTAATAGCGACGTGGTAGAGCACTCGTTTTGGGATATAGAGGTCCTGGGTTCGAATACCATTGGAGTCGAATATTTTATTTTTCATCTGGCCAGATAGGAAACCTTTTTTTTACCTGACTGGGGTGAGAAATTTTTTGTTTGGCTGTAATGAGATTTTTTTCAGCTTGGTTAGGAAGAATTTTTTTCATCTGGCCAGGTAGGAAATTTTTTTACCTGACTGGGGTGAGAAATTTTTCGTTTGGCTGTAATGAGAAATTTTTCAGCTTAGTTAGGAAGAAATTCTTTCATCTGACCAGGTAGGATTTTTTCTTTTACCTGACTTGGGTGAGAAATTTTTCGTTTGGCTGTAATGAGAAATTTTTCAGCTTGGTTAGGAAGAAATTCTTTCATCTGACCAAGTAGGAAATTTTTTTTACCTGACTGGGGTGAGAAATCTTTCGTTTGGATGTAATGAGAAATTTTTCAGCTTGGTTAGGAAGAAATTCTTTCATCTGGTACAGCCGGGATGTGTATAAGGTGTGTTTGTACTGCCTTGTCGTACAAGTTAGCCTTAATAGCGACGTGGTGGAGCACTCGCTTTGGGATGTAGAGGTCCCGGGTTCGAATACCATTGGAGTCGAATATTTAATTTTTCATCTGGCCAGGTAGGAAACCTTTTTTTACCTGACTTGGTGAGAAATTTTTCGTTTGGCTGTAATGAGAAATTTTTTTCAGCTTGGTTAGGAAGAATTTTTTTCATCTGGCCAGGTAGGAAATTTTTTTACCTGACTGGGGTGAGAAATTTTTCGTTTGGCTGTAATGAGAAATTTTTCAGCTTGGTTAGGAAGAAATTCTTTCATCTGACCAGGTAGGATTTTTTTTTACCTGACTAGGTTGAGAAATTTTTCGTTTGGCTGTAATGAGAAATTTTCCAGCTTGGTTAGGAAGAAATTCTTTCATCTGGTACAGCCGGGATGTGTTTAAGGTGTGTTTGTACTGCCTTGTCGTACAAGTTAGCCTTAATAGCGACGTGGTAGAGCACTCGTTTTGGGATATAGAGGTACTGGGTTCGAATACCATTGGAGTCGAATATTTTATTTTTCATCTGGCCAGATAGGAAACCTTTTTTTTACCTGACTGGGGTGAGAAATTTTTCGTTTGGCTGTAATGAGAAATTTTTCAGCTTAGTTAGGAAGAAATTCTTTCATCTGACCAGGTAGGATTTTTTCTTTTACCTGACTTGGGTGAGAAATTTTTCGTTTGGCTGTAATGAGAAATTTTTCAGCTTGGTTAGGAAGAAATTCTTTCATCTGACCAGGTAGGATTTGTTTTTACCTGACTAGGGTGGGAAATTTTTCGTTTGGCTGTAATTAGAAATTTTTCAGCTTGGTTAGGAAGAAATTCTTTCATCTGGTATAGCCGGGTGGTGTATAAGGTGTGTTTGTACTGCCTTGTCGTACAAGTTAGAATTAATGGCGACGTGGTAAAGCACTCGCTTTGGGATGTAGAGGTCCCGGGTTCGAATCCCATTGGAGTCGAATATCTAATTTTTCATCTGGCCAGGTAGGAATTTTTATTTTACCTGACTGGGGTGAGAAATTTTTCGTTGGGCTATAAGGAGAAATTTTTCAGCTTGGTTAGGAAGAATTTTTTTCGTCAGTCAGACAGACGGACAGACCAACGATTTTGGATTGACAAACACAGACGGACAGATGAAAGAACAATTTAAATTAGCTTTAATTTGATAGATTAGTAGGTATAAAATAAGTTTAAGGCATTTCAATAAAGATTAAAGGGTGTGTTTAAAGGTATCGGCGATAATACGTTTACTCTAGGCATCGCCTTAGGTCCCTAACCCTGTCTGTCTG
The DNA here is from genome assembly GCA_948146395.1 of Fragum whitleyi. Lineage (NCBI taxonomy): Eukaryota > Metazoa > Mollusca > Bivalvia > Cardiida > Cardiidae > Fragum > Fragum whitleyi. The sequence goes on from OX411547.1 coordinate 68,404,385, forward strand.
TCTGTCTGTCTGTCTGTCTGTCTGATTGTCTTTCTATCTATTTGTCTATCTGTCCATCTGTCTATCTAATCTATCTATCTATCTATCTATCTATCTATCTATCTATCTATCTATCTATCTATCTATCTATCTATCTATCTATCTATCTATCTATCTATCTATCTATCTATCTATCTATCTATCTATCTATCTATCTATCTATCTATCTATCTATCTATCTATCTATCTATCTATCTATCTATCTATCTATCTATCTATCTATCTATCTATCTATCTATCTATCTATCTATCTATCTATCTATCTATCTATCTATCTATCTATCTATCTATCTATCTATCTATCTATCTATCTATCTATCTATCTATCTATCTATCTTTCTTTCTTTCTTTCTATCTATGTCGCTCCATCCCTTTGATCGCACAGATGATTAAAATACCATACATGTTTCAGAAATGTAATTCGATACTGTTTGATCTTTCTTGTTTAATCCATGTACCCCAACAAAAGGGTTCTGTTTCAAGGATGCAATATGTTATACGGCACAGAATACAGATTGCTTATCGACATGCTACATAACTGTTCCCGAAATGATAAATATATAATACGTACTTAGTGTATTATATGAAAAAAAATATCTTATGAGGTTGGGAGAATTGAAAATTGTCGAGGCTCTGCCGAGACAATTATCAATTCTCACAACCGAGTTTGATAGTTTTTCATACAATACTTAGTACGTATTATATTTATCTTCTAACCTCTATTTGTCTTATTTTGGACAATGTTTTTTTTCTGAAAAGCAAGTTTCTAAAAATAACCGCATTATATCTTTTGTCTAAAAATAACTATGTGATATCATAAAAAATATCATACGGGAGGTTATCATACAGATATTGGTATAGGTATAAGATAAATGTATTTAAGAAATGAAAATTCACTGATACTAAGCCGCGTTACAGTGTGTACAGACAGCAGCCGTACATCGTTCGGTAGCAAGTTAGAGAGCGAGCCATGGCTCTAACAAGTCGAGCCCAAAAGCATGCTGTATTTTTCAGGCAATTAATATGTCAATTGGCATTCTGACTAAGTATCGGGAGAAACGAATATGATATTTTGTGCTGAACTTGTGTGATAAATGGCAATAATCTGTGATAAGTTGCTCCAAATGATCGCTTTATGACTAAAATACTGTAAAAGATACCGCCAAACGCTATAAAAACCATCTTTTAACAACGCGCCCTTGTAAAGTTCGCTTGGTGGGGAGATTGAAATATTTGTAGGGATTATTCACAAAATCGTTTAGCTATCAAGAAAAGGGTCAAGTCGGATCCCTCAACCTTCAAGACTTTATTCTGTCAAAGAGACAACTTGTTTACGCTTTTTAGTCGTATGCACACAGCTCGAACCTCGTGCTTCGAGTTACTGTTAATTACATCGTGAAATTGACATTCATCTCAATCAAAATCATTCTAAATCGTTCATTCAGCGCTCCATTCATTCTTTCCAAACACTCACTCAAACCATTCAAAAACGTTCAAACCCGTCGAAAAATATATAATTAACAACATCATTCAAAAAATATTTTGATACAGAAAAATAAATCGCGATTTCACTGACATAACTCAAATTGTTAGCGTCGCATAGGTTCATGAATGATAGGCATCTATGTATAGAACTTGTATGCATATTTTATTAAAGGGAGGTAATCAATATCGCTAATTTTGTTCACCATGAACAAAATTTGCGATATAGGATTACCTCCCATTAAATTCACTCAAAAGTCGCTCCACCAACTCATTCAATTTCATTCCAAAATCATTCCAAAATCATTCACTTTGTCAATTTCACGATGTTGATAACTGTAATTAGTCGTTACTTCCATTACATACGTGAAATTCTTAAAATTGCGGTCAGTCAATACAAACGCGAAAAAAGGAAATGCATTGATTTGTAACGATGGTGATCCTTTCTTTAATGCTTTTCGGTGGTTTATCGAGAAATAACGGTAGATTATCACTTGATAATCTCACCACAAAAGCAGTGAAATTATCAAAAACGTATACCCTGCTTTTGTGCATTTCATCCTACCTGACGTCATCTATGCGGGAGAAATAAGTGACGTCACAATGAAGATTGCATAGCAATCACGTGAAAAATGACGCGCTTTCACGCATTCTCAATAAAGGGACGTCATTTGAATTTTGAAAATCGAAAAAAATAATTTTTGTTAAAATAATGAGAATTTGAGATCAATAGCTTGGAATATGGCTTTATTTGATTTCTGCAAAATATTTTCAACATGATTGGAAAGACACTCGAGTAAATGCTATCTTAGGCTGGCCAACAAAAGCGCATTTTATTCTATTGAAAGGTTTGTTACCGATGGTGTACCAATTTCAATATCGTAGCAACGTTTGTACAATTTCTGTTATGAGGACGAGTTTTGATTTTTATGACGAGAATGTTATTTTAAGTTAAAACTAAATAAATATAAGATAGATCGTCGCATGTAAGTCTCCGTCATTTGGCTTGGAAAATTACATTCATTTCTGATAATGGTTAACAATTGTAAAGGACTTTTTTCAGGACTTTACATTCCAATAAAATATGACTCGAAAAGTTGTATATGTCTTCACCTCTTTTTAAAACACAAAAGAAAGTCAATACACCAAAATTCATTCATCTTAACCCAGTCATAATGCTATGAAATCGAAAGAAATGTATTCAAAAATGATATACCAAAAGTAACTAACCTTACCGGTACTATCAAAAGTGTGAATAATGCCTTCACTTTACAATAGAACAAAGAAATCAAGTTAATTGATATCAATTTCATTTAACTTGATGAGAAAATAAATGATTTTTACAATTACCTTACAAAGTTTAATTAAAAGAAAAGAAAACAAGAACAGTCATTCAAATTGAAACAAACCAGTAATTTGAAACATGAACGTTTAGCAAATGCATTTATAAAACTTAAAGTTGATCTTTGCAGTCGTTTTTTTTTTTTTTTTTTTTTTTTTTTGGTTTTTTTTTTTTTTTTTTTTTTTTCAAAAATAATACATAACATCGCCGAAAAAAGCCTTGTTTCATAGTATCTATATGTAAGGTTCGTTACAATATCTATATGTAAGGTTCGTTTTATTAAAAAGTATGTGCAGTTTGACAAATTTTCTACTCTATAAACCGTATATTACCTTATCATTACCTTATTACGTAATTGTGAATTTTACTCCCTAGGCGTTTGTTATCAAATAAAATTATAACAGACCATGACGTCGAACAACAAACAGAAATACATATGGTAAGGTTCGTATTCTCTATAATGCTTTATCATCTACTATTCATATCTCTTGGTCTTTCTTCAGTTTTTCTCAACACCCTTTAATAATTTTCACTTTAGATGGTTTAGCCATTGTAGAAGATGAACTTTTACAGTATATACATTTGCACAATTTAAAACAAATCAAGTCGTAACTTTTTTGGAATGATGTTTTACTTCGAAATATGTAAAAGCAAGTATATAGAACCAATGATCGTGTCTATTCATGAAGTATGACGTACACGTAGGCTGACAGGTGTGCATACTGACATACGCATCTATAAGAGACTCTGCAAGAGACAATCTTTTGAAGGTTAAGGCAAATAAGGCGCGAGAAAAATTACTGACTTTAACTGCAAGGTTCGTTACCGAAAGTAACGTACCTTATCCTAAACTTCTATGTTTCTTTTATGAATAGAGGTTGTCGATTAGTCTAACATATATATTTCAATAAGAAGGGTCGCCTTTTTGGCAAAATTAATTTATATTTATTTAGGTATACTTAGAGGGTTCTCGTAGAAACCTGACTTGGTATAAAAATGAAATAGGATAATGTTAGGAGGTACCAGCGTCTCTTTTCAAAAATAATGACAGAACATACATGTCTTGTTTTGTTGTGAGAATTGATCACATAAGATAATCTTCCATCTAAAATATTTAATTCAGATAAGAATGCACTGATATATCGACTGTACTTCCAATCAGAAAATGAAGTAAGGTTCGGTACTAAATAGAACGAACCTTACAACTATAATTTCGACTGATCTGAAGATTGAAATTTGATTGATATATCAAAAAATACCCTATATCAAACGATTGTTTATTGATTGACAAATATTAAATCATGAAATAAGTAAATTGTGAGACTTTTAATAAAATCTTACGCGGATCTTAGGAAAAACGCGCCGAATAAACCTCAGAATTATTTGAGTACGTTAAAGGAATTATCAAATGACGCCATTTAGCACCGTGGGTGATAGAAAAGTACTGATTATTAGAAAACTTTAATATCCGATAACTAACCTTACAAAACGAACCCTACACAATATTTTAACCATCTATTCCATGACTACTGCAATGATACAATAGTTCTTTTCAAATTTTATTTAAAGCATATGTAAGAGTCTGTAAGGCTGATAAAACGGGTGTAGGACAAAAGCCCCCTGGGACAAAAGCCCCCTAGGACAAAAGCCCCCTGGACAAAAGCCCCTTGGGACAAAAGCCCCCCAGGATAAAAGCCCCCTAGGACAAAACCCCCACAGTATAATAAATACTGGTATTTATATTTCCATTTCTTTTACTTATTACTGAATCATTTAGATAAAATTGATCATCTTTTTGTTTTATTTGCAATTTCAAAAGGTGAACTTTTACAAATCTTAGCAATAGAAACCACTGTTAAAGCCCTCTTTCCGACAACCCCAAATCAGTTGATCATTAATTGAATTACATTATATGAAAATTTAATTAGATATTTTAGCAAGCAATGAAATGTACATTCAAAAGGAGAATCCTGAATAATTTATTCCTTTATTAATGTATTTTTCTTTTATTCACACATTTTACATTCTTGAGTTCATTGAAACATAATCAATATTTTTTATTGACTTATTTCACACCTTTTAAGAGTACAAGTATAACTATACATGTAGTTTACAACATAAAAGGTGTTAACAAAATTGATTATAAAGACAGTATATTTTTGTCTTTTCACACCTGTTATAACCTTTTTATAATTATTTTTTTTAATAACAAGTCGATTATGAAATATAAAACCAAATGGAGGATATTTTCAAAGTCATCTTTCACAGATAATTATACACAAGAAAATATTTTTACACCCACCTAAAATGTTAAATTTTATTCTATCTAAAATGACTAAAATATTAATTTCTTTAAAGAATAAACAAATTAATATTCAAAGCTTCATATAAAAATCATAACTTTTTAAGACTTTATTCAAAAATTCAGAAAAAAACACTTTTTATTATAACCATGGGGCTTTTGTCCACTTTTCAGTTAAGGGCATGGGGCTTTTGTCCCATGGGGCTTTTGTCCATGGGGCTTTTGTCGTTATGGTCAAAGTGGTACAGAATTCCAGAATGATTGGTAACAAACCTTACATCCATATACCTTCGGCCTGACAAATAAACATTAATCTATTCTGATATAAATTTCATTATTCCGATAAGCTTTTAGAATATTTATTCGTTAATTTCACAATTCTCAGCGCAGTAAAAATACTCTGGCAGATTTTAAGGCACTCTGTTTCATTTTTGTTCTGCATTTACCTTGATATACATGTACTTTTAATTTAATGATTTCGGCGACAATTTTACAATCATTATAGACATGTGAAAAACGTAAATGGCACATCAAAGATTATACTTTTTGGATAGGTCTTATGACCGAGCAGATATGCTGCGCTTGAAATGGTAACCTACTCCAATATTCTTTCAAATAATTCAGTTTTCAATATATGATTCCATATGGCGACAGCTACGAACCTTACAAATTCGCACATTTTGGCTGTCAGCGAAAACGAAATGGTTTATTCCCACTTCGTCTAATCCCATTTCGTCTACACTATAAAATTATTTGTTTAGACCAAAAATTCCCATTTGGTCTAAAACCTTTTGACACCTTATTGTATCAGTTTCCCATTTCGTCTACAAAATGGATTTTGACATGTTATGAGTCTCATAGAGGTGTTAATGTCACAAAGGTGTTATATACAGCCCCCCCCCCCCCCCCACACACACACTTACAAAGTAACTTTTGAAAACATAAATAAAATCAATTTATAATCTTGAAAAATAACCTCTTAAGGATTAAAAGTTTATATTAATTTCAATAAATATTTTATTAGTAATATTAAAATTTCACCAAGAAATAAATAAAAAGCAATTTTCAAAACTTTTTTGCTATGCATTAAAGCATAAAGGTAAGCTCTTTTTTATGATATTATAAAATATATATATAATAAACATTAGACAAAGCTAACTTTTTATACAAATGAGTAAATGAACTTTTAGACCAAATGGGAATTTATCAAAATATAGGTTTTAGACGAAATGGGAAATTGACTTTTAGACCAAATGGGATTAGACGAAGTGGGAACAACCCAGCGTAATATGTAGTGCTGATGAAGCACAAGTATATTGTTTAAGTCACCAATCGTCCCTCTATCATTATCCATAATAGTACAAACCTTCAGGTTGTTTGTTATCCTGAAAATCTTCGGCGACTACAAAATGTACAAATGGCACCTATTTCCTGATAATGCGTGTTTACGAAAATGTGACCTATAAATTTCACATTTTGTCTCATTTTTGCATTAAAGAAATAGAATAATCGTTTGTTTTTCGAGTAAGATCGATTAATATTTCATTTCGTGAATAACAAAAGCTATATTTTCACTCGTGGCTATGCCACTCGTGAAAATATAGCTTTTGTTGTTCACTCAATGAAATACTAATCGATCTTACACTAAAACAAACGATTACCCTCTATATCTTTTTTTTTAAAAGATTCCAGTAGCTTCTCCTACTGACATTTGTATAGAAGATAAATTTACATTTCCAATCGGAGTACATGTACTTATAACTTTGGGCTAGTATATATGTGAGTAAAGCCTTCACTCAAAGACTAATTTGCTCCTGTTTGCGATAATACTTAGTCCGCTTACTCTCGTATTAGGTGATGGAGAGTGGGTTGTGTTTTATCGCCTCAATACCCCCTCAGAAACCGCCGTCATAGCTTAGTTGGTAGTGCGTCGGACTGTCAATCTAAAGGTCCCGAGTTCGATCCCCAACAGCTGTAGGCTAGGAATTGATGTGGTGGTTGTACTGGTGAGAGAAATACTAGGAAACCATTGTTAGGTGCTGCAGCCGCCGCGATATAACTGAAAAAAAATATTGAAAGGATTTAGTGGTTGTACTGGTGAGAGAAATACCAGTTAACCACTGTAAAGTGCTCCAGCCGTCGCGATATAACTGAAAATATGTTGAAAGCGGCGTTAAACTCCATTCAATCCCAATATCCCTCCCTTGAAGGTAATTTGTGCTTCTGATGATTCATCGGGATCATTCAGAACATCACTCGGCCATTTCCGTAAACTGCGACAGACCTCGGTTATAAGTAAGGCGGATGGGTATGTAACAAAATCGTGCATTTTGTTAGGCGGAAACAGTGTAAGAAAACTAGCACTGTAGATTTATATCTTTTACAGTAAACAACGGCTGAAAAATCTTAATTTTTGAGAATGACAAATCATTCTCAAAAATTACGATTTTTTCAGGCGATATTTAAGAATCTAAAGATATTTATATTAGGATAATATTGTTTCACGTCAGTGACTTGAACGAGTAGCGTTGGCGACGTCGCATGTTTTCGCTCAAAGTTTCGAGGGCTAACGCCATTTCAACTGACGTCATCGAGATTTTTTTCCAAGGGTTTCACGTAATTTTTAAAAATAGGCCGAGTGGTGTTCCGAATATGGGTGCCCATTTATTTGAATTTTCTGTAAACTACGCCCCTGCTCTTCGCTAAGTCGGGGTCACATGATCAATTGATTGTTTTAAATTCTATGTCTTATCTTCTTTTATTCCCATGTAAGGACACATAATCTAAATCATAGGTTGAGTGATCACAAATTGTCCCAGAACAATGTCAACTGCAACGCTTTGTCAAGTGTGTTTTATATTTGTAATATTTCTTTCCCTCGGACTTTCAGTTTTGTCATTCATCTTAGGGGACGATGCTGGCGCTATGGACATGAGAAACGGGAGTTCAATTCCCGACCTGGCTGAACCGCCCTTGAAAGTTGGATCCTTTAACATACAAATATTTGGCAAAACGAAAAATAGTAATACAGCAGTGGTACACTTATTAATTCAGGTCAGTTCTATATTGTTTCTTATCTTTTCCCTTCTTTTGCCTTTTCCTGTTTTTTTTTTTTTTTTTTTTTTTTTTTTTTTTTTTTTTTTTTTTCACGCCTTTTAAGGATTGATGAATTTTAAAATAAATTTGAAACATTATTATTGAGGGATAAGTGTCGAACACATTGAAAATACGCCAACTCTTTTGAAATAAGTTAGACAGTTATTTCATTATAATTGAGGTTGGATACAACTTTCGGTTCTATTTCGTTGGATGATATAACTATCCAAACTTCGGTACATCGCTTGGACTCTTCCGTAGCTTGAAAATTACCGCGGATGTAAGTGTAGTAATTTTGGGTCTTTTTTTAGGTAATTCGGCTCCTGGTGGTACTTCAGTTAATACGCATGAAGAAAATAACATTTTGTTAATTCTTTCCGATCGTCTTTCGAAATCTTTTGGACATACTATTATTTAATGACAAAACGCAGTAAGACACTGCGTTTTGTCATCAAATTATGATATTCCCATTTTTATTCTTTCGTTGATTTTGTTTTATGCAACGTCATCATTAGCGGGATCGTTTATGTTTGTGACGTCATATAAACCCACGAGCGAAATGACGCGCTTTCATGGCTGCGCCCTTATAAATCCCGAGGTCTCTTCCGTAGAATCGCCGAAGGTTCCCGATTGATAACTATCCTTGGTTTCCTACCGTTTTTCAACCCAATACAACCGCAACATTTCATCAGAGCCATCAGCTGCTCATTCCCATTAGACATGCTTCTAACCATACGCCCATTAGTGGGAAACAAATGTCACGTGTCACGGTGACCCCGGTCATCTTACTTGGATGAAAAATAGATCGACCGGGAATCGAATGAGGTTTTCCGAAGGAGCTTACAGTTAAAAACATCGTGAAATTGGCACTCATTCCGATCAAAATCATTCATAATCATTCACCCAGCGCTTAATTCATTCATTCCAAAAACTCACTCAAATCGATCAAAAACGATCCAAAATCATAAGAAAACATTTACAAATCGTTAAGACTTTCAACGATAAGTTCAAATCGATCTATTTATTCTACGATTTTATGACCTTTTACGACTATTTTTACGACTTTCAAGTGTCTGATTGGTCCACGAAGACGTACAAACAGCAAAATACGTATATTTTATAAAATGGAGGTAAGCATATATCAAATTTTGTTCAACTTGAACAAAATTTGTGATATTGGATTACCTCCCATTAAATTCACTCAAAACTCGCTCCACGCTCTCATTCAATTTCATTTCAAAATCATTCCAAAATCACTCATCGTGTCAATTTCACGATGTTCTTAACTGTAACTGCCATGCGTTCAGGATTCAACAACGTTTACGAACATTCAGAAATGGTACCTCACTAAGCGCGTGGGCAAACACGCAATGCGGGGTTTCATTTGTCAAGCGTTGCTTGGTCGTATTTTGATAGCATGTGCGTGAAATTTGTATCAAATTTCATATATGCGTAAAGTAAAGACTCGGATTAGCATGTGTTGCCGCTTAATCTGACCAAAGTCTTCACTATGCGCTTTGTACATATATTAGGTCCTAACCCCTTTTCAGGAAGTCAGCAAGTAGCATTATTGTATTGGGTGGTTGTTTTTGTACAGTTAAGAACATCATAAAATTGACAAAGTGAATGATTTTGGAATGTTTTTGGAATGAAATTGAATGAGTGGGTGGACCGAGTTTTGAGTGAATTTAATTGGAGGTAATCCAATATCACAAATTTTGTTCAAGTTGAACAAAATTTGCGATATAATTATTTCCCTTTAATAAAATATAGATTCGTGGACCAATCAGACACTTGAAAGTCCACACCAGATAATAAAATCGTAGAATAAATAGATCGATTTGAACTTATCGTTGAAAGTCTTGAACGATTTTTAAATGTTTTCTTATGATTTTGGAGCGTTTATGATCGATTTGAGTGAGTGTTTGGAATGAATGAATTGGGCGCTGGGTGTGTGCTTAAGAATAATTTTGATTGGACTGAGTGCCAATTTTACGATGTTTTTAACTGTATGCTCAATGTTTGTACCTAGCGTACAGGATTAATTGTTGGTACTGATGTCTCGCACGAACTCAATTATTAGCTCGGCTGTTTTCGGAGAAAACCGGTAGCGCGCCGGACTGTCAAACTAGAGTTCCCGGGTTCGATCCCCGACGGCGGCAGTCATTCTTTCCGACTATTTGTCTCTCACCAATGGGTCGATACTCGTAGATCTATGTGAGATAGCAGCTGGAGGCTAGGAAAGGATGTTATGGTAGTACTGGCCAGAGAAATACCAGTAATCCTTTATAAGGTGCTCCAGCCGCCGCGATATAACTGAAATAATGTTTTGAAAGCGGCGTAAACCCCAATTCAATCAATCAATCGGAGAAAACCGGGGATATTACGATCACGTTGGCGACGTTGGCGATGTTGGTGTTGTCGTTGTCGTTGATGTGGGTGTTGGCGTTTGCGCAACAAATTTTCATCTTGGTCATATCTCTCTTGATATTGGAGATACATTCATGAAACAATGCATGTGTATTCACCATCAAAAGAGCTATCCAGACTATAAGGGGAATAACTTTGGAAGCATTTATGTAAGAGTTATGACCCCTTTTAGACTTAGTTATTTTTGCATTATTATCCAACACCTGCATCCTAGAGTTGCACCCGAAGGTTGTGCTCTTGTCTTGGACGCTGGGCTTATTCGACATTCAGGATTACAGTTACTGACATCGTGAAATTGACATTCATATCGATCAAAACCATTACAAATCGCTCACTCAGCTTTCCATTCATTCATTCCAATCACTCACATAAACCATTCAAAAACTCTCAAACCCATTGAAATATATAGAATCAAGAACGTCATTCAAAATAAATTTTGATAGAGAAAAATCGCGATTTCACTGACATTATTCAAATTGTAAGCGCCTCATAGATTCTTGAATAAATAGGAAGCTATGTATAGAACTTGTAAGCATTCTTTTATTAAAGGGAGGTAATCAATATCGCAAATTTTGTTCGTCCTGAACAAAATTTGCGATAAAGGATTACCTCCCATTAAAGCCACTCAAAGCTCGCTCTACACACTCATTCAATTTCATTCCCCAAACATTCCAAAATCATTCACCTTGTCAATTTCTCGATGTTGTTAATTGTAGTACAGTACAGATTCTTATTAAAGCCTAGGCGTTAATCAAGGTTGTCCTATCTCTGGAAGGGGATGGGTGTATATTGAAATATATGAGAGGATATTGAATGAGTGGTCATGGAATACCGAATTTATTCACCGAGTCATCGTTAAATAGCTAAAAACAATGCTGTGACGACTTTTTATCTGTTTATAGATGACAAGTTTAATAAATTCGGTATTTTATGAGCACAAATTTTATATACTTTTAATAATATGACCCGAATTTTTGCGAAAAATCATCAAAATTTTTGAAATTCAACATTTCATTTTTCCGCGAATCTTAAAACGCCGTTAAAATGACGTCACAATATATACATAATGACGCCATTTCGCGGTTACAAAATAGCGTTGCTATTCGCTCTGAGCTCATTTGCATAGTTATTCCACTAGTGTAATAACACTCGTGTAATATCAAAAATATTCAACGGGTTTATTTCACTCTCGCGACGTAGGTCGTATTATAATTATATTTATAGATCATCTCTGCAAGGATTCCAACCAATATTTTTTTCTAACTAACAATTTTTAGGAGTAATGAAGAATTAGAACCCTAAGTTTCCGATGGTTTTTTGAGAGGAGACTTGTCAAAATGGCTTGCGGTCTTTTTTTCTGCATTTTTTTGACATAGAGTCGGATATAGTTCATTCATTGAAATCGGTTTCATTACGTTTCTTTACACCATGCAGATGCTCAGGTCTTTTGGCTGGTTTAATATTTTTACTTAATTTACTACTTGATGAGTAGATTTTTGCTGGGTAGACTCCTCTTGATAAAAACATGCTTCAATCTATATTGACGCCTCGGTCATATAGAAAGGGGCAATTATTTACAAATACACATTCCTTAATAAAAAATCCTACTTTATAGTAAAGATAAATATTGAATTCCGGCTCACGTACGAACTGTTTTAGAGTCAATCTAAAAGATTATCTGCTTCTTACGTTTACATGATGCAATATTTTAACAAATGTCATACCTTACTCAATTTAAAACTTGAAGACGTTTTTCTGGATCCGTACCCATTTAAAGAAGTCAATAATCGTTTTATCGTCTTTGTAAGAAAGCGAATGAGAATATTCAAACACTTCTTGTGTAAATCACTGGCATGTAAATGTTCGTCCGGTTTTGGGTTGACAAAACAAGCAAAGTTTGGAATAATTCAAATCTGTAATGAATGCACGCATCATTGACATAGTTACCTGCCCCACATTTTTTTGTGCAGAATCTTTTATCTTATTACTGTACACATATCCGTGTGATAATATCCCGTATGATATGTTTTATGATATCACATGGACATTTTTGGAACAATGGCATAATGCGGTTATTTTTAGAAACTTGCATTTCTGTTAGAAAAATGGATGAAAACAAGCGAAATGGAGGTTATAATTTAAACATAATACACACTAAGAGTATTGATGAATAAATATCTAACTCAGTTGTGGGAATTGTTAATTGTCTCGGCAAGGCCTCGACAATTATCAATTCTCCCAACCTCGTTAGATATTTCTTTTTCATACAAAACCCTTAGTACGTATCATTTACTTATCCTATCCCGCTGTTTTATCTATGGAATGATTAAAAAAAGATATGAGCCAGTGCGTAACATTTCCAACAATTTCACATATGTACAAAGCAAAGCTTCTAGCCAGCCTGTGCAGCCTCACAGTCTGACCAGAGTCTTCACTATGCATTATATAAGAGATAAGATCTTAATCTCTCTTCTGACAGCCAGCATATATTATTATTGCATTGTGCCATTGTCTACTTTGCTTAACGTTTGTACCTTCTATACGAGAGAAATTGTTGGAAATGTCAGGCACTGGCTCATATAGATCTAACCAAAGCATGTTATTTTATAGATTCTAAGCAGGTATGACATCGTTCAAATCCTAGAGATACGAGATGCTGATATGACTGAGTTTGAAAGTCTTCGAAATGCCTTGAACATCTATGTGAAAGGGTAAGTACGTCGATCATCTGCTGCTAGTTTATAACTTACATAATTACATAATTTTGATGATCCGTAATGTTTTGGGTGGTAGAACTGTCATTTACATCTGTTTATCGATTGCCACAAATTTCATCATTTTGACGCCCTACAGAAGATATCCATGGGGAAAAAAATAACGTAACCATGCCATTCCCAAGGATCTGAGGAATATGTGAGGCTCAAAAATTGAGAAACCTAGAAATCCACATGGTCCGAATGAAAGGTTTTTTATTGTTTGAAGATATTTCTAGACCTTACATATCCACAAAATTCATAGTTAAGACTCTGGTCAAAGTCAAGCAGTGTGGACGCACAGGCTTGCCAAAGTCTTTGCTAAAGGCATATTTAAAATATTTGAGCCTGTGCGGGACATTTCCAACAATTTAAAATGCTTGTGAGAGACAAATATCGGGTAGCGTAGTAAGCTACATACTGAAAATGTAAAGTTACCTGATGGTCAATAGGCACTTTGCGACCTTATCTATCTACCAAACGCATAGTAAAGACTCTGGGCAGACTGTGCGGATGCACAGACTGGTCGGAGTCTTTGCTTTGCGCATTTTGAAATTGTTGGAAATCTCCCGCACATGCTCATTTGGAAGTATAACGTTTGCATTTCCCTTTCTCTTCTGTTGAAATTTTCAATTCGTGGCCCTTTTCACGTTACCTAGTACAGTCAACTCCCGTTTTAACGACATTCAATACAACGACATTTTCACATACCGACATAAATTTGTTGGGAACGGATTTGCACAGTGCATTTTTCATTCGTTATAACGGAATTCTCGTTTTCCGAGACCGACACTGATTTTTAGGGAACGAAAGTGCATATTCCCTATATAAGCTTGTTCATTACAACGACACAAAAAATTTGGTCATGATGGTTAATTACACAGAACTAAAGGCATGCTAGATAAACACCTAAAATTTGTTGATAATTGACAAGTCTTTAACTTTGAAATGTGTGAAAATGTCTGACATGCAAACAATTGCAATGCTTAATTAACACCTTTAACACATTTTATCCTTTCAATACATTTTATTACTATATTATTATTATCATATACCCTTAGATTAGTTTAACATTTGTTTATTAAGCTTTTTTTCTATTTTGCAATACAGAAAATGTTAGTTTTAAGAGCATCGCATTTAAATTTTGAAAATGAATATGGCAAATAAAGTACAAAAAGATCAGGTCAATAAAACATATTTCTACTAATAATACTGTATAAATGGTTCCCTGTAACAGGTGTTTCCTTAAATAGTTTGTACATGTACTTTTCATAGTATATTAAAAAAAAAATGGATGCTGCTTTTAACAATCCTGCATTGATTGACTTTATTGTTCATCCAATACACCGACATTTTCGTTACAACGACATATTTTCTGGAAACAAACGTGGTCGTTGTAACGAGAGTTGACTGTAATAGGTAAAACATAAATAAACCCAACGAAAGGAATATTTGAAGGAAACTGATTGATCTGGAAGTCGCATTTCAAAAGTATTCTCTTACAAATATTAATGCTCATTCTAGATTTAAAAATGCTGCCAAAAGCGAAATGAATCGGCTCAGGTCGGTCTGCGAATTCCAAACAGGCTGAACATGGTCGAATCTGACCGCACTTCTCAGTCCAACCATTTTCGCACGAAGAGCGACATACCTGTACAGTTAAGCCTCGTTTACATTTGGCCTAAGGAGCCCGTACGTCGCCCGTATCTCACCGTAAGCATAAAATCGTGCGATACCCGTGCGGTGACATGCGGTGCCCGTGCGATCATCGCACGGTCTTAGGGGCACCGCAGACACCTGCGATCTCTTTTAAAAATATGTTATACACATCTTTAAAAATCGCAAGCCCGTAGCCTCGTGTGGACACCGCACGGTCGCCGCAAGGACATACGGAAGCCTTGCGATGATCGCGCGGAAATCGTTCGATATCTTATCTATCAAACATCCAAAATAAAACACGTAGAATCGTTCGATGACCGCACGGCATCCTCTCGATATCCGTACAGAACCCGTACGATCTCCGCACGGGAATCTCACGATTACCCTGCGATATCGCACGGGACCCGTACGGTCTCCTTAAGGTATGTCCCCCCCCCCCCCATTTTTTTTTTCAAAAAATCGCACGGTCACCGTGCAGCATTGTGAACACAAATACCGCAGACCGTAGCTGTCTGCGATGTCAAAAAAATCGTAAGAAAAATCGCAGGCTGCGATATCGTACGGCGGCCGTGGCAAATGTAAACTAGGCTTTAACAAAATCGTGAAATTGACAAGGTGAATGATAAAGGAATTATTTAATTATAAAATTAAATGAGCGTGATGAGTGAGTTTCGAATGAATCTAAACGTAGATAATCCAATATCGCTAATTTTGTTCAAGATGAACAAAATTAACGATATTTATTACCCCCCTTTTATAAAATATGCTCGCAGGTTTTATAAATAGCTTCATGAAGGCTAAATCAAAAGCTTGACACTTTAATGTAAGCGAAATCGCGATTTATTTCCGCTATAATTATTTTATATGATCTTATCTGTTTTAGTCCTTTTTGAGCGTTTTGAATGGTTTATGGGTAGTGTTTTAAATGAATGATTGGATCACTGAGCGAGTGACTTTGAATGGTTTTGATCGGAATGATTATCAGTTTCACGATTTGATAGAATGTACTTAATCTTCATCATTTTCAGACAAGGAGGAACATATACCTACGACAAAGTAGAGAGTGACAGGCTCGGTCGATCGGCGAGCAAGGAACAGTATGGTTTCTTGTACAGGTACATAATGTAATATCTTCCTCATTATTTTATCTATCAAAATCAAACTTTCTAAATTACTGAAAAAATGTTTTCATGCTCAAATGAAAAGCTGTCTAGGCACGCATCTATTTTAATGCTTTCGCGAAAATTATATTCCCAGTTTGAAAGCGTCTCAGATGTGGTATAGCCTGGTTAATTTGACCCGACTTTGACCTCTGTGGAAAAAATGCTTAAATAACAATTAACAACATAAAATGTATAATACATTCAATATCGTTTGTTATTCATTCCTATGAAAACGTGCAAATGAACGTGCAAAGCCGAGTATGAATAATCAGATTTTTATTCATCTTAAAAGCAGGGGTCAGATTCAAGTCAATAAAACCGCACTATAAGTTATCTGCTCTATTCACTCGATGTAATTAATTTGCAAGAAATGTAGATGGTATAATACAAAGAAAGTGTGATAAGGCTTTTAGTTTCATACCTTAATGAATTAAAAAATGTTCCCATGATACCATTCATCCCTGAAATAAAGATTCGAACTGTTTATTTCAGAACAGACAAGGTGACGATGATGGATTACTACCAGTTCCCTGATCCCCATGATATATTTGAAAGGGAACCGTTTGGGGTCAGATTCAGTTCCCCTAAATCAGGTACCATTTTTACCAGAACTAGTTTTTTGGTGCAACTTAACTGTTAAATGAGCCTGTGTGTGACATTTCCAACAATTTGACATGTGCGTGAGGTAGAAACATTGAGTAGCCTAGAGAGTCAAATAGAGCAATTAGAAGATTATCTGATTGTCTAAAGACACTTTGAGACCACATCTATCTACAAAGTGCAAAGTGGAGACTGTGGTCAGACTGTGCGAATGCACAGACTGTCCAAAGCCTTTGCTTAACACACTTTTAAATTGTTGAAAATGTCATGCACAGGCTCAAATGTCATGTATATTCATGTGAATGACTAAGCTTTGTACAACTTTCTGTTCAAGATGCTTTCTAGGCAAAGCGCGTACGAAGCGGTGTAGATTTCTTAAGGTAGTGTACCCGTAATACTTCCGCAGCGATTTGGAAGTAATGACCTTTAACAGTGTTATCCGAGGTTTCCTAATGATTTTCATTAGGAAACCTTGGTTTACATTGTGAAAGATCATGAGTTCCGAAATGTTGCGGAACTATTACGGTCCCACTACCTTAAACAACCTGCGATCGTTTCCAAGGGTGTAACTTCCATTACGCAATTTACGGAAGTGCGTTACAAAAATAATCATCTGTTGAATAATGTCATGCCGTTGAAGATGACTATTACATCGAAACTACAGCTTATTCAAGCTGAAGTTACCATGTTTTGATTATTCACCAACGATCAAAACGTAAAAAAGGAGCGAACGGAGAGCATTTATCTTTTGTCACACCCCCACTGCACCTTTATCCTATACATTTTGTTTGTCGCCATCTGAGTGCGTATAAATTTCAAAGTCCTAGATACGCCTATGGTTTCCATGTTGAATACAGGACTGATTCATATTCATTGCTAGACTCACATTTTGTACCAAAATGAAAGATAATGAGACTTTCTTATAAACTACCAATTTATCTACCGATAGTTATTTCTTCGATATTGTTAGCAA
This sequence comes from Fragum whitleyi, assembly GCA_948146395.1. Classification (NCBI taxonomy): domain Eukaryota; kingdom Metazoa; phylum Mollusca; class Bivalvia; order Cardiida; family Cardiidae; genus Fragum; species Fragum whitleyi. The sequence continues at coordinate 68,422,224 of OX411547.1, forward strand.
GATAGCTGATAGTAGATATTCAACCAGAGATGAAACGCTATATGCTTTTTTAGCCCATTTCCACACAATCCCGCTCTTCACGGCCTATTAAAAGATTAACAAAACTGTTTTGTAATAAAGAACAATCAATTTATTTATTTTCAAGAATGAGTTCTTACGTAATCGGAGCCCAGGCATAAAGTATTATGCTACTCTCATTCATTCGATAAATTTAGTTTACGGAATGGAATGACACTTGGTTACAGAGGATGGAGTTCTCCTATCACAACTACAGTTAGTTACATTGTGAAATTGACATTCACCCTAATCAAAACCATTCTAAATCGCTCACTCAGCGCTCCTTTCATTCATTCCATTCAAGCACTTACTCAAATCGATCAAAAACGCTCAAGCCCATTGAAAAATATCGAATCAACTACGTCATTCAAAATAAAATTGGGTAGAGAAAAATCGCGCTTACACTAACATAATTCAAATTTTACGCGTCTAATAGGTTCTTGAAGATATAGGAAGCTATCTTTAGGACTCAGATGTGTATTCTTTAAAGGGGGGTAATCAATATCGCTAATTTTGTTCACCCTGAACAAAATTTGCGATATTTGATTATCTGCTATTAAATTCACACAAAACTCTCTCCACACACTCATTCAATTTCATTCCTAAATTATTCCAAAATCATTCACCTTGTCAATTTCACGATGTTGTTAACTGTAAATCCTGTCGTCTGTATTTCATTTAAATTTAAATTTGGACGAAAATTTTGTGGTATTCAGCTACCGGTAGCGATCATTTCTGTCAAACCCATTTTCAAATTTTTGGATACTTGAACTTTTTTAGAAACAATATATCATCTTCTATATCTATTATTGACTACATCATTCCTCCATTACTTTTAGTACAGCACAATTACGTTTTGAAAAGTCTTTTATTTTACTGTTTTATAATGAAAACCGTATCTATCCGTAGTTGTAGACGATTTTGGTTTGATTGCGATCCACGTACAACCATCAAATGCCTTACAAGAGATAGACAACCTTACTAAGGTCTATGAGACGTTTAAAAGACAATGGAAACTAGAGGTAAGAGTAAAACCACCAGTCATTTGTAGTGATACCTAACGTTCCGTCAAGATCTTGAAAATAAAACTTCAAATAAAGAAAATGTGTATGGTCGTGATAAGATTTTGTTTAAGAACAGAATTTTTTAAGTGCGTAACTAACTTTATATCCAAACTTTAACAAATTTGGCTTGGGAATGATAAACAAATTTTCGAACGTTTAGAAATTGTAGGCGCATTGTAAAATTTATAGACATGAAAACACGTATTTTACAGACAGCAAGAATCTTTATAGAAATAACATGTTTGTTCTATCTTGTAGTGTTTCAATTTCATACACGATTACCGATGTATTTTGGCATAGAATTCTAACGCACAAGGTAAATGTAGCACTTTCTAGCTATAGTAACGAGGATTTGGTTGCAAATAGTCCAAAAGGGATCGCTTTTTTGTCGCTTACAGCTTAAATAACCATGCCTGTCTATGATTCTAGAATATTATAGTTGCTGGAGATTTCAACGCCGATTGTAATTATATAAGTGTCGGAGAGCTACAAGATACGTCATTTCGACAAGACCAGAGATTTTACTGGGCTATCCCCGACAACATGGACACTTCCGTAAAAGACGGACAATGTGGATACGACAAGTAGGTTTTCTGTCACCGTCGGGAAATATGTTTTTTTTTTTTCTTATTGTAATTTAGTTCAGCAAGATTCGTGCATTTACATTGGCTTGAAATTGGTTTTATTTCTCAATGAAAATATTTTTGAGTACGCACCTATTATGAAAACATCCGCGAAAAGTAGGCCATCGAAAAATCTATTTCGAAATTGAGATGTTGCTGCGTTTTTGCTTTATGACATTAAATCATAAGGTATGAGGAGAAAAGCTTTTGAATTGATAGAGGTATGAAACTAGAACCATAAACAAAATTATGAACGAATCCCATTCGCGCATAAATACAGGGTGGTTAGGTTTTTAGTTCCACAGCTCTATACATAAAAAAACAACGTTTTCTATATCTCTTAATTATAGAGAAAATTTAATAAATGTTTACGTTCATTAGAAAAAAAAATGTGATGTGGTTCAAATACGGCATTTTGAGGACTTTAACGTTTTTCTTATTTATGTCTGATATCCAATAAATACACATATCGTTGATTTTAACTTGCAATAATCGGCTTTCTCATAACCTTATTTAACAAGTTTGGTTTCAACTACATAGTTCTTTCTAGTTCTATGATAATCCTTAATTTTTCCGCTGTTACCATCGCCTTATTTCCCATAGAATTGTAGTTGCTGGAGATTCGTTGATCAAATCTATTGTACCTGGGAGTGCAAAAACATATCGGTTCAAAGACGATCTAAAACTCTCGGATAGCCAAGTAAGTTACACTTTTATAGCGCATCATTATACAGACTTTTTGTATTAAAAGACATTTCTTTTAATAACTTCAAATGTTTTTTTAAACATTGAACTTCATTGAACTTGTCAGCGATTATTATTCAATTATCGCGATTTGCAAAAAAGTAAACGGCGAATTTTATATCTTCATCCAGAAATTTGAAAGAGAACGTTTGGTTAATGTTAATTATTTCTAAATTTATTCTTAGCCAGGCACATTTCTTTTCCTTTTTGTATCCAAATATAGATAATATTACATATTTTTTCTAAAAAAAAATCGTACTTAAAGCGCACTACACACGTTATTCAATCGGCTTAAACGTGGGAGCGTCGTAATGCAGTTTTCGGGATATAAGAACGAATCATAGCGCGATCTTTGGTATCGCAGTGGCATCATAGTACCGATTTACTAGACGTTTGGCTGGACGGAGTCGATATTCGTGATATCGTTCTAAAACATATGTAAGAAGCGTGTATGCCATGACAGCATCCTGCTGTAATCGTAATATGTAGCAAACATTGACCAAATTACTAGACCTTGACGCCGACTTGGCCATGATAAGCCACGATCTGATAAATTTTCAAGTCGTAGCACAATCGGCTGGGTTGTCTTGAGGTTGTGATTATGTCAGACAGGGTTCTGTGGAAGGCGACTTTTTTGTCGGATGACATTAATGGTATGCACAGACCGCCATCCACAATATATAATATTTCTAAAGTTATCCCTGAATATTTTACAAAAACTTAGTTGAATTACACCATGATAAAGACGAGAATTATTATCGCTCTTCCAGTAAATTTCATTTTCATCGGACGTAATGGAGTAACAAAGCTATAGCAAAATTTTTGCATTTCTTACAACATTGTACATCATTTTGAAATAGAAATGATCCATGTGGTTTTTCCTTTTTCCTGTTGAATTATATTTTATCCATCGTATTGGTCTTCAATATTAGATGTTTCTTAAACAGGCACTTCAAGTTAGTGACCACTTTCCAATAGAAATTCTCCTAGCTGGAAAACGTAAGTCTATTATGATATATACACAAGCGCAATGAAAACGCACCACCCAAAATTCTTGCACAAGCTGTCCTTAATTATAAAATTTTCAATCAACTACTTCTTTTATCGGCTTTCAACCCATAAAGAAACATGTAGACATCGCCTATCTTAACATCCACCATAAGATGTGGCTGTTAGTTTGATGGTCATTAAAAGGCCCTTTTGGCTTGCTCATTTAATTGTACTTTTGAAACAAGTTTTGAATTGCATAATCAAAATTACTGTTTCTCAGTAAATGAAAATACAGCATTAGATTTCTCATTTGTTTTAAGCAAAAGCAGTAAAGCGATCTTAACTTACGTGTGGTGTGGGATCAACGAAGAACAATAGGTATCTTTTTTATTAAAATCAAAGAATCGTAAATTACATTTCGTACTCGTGTTTTCGAGTGATTTGAACTCAAAACAACATTTTTAGGTCCATCAGGGGCGCAGAGGGTACAGTGTAGACCTAAAAAATTAATGAGCGTTATCCTATGCACCAATCAACTGTCTAGACTATGGTAACCGTTCCACAAAATGATAGCCAGCATTTTGTACTGAGTTAAAGGTTATGTTACCAAAAATCGAACGACAGAAAGGGTTTGCAAACCTACTTTGCAGATATAAGATTAACGATTTTTAACTTTTTTAAGTCATAGGTTTAAAACCCTTCGACCGTTTTTGAGCTTACTCTTACATTATTGAGTAGTAAATGGTCCATTACAAATTTATATAGATTGATAATATTCATGTCTGAAATATTGGTACATTTAATAAATGTTTGAATAAAAAAATCAGGTGGTGCGTTTTCATTGCTTGTGAGTATAATTTTACATAAAAAAGATCACATTGTTATGTTAATAATCGAAGAATATATCGATTGATACATCACAACCGAAAAGAAACACTTCAAATTATCTTTATGTAAAAAAACAAAAGAAAAGAACAACAATAGCAACAACAAAACCCGTTAGGTATATAGAGTATAATGTCTTAGTGTCTAAAAAAACAAAGTTATCTGGTCAAGGTTGGGAGAATTTATCATGACGAGGCTTTGCTTAGTCATGATAATTTCTCACAGCCGAGACGTGATAAAATTGATATTTTAATATATTAACATGTTATTCTATTTATCACGCAATCATTTTTCAGTGCTTGAGTATGATAAACCCATAAAAATCAAAGAAATTCAGGTGAAAGTGTGTGCAAATTGTTTCTAAAAATAGACTGTCTGATATCATGTAATGCTATCAGACAGATGATATCAGGTTACTACAGGCTTCATTGCATGATAAATAACAAAGACAAAAACGCCAGATAAAAGATCTTCGAATTCGTAAGACTCCTTTGTCCCTTTTTCAAATTTTATACTTCATCTACTTTTTCTACAACACAACTCACGTTTAAATTACGTGTGTATGTGAATTTGTGTCCCCATCATTAACACAATCTTTAAAAGGTTAAGTGTTTTCTTAAAAAATCTAACTTGTTTTAACTCAAAGAATTTACTGACAACCAAGGAACAATAACAGCCAATTATTTCAGTATTAATGTGTTCAAGTTTTATCTTAAAATACCTTATGTTACAAAATTATTTTCACAAGTATCGATAATTGTCGAGCGATACATAGACTGTTCTGACTTTATTCCAGCATTTCCCTCGATACAATCCGGGATAGAATCATCGATTGGTTTCACCGTGAAGGATAGTCAACCTGTATCAAATGTCAACAACATTCGTAATATATACCGTACTCCATCCTGTCTGACCAAGAATTACACCGTCGACATAGAAAGAATTGGAACACGCATGCATTACGTTACGGTAACGTTCGATACGACGAGCAGAACAGAACTTATGACAGAACTTATAGATATTAGTAAAACTTGTTCTGGGACTTTGTCAATGAAATCGTTGGCTACAGTAAACGCGTACATGGAGTCAGACTATCTTAGTGGCCAAATACCAAATGTTTACGGGATTATCTTTTCGTCAGTGAAGCATTTCTATAGAACTGTGGTCACGTGTTATCTTCTATCACCATACGTTTGTAAAACAGCGGTATCGCTCCAAGTTAGTGGTTAGATTAAACTATGCAACCAAATTCTTGTGTAGTGATTAAATACTTAAAAAAATACTGAAAGGATAATTATACAGAAACAAATCAAGTACTGGTAAAACAATTTCCAAATGGCTTTATATCAATCCATTTACGCGTTGGTTTTTAAAAATAAATTCCGTTTCCAAATTAAAGAATTTATAAATCTGGATTTATGAGTGAACCTCTCAATGGCTTTGGCCACATCACGTCACATGACCTTCACCTTGGTATCTACATAGTTAGGTATTAAGGTAGAACGCGGCGTTTGAAAAACCTCGTCTGAATTTTACAAAATTTAATTTGTTGATAATTGACGATATAACCGATTCTACACCGTTTATGTTTTCACCGTTTTGCGATTTATTCAACAGGTTTAGATTTATAACGTTTTAAGGTAACTGCGGACACATAGAAGGCCATTTTACGTCCAAATTTTAAATTGTCTGCAAATCATGCCATATGCGATAATTCTTTACTTTGAAGTACCCGCTTTAATATTTCGGTCATAAAAAGGGATTTCCTAACGTAGAGTTGACGTCATGACGTCATCAAGGGGCCGACCCTTTTTTTAGGGACCAAATTCAGTAATTGTCCATTCTTTCGGAAATAATGAACAGATTTTCATCCCGAAAACGCCATTTGCTTCGTACAAAGACGCCTGATGTTTTGTATTGGTTGATATGAAGATGTAAGCGCAAGAAAAACAATTAAGTGTAACGTATTAAATGTAAATGCCTTCTACGTTGCTGTTTTCGAGAAACAGTTACTGAAAATATTGCCTTTTTACTCGAAAATTTGTCCGGTGACCTATGCTGAAATTTAGATATGTTGCTGCCAAACAATTCCGCTGAAGAATTTTGAAATAAAACAATGTGTCTTCGGGTTAGATATTTTGTAAAATTCGATTCCGCGAAGATATCGCAAATCAAAGGATAATTCATCGTCGCGTCAAATGTTCACAAAAGCTTTCTTTTTAAAATGATGAAAAATTAAGTGAATTTTTGAATTTCTTAAAATCACATTCAGATTCAATACTTCTGAAGCCTATATTCTACAATAAATCTTAATTTTTAAATATTTTTGAATACGTTATTGCATGGAGATTGGCTCCAAATAAGCATAGTACCGACGGTTTTGGTGCGACGTCGAATTCGACGAAAAAATGTTGCAACAATTTCACGAAATTGAATTTAATAAAAAATCTAACCCGAAGACATATAAATTTTGTTTGATTAAAGCAAAGCATATTCTTTTAGCTTCAAAATAACAAAAAATCAGCATAGGTCACCGGACAAAATTTTGAGAAATTTCTATTCATTTACAAAAAATGAAATGAAAAAAGGAACGTCAAATCTAAAAATTCGCGAAAAAGATTGCGTTTCGGGCCTGTTTTTCTATTTGAATATGCAGAGAAAGTAAACGACTAGCTCGGGCGTTCTTGGACTGTCTAAATGAAACTTTTTTCGTAAAAATCGGCCGATTTATTTAGAAAATATATACAAATACTGATTTTGGCGGGTCGAAAAGGGGTTGGCCCCTTAATGACGTCACGACGTCAAATGATTAAGCTTCGGACCCTTTTCATTGCGTGTTAGCTAATGCCCGCATTTTATATATAAATCTCAGCAATTTTTGTGAGATTTTATGAAAGTCGAAAATTTGACTATGTTATTTGTCCGCATTTACCTTGAATTTACCTAGTAACGCATGTTTTTAATGCGACATTGTGAATCAACTCTACGCGTTTAAAATGCAATAGACGTCGCGCACGGTAATGCGGCATTTTTTAATAAACGTCACCCTCTGTGTTTTAAAATTATCAATACTAGACTCCTTGGTCGCACCATCCATATACCTTATATCTAAATAACGATTAAACTAAGGCAAATTTATAAATCAAGGTGTTTTTTTACGCAAACTATTTTCGTATGATTTCGGAAAAAGGAGTTTCAAATTGTGATTTAAGCGAAAAAACGTGTGTAACATGTAACATAAAAGCATCATAAGAAGATACAAATCTTATATTTTATACAGTTTAATAATGTTTAAACTGCTTGAAAGTGCATCAAATCTAAACTGGCATGACATCCAACAATTTTACCAACGGAAATCGAAATTTAACCACAAATAAGAAAAATATCGCTTTATGTTTAACAAAAAGTGAAGCGTAACATCAAACTTTAAGACGCGGAAAAAATGACGATTTTCTTTTATATTTTAATTAAAAATGGTTCAATTGCAACCAATCTTAAAATTAAAAATATTATTTTTCTGTTATTCTTGAATATGTTAATAGATATCAATTTGAGTTTCCATCGGATAATTGATAAGCCGAAATTCGTGTGGAACGAAATCTTTTTAGGCTGATATAAAACTGTTTTTTCCATTCTTAATACGCTAAAAAAAAAAAGCAGTTCCTTTATGCATACGATAATTTAAATTAAGCTAAGAAATATTATTTTTCTCTTATAAATCTAATTAAAATTTCATAAAAAAATATTTACAAATAACAGATATATTGATATTAGTTCGAGTGGAACGATTTTTAAAAAACGCGCATCTTCTTACAACGACGTTATGTTTGATTCGTTGAATTTTAAAACCGACGCGCCTTCAGACGAATACAGAGTAGATTAAATCCGCAATTCAAGGGGAGAAAAAGAAAAAGAAAGCGTAATATCATACGAGAAGAATATCTGTGTGGAAGTGTCGATGCGAGTAGGGGAAGGGAAGGACTAGATATAAACAAGAGGGCCAATATTGCCCGAAATCGCTCATGTAAATTTCGGATAGCAAAAAAAAAAAATATTTGATATATTTTACGCAACGACTTGTATTCTCGGACTATAACTTGTTGTTCTAAAGACCCAAGAATAGTGAGTTCGAAGCAAACTTAGCAAAATGTAATAATTTTTTTCAAACATTCAAAAAGAAGGGGGTGGGGTCCGTCATATTCCTTTTACAAAAATGCATGTATTGGTGACATCACTTTTTATGAACAAGCTGCTGTTGGTTCGAATTGATCATTGCAATAAAAATAGAGCGAATATTTCATAATGCCAGATTTACCTCTACATTATATCATAAATAATGTTCAAAAGAAGCGTCTAGCCAAATACTTCTTCATATTTAGAGTGGAAATAAGCCTATCTCTACAAAATGCTTAATCCAGTATTCGCATGTCTTAACATTTATGCGAAGTTGAAAATAATATGACATTTTGCATTCTTCGCGAGGGATAGGGGCGAGTTTTAATTTTTGATGATGACTATATATTTTGACATTGCTATAGCTGTAGAGTGAGCAATATAATGATAACGTTATCCTCTCTGACAGAAAAAAAAAATAGAAAAAAAAAAACCCACTAGACGCTACACAATCGACGTTCGCTATTTTGACGTTACATTTTAGTTATATATATAGCGTCTGTTATGTCTTTCCAAATGCCTTGGAATTTAAGAATTCATTAAATCAGGACGGGACAAACTTTGATACCAAATTCCGATGAATGTTGGCGTTTTATAGATAATGACGTCAAATAAAGTGATGATTTTCGACCGAAATGACGCTAAAAAATCGGCGCCTGAACAACAACAAGTTCAGTTTTGTAAAATTCAGACGAAGTTTTTATAAGAACGCTTTCTACCATAAGAAATCAACAATATGCTATAATGCCTGTCCCATTTTCAATAGGCTTTAAGTACTTGGCAATAAGATACTTTGCTTAAAGTTTCTGTCGTTAAAACTGGCTTCAAGACACACAGGTCTATAATGTGTATATTTTATAAAAAGAGATGATAGATTATCCCTTATTTCAATCAATTTGAACGAAATTCGCGATATCTTATTAAACCAATTTTAATATTATTCAAACTTATTCCGCCATATGTTTATTACCATCAAGTTGTCTAAACGGGAAAGATCGTAATTTTCATCACCGATATTTGCAGTATAATAATAAGGTATAAGCAATTAATTTCATGATTCACTCCATTTTTTAATACAACCACTGAGAACATACTTTATAAACAAATTCTTCCGAAAGAATCAACAGTTAACACAAATAAATAAATAAATACATAAATGTAAAAAGCACTTTTATCACAAATATCGAAACCATTGTCATGCTGAACCCGAAATGCTCATGCTTAGGCAGGAGGTATAGACAAAGATCAGCCTGCACATATGTGCAATCGGATGATAATAACTCACACCACCTAATTTTCCTCTTCAAAGTGAATAAGAGGGTTGCCCAAAATGTTTCGGAAAAAGTTCCGACATTCATTTACTTTTAGGTGATTTTTCCGAACCCGTTCGGACAGCCGCGGGAAAAAAAACGCACATTAAGTGCATCCAGTGTTCTGAGCACTTTGATATTAATCCCATTTCCCCCAGTTATTCAACATGACAGTGGTTAAGGTAGTGGATTCGTAATGGTTCCACAACATTTCGAGTAATGATCTTTAACAGTGTTAACCAAGGTTTCCTAATGATTTCTATTAGGAAATCTGTGTCAAAATTATGAAGATCAAGAGTTCTGAAATATTGCGGAACTATTACGGGTCCACTTCCAACTAATGTCAAATAAATGTTTAGTTAACATTATGTTCAGGTTATGTCCAGGCTTGTGCTCTGTCTTCATCTTCGTCATCCTCAGATGGACTTACGCCCTTATGAACTTTACTCATGGCTTTCTTAAACAGAATACCAATTGTCAAGACAGCTCCTAATCCTGAAATTGAAATGAATAAATAAATAAATAGATAAATAAATGAATAAATAAATGAATCATTAAATAAATAAACGCAGCTCCCTATCTCCCTATTTTGCATTATCGTCAAGCTGCACCCAAAGTTGTCATTCGTTACTCTCATAATGTACACTGAATAGTAATAATCTGAATTGCAAGAATGAATTTTTTTTTTCTGTTTTCGAACTTAAGGTAATGAACCCATAATGGTTCTGCAATGTTTCGGAGGTAATTGATTTTAACAGTGTGAACCGAGGTTTTCATTGATTTTCATTAGGAAACCTCGGTCAACATTGTGAAAGTTCAAGAGGTCCGAAATGTTTCGGAACTATTACGGGTCTTAATGCCATTTATAGGACAATTCAACCAGTAGTTGAAAGTAAAAAAAAAAAACTAATAAGGGTATGCGGGATATTTCTAACAGTAAAACACGTGCTTGAAGAACAGGCATTGACTATCCTTTATAGCCACACAGTGCATTTTAGAGTCGAAGAGAATATTTGTAGGTTTCATTTAGGAAGGTGTGCGTTATTATCAAGTTATTTATCAGAATTTCGAGGAATTGTTTCCCAGTCGGAGAAAATTTATGAAATAATTTTATTGATGTGCCCATGAAAAGTCTGATGGCGGAGGGGTTATATGCATAAGGTAAAATCCGAGGGCGGATGTAATCTATTAGTCTATATGTAATTTCTTTGTATTTCATATACGCCTTTTACGCCACTGTGTTTTAATTAAAGTTTTAGACCAGTCAAGGGTCGCTATTAATCCACAAATTATCCGAATTGTTTTGTATGAATATAAACATGTTGGGTGTGTGTTTATTTCAGTAAATAACGCCAACAAATAATTTTTTACTTAACTTTGAAAGTATTTTGCATCAAAAACATCGAAACTTGCCGCTAAGTAAGAATAACTAAGTACCCACAAGCGACTCGAAAAAGGCACCCTCTTAAAACTATTCAAATGCATGCTTCTAGTCTGAGTCTGTAGGGGGGCGCTTCTTTATCCCGATGTTTGTTCGTTTGAATTCAGTACGACCATAGGTAATGGTTTCATAATCTCATCTTTTGCCATTAAGATAATTTTCAACAGATAATGAAACAATTTCCGGTGAGCTTTACGCCGTTCTTGAGATTAAAGTCGAACCACGGCGGACATTGCATGTAGGTATTGATTATTGGTATCTTTGTAGCCAGTACTATCGTGGCATCCTTTCCGAGCGTCTATATGCCTATCCTACATATGGTTTACGATTATCAACCCAGTTGTTGAACGCATGGATATTCCAGATGTACTAAGCAAAACTGAAATCTTGACACATTTGAGAATTTCCTATTTTTCCTTTCCGTCAAATAAATATGTAATGCAAAACATGTCATTTTGAGTAGAATCGATGTGACTTTATGAATTCTTTAAAATTTGAAGGCCACTTGCTTTAGGTCAACGTGTAGCCCCCGAAAACGGAAAACATTAACGTCACATGTACACCATAGACGGCGTTTTTATCTCACAAGCGATTAGCATAGGTTTATTTGAATAAAGTGTGAAAACAAAGAAAAACAACTTTCAATTCTAACTGGACATTATCGAGAACTTGTTTTAGAACACGTTTTAGAGAAGTTTTTGATTTGTATGTCTATTTACGAGTTTTCGATGACATAATGTTTTGAAAGAAATTCAATTGCAGGTGTTGCAACGACTCATAGCAAAAATTAGGGGAATTTATGCAAAACGAGCTTTGGCTCGACGCCAATGACGTCACGTTGAAACAGACCTGTAATGAGATAACGACAAATTTTGTGAAAGATATAGAGGATATTAAATGAGTGGTCAATGAATACTGAATTTATCAAACGAGTCATCTATAAAAACGAGGCTGCGCCGAGTTTTTATCTGTTTTAGATGACGAGCTTAATATATTCTGTATTTTATGAGCACAAATTTTATATTCTGTTTATAATATGACCCGAATTTTAGCGAAAAATCGTCAAAATTCTTGAAATTAAACGTTTCAATTTTCCGCGAAACTTATAACGCCGTTTGCAAAATGACGTCACAAACTTAGATTATGACGTCATTTTCGCGGTTACAAAATAGCGTTGCTATTCGCTCTGAGCTCATTTGCATAGTTATTCCACTGGTGTAATAACACCCGTGTAATATCAAAAATATTCAACGGGGTTATTTCACTTCTGCATCGTAGGTCATATTATAAAAGTACATCAAAAATCAAAAGTAGAGGGTTGACTTGTTAGATTGAGACCGTTTCAGATGTGAAAAACGCTTTTTGGGGACGCCAATTGACCGCTGAATAACATAAAGTGCTACCTTTTGTGATTTTTGAGAAAACGGTTTTTAATGGTACCTCGACTCTATTGAAGTTATTTGTCAAAGTAGATTACACGTGAGAAATTTTCTGGTTTCAACCTATGCCAAGATGCTTTGTGGCCTTATATTAATTAAGAAAAATAATTAATCAGAAACGAAATGAACAATTTTGTTGGAAATTTTTGAAATGTCATTTTTTTTATTTTACTCAGTTTTAATCAATGACAATAAATGAAAAAAAAATCTATATTTTATTGCTTGACCTCGATTTTCATAACAATTCAAAGACTCTCTGTGCCATCTTTTATTTTCGAAATTTAATCGGCTTTAATTAACTCATTTTTTTTGCACAAGTTAGAATCATTTTCTAATGTAATATGAAAATAAGGTTGTTTTTATGCGTAGAAAAGTACTAATACTAACCACAGTCACATTTCTTCTTCACAACTAAAACAGATAAATTCTTGACACTTTCTTTGTATTTGGATATGCACTTGCAAGGTTACGAAAAAAAATACTCTTTTATTTTTTTTTATTTTGTTAACATCGTGCAATATAATTTCATTCCTTTAAGACATTTCGAACTGGAGAAATATTTTATGAAGTTTTTGATTTCTAAGAAAATAACCCCATACCGTCTACAAACTTGAAAATGATTCTCACCTGTAATTGCTGCTGCCCCAACACCAACTGCAACAGCGGTACCAGATATTTGATTTCCTTTGGTGTCCGTGTTTGAACTTTGTGTTCCCGCTGATGTACTACTGGTACCAGATATAATTTGTCCAGTTTTATTCTGATTTCCATTTATATTTATTGTCTGATTTGAGTTGTTTCCATTAGGAACAGCACCGGCACCAGCTTGTGAAGCCGTAGTAGCTGAAGATGGTAATTTGGTTGAGGTGATTGTAAATTGTCCGGTGGTAGCTATTAATGTTGCATTTTTCGGGGTATGCTTACTTGTAAGAGTTGTTTTATTTGAGCTAAATGTATAGTAATTAGGAGAACTCGATACTCTCGTGGTGTTGAAATTCCCAGAAATAGTCGAAATTGCTGAATTGCTCACTGATTTTGATGTAGTTGGTTTGCTCACTGATGTAATTGGTTTGTTCACGGATGTAGTTAGTTTGCTCACTGATGTAGCTGGTTTGTTCACTGTTGTAGTTGGTTTGCTCACTGATGTAGTTAGTTTGCTCACTGATGTAGTAAGTTTGCTCACCGGAGCAGTTGGTTTGCTCACTGATGTCGTTGGTTTGCTCACTGATGTAGTTGGTTTGCTCACTGATGTAGTTGGTTTGCTCACTGGTGTAGTTGGTTTGCTCACTGACGTAGTTACATTAGCAGAATTTTGTGTACTAGAAGAAGTTGGTGACCGCGTTGACTTACTTTGAATCCTTGGTAGTGTGAATACAGCAAAAGTAACAGGTTTTGCTCTAGTCAAGTGTTGAGTACTTGAAGAAATAAGTGATCGCGTTGTCTGGGTTTGAAGCCTTGGAAGTGTGAATACCGCAAAAGTAACAGGTCTTGCTGTAGTGGTAAGTATATGAGAAGTGTGTGTTGAACGGAAAGTTGAAGGTGTTACGCCGATCGATGTTATATTCCTTAATAACGTAGAGGAAGGCAAACTTGTAGCTGTTGACGAAGACAATGTTATCTTTGTGGTTGATGGCATTGTAGATAGTTTTAATGTTGTTGACGTTGTTGTCGAGGGAGATTTTGTTGTTGCGGTCGTTGTTGAGATTGATGTAGTTGGGGTTGGTGTTGTAGTTGGAGGTTTCGTCGCTGTTGTTGTTGTAGATGTTGTAGTTGGTGTACTTGTTGTTGTGGGAGTTGTAGTTGTAGTAGTTGTTGTAGTAGTTGTAGTAGTTGTAGACGGTGTTGTTGTAGTTGTTGTCGTCGTTGTTGTAGTCTATAAGGTATTGAAATCTTTAATGATTTTCGGTTGTTTAGCCATGCATTATGGTATATTATCATTTCCGTAAACTTACTGCCTAACCAGAAAAATCATTAAAAGAACACAAACAAAACACGCTTTGTTCATTGCATCCTATCTGACATCAACTAAGCGGAGCATAAAAAGTTAAATCGTCATGAACGCTGCATAGCAATCACGCACAAAATGACGCGTTTGAAGGAAGTCTGTCTTAATGTTCCACATGTTGTCTTATTTAAGTATTATAGAAATATAAGTATCGTTTGTTTGTCGAGTAAGATCGATAGACATTTCATTTCGTGATCAACAAAAGCTCTATTTTTCACACTTTTTAGCTTCTGTTGTCCACAAAATGAAATATCAATCGAACATATTCGAAAAACGAACGATTATCCTTTATATAAAAGAATATGGATGTCAACTTCAATTTGATTTTTATGGAGAAAAAGAACGTCATTAACACGATTTCGTGGTTAAAGACAATTTCCCCTTCTTCCGAGTTGAATGAAAAAAAAAAAAAAAAAAAAAAAAAAAAAATGAAAAAAAAATGAAGTGAAATTTTCTTAGACTTATACCTTCAAAGCAAGGTATCCAACCCCTTAAAACAGTCAATTGGGTATTTCACAAGAAACTGTAGACTTTTTTTTAATCACGACCAGAGAGAAATAATGCAAGATTTTTTGATAATGCATATTTCGATTTTGCACTATGATTATCTATACGTGCACAAACATAAAATTTACTTAACATCCCAGTCCTTTTTCGTTCATTCTTCTAGAAAAAGTTTTGGCAGACTTAAGAGATAATGTTCAAGTACTTTGAATGCCTACAATTTAAAAGTGTATCGTATGTTTTCGTCTATTTGAAACATTTTCCGGGTAATCAAAGACTGACCCCCCCCCTCCCCTCAGTAAATCCTCAGATGCACGCGACGCAACCCAATCCCCTTTAACTTCTTCCAAATCCCTTTTGTCTGATTCTGTTTCTCCTTTATCGATGTTATTTTGTTAGCATTGTCCAATTGAATCGCGTGCATCTCTCTGTGTCTATCTACACTCTCTCTCCCCCTTTCTCTCCCGCTGTCTCTATCTCTCTGTCTCTGTCTCGCCCTCTCTCTTTCTATGTATCACTCTCTCTCTCTCTCCCTCCCCCTCTCTGTCTCTCTCTGTCTCTGTCTGTCTCTCTGTCTCTCTGTCTCTCTCTCTCTCTCTCTCTCTCTCTCTCTCTCTCTCTCTCTCTCTCTCTCTCTCTCTCTCTCTCTCTTTCTCTCGTCCTTTTACATTGGTATATCATAGAGAATTATAAATGAAATGATTTTAGCGGGATAAACACTATAACAGCTGTAATCAAAAAGCAGTCACCATTTCAACAAAGAAAGTTTTTGGAAGTATGGGGGTGTAAAAGATCAATAAATTAGAAGTAGAAATCATTAAACAATATCAAGGTATACAATAAAAAAGGTATATTAAAACTCAAGCTCGGGCAACTCAGCCAAAAGAACTCATATCAATTCAGTTACCTTTAATTTTCTGATATTTTATATTATGTCATGATCAAGGTCAATAAAATGACCACGTTAAATTATTTTTAAAGTTATTGTTACGATATCTCTTAAAGACATAGCTAATGAGGAATGAAATGTAAATTTGTCCTTAAGGTAGTGGAACCGTAATAGTTCCGCATTGTTTGGGAAGTAATCAATTCAGCAGTGTTAACCACGGTTCCTAATGATTTTCATTAGGGAACCTCAGTTAACACTGATGAAATTTATTACTTCCAAAATGTTGCGGAACTATTACGGGTCCACTACCGTAAAAAAACAAATGTTGAAAACATGTGGTTCTGTATACTTTTGTAATGTATTTAAGGTTAGTAACATCGTGAAATTGACCAACCTCGATCAACACTATTCTAAATCGCTTGCTCTTCGCTCTTTTTCAAACATTCCAAACACTCGCTCAAACGGTTCATAAACGCTCCATAATTACGAAAAAAACATCTAGAAATCTTTCTAAACGATCCCAATTTCATTCAAATCGATATTACTCCTATGATTTAATTTGGTGGTATGGGTTTTTAAGCGTTTGATTGGTACGAGTAGACATACAAATAAGTGTTGTGGTGGGCAGATGTTATAGGGAGGTTATCAGTTTGGCCCATTTCGTCCATTTTAGACGAAATAAGTGATATTGAATTATCTCCCTTTAATTCCAATCGACACCTTCTCCTTCCACTCATTCCATTTCATTCGGGTATCATTCCAAAATCATTCACGTTGTTTAATACACATGAACACAGAATAATATTACAGTTAAGAACATCGTGAAATTGACAAGATGAATGAATGTGAAATGATTGTGAAATGAAACTGAATGAGTGTGTAGAGCGAGTTTTGAGTGGAATTAAGGGAGGTAGCCCAATATAATTTATATTGTTCAGGGTGAACAAAATAAGCAATATTTATTATCCATTTTACTAAATTATTAATGTAAGATCTATAAATAGCTTCCATTTCTTTAAGAACCAATCAGATGCTTATAATTTCAGTTATGCAAGTGAAATTACGATATTTTCATCGATATATTTCTGGATGCAGTTGTTGATCTTATTTTTTTTTAAAAATAGTTATTATGGAGGGTTTTTGAATGGTTTGGGTGAGTGTTTGGAGTGAATGAATTGAGCGCTGAGTGGGCGTATTAGAATAGATTTGATTGAGTTAAATGTCAAATTCACGATTTAAGGTAGTGGACCCGTAATAATTCCGTAACATTTCGGACCACATATTCTTTCACAATGTTGATTGAGGTTTCCTAATGGAAATCATTAGGAAACCTCGATTAACATCGTTCAAGTTAATTACCTCTGAGACATTACAAAACTATTACGGTTCCACTACCTTAGCTAACTGTATCCAGGTTATATACACCAGTTTGAAGAAAACAACAGTAAAAATCTTTTCTTTGTTATTAATTTCACAAATTGTTAGATTATTTTCAATAATCAAATAAGCTTACTGTACAATCTGTAAAGTTTGTCATGGTCACATTGACCTGGCCAATATTACCAGCAACGTCGGTGGCGCTAACAGCTACATCACGATGGCAGCAATCCGTTCTGAAATTAGGAAATTGTAGGGAGGATAAACCGAATAATTCAATATGTTTAGCCAGTAACAAACCATTCTTGAGCCAGCTTTTTGAGTAGATTCTCTAATGAAAGTCAAATATTCGCAAAGATCACGAAGTTCTTTTTGTGGACTTTATGTTTCAACAGAATATTGAACAGCCACCTAGAAAATGAAGTTCGTTTTAAACTGTCTTCAACATGACGTCATCCATTTTGGTACCCAAAATTTAAATTCCATACATTAAAAGTACCACGATATGTACACATTAAAATCCGTAGTTACTAAAAAAAGGCAAGTCGGTGTTTCCGGTTGATATAAGGCGCGATAATAACACAAAAGTAATGTCGGTTTAAATGTTTAATTGGCCAATCATGAATGCTTATGCTGCTGAAAATTAGACCAGGAAGCATATTTAATTCATTATTTATATTAAAAAGAAACCCTGCTAAAATATATTGAGAATTATGTAATCAATAAAACGCACGAATTTTAATTTTGATATGCATGTAATGATGAGGTTGGGATGTTTGTTGCAAATCGATTTCACAAGTGCTCACGTTAGGCATTATTTACATATGTAGTAAAATGCTAAAACCAGCTTTATGAATCTGTACCCAAATAATATGTAACACAATCTCACATGGTTAACAAAGATTTTAAACTCGAGGAATATATTTTTTCCAGCCTCGGCACATTTTATAATTGACTACAGATTGATATAAGCAACATTATTTCAGTACTGTTATTTGAGCAAAAAGGTTGCCTATAGACTGTTCACAAGGTTTTCCTGAAATCCGACACAGAGACCAAGTCTTTAACCCAACTTATATATGAGGTATAGATCAGATTATGATATGATCTACGTCGCGGGAGTGAAATAACCTCGTTGAATATTTTTGATATTACACGGGTGTTATTACACCAGTGGAATAACTATGCAAATGAGCTCAAAGCGAATGGCAACGCTATTTTGTAACCGCTTAAATGACGTCATAATCTATATCTTGCGACGTCAGTTTTAAACGGCGTTATAAGTTTCGCGGAAAATTGATATGTTGAGTTTCGAAGATATCAACGATTTTTCGCAAAAGTACGGGTCATATTTTAAATAGAATATCAAATTTGTGCTCATAAAATGCAGAATTTATTAAACTCGTCATCTTAAACAGATAAAAACTCGGCGCAGCCTCGTTTTTATGTTTATAGATGACTCGTTTAATAAATCCGGTATTCCATGACCACTCATTTAAAATCCTCTATTTAATTTAGGCGGTTGCCGCCTCTCCATTACACACAAAGCGTTTCTAAGTTTTGTCTCCGTGAGCAAGTTTAAACCCAGCTTGCCCTAATTTAAAAATTGTCTCAGATATTGTATATACAAACATTCTGTCATTGCAATATATATGATCATTAAATGCTGTATCTTTAGCGCACACAGACGACAGACACCGGACAGTGCCCGATCACAATAGCTCGTAAAAACTGAGCAATTTGTGTTAATCTGAGCTAAAAACAGACAGGATAAAATAACATACATCCGACCTTTCGTTGTAGGGATATAATAAAGAGTTGAGTCTGGGAAAAATAAACTGATCTCGAAAAATTTGATACAACCTGTTTTTTTTAAGTTTGTTTGAGGGGTTTTTTATAGAACTTACTCGACTTCTATAGTTTGTGAATTGATGTGCTTCATTGTAGAATTGTGACCAGCACCAATTGTAAAGGCTTGGTATAAGTTGTTACCATTGATCTTATCGAACTCCACCTGCAGCCGCCATGTTTTATTGTGACAGTCACATGGAAATATTTGGTTACAGGAACCAATTGTCTTGATACTCTTTGCTGTTACAGTGATGTTTAAAGGGGTAGTCTAAAAATAGATATGAAAATAGATAAAATATCGGGTGTGTACGGCAACATATTAAAGCTTAAGAAAAATAATTATAGAGATGAAAATAATAATATTAATAAAAGTAACTTGTCTGGCGATTCTGTACTAATCTATCGATACCAGTATCGGAGGGTAGCGTAGATGGTACAAGTTTACCAGTCTAAGTAGTAGCAAGATGTGTTTGTGAAACACTAATGTCACAGCTACTGCCATTTTTAAGATACAATAGTTTGATATATATATAATACGTACTTAGTGTTTTGTATGAGAAAAAATATCTAACGAGGTTGGGAGAATTGATTATTGTCGAGGCTCTGCCGAGACAATTATCAATTCTCACAACCGAGTTAGATATTTTTTCTATACAATACACTAAATATGTATTATATTTATCTTATAACCTCAATTTGTCTTGTTTTCATCGATGTTTTTAACTGAAATGAGAGTTTCTAAAAATAACCGCATTATATCATTGTTCTAAAAATAACTATGTGATATCATAAAAAATATCATATGGGATGTTATCACACTGATATTTGTATAGTTATAAGATAAAATAAAGTATTCAACAAAAAACATTGAATAAATTTTGTAATCTGTGCCAATACGAAATTCAATTGTAAATCTATATACAATGGTATATATATGACCTTGAAAAAATGACGTTCACCTTGACTGATGACTTTGAAGCTAGTAGGAACAGAACGGTCTAATCGAGAGTAATACGTACACATGTGAGCTATGAAGGCTCTTTGAATTGCCATTTAAAAGTTATGACCAATGTTAATGTTTTTAGGCGGATAAACGAACAAACAGACTAACAGATAAACAGATATGGCAAAAACAATATGCCCAGATTGATCAATGCGGGGGGAATAAAACCAAATTAATTTAAGACTACTACTTCTACTTCAACTACCGCCACTTCTTCTAATGATAATAATGATAATATGGTGCTTCAAAATATTCTACAAATAAAAATATACGTGTGACTTATACGTTGAAATACCTTTTCAACTTACATGATTGCATATGCTGAAATCCGGAGGTTTAAAGTTTGTTGTTATATTTGGGAAACAGGAAGTTGTATTTCCTGGCATATCTACCGCGCTTATTGAAGCCGTCTGGTGACAACAATCGTCTCTAAAATAAACGAAGACAAGAAGATTGTAATACGTAATACCAAGTATCTGATTCATTGCCTTCAGTCAGCCACATTAGCTCATTCGGTAGAGTATCTGACTTCTAAGTTGGATATTCTTGGTTCGATTCCCGAGCTGGCACACTACAAAAGTAATTATCTTTCGGATGAGACGTTCAACCGAAGTCTCGGGTTTTACATTGAGCACGCAAAAGAACCATGGCGATCTCAGCAGTACTTTAGTCGTGTATCCTTGCACTATCACCAGTAATAACTAATTGTCTTCTTTAGGCGTCGCTCATATGGGCATATAATAAGGTAGCGACGATAAATAAATGGAAGTACACGCTCAAATTGAAAACATGTCACCAAATATTGAAGTATTTAAAAGGACATGGTTCAAGCACACTTCACATGTAAATCATTAAATATGCACGTTACGATAAATAAGCACAATACGAGGGTGAATCAAAAATTACGTAGACTTGCGTAACAAAAGTCTTGATTACAACAGACTTTGAAAAGAAAACTACACTGTTATTAAATTGCGGCATTTTTCTTTTTGTCGTGTAAATTTGGCTGAAATGCAACTAGTTGGTCACTTGTATCAACCATTCTAAAACATGTAGCCATTTGGTACCGGCGCACGGTAGCGACGTCAATATGACGCTGCGATATTGATAACTTTCGTTGAAAGTCAGCACTTTACAAAATACTCAACTCAGCAATAAACACAATTTCTGTATCACCTACCCATTAGATAAGTACTATTTTCATATCCAAGTAACCCAAAATGATGGACTTAAATGTATAATGTCTCTTAAAGATACTGAACTGATGATGATCTGTGACAATTACAGATCAAACGTCGAGGGGACGTTTTCCATTACCCCAATGTGTCATCCTTCAGAATCGCTCTCCATTCTAAAACAAGCATTCTAAACCATTAAAAAAGAAGGTATCTGCTTACATTTGAAGACCTTTGAGCATAATTTTAACCTCTCTATTAGGTTTTCCATAAGTACAGTAGAACTTTATTTTTTCCCGGTTGCCAATGGCTGCGCCCGTGCCGTCACTTCGGAGTTCAAAAATTGACGCGTGCCCTTAGCTTACTGACTTTGAATTCGAAAATACCAAATGGATTATGCTTGAATTTTAAACATCCTAACAGATTACGTCAACACGTAAAAAAACAAAGTTTTGAAGGGTTTGGTCCGAATTGCGGGGATAATTACGGGTAGTTACACTAGGAAGTAACGTTATAAAATGGGTTGCGCCGGTGGCACTTACCCAGGAATATCGAATGTTGGATTTTTCACATCATAGTCATAGCAGAATCTTGTAAATTTAGTATTATGCCAACATTAAATGGTTTGAGACGTGTACAAAATTTCATTTATTTCCGACGGGAAATTTCAAAGTTATGGTAAAAGTCCACGAACTTTTTGATCCACCCTCGTAAAAACTAGTATCGATTATCTTTTTCGTCAAGTGATCACATGCAGCACGACTGCAATCTAAGGGCCTAATTTCAAGACGTTCCTCCAGCTTTCCTCGACTCGAACTGCTCGAAATAATTACCTTTAATTGCCGCGTGCAGTCCGTTTCGTGAACGATTTTTATGGCTGAGGACGGATTGGTATTCCAAGTCGAAAGGTAGGTTCGAGGTCACTCGATAAAGTGAGGGTTTCTCGAGGAACAGCGAGCAGTCCTTCAACGCCACTCAATCCTGCGTTTTAGAATACCACTCAAATATAAAAGTAGTATTCAACGGCTAGTGAAATGTGAAATGAACGATTTGCGAAAAAAATATTTGTAAAATAAACAAATATATATATTTTATTCTCCCACTCATGTTTTGGGCAAATCAAATGGAAAATTTGACAGATTTTCACCTTATTTTGACCAGTGGACCAACAGCTTGGAAGGCTAGGATTCCCCAATCAGGAGCTGCAGATCTGGATCTCTTTTTTACCCATAGTGTTCTATAAGCATGTCACTGGTGAATAAGCTGCAGCCTCTAAGTCGCGGATAAGAAAAAAAAAATCGTACACAGAGAATGCGAAGCGATTGCGTACGCAGGAATAGTAGCCTGTATTAATTTCGCAGAACCGCGACTTATAATAGTATAGAGACAATTCCGAGAATTAAGCTATATTCGATCACAGCGTTCAAGATCAAAACATACGAAGAACGTCACGTAATTGTTCTATCGTTCCTATGTGCAAACTGTCTTACAAGGGTTTCCACAAATGTAAATGTTTAATTACACCCTGAACACAGGCAATCGGTTTTACTACATGTAATATCTAAATATCCGGTAATCAAAGACTTTTTTGGTTTTGCTTACTCCCCATAATAGGTCCACCACAATCCCTGTATATAAAGATAGTATTAGCCAAGATCGTATGTAGATTGTTTCATTTGACTTGAATTCGAAGATATTTCCATTAGCCTCTGCACAACCATTTCTTATTTTTGGAATCTTGCTATTTCTATGTAGGAAATAATACACGTATTGCATGTTTTGTGCATTCTTCCTTACTGGGACAGAATGTAGATTTATAAAGAACATACATGCATATTACAATATCTTTTCATTTGGGCTTTTTCTTAGATACGAATTCAATATCCGCATTTTAAACTATCCGGGATATTTTCACAAGTTTGACAGGGATTTGGTTACCGCCGCACCAAGTTAAAAGCGTAAAATTTCCAATTTTCCATTTTGAGTAAACAAAATTGTATCATGATTTTGGTTAGTTTATACTTATTTATTTCAGTTCGATTGCGACGAAAGCTTAAGCTTATATAAACGCTCTCGAACACTCAATCCTGATGTTTCCACGTCCCCGAGAGAGAGGTGGGTTAGATTTCGCAAGATGTCCCAATAACGATTAAGATAGCTTTTTGGATCCTATACCTCATTCAAATGGCCACTATTGAAACCCTTTTGTATATAGATCTTCGGAAGTAGCTTTTATCGTTTTAACATATATTTTTGTTCATAAAAAAACATTTTTTTTTCTTTTTTTTTACAATTCTAAAGTTCGGAATGCTTTGACGTGAATCAAATATGTTGCCCAACAGAACTTTCAGTTCTGCGATTGACATAAGAATGCGGTAAATATCGAGAGTCACGTGCCTTTCAAGGATGAATAGATACCCTTTTGTCCCTCGAGAAAGTGGAGGGCGGTTGACGACTCAGAATACAAATTAGTCACTCGAGGGGACCTAACTGGAGGACTCCTCGAGCGTTCCTTAAGGCTTCCTTTTTCGAATATGAGTCGAGGTCGAGTGGAGGAATTGTTTTGAAATTGAGCCCTAAGTCATTTTTCACCCTTTATCGATTTAGTTTGAGAAGCAATTATCGGATAGCAATTATGATGTTCACATCGCAATTACATTCATGAATATAACGATCGTCATTCTTTATCTATCTTCAAAAAACTATCGAAATATTTCGTCATCATCGGAAACAATCAACTTGAGTGTTAGAAACGACCTATAACAACAAAGACCAACAGCCACCATAAATAGTAATGTTTTTAGAATAAGACACATTTTGAAAAAAACAATTTTCAAGCCTAAAACGCATTTTTGGTGGTTAAGGTCAACACCAATATCCAAACAAACAAACACACACAAAAGTCTGATAAAAATTGGCAAACAAGCTGTAACAAAAAATCTTAGGGCTCAATTTCAAAACAATTCCTCCACTCGACCTCGACTCATACTCGAAAAAGGAAGCCTTAAGGAACGCTCGAGGAGTCCTCCAGTTAGGTCGCCTCGAGTGACTAATTTGTATTTCGAGTCGTCAACCGCCCTCCACTTTCTCGAGGGACAAAAGAGTATCCCTTCATCCATGAAAGGCACGTGACTCTCGGTATTTACCGCAATTTTATGCAAATCAAAGTACTGAAAGTCCTGTTGGGGAACAAGTTTCATTCAAGTCAAAGCATTCCGAACTTTAGAATTGAAAAAAAAATGGAAAAAAAAGTTTTAAATTAAAAAAATATATATGTTTAAACGATAGAAGCTACTTCCGACGATCTAAATAAAAATTGATTTCAATAGTAGCCATTTGAATGAGGGATAAATGTTTTAAAAAAATAATTGTGGGGAATCGTTATTGGACATCTTGCGAAAACAACGCGAAACCACTTTCTACTAAAATGGAAGGTTGAAATCTTTGCCTCTGATACTTTTATACGCTTTTAACTTGGTGCATCGGTAACCAAATCCCAGTAGAAGATGTGAAAACTATATGTTCATATCAACCATCCCGTATAATTTTATATGCGGTTATTAAATAGGTATCTGACAAAATGCCCAAATAGAAAGATGTTGTGATGTTCATATTTCTATATAAATCAACATTTTGTCCACCGAAAGAAGAATGCACAAAACATGCAATACATGTATTATCTCCTACATAGAAATAGAAAGATTGCCAAAAAAAAAAAAAAGACATTTTTTTCAGAGGCTAGATGGCAATGCTTTCGAATACAAGTCAAATGAACCCTGCACCATTGGTTGGATGTGGATTTATGGAGGGTTCTCGTTATGAAGCAAAGCCAAAATTGTCTTGGATGACCGGATACTCAAATAAGTAAAAACCAATTGCCTGTGTTT
Source organism: Fragum whitleyi (assembly GCA_948146395.1). Taxonomy (NCBI): domain Eukaryota; kingdom Metazoa; phylum Mollusca; class Bivalvia; order Cardiida; family Cardiidae; genus Fragum; species Fragum whitleyi. The sequence goes on from OX411547.1 coordinate 68,447,641, forward strand.
AGGGTGCAATATAACGTTTGCATATGTTTATCTATTGTACGACGCTTTTCACATATGAACGTTGGTACAATTTTGTAACGTTTCACGAATATTTTCATCTTAAACGCAGTGATCGAATACAGCATATTTCTCGGAATTGTCGCTATACTATCATAATTATATCCCGGTTCCGAAAAAAACAATACAGCCTACTATCCTTGCGAACACAATCGCTGCGTGGTCGCATACTATGCGTAGAATTCTTCTTATCCGCGACCCAGAGACTGCAGGTTATTCCGAAGCCAGTGCGAGCTGTTGGTCCACAAGTCAGAAATATGGGTTAATCAGTCAGATTTCCATTTGATTTGCTCCATCCTGAAACATGAGTAGGGGATACTTGATTTTTTAAACATTTATTTTCGTTTTTTTTTGCAAATCGCTCATTTCACTAGCTGTCCAATACTACTTCTTATTTGAGTGGTATTCTAAAACGCTTGATTGAGTTGCGTTCAAGGACTGATCGCTGTTCCTCGAGAAACCCTCACTTTATCGAGTGGCCTCGAACCTACCTTACGTCCTGGAATACAAATCCGTCCTTATCCATGAAAATCGTTCACGAAACGGACTGCACGCACCAATTAAAGGTAATTATTTCGAGCAGTTCGAGTCGAGGAAAGCTGGAGGAACGTCTTGAAATTAGGCCCTTAGAGCTACTCACTCTAATGTAGCTTTCACAGTTCCCATACTGGTATTATATCCTGGAGTTGGAAACTTCGTTGCTGTGAATTTGTGTGTAGAACCAACACTTGTTGGAAACACGTCTCGAAGACCGAACCCCACATCACTGACCTCGACCTCCATAGACCATCGTTTGTTGACACATTGACACAGGTCAGAGCCGATGTCACATTTACCCGTCACCTTAAGTACCTTACATGTTGGTGGATAGGGGTCTTTGGGCTAAAAAAGACGAATCGATCAACTTCAATTTGTGATGAACGAGCAGGATATTGCATTATAAACGGTTTTTTATTAGGAACTGTGTTCTGCCCTGCGTTCAGGATGACAAAACGATACAAACTGTTTGTAAATTATATACCGCTTTACACGTGCACTTGCGTGCAAAGCGGGGTATAACTTGCAAACAGTTTACAAGATTTTGTCATCCTCATCGTAGGGCTAATTTCTTAAGGTATTCCTAGTGTGAAACAAGGGTAAAAGGAATGTGAAAATTATACTAAAAATGAATACTTCATGTTTTTCCCCTATTATATCTGAAATTTAAACGACTTTCACCGTCCCGTTTAAAATAATTGAAAAAAGTCCGTTTTCTTGAGTGGGTGGGGATATCGGTCATAAGATAGGAAGGGGTCTACCTTTACATGTTGATTGTGCAACTAACTGTGTTTGACAATGCGGAAAAATTTCATATAACATATTTGGCAGAAATCTTGTAAATTACAAACAGATAAATTTGAACAAATAATTATAATCAAAAATGCAAAGTAAGCCAAAATTTCAAGCCGGAAACAAAATAAGGCGCCATTTTGTAATGCATTCTTGCTGAAGAGACTATCAAAGAAAGCCCTCTTTTTCAAAAAGTATTGATGGGCAAATAATATTCCTTTGTCAAAATTTACAACAATACTTTGGGAATTCAATGTAAAAGTATGAAAAAATTTCACCGTAAGAATCGGCTTCCGGGGTAGTGGCTTCCGGCAGTCCTTTGGTCGATACGCTTAACCCTTTGCTGTTTAATCCCTACTTTTTACGTGCCTGTGATTTTATGATTGAGAAAACATTGTGAAAAAAGAAGAAATTGCTTCTGACAAGCAATTTCTTCTTTTTCTACACTATTTTCTACCCTACAGAATGGTTATTTTTCAAATAAAATCCACTTTAAATTTTCGTCTGCAAAACCTTTGAATTTGGACAGGTCCAAAATTTGTAAAACAGGAAAGGGTTAAAGAAAGACAATTTCCATCAAATGATTTTGATGGGTCGAGGTATTTTTTTGTAAAGATTAACATCTCGTAACAGAACCGAAAGCTCGAACAGAACATTGAAAGTAATTAAATTTATATTTTGATAGATATAATCGAAATTCCATTGAGTTTATTACACTGAACGTCGTTTTAAGCGGGAACGTCGATGATTATGACGTCATCTAACGTACGTGCAAAACGACGCGCTTTGGAAGACGGAAATAGCCGACATTGGCCGATTTAATCCCGATCTTCACACTAGGAATACATTAAAATGAGATGAGGTAAATGATACACATTCACATATTTTATGTTCTTGAAAATGATCTGTCATAGACTCACAAATATATGGAATACATATTAAAATTACGAATAAATGCAGGAACAGTTGAATTATTAACTGGTTCATGTCATATTATAGAAATTTAATATTTATTCATAATTTAAAATGATAACATTAAGTATTCAAAATTAGACCAAACTATAAATGCAAACCCAAACTTACCTTTTTAGGTCGTTCCTCTACTGTTAGACGCCTTATTTCAAACTGACCATTGGTAATGTGACCTCTAACATATGGCTTTGCTGTGATTGTTAATGTTCTGAAAGTAAATATGAAAAAAATAAAAGAATATTGATAGCGGTCTTCGATGCATTATATGGCGAACTGTTTAAATTAATGAAATAGAAAGAGAATGTAAAATAAGTGGCCATGAATGTGCCAAGTTTTTATCTGTTTTAGATAACGAGTTTAATAAATTTGGTATTTAAGGAATACCGATTTAATATCATATTTATAAAATGACCCCATTTTCTACGAAAAATCCCTTACTTAAATGTTCCAACTAACGTCATCACAATTATCATGACGTCATTTTCACATTAACGAAATAGCTCTGCTTTACGCTCTTAGCTCATTTGTATAGTTATAACACAAGCGTAATAACTCCCGTGTTAGTGAAAATATATTCAACGCAGTAATCTCAACCCAGCGACGTAGATCATATTATGAAAAATATAACTCAATTGTACCAACTTTCATCAGTCTGATAAATTGACTTTTGTTCAAATACACATACGTTGTTTCTCCTATCTTGGCACCACCAAGAAGAGTAAAATTTCCAGTAAAGTTTTTCCCAGGATTAATGGTCGCTGACACACGTATAGGCATCTGAGCAAATAATTTGTCGTCTGATATTTCTACATCAATATCTTGTTTCTTACTTCCCGTGTTTTCTACTGTAAACGGTATTCGTAATGTCTCGTTTGTGTATAACTTCATGCCTGAAATTTATATAAGCAATAAGGGATATTGAATTAGTGATCATTAAGTGCCAAACTTATTAAATGAGTTTTCTATAAATAAAGAAAAACTAGATATGTCGAAAAGTGGACTTATACCCCCACCAGGACATATACCCCCTCCCCTACCGTCAAAAGATATTGCCCCAGTTCCGTAAACGGTTTTCAGACGAAGTTCAATTTCGACCTTGACCTTTGCCCTTCGTGATCCCAAAACAATACAGCACTGCCTTGGGTAATGGGAAATTATTGTATAAAATTTTATAATTGTATGTCACTTCGTTCTTGAATTTTACTCCCGCGACGTAGGACATATTTTTATAGTGATTAATGCGTTAATATTAACAATATGCACATGTACACGTCTTTTCTACATATAGCCATATCTAGTTTAAGTCAATATTGTAAACTATTGGCACGATGAATAGCGTATATTCATTGCTTATTGCAATTCATGTAAAAAATTGGAATACATCAGGGTAAAGAATATTAAAAAGCTCTAATTGCAAAATCTTTGTGTAGATCTACTTTAACAATTTATGAAGAAAATATACAATATGCTTGCGTATGAAAAATGAATTTACTTGAGCTAATAAATATGAAGAATGAATTTACTTGAGCGTATAAATACGTACCTGTTAATGAGGGGACAAAAAGTTTAAAACTGACAGGAATTATGTACGCCAACTGAAGACGCCTGAATTGGTGACCTGATTTGTCAACACCTTGTATCGCAATTCGAAACATCTGAAAACGTAGTTTAGTTGATTGAGAAAAGATCGAGAAAAAAAAAACCTATGGGAAAATAATAAATACAAATATATATTATAATAGATCACCACATAATTCATATACTGTTTGAAAAAAAGTCAGTAGAAGTTAAAGTTGTTGGAGGAAAAGTAAAGGTTGTCATCCATTTAATAGTAACAACACATAGAGTAGATAATTATTTATGCTCATTTCGAGATAATCTATACAAATTAAAGACTAACATTCTGTGTCATTTACAATATATATATATAAAAAAAACATTTAAATTTTATTTTGCTCAAGATTGTAGTGGTGTGTATCAGGTCATGTTGAATGTAGTCAATAACATTATAAACCGAGTTTAAATGTACTTTTTAAGTAAATAGAAAATAATGCCAATACCTACCTTATTTGGTACAGTTATACTTGTATAAAACATAGATTTTCCTCGTCTACCACCAACATTCTTCATGTTTAAAACATCAAATACGTTATAAAACTCATCCTCGAAAAACGACGTTGAAACACCTGTCACTTTCTCGTACTGAGGCACTGTTACCATCAATTTAACTGTTCTTCCTGTAATAAGATTGTAGTCGTTATCTTTTTACAACTGTACAAAACAGTGGCAATTATCGAAAAAAGTATCTGAAACCTCACATCAAGAATATCTTAATGTAAACTTCAGTAATGTAAAGAGCATCTTTTCCACAAATAATAACGGGATTTGCCAAGTAATTGGTAAAGGGATACCGTTTACGTTATTTTTTCACTTTTCTTTAATCTTATGCGTGGTTATCCTATAGTCATAAGTATTTTTTTATTTTGAAAATTATTGCATAGACAATAACAAGGATAGGACTTTTTTAAATAGTACCGATACCGATTTAAATCTCCTTTTATCCTTTTTATCTTGATAATTAAAATAAGAGTTTACGAATATAATTACCTGCTAATGGTCTTCCTTGTATGGGATATTCACCATAGCCGCCTGGTCCCGGCTCTAGAAACTGGTATGTAAAGTCTACAGGACTTTGTGCGGTAACTGTTACATCCCATGTATTCATATCGAGTTTTTGTATCTGCCACAAACCATATTGGGAGGCCTGTAATGAGCACATGAAAGACAGTACAACAGATTTGTTTGTAACCGACATTAAATCTAGCAATTACTTGTGGAGATTTAACCATAATCGCTACACGTTTTCCAGCTTTAGAAAAATGAAGTTGTAATCGAATGCTTGCGGAACGTAATTAAAGACTTGATAAATGACCGAGATTTGAACATATAGCAGTAGACTTAAGAATAGTGACCCGTCAGGCGAAAAGGGACCATCTTGGAACTTCATAAAAACATTTGAAAAAGAGATTGGGTCCAGCACAGATCAACCAGAGGTCGCATTTCAAAAATTCTTTCCCTAGAAGGTAGATTATTCATTCTAGTTACACAAAATAAGCAAAGTTCGAAAAGTTTCGACCAAAGTCAGTCTTAGAATCCACACAAGACAAAAAAAAAACATGTAAAATTATTGATATGAAAAAAATGTGACCACTTTCAAAGATTTCGAATTGTTTTTGTAAAATTGCGTATTTTTTTTTTTTTTTTTTTTTTTTTTTTTTGTGAAATCTGAGTGTTCTGAATGCCACGAATGGAGCATTGGAGTTATTAGGAATAGTTTTGTTCGGAATGATTGTTACTTTCATGAAGTTTTTAACAGTATATATATTTCCTGCATATATAACATAGAATAACCGTATGTTTTTTAACGTATAGCATTAGCAACAAAAATGGTGACATTACCTGAGTTATGTTAGATTCTAGAAGCAACATGTTAAGTCCCAAAGTTTGCGCATTCTTAGCTGCAGGTAATCCTGAAATTTAAAAGAACAGAAATAATATTGACAAAAAAGGAAAGAAATATCTCTTAGCCGTAGGGGTTTTTAAAGAAAGATCTATAACTTCTTTTTTTCCGATTAACTACGTTTGATTGGTTTTAAGCTCGGCTGATTTGGAACAGAAAGTCGAGTTATTATGATTGCATAGCCTGGCTCCCAGGCTGTCAGTTAGTTTTAAAATTAATCAGGTAGACCACTCATGTGTAACAATTTTATTTCAAATTACCTCCCATATTCTCAAAAACTGACATCCACTGATCGGCCAGTCAGAGAATATAGGTTGATTAGAAATTTTCTTTTTCTTGTTGAATTTGGCTTATTTTTTCACAATACTTCAGATCAGTGGGACGGGAGCCAGTCTAATGATTGCATTATCCTAGTCAATGTAGGCATGGCATGTTTAGGCTTTGGCGATGTAACAACACTTGACCAAGGGCATATCTCTTTCATCTTGAAATATGACTTATACTTTCGCTCTTACTAAATAAAAACATACTAGAAAGAGTGAAAGCATTTTTAAAAAAAAAATACACTTTTCGACTTACAGTTTGTCACTTTTTCACATATGTCTTATTATTAAAGATATGTCTTGAAACTTGGCATGTATATAAACTCGGAAAGCCATTTTTAACAGCTAAATTTCTTATCGAATGAATTTCTATGGGGAAATTCAAATGGCAGCCTGGGAGTCGCGTGAGATGATGTAATAATCTAAAATTGACTGTAATATGCATGCGCAGAAAAGACATTCATGTGAACGGATTTACCAACTGGTGGTAGTAAACAAACTTCACATTTACCGCTACATTAATTAACCATGAAATATCGTTATCCTATTAAGAAATGTGATAAACTCGTGCAAAATACTATATAAAATAAGAAAAAGGCATTTGTTGTTTAAAGTAAAAGAGAGCATTTGTTTTTTGTAATCGAATTGTTGTTCACTATTTTTGACGCCATTTTGAAACCCAAGTAACACCGGCCTGACCCAGAATCAGAAGCGTCGAGGTTGAAAGGTTAAAATGACATCACTAGTGTCGAAACCGAGGTCGTTCTGATGGAAACCCGGTTAACTCGGGTCGAAACCGAGTGCGATATGAACTTACCCTATGCTGTTATTTTAAATGTGTTTTCTTTTAACTTGTCTAAGAATTGTAATCACTATCACATGGGTACTCCATACAACAGTTAAGAACATGGTAAAAATTGACATGGTTAATGATTTTGAAATGAAATCGGAGTGAAATTGAACGAGTGTGATGAGTGAGTTATGAACGAAACTAAAGGTACAGTGTTGCTTATTTAGATCAAGGTGTACAAAATTAACGATATTTATTGCCTTCCTAAAGATGAAATATACATAAAAAATCTGGAAATGTATTTGTTTCGCCCAACAAACCAATCAGACGTTATCAACTTCAATAAAATCGACGAAACTTTTACCTCTATATAAATATGATGTTACATGTTTATAAAAGTTCTGCAAATATCTTTCTTTGTCTTAACGAACCAATTAGACATTTTCAAATTCAATATTTCGGTGAAATAATTCATTATTTCTACCGATTTTTATTTTCATATAGTTATCTGTGTATATACATGTATATCTTATATTTTTGACTGATTTTGTGGCGTTTTGGAATAGTTTGAGCTGAGTCAATCAATATCCATGCATTCTGATTGGCTGAAAATTTGGTTTTTATTCTCCAATGAAAACTGTTTTGAGTGCCAAATTATCTTGTAAGCTTAAACACATAATGGTTCCATAATGAAACTATCTTTTTATGTAAAAGTCTCAACATTTTCACATCTAAAATTAAATTATAAGATATTAAGAGAGTATTTATTTATTTCATAGCGGAATGAGACTTAAAACCTTATAAACTTTTGCGTATTCATAGAGTGTGATATGGTTTTTAGTTTCATTCTGCCATGAAATTAATAACTACTATATTTATCTCATGATCTAAGTTTTTGTTGCATTAGGTTGTTGTCTATTTTGCTAATCATTTGTGGCTCGCACACTCATGCAATTGTTGGAAATGTCAAACAGACTCATATATTACCTGAAGGGAGATATATCAACGCAATTGGTGCCTTAGTTGTATTTGCAGCTCGGATGAGAACAGATATCTCGGACATCGTGTCGTCAACTGGAAATTTGAACTTGCTCATCATAGGTTTGTCGAATGTAAAACGTTTAATGTTGACAGTTTGGGGCTTCAATGATTGCTGAAAGGAGAAATAAACATCAATTGTCAGTGCGATTGAAGTTCACCAGAAGTAAAGGTATCAATAATTCGTTGAGCAATTGATATCAATCATTCGTTTGTTTGGTTTTTTTTCATATCGTGTAATGTAAAATACATAGACATAAAAAACAAATATTTTGTAGGGAGCATTTTCAGATCATATTTTTCCAATACACCTGGATTTATGCGGTATGTAAGTATTACTTTGAAACTAATATTGCGTAATATAAGTATCTGAAAACCTAAAAAATACAAAATATGTAATATTTCGACGAACCTTCAATAGATTTGCTACACTGCCTATATGGTTCTTGTCTGTGGTGATTACTGTTCCCCCAGATTGTTGAGCTATACACTGGTAAACGTTGGTTCCACATGATGACGTGGCTTGGCGTCGAGTACGAGATTCTGAAACACCATTTATTCACCATGAAGATATTTTCAAACCAAGGTACTTTGGGCTTCAATTATCTTTCTTTTTTTTTTTCTTTTTTTTTATTTGTCCAAATAAAATAGAAGGATCCAGATTTTAAGTGCACCTTTAAGGATTGAATTTCCTTTTAAAATTACCACGCTTGCGTATTTTCATTGTTTATTTTGGACATACCCATTTTTTTCTAAAAAATATCGAGGGCATAAGTATCTTGAATCTTTTTCAAATTGTTTAAGAATAATGAATACCTAAAGTAGCACCGTATTCATTAGACATACATAATTATGAATGGGTGAAAATTTAACTCGTATCTCTAAGGGTAATTTTGAAGTTAGGACCTCCGAAAAACCAACGGCTCAATTTCGGAAAATCTTCACTTTTTACGGTATGAAATTATCATTAAATTTGTATCAAATTGTACGAACTGAAGAGAATTGTTTTGGAATTCATGGCGCAATAAAACGTAAACCCTAGACATACTCACATATTTCTAAGAAATTAGATCAACTATTTTCATCTCGGAAATTTGACAATTCAAAATAAATTACTGATATGTGATCCGTCACGCGAAAAGGAACCATCTGGGTAGTGCGAAAAGTGTCGACCCTAGTCAGACTGCGCGGACTGCACAGACTGGCTAGGGTCAAAAACTTTTGCACTGTGCTTATTTTCTGAATATAGAATGATCAATCTACCTTCCAATAAAGGAGTTTTTGAAATGCGACTTCTAGTTGACCTATGCTGGATCAAATCTCATTTTCAATAATTCATTCTACATAATTCCCGGATGGTCCCTTTTCGCGTGACGGGTCACATATAATAAATAAGCAAACAAACCTTCAACTTGGGAGTGATCATATTCAGTTCCTAACATCAATACATCCACAACAAGCTGCTTCATATGAATAACGTTGATCAAATAATCGAAATTTGTATCAGCCATGAGAGTGTGATCACTTATTATATACACTTGTGTTTTTTTCTTTGTGACTTCAAAAACTGAAAAAAATACATTAAGTGACTCCTATGATAAAGGGCAAAAATTTGAAATTATACGAACAGAACCTTTTGAGCCGGTTGTAAAAAAGTTTGCAATTTGTCAAATTCAACCCGAAGTTATTTCTGCCGATCAGGACAATTGAAACAACAAACCTTATTAAATTGAAAAATATCCAGATATACATTTAACAAACGGTTATCCTTTATACAACTGGGGGAGAGGGTGAAGCCGTTTCATACCTAAAAATGTCATGATTCTAAACGAAAAAAAAATCGAAGCATGCATAAGTATTCATTACTTTTTGAAAAAAAAGTTAGTATTATTAACATCTAACTGCTCTGTCAACACGGAGTAACACTGGTGGATGTAGAATCGTCCGCCAAAAAAAAGGCCCCTGTGTGTATATGTGTACTGCGCTTCTTTCATTGTAACCGCAAATGAAATCCATTGTATTCAATTTTTCACCTAAAATACCTTCGGAAGAAAAACAAAATAAATATAGATAAGAAAATTTTCTTGGTCAAATTAGAGTTGTTTACAACATTTTATTCAATTTAAAAAAGTAATACTTACGCGGAGTCATTGCTGTCACTGTAATGCCTTCAGACGTCGGTTCATAGAAATAAAAATCTTCAAGTTCTGCCTCATCTACAATCTCACGTACAGGAAAACCTGTATGAAAATAATTGGGATATTTTTCTTGTACTAGAGCAGCTCTCAAAGTAACCCGTGTCTAATGAAAAGTATTGAAATGGGAATTTCTTTTGTTTTCACGGTTAGTGCCTTTATCCTTTAAGATTGCTAGCAGAAAAGATGTCGAACACAATCTTCATTAATTACGCCAATACCGCGCTTAATGTCGTATGTGCATGTACATTGTATAGGCACTAAAGACTTTTCATTATTGCTACGGCGATTGCATAAAATTAGGACATTTTGGTTTAACCGAAAAATACCGATGCCTTTCGAAGCTGTTCGATATCGAGCCTTTTTCAAAAATTCTTAATAGGAGCTTATCATATTCAACTAAAATAAAAAAAGGTTCTCGAGTATACAAAGATAAATGCCAGTCCGATTAACTATGTCGATAGAGCACCGGACTTCAAAACAAGTGAAGATTGATCGTGTGGGTTCAATTCCCGAACTGGAACACTCGTCATGTATCCTTGCACTATCCCCCGTAAAAACTAACCGTCTTCTGGGGGTGTCGCTCATATGGGCATATGCTACGGTAGCGAGATAAATAAACGGAAATAAGCACACAAACTAACAAAGAATCAAAGCACTGAAAGTACTGATGGTGAACGAATCTGTTGGCATTCTAAAGTTATATATTGAATTCGTTGAGAAAAGAGAAATTATAAATATAAAAACTAATCAAGGGAAAGTGTCTCGTCAAAATTCTAAATTCAAAGAATGAGAAAGAGAGGAAATGAAAGGTAGAGAGAGTGACAGACAGAGACAGACCGATAGACAGAGGGCGATAAGCCTAGAGAAAAGAAAACATGCAACTATAGTGTCTAGACTAATGATTCTTTTCTTAACTTAAAAAAATAGCAGTCAGAAAGGTAATTCAATTTCCACATGCGGAACCCATATTTTAGCAGATTAAACAGCAGTCTTTCTGCATTTTGACTTTTAAGCGTTATCCGCTATGGCTCTGGTACGACCTGAATGCCCCCCCCCCCCCCCTCCTCCGAATTAAAAGACCGCTGTTTCGTAATTGTAATAACAGGGTTTTGGTCTCTTTCGGTAATATTCAGTCTTGTGAAAGAATAATTATCTGATGCCATTGCATAAAAATGAATTAAAAAAAAAAAAAAACAAACAATTCGATGAAATCTATGTAGGAAGGTATTTTGTACAGCTAATGAATTGTCAAAATATAGTCGTTGTTTAAATTCTATTGCTCCTACCAAACGGCAGATAATCGTAAACCTAAGAGGGTAGAAGATGGCAGCTACGTACGGATGTATGCTCATTAAAGTTCTGGTGCGAGAAATACCAATTTCCATATTAAGGTACAGATGCTTCAGTCCACAGGCGATTGATTCACAATCCAAGTTTCGTTTTCTGTAATATTTTACATACTTCCGGTAAAACAAATAGATGAATGATTGTATTGAGGAAATTCTAGAGCCATCCGAGGGATAGAAGCGCTACTATACAGTTGTAGTTACGATGTCAAGTACTTTGAAAAAAAATCCATTCGATATTAAAATATGAAATTAGGTCTATCGTGTTGGGATATTTGTTCATTTGATTCTTTTATTTATTTATCTATTCACGACATTCATATATTAACAGTAAATCGTACCGAGATTGCTATATCCCCTGTTTTCCGGCCTTGTTTGAAACGAAAAAAAAAACAAAAAAAACCAGGAAATTGGATTTGGGTAATGTGATACAAAAATACCCGTAACCGAAGATATTTACATTACACAAGTATGCAACAACAAGCTTTAAGATAAAAACGGGATTTAAGCAAGAGGTGTAAATTTGGTAATTGACAACATAAGTTGTCTGGTAATGGTTTAAATTTTATTTCATATCAAGGTTGGTCACGGTCAAGTGGTGCGTGTATATGTTTCAATGAGAATTTAGACGCGCCCTCCCTAATAAACGCGCTCCCCCGTAAATACGATTCCCAGGCCCTTGACTATACGATCAACAGCATCCAACCGTCCATGGTCCGTGGTGAAAAATCCGGTCTCGAATTTAAATTCAAAAACTGATACTCCACGACGTAATGTTCATTAGATTGTGGGTTAACTATCTTAAATTCCTATCAGGATAAGGCTGGTTGCGTCATTAAAAGATCGTTCAACATCTGAAAAACTAGCGCGTCCTAAATCGCACAGTCTTCCGGAAGAGCGAAAGGTTAAAATTTAACACAAAAATTAAAACTATTTCTCGTTATTCTTCATAAGTCACATGCGAACAAAATCCCCTTTCGCTGTTACGAAAATATTTCTGAAATCATTTCACCTTCTGCAAATATACTAAATATCCGAGTCAAATGATTAAATCCTAGTCACAACTCATACTGTTAAAATAGGAAAAAACCCGTAAAATCTCGTGTGTGACTTATTTCAAAAGCGACGTCGCCGCTTGCAAGAATCTGGGGACTTCAAAGGGTGCCGACACGCGGTGACCCAGCTAGCTCCAGACGTTTTGTGTTTTCACTACGAAACACTTTCATTTCATGTACCGGGTGCATTTACACATCACGAAATTTTAGGATTTAATACAGGATTATTTATTTCATACGTGAATAGGTAATGATTTATTAGACCGCTTTGTCCATCGGTAGCGGAACATTGAATATTGCATCGTCTGGAACTTCCTACCTTGTACAAATAATTACAATATTAATAATCTCGGCTTCTGCTAACACAATCACTTGCTTTTGAAAGCTGCAATTAATGGTCGAGGGTGACCGTATCTCGATAGATGACTTAAAATGACAGAATTACAATTCATTAGCTAACATTTTATTTTATTTTTTAAATCTATAGCCTTAATAGATAAATAGAAAAGCGTATTGGGTAGCGTACGTATTTCAATCGATAATTTCGAACATATTAACAGTTTGCTTCTCTTTGGTACCAAAATACGTAATTTTGTTTAATTAAGTAAAAGAGTCTGAAATAATAGCGCCCCCACGACGTTTTGCATCGCGCTCGGGCGCGCTTAATAGGAGAGCAGGAACATTCCATTCGTTTGTAAACTTGACCTTTCGTAGACTTCATTCATAAGAAGGCAAGTAAAATCGTAGTAGGTCATCACGTGGGATATGGCCAATCAGGGGTGTGTAGAAGTTCAAGAGTTCACGACCTCAATAAACACACATTTCCGGTAAATTACTACAAGTTGCAATAGCGAAGGTTTAAATCAAAAACATAGTATCTGTCTATACAGTGTACAGACACAACCTTTGTTTTTGCTCTCAACTCTCGACAATCTTACGCCGATCAAAAATTCGCTCGTATAGACATTCCAAGATATTTTTGTGTTTTTAAAGGGTAATTTTCATTATCTTCACTTGATGAAGATTGCTAGAATCATGCATTTCACAATACAAACAGTGATTTTGTAGAGAGAAGTATCTAGAGATACTAAATTGAATCTAAAGAGGTACTGCTTTATTTAAAACCTATTAAGATCCTACAGGATTTTCCATACACGGTATATAACACTGGTGAACGAAAATTTCGTTCACCAAAAATGACGTGTGTACTACGCTTATTTCGGTATTGCTTGAGAGTGCAAATATATTCTTGATAAATTAAGAAAGGTATATTTGTCATTGTGATTGAATATTGACTACTGCAAAAATCAATTTATTTCACTAAATTAATTTCATTTAATAGTATCACATATACTCGTATATAATAAAAAAAATTATTAAATTCTCCCATTCCTTATTATATGGATTATTTTACCTGGGAATTTGACAAATATTATGCGCTTCGTTTGGACAGCTGTATTTAGAAGGGTTTCTATTTCTGTAAGATGAACTTCTGGGTTAGAAACATCCACCACAAATAAAATATTTTTCTCTGTAATTGTTGGCGGACTCAATCCCTCGTAATCTGCAATATAAAGCTTATTATTTATTCCATAATACATAATGTTATAGATAAGTCCTTACAAACAAGCATCTATTAAGTTCGAAATTACAAACAAGTATTTATGTTAAATCGACGAAGGAAACAAAATTTGAGTTAGTGTGTGACATTTCCTACTACTTGACCAGTGCGTGTGGTTATAGTATTTATTAGTCTAGGTAGACATATTCTATTCTATTCATAGTGCAATTATAAGATCGGTTGGTTGACTGCTGATTCTTTGAGACCTTATTCATATACGATGCGCATAGTTGAGACTCTGGTCATCCTGTGGGGACGCACAGGCTGGCCAGTGTCTTAGCCCTAAGCGCATCTAAAACTGTTGGAAATGTCACGCCTGGCTCATGTTATCATTTTTGCTCAACGACCTTGTACACGCGATCTCGAAACCGTTCCGCCATATCTTTAAAACTAAGTAAAAGAGTAAACAAGTATTCACATGTCAACAAGATTTGCCCCTGGTTTCCGTTGGGTGTTAAGATATAAAATAAAAAGAAAAGTTTGGTGTGTTTCATTCTCATTTTTGAAAATATATATGCCTTCATTTTTTCATAAATAATTCACTATAAAAGAAGTTCCTCGCTTATCTAAAGCACGCCAGGTCACAATTCTCAAGACGAGCTATTTTGATAAATACCCGTTTGACTGTCCACAATTTTAAATTTTCTTATGCTCAAAGACAAGCAAACGGATTTCTTTAAACTTTACAGAACCTATACATAGGGTGGGCGCTTTAAAAAAAACTGCACTGAAATGAAATCCGTTAACAAAGACAACAACAAGAAAAACAACAAAAAGTGATAATAATTAAGTATATTGCACAGGAATGGTCATTAGTATTTTTTTTCAGATTTCTTCATTGAGTTGTAATTGGGTTGATAACGTTCTGTATCATGGGAAAATGATCCTTATTTAAAACTCCTTATTCAAAAGAATCCTTCTGCAATTATTGGATTTTTCTTAAATTCACTCAGAATGTTAATTTCTGTTTAACCAGATTTGGTGCTGTTTTGCCATTTTATCTTGCCCCATAGACAAAAAAGATCATCGTAAGTCATTTGTTGACACAACACAATTTGTATTAGAGTTGGTTTCTAATTTTTTTTAATCATTCTCATAGAGTTCCTATTTATCATATAATTATTTTGATAAACAGAGCAAAATATTTATCAATATTTGTTTAAACTAAAAAGTTCATCATCGTCATTCAGGTATGAATGTCTAGATATTCTAAATAACACGGATAATTGATTAAACAAATAACTGTTAAATAAGCAGCCAATTACAACTAACCAAAATAGATTTAAATGGCTTTTGGTGTAAGAAGGAGTTGAGACGCCCATTTTGAAATTGGTAGTATTTATTACAGTGAACGTAAAAATACATATAAATCCGATTTGTGCAAATCATAATTAGAATGTCTCGTGCGTATCATCATTTAAGATTTCTCCTCATGTGCGAAGATAATGAGTAGCAGCCCTGTGTTCAGGATTTAAAAACGTTTCACGAGTGCTTTGGGATGATACCCCGCTTTGCATGTGCACATACGTGCAAAGCGAGGTATCATTTCTAAAAAGCTTCAATAACGTTTACATCCTGAACTCAGGGCTGATTTGCAGTACTGTTTTCACAAATTCGTATGGCTGTTTTCTATGGTGTCCGAGAGCGGCAAATTTAATATTACATGTCATTGAGAAAAATGCTTGTCTCCTGTTAAAATTTGATACATAATATTTTCCGTGTACATTTTTGCAAAACATGATTGGCTGCTTTTACCATCTGCCATTGAAATTAAGGTAGTAGACCCGTAATAGTTTTGCAACGTATCAGGAGTAATGAACTTTAACAGTGTTAAACGAGGTTTCCTAATGATTCTCTTGAGGAAACCTCGGTTAGCATTGAATGAACATATGGTCCAAAATGTTGCGGAACTTTTACGGTTCCACTACCTTAACATAGTGATTTTTTACAAGGGGAAAAGGGAATTTATGTAGAAGCTTCCGAAGTCCCTCAATTCCAAAACCTTCTTACATTTAATTAACACACTCGTTATTTCAATATTTCGGCAAAACATTGCCTTTTTAAAGAAAAAATAAAATACATCTTAACACTACTACATAATAATACACATTATTATTATGTAGTAGCGTTAAGATTTATTTCATTTATTTGAAAAAGGCAATTTTTTGTTTTGCCGAAATATTGAAATAACGAGTGTGTTTCATGAAATGTTTATCTATTCCCTTTGGAATAATTTTGTGATAGTGCTTCTAACATTTATTTTCTTGTTAGTTATAAAGGTGTTTCTTATTTATGTTTTAGTTGTACTAAGGCGAAATTGATTTTTTAGTGTACGTAAGTTGTTATTTCTAAATTCTTAATTGATGAGGTCTTAATGATTTGGCTCAAGAACATCTAAGGTTTAGAAGGACACCGCAATAAGTCAGACCCATTTCATTTAATCAATGTTATATTCCACGTTCGACGCCTAAACCTGCCCTGTGCTCAGGATGAAAAAAAAAACGGTGCAAACAGTTTGCCAATTATTCCCCGCTTTGCACGCAAGTGCACATGCAAAGCGGGATATAATTGGCCAACTGCTTGCACCGTTTTGCGATCCTGAACGCAAGGCACTTTTTCATAAAAAGAGGTCGCTTTATTATAGTGTCATATTGCTGTGTGTGACTTCGACCTACGACATATAACTCTCAAAATACGCAATAATATTTTCTATTCTGGTCTAGATGAGCTTAAGAAAAGCATAGTTACCCATATTCAAGTTATGAAGTCAAAGTTAACGAGAGAACGTTTTGCATTTTTTTCGTAATTGAAGTAAATATATATTTACATTGAAGTTAGAAGGATTAAAGATTCAAAACCTCTTATCTCGAATGAGATGAGACAGTACTGAATGACTTTAAGTACATTCGTGTAATTGAACTTGAATTTTTAAACGCTATATTACTTTTGAAGCCTTGACATTTAAACTCAAATAAACAATTAACAAGGAAAATAAATTAAAACACTCATGGAAAAGGTTGTGGTGGGGTTAGGGTTAATAGGTGACGTTAATGACGACATCGGAATATTTGCGACTTGTTGGGGAACATTTAAAGCTTCTCTTTCACAGATTAGGAAAATGTGATTTTTTGACAATTTTCAAAAAAATCAATCGGAAATAATGACCTCATCATGTTGAAGCCTTTGAAATAATAAGATTCAATCTTGTAATGCATGGAAAGAAAGACCGATATTCCTGAATTTAGCGTAATTCATTCTGAAAAAATAAAGCAACTACTAACGCTTTAAAATAATTCTTCAATTTCGAGCCAACTATTTATGCATATGCATTACGCATTATTGCCTTATTCAACCAAAAATTAAGGTTAAAGTATTTGACAGCTAGAAATTTCATACCAATACAAGCAAAAATGAAAGATTATTCACGGAAAGTAAGAATTTTGTAATTTATAGTCTGAAATACATGGAAGGGACCCCTTACTTATCTTGACGCTTCTTAATCGTCTAAAATACACACATTTCCAAATCTAAAAACAAGTATTGCATTTTTTTAAAGAAAAAACTGTGAAAGAGCAGCTTTAAAAAAAAGCTCCTTTTTGCAAAATACGTCTTATCGTATTTCCTTGATTCGGTATACAAAACGAATATAAGGATGATTCTAAGAAAGTAAAGGCTGTTTGAGAAAAGGTAACACCAAAGAAAAATCACGAGACTTAGTAAATATATGTTTCTTTCAATTTTACAAAAGATTTCTACCACTATATAATTAACACATTACCAAGTCAGATGCCATTTATTAATGCAGTAGCATAGCATTTGTATCTTACTGACAATCCAATTCATAAAAGAACAATGATTTATACACGAGAAAAATAACGCCTACCCTTTATTTAGGAGTGAAACCGTAATAGTTCCGCAACATTTTGAACCACATGTTCTTTCACAATGTTACCCGAGGTTTCCTAATGAAAATCATTAGGAAACCTCGGTTAACACTGTTAAAGTTCATTACTCCAGTAACGTTGCAGAACTATTATGGTTCCACTACCTTAACATGGAATATTTTTTCTATCAACTTTCCTATTTACAGCCCAAAATTAAGAGTAAAAAAGCGCTCGAGAGCGCCTCTGTTTTGATTCAGCTATTAGATACGCTTCAAAATGTAAAGCAGAATATTTTTTCATGGCGCTCACGAGCGTTTTTCTTATCTTGTTCGCAGTGCAAATTTTTATTAGACACCTTTCTTAATAACAGTCCCTGCGTTGCTAATGAAAATCGTCGAAAACGTTTAAAATATGGTACCCCCTTTCGCACTTGGATTTATGCGCAAACAGGTAACCATATTTCAAACGTTTAAAAACTTTTGAATCCTGTGGCAGAGCGGATTTACCGCACACTCAAAATATTAGCGTCTTTGTACGGTGAAGACGGCGACGTTAATGGCGTATTTTTCTTAGCACAGTTTTTTACTTGTAAATGGCGCAAATCAAACTGAAATGCAGTAAGTAATTGCTTAGATAAAAAATAATTACCGAATTCTGATATTGCAAAATTCTGCGCAAGAAAGCGGACCAAAATTTATAAAAAATGTTGATAATATGATTTTTAGTGTTATATTTATGGAACATGTCATTATTATAAGATTTAATTCGTTATAAAGCGCTTGTCATGTCACCATGACATGCATTTCAGCACTCGACTATCATTTAAGTGTTTGAATTGCATGTACGTTCCAAGATTAGCTTCCATCACATGAGAAGTCGGAATTTAGGTATATCATTTATCACAAAGCAGGAGACATTACATGTGCTACTTGAATCGATTTGCACGTCTCGAGTGGCTTATTCGTATCCCATTCAATATATATTTTTTTTATTTTCTTTCTCTATTTAAAGTTTGTCTATCATTCAAAAAAATATGTTTTTGTGCTTCTCCTCAAAATCATTAATCTAAAATTTGATGAGTTTTCATTACCTTATTTCGCCTGGTTGAAATCGCAAAATCACCGATTTATCGACTATTTCAACTTTTGAAATATTTATGAAAATTTAAATGTTTCCTAAAACATTTGTATAACTCAGACCAGTAAGGTAGAGGTTTAGACATTGAAATGACTTTCGAACATAACAATGTGAAACAACTACTTGGTAAGAGTTTTAAAGTTGGTCAGACAACGAAACTTTTCTGAAGATTGCAGTATCGACTTTTTGTTGTGTATTTTATTATGCAATGAAGCGTGTATCGACCTGATATCACCTGTCTGATGACATTACGTGACATCAGGCTGTATATCTTTTTTAAACAATTTGCATACACTTTCACCTAAATTTCTCTGATTTTTAATACTTTGTTATACTTAAGCGCTGAAAAATGATTGCATGGTTAATAGAATAACATGTTAATGTCTTAAACCATCAATGTTATCTGGGCTCGGCTGCGACTTGGCAAAGCCTCGTCATGATAAATTCCCCCATCCTCGACCAGATATCATTGATATTTCAAGACACTACCATATTATTCTCTATATATCACGATAGCCACCTGGCCAATATCATCGACAAGGGCCTGTTTTACTAAACATCTTACGATCAATTTTTGCATAAGTTAAAAAATAAAGTTGCTTTAAAGTCATGAAGCTACTAAATATCGATTTCTGCCATGCATCATCTCATTTGAATCGTCTTCTAAACGCGACCCAATGAGATATTGTAAGACAGAATCTAACAATGAATGAAAACACAAGGTACGATTTGTGATTTTGACTTACGATTGTTTTTTAGTGAGAAGTTTAGTAACACGGGCCCAATGCTCGAAAAAAGGTGTAATTTCTTTGCCACCATTACAATTGTACATACCAATAAAACAGGTACCCCTGACTGATCGATTAGTGAAGAGTGGATAACCAAACAAGGCACTTATAATACATTTAACACTTAAACAATGACCTAAAACTTCATGGTCACGGGCACAACAACCGATTTGAAATTGATATCGGGATATATCGATAGCCATGAAATGCCTTTCCCTAAATTTTTGTTCGATTGTTTTGGTTGTTGTAAAAAAATGTAGGTAAAGTCCTCGATCCGGTAAACTACCTTTACTGGAAGCTAAGGTTTGAATACAGGCGCAATACTAAAATCCATATCCTAAGTTAACCATAAGTTAATCACGGTCAATCTAGTATTATCGGGCTTGGTCTCAAATGCTAGCAACATTTTTCGATGTTTAAGTTACAAGTTAGTAAATTGGGGAAACAACAACAACAACAACAACATAATTTTCATTTATATCCAAGAATCGCGAAATCAAATGCTTCACACTTATATGCGAGATGCAAGTTAAGGATTTTTTTTCTGTTTATCATTGTTATCATTATCAATTCCATGGAGGTTTCAGGTTTTAATCGTCTGGCATTTCCTTTATTGACATTTGACCTCGAAATGAAAGTTAGCGAAAATCGATCATGAATATCAATTAACTGACAAATAATTACGTCATTTAAGCTTGACGCGAATGTTGACCACCGTCAATTATGTATTTTTTACCCGTCGCTCGAAAGAAACTAACTAGGAAGCATGTAAACTAAACATGTGGAAAAATGATTGGATCCAGCATAGATCAACCAGAAGGCGACATTTCCCAATAACAATTATATAGAAAGGTAGACTAATCATTCTACATTCAGAAATTTGTTAATTCTGCATCTTTTTAATGATTATTGTTTGAAACATGTTTTTGATACACAAGTTCTTTTTTTTTAAACAAGTTCTTTTACTGTCTTTTTGAGATACCAATACGGACAAATGTAAAAAAAGCTACAGATAATAACAACATGCGATTGACTCTCATTCCGATCACAATCATTCTAAATAATTCACCTAGCGCTCTATTCATTCATTCCAAACACTCAGTCAAACCATTCAAAAACGCTCCAAAATCACTTGAAATGATGAGATTAATAACTTCATTAGAGGAAAAAACGCGTTTCACTGATAAAATTGAAGTTATAAGCGTCTGATTGGTTCATGATAAGATAGAAATCTATTTATAGAATTTGTATTCATATTTTATTAAAGAGAGGTAATAAATATCGTTAATTTTGTTCAGGATTTTGTTCATCCTGAACAAAATTAGCGATGTTGGATTACATTCCTTGAATTTCACTCAAAACTCGTTCCACGCTCTCATTCAATTTCCATCCGATTAATTGATAAATAAGGAAGTTAATCCTGGGAAGTAAAAACAAAAATGCAAACAAATCATGCAATATGCTCGAAATCAAATTCAATGATAAAACGTTGCTTAATGATTTTTGGTATATTACCAAGATATATTGGTTGATTATCACTAGGTAATTTTACTTAAACTGTTTTGATTCTATTTCGTTTGGGAAACAAGTTCTTAAAATTTCATCCTTTCGAACTTGCTTCCTAAAATCACCGGCACTCGCGCCGAATGTGTTGGCAAAAGAAAATTAACGGAGCGAACTATTTATTTTTCTCACTTGATGAAGATGGTATTTATTTCCTACAATGTGTATTGTGCTTCGCGTATTCATGTTGTGGCAATCTAATTAAGTCCTTCCATGCAAAAATCTCCAGCAAAAATTAAGACCCCCTATACAAAAATATAAATAAATAAATAAATAGATAAATAAATAAATAAATAAATAAATAAATAAATAAATAAATAAATAAATAAATAAATAAATAAATAAATAAATAAATAAATAAATAAATAAATAAATAAATAAAAAATAAAGGAATAAATAAATAAATAACTATTGGGAAAAACTAAAATGAATTTAAAAAAAAACACACAAAAAACATCGAATATTTTTCTAGCCAAACGCATATTATCTCTTTCATTTAATTTTTTCTGACTTTTTCTGCTGCTTTTCAGTATTAGAGGGTGCTTTGTTATCTATTATTTTGATTTATATTTTACAAGAAATACAGTCATGCTTATTATATGCCCGTTACTAATATCAACATATTTAGAGTTACAAAAAATTTACATATAACGAACCACATGCGATAATTTCACAATCCGATTATTTCCAACCAAATATGTTATTACTGTAAAACTTGTATTAAGTGACCACTAACGGAACCACAAACGGGACCGTTAAACAAAATGTTCGCTTAGTACGCGTTTGTTTACAAATAAGAAACATATTTTTTTTCAATGGATATGCATATCATTGCGAAATTCTCAGTAATGCCATGTTGCTAAAACTCAATAAAAATTCTCAATGAGACGATTTTTGTGAGTTTTAACAAAATAGGATTCATTTTCAGTATTATTTAGACCAACTACTACCAGCTACTTTTAAAGATACTTTGATTTAAAGAAGGGGATTTTGAAAACAGTCGCTTTATTAAAATGGTCGCTTAATAGACGTGGTCACTCGAGCAAGATTAACTGTATATAAGCCATGGTACCCAACTCCTGCGCTTCGCAAACACTACAAAAGGTCATTTAACCCTTTGCTGTTTAATCCCTGCTTTTTACGTGTCTGTGATTTTATGATTTAGAAAACATTGTGAAAAAAGAAGAACTTGCTTCTGACAAGCAATTTCTTCTTTTTCCACACTATTTTCTACCCTACTGAATGGTTATTTTTCAAATTAAATCCACTTTAAATTTTCTTCTGCAAAATCTTTGAATTTGGACAGGTCCAAATTTTTGTAAAACAGGAAAGGGTTAATTTACATGTTACTTTTTTCTTTCATTTAAATTTTTCTTACTATTCCCTTCATCGTGTTCATTACATTGGTATTTGAATGATGGTAGTGGGTAAACATATAAGAGATAGAGGATAATCGTTTGTTTCAGTGTAAGATCGATTTATATTTTATTGAGTGAACAACAAAAACTATATTTTCACGAGTGGCAGAGCCACGAGAGAAAATATAGCTTTTGTTGTTCACGAAATGAAATATTAATCGATCTTACTCGAAAACAAACGATTATTCTGTTTCTTTAATGCAAAGATGAGACAAAATGTGAAAATTCTAGGACATATTTTCGTAAAGCGCGTCATTTTGCACGCGATTGCTATGCAACGTTCATTGTGACGTCACATATTTCGCCCCGCATAGATGACATCAGATAGGATGAAATGCACAAAAACAGGGTATAAGTTTTTGATAATTTCACTGCTTTTGCGGTGAGATTATCAAGTGTTAATCTACCGTTATTTCTCGATAAATCACCAAAAGCAATAAAGAAAAAAAAGTAAACAATAAAAAGAACAAACAGACTAAACAAGAAAACAACTAAACGTGAAAACTCACCGACATTCCGTCTGTCTGTTTCTGGCATTATTATGGCATTTTCACTGTCTGCAACACAAATGTCTATTACAACTATCAACATTAAAACTGAGAAAAACACTCCAATAGATTGAAGTCCCATTGTCATTTTTATTTAAACAAGTGAAATATTTTGTATCACAATTTTCTCGTCGTCTGTGAAATTCTCGAAAAGCGAAATATAGAACAGGTTCTATGGAACGTATAACTTTATAGACGGTCGAAAATTTTCAAATGAAAGAAGACGGAAATTTAAAGACATTTAAAGATAGGATTTCAAGTGGTCAGTTGTGGTGACGTCATGTAAATCAGTCTGATTGGCTTTCACGATCATGTGATATTGGTTATCATAATCATACATTTCTTCTTCTTTTTGAAATTCTTGTTTAATAAGGCTATTTTGTGTTTTAAATGATATCTTTATTTTAGCTTTTACATAGAAGCATATACATGTAGTTGATATAGACATTTGTTGTAACTAAAGATTTACAACGCTTACGACATTGGACTCATCAGGAAAAAAGAAGTTCGACCATTCTATAATTGTGCGTGTTGCCTTAATACATATACTTAACATCGTAAATATTTTTTTGTCCGTTGATTTCACAAAATGGCTTTGTAAGCTATAGATGGGCCAGGTTTGGGACTCTGCCACTGTTGTCAAAATAAAGTCAAAGTTATGAAATGGCGTGTGCTGCTTTACTCTTCTTCTTTAAGAACGATCCGCGACGGTCTTTTTCTACGAAATGCGCGAAATGCGCGTGTCGTAAGTATTTTTTCGATGGTCTTAGAACATTCATAACTTTAAGAATTATCGCGGTCGAAATAACAAATCTTACAAAACAAGTTTGAATAAAGAATTTCCTGGTGACCATTTTATCGAGATAGAATGATTCTAAAAGACTTCTTCATTTGCACATATGGTATCTTTTTGTTGTAATATGAGGTACCAAGTTATTGCAGTAATTCTTATCAATTGTTTGATGGTAGTCCTTTTAATTTTTTAGTATCGGTCATCTTTAAAAAAAGTTGTGTATCCACGAGAAGCTTTTGTGAAAAGGTATTGTCCTAATTCCTTATAAATGTGACGATGAAAAAGTACATGATATTCACCCTCAAATATATCAACAAAAACATTTTCTGACTCCTAAATTTACGTTTTTATATCTTCCTGTGTGCAAAGGAAAGCATCTGACCAGTGCATCTGCACATTTTGAACAAAGTCTTCACTTTTCGCACTGTACATGTGTAGCTGTAGATAGAGGTTAAGAGTCGAGCTCGATTAGCTCTGTCGATAGAGCACCGAACTTTAAGACCCTTGAAGTTCGACCGCTTGGATTCGATTCCCGGGCTGGCACACTAACAAAGTAATTGTCTTTCGGATGGGACGTTAAACCGAGGTCCCATGAGACAGTTCTTTACACCGAGCACAAGAACCATGGCGCATCTCAGCAGTAGTTTCGCCATGTATCCTTGCACTATCTCTCGTAACAACTTACAGTATTCTGGGGGCGTCGCTAATACGAGTATGTACTACGGTAAGGACGACAAATAAACGGAAATACACATACAAGAGTCAAGCGCTCGAACCACTCGGCCAACGAGCTAGACTATTATTATTGCATGTTGTGCTAGTCGAAGCTGCTCAGTGTATATGATTCACGCTCTTGAGAAATTGCTGGAAATATCATATCATATCATATCGCAGTCTCATGTATCATAGAACTAAAAAAACTGAAATTTAAAAAAACTTCAATTACTATAACAACCCTATGTCTACATTTACAACTTACAACTTTTTGAGTCCCAAAACTAACAAATCCGTAAGAAAAAGACACGTGTCTTGCCGATTCCAGCGTAAGGGCTGGACTACCTACATGTATAATATATAAGCTGAAAGCAAGATGTATCAATGCCCAATTAATCGCGATATTTGGATTGAGACCTCAATTGAACTTAATAGACACTGATATACAGTTAAAAACATCGTGAAATTGACAAGGTGAATGATTTTGGAATGATTAAGGTATGAAATTGAATGAGTGTGTTGAGCGACTTTTGAGTGAATTTAATGGGAGGTAATCAAGTAAACTGATTACCTCCCTGTAATAAAATATGCATACAAGTTCATAAGATAGCTCCATATTTCTTCAAGAACCTATCAGACGCCTACAATTTCAATTAGATAAGTGAAATCCCGATTTTTTCCTAGCTATAATTAGTTTGAAAGAAGTTGTTGTTATATGTTTTTCAGTGAGTTTGGAGCGTTTTTGATCGATTTGAGTGAGTGTTTGGAATGAATGAATGGAGCGCTGAGTGAATGATTTAGAATGATTTTGATCGAAATGATTTTCAATTTCACAATGCAATGTTATAAACTGTATCATGTTATAGACAACGCGTTATTTTGTGGTGAAAGAGGTAAAACATGAATGGAATTATTGTTCGTATCATAGTATGTTCTGCAACTTTTTCAGTTATAGTTTCAGTTATTAGCGGACGAAACACTATATATCCGCGGGTTGCAGAGCAACGAGAGACAATGTAGTTTTAATTACTCATAGAATGTGAAAATCTGTCAATCTGACAAAAAAACAAAACAAAAAAAAAAACAAACACCAAACGATATTCCTAAGCGCTATTTTGATATAAATACGACTATCGTTCTAAACAATCGAAAGAGAAAACAAAATCTACATAGTTCAACCTCAATTCTGAGTCTAGGAACAATTGATTGAATGAATAGGGTCGATAGGGATAAGCGAGTATACAGTTAACAACATCGAGAAATTGACAAGGTGAATGATTTTGGAATGTTTGGGGAATGAAATTGAATGAGTGTGTGGAGCGAGCTTTGGTTGGCTTTAATGGGAGGTAATCCTTTATCGCAAATTTTGTTCACGACGAACCAAATTTGCGATATTGCTTACCTCCCTTTAATAAAAGAATACTTACAAGTTTTATACATAGCTTCCTAATTATTCAAGAACCTATGAGGCGCTTACAATTTGAATTATGTCAGTGAAATCGCGATTTTTCTCTATCAAAATTTATTTTGAATGACGTTCTTGATTCTATATATTTCAATGGGTTTGGGTGTTTTTGAATGGTTTATGTGAGTGATTGGAATGAATGAATGGAGCCTTGAGTGAGCGATTTGGAATGGATTTGATCGATATGAACGTCAATTTCACGATGTAAGTAACTGTATTAAACAAGGTAGAAACAATCAAATTAAAGTTGATTAATATCGAAGAATTTATTATGTAAATATCAAAGAATCAAACAACCCAAAAACATGCACTAATAGATTTCTTCACTGAAAGTTATTTCTAAATATGGAAAGTTATTTCAAGTAGCTTAATACCAAAGCGAATATTTCAAGTAGAAATTAATCCAATAGAGTAGAAAAAAGTTGTCTATATCATAAAAACCTGTTTAGATTTAAATGGATTTGAAGTTGATAATAAATGATAAACATGTTTTAGACTACCCGATATGGAGAAAGCTTGTTAAAACAAAAATTATAATAAAAAGATCAAACTAAGGTCAATATAGAATGACGTATTTTATGAAGATCTAAATGGATCGTTGTTAGTTTTTTTAATACATGTTTTGAAAAAAAAAACACACAACTGTTTATCCTTAATATATGTAACGAATTTGCCTACCAAATGCTACTGTTTCATAATCTGATATTAAGTCTGATGTGCGTTTTTCACATTAAGATGAAAATTTCCGCTAAATAAGATTATTAAAACGTCTTAAGAAACGATTTTCAATATTTTGAGTGAAAACATTCGACGGTGTCAAGGCTACTCGTTTTTAGGCCAATGCAAAAGCATCTTCGTTTCCTCATTTAGATATCTTAAGATTCTTATTAAGCCGGTTAAAAAACTTAATCTATAAAACGCTACATCTTACAAATCTTAATGAGATTCTTAAGAATCTTAATATAAGAAACGCACCTCTGGTTTACAATTGCCAAGGACAACATATCATATCGTAGCCTGCGTTATTTTTGTGCGATCTTTTTAAAATCGTACGCTTTTATTTAATACAGCGTTTGTGTTCACAAAATCGTGCGTACAATTTTTCAAAAAAATCCACCATAAGCAATCCTATAAGACGTGCCCGTGCGACTATTGCAAAGTAATCGCGCCATCCTCGCACGGAGATCGTGCGATAAGTCCACTATAGACCTATTGTATACCGTATTGCCACCGAAAAGATTAACAAGCACAATATCGCACGGTTATAGGAGGTGTGGCGATCTTGCAATGTATTTACGATGTGTATACGAGCTACGGCCTTTTTGTGGGCTTGCGAGTTTTAGAAATATGTATAAGCTATCTTTATGTAAAATCGCACCATTACAGTAGGACCGTTAGTCGCCTTGAGGGCACCGCACGATTAAGGGGTTAAGGCTAAGTACGGGCGCCGTAGGCCAAAGTAAACTAGGATTAAATCATGCATGTTTCGACCTATGTATTATTATGTCGTATATTAGTATTGACAAATCCAGTGATAACCGGTGAATATAATGACACTTCGTCAAGATTCATATTCATTGTGACGCAATCACCGTCACAATTATTTTTTTCACAGTGCTCACCGACCGTCACAAGCTTTTATCTTATAACAATACAAATATCCGTGTGAAAACATCCCATTTGATATTTTTTATGATATCACATAGTTATTTTTAGAACAAAGATATAATGCGATTATTTTTAGAAACTTGCATTTCAGTAAGAAACCTTGACAAAAACAAGACAAATATTTATATTTATATTTATAAGATAGATATAATACATACTTAGTGTACTGTATAAAGACAACATCTAACTCGGTTGTAAGAATTGATAATTGTCTCGGCAGAACCTCGACAATGATCAATTCTTACAACCGAGTTAGATATTTTTTTTTTCATACAAAACACTAAGTATGTATTATATATATAAAATGGAGAAATATTTAAATAGCCACGGGATAGTGCCGGAAAGCCGCCACTTTCCCTGTTGCTAATCAAAAATGTGTTACTTTTTTGTTTATATCATAAATTGGAATTTTGAAAATTATTATAGGGATGAGTGTTTTTCACTGCATTTATTGGAGTATAAAGTGCAATTACCTTGGCACATGGCAAATAACGTCCGTAGAAGGGCGTTATGTTTAAGCCATGTGCTTAGGCAATTGCACTTTATACTCTAATAAATGCGGTGAAAAAGACGCTCGGCCCTTATAATTGCAATCCGCTAGATCGAAGATACTATTAAAATAATCGGCAAAACAAAAAAGCTTCAAGTCTACTTTCTGCGCGTAAAGATTACATAATCTATTCATAGATCGTGTATTTTTTTTAACTCGCTGTCGAAGTGAAATAACATAAAGTTAAACAAATGATACACAAATAATTGACAACTTCGAACAAGTTTTTAGACGGGTTACCCAAGGAACATTTTTGACAAGTTTGGTTGAAATTTGCCCTTAAGTTATTGAAGGGAAGACATTTAAAGATGATAGACTGTTTGTATATAATTGATTGCTACAGTTAACTGGTACGTTTAGTCTCGAGTACGACATAAACAGCGATCATTGATTGATTGAATGGCGTTTTAGGCCCCTTTCAACATCTTTTCAGTTATATCGCGGAGGCTGGAGCACCTAACAATGGATTTCTGGTATTTCTCTCGCCAGTACAATCATCACATTCTCAACAGCGATCAAAACCATTCTTAACAATCGCTTAGCGCCCATTCACTTATTCCGAACACTTTCTCTTACCATTCAAACACACTTCAAAATCGTCCAAAACGATCAATATTGTTTGCGAAATGGCTGTTGTTGATTTTTTAAAGCGACTGATTAGTCATTGAAGACACACACAGAAAAGTTCCTAGATTTTAAAGGGGAATAATGAAATATCGATAATTTCGTCCAATTGATAACAGATATTGTAATATCTTCCATTTATTTTATTCAAATCAGTCCCAACTCAAATAAATGATACAGTTTTGTTCTTTTATTTGAAAAAAAGCAGATAACGACTTATAAACATCCTAGATGAACTCAAACGACACTTGCTGTTTTAATAAACAAATACTTGAAAACCGTAACCAGGTATGTGAATCCCGAAACATAAACACTCCTTTGTCAATCCATTTAATCACACCATAGGAATTCATGCATTTATGTTATGAGGTTCTTGGTTTTTTACACCGAAGGATTAAAAAAAAATCTCATTAATTTACATCAACAAGAAATAACTAACGAATTTTCGAAGACCATCGAAAGGAATACTTACGACACACGCATTTCGTAGAAAAAGACCGTCGCGGATCGTTCTTACAGAAGAAAAGTAAAGCAGCACACGCCTTTTCGTAGTTGCGATAACGTACCCCCATCCCTTTTGATAGTCTGATGTGGGATGGGATTACGACGCGTTCCCTCTTTGTTCTATATTGCAGCGCCCGGAGTGATTCACTCCGGGCACTTTAATGTCAATTTTTGGAATATGTGTTAATTCTAAAAATACCATTTTACAATCTAAACCTACCTTGATAGTTTATTTATAAACCCCAATAAAAATTTATAGGCACAAATTTAGATATCCTAAGAATTTCACTTTTAATTAGTATCACTGTCTGAAAATCGTACTTTTTACCTTCAAAGTCAGCCATTTTGGGTTGATGTTATTGAAAGTCTCGTGAGTTCTCCCGTTTCCCGCCAAAATTCAGCTAATGAAAAATCAGGTCACCATATTTGGGAGTCGTAGTATTTTTTGTAAACAAACTCGCTTTGATCATTATAAAAGATGAAAATTAAATGAAAAGTTTTGTAAAGTCACTTAAATTGGTAAGGTAATAGATAGATACAGGCTACTAGATGCTTCAAATTCGCAAAGGTTTTGAAAGGTAGGTAAAAATAAAAAAAGCTACTATACTTTTTACCCAGCAGCTGTTTTGACAGCATGGAATTAGTAAACAAAGTGACGTCAAAATAAAACACATGATCAACATAACTGTCATGGCCTCCAAACACTCGAAAATTTGAACAATTGAAAAAGAAAACACTTTTTTAAGAAAAATATAAGTGATGTATCGGTTCCTGTAACATTATTTGCTTTCAAAACTTAGGTAAGAATGACATTAGTTCTTAAATGACCTCTCAGTTTGAAAAACATAAACTTGATAACTGCAACAAAAAACAGATAGAGTGGAAATTGTAGCCCTCGACCGGCAGCATATCAGAGAGAGGGGTACATTATTGCAGCTAGCCTTTTCGCAACTTTGACTTTGACAAAAATGACAGAGTCCCGAAAATGGCCCATCTATAGCTTACAAAGCAATATGTTTTCTAAGAAAATATTTGTGTAGTACTATATTTAAATTTTGTATATGGGTTTCGTTTATTTTACAAGAGGCTCGAGATTATTGCATCGAACGGGGTAGTCCATTACACGTATGTTATATGGATGCAAAATCTGCATTTGACCTTGTATGGATCAGGGGCCTTATCTATAAACTTTTTCACCTCGGTATAAAAGGCAAAATGCTAAGACTCATTTGGGACTCATTTCAAGGTTGTTCAATGCAAGTGCTACAGCAAGGTCATCTCTTTGCACGAGTCTACATAGAACAAGGTACCCGTCAAGGATCTATATGTGCACCTTTCTACTATATAGTGTATATAAACGCTCTTCTTGACGAACTACAAGCCTCGCCGTTTGGTTTGCGGATTCACGATCTGAATGTTTCAGCTCCAACCCAAGCAGACGATGTCGTATTACTGTCCTTAACAAGACAAGGCCTCAACGAACTGATGAACATATGCTACAATTACGCGTGTCGTTGGCGCTTTACCTATAACCCGGACAAATGTGCAATATCTGTTCTTGACCGTAAAAAAGACTTCCGTAGCTCGTTTCCTCCAGCAATTTACGGTAACACCACAGTTCAAGAAACACAGTCTTACAAACACTTAGGTATTGTGCAAAGTTCTTCAGGTAAACATCCTGTCTCTGTAGACAATGTAAAACAATCAATTCGAGGCACCTATATTTCAGTATCTAGTACAATTTCCGGTAACCGGGGTTCAAACCCAAGCACACCCATAAAACTCTAAAAGTCTTGTGTTCTCACTCGTGCATTATATGGAAGTGAGCTCTGGGACAATATTACAAAAACGATATTTATCAACTTGAAATCGCTCACCGTTTCTGTTTGAAAAGAGCACGGGGGCTACCGGTCTTAACTCGGACAGATATGACATTGGGCCTCGCAGGAGTTACGTCCCTTGAAGCATATATCGACTTGCAAAAGTTGTTGTTCTTTGGATCTTTGTGTCGTGCTGAGCCATCAGAATTATGTAACAAGCTACTTTTAATGCGACTTTTCCAAAATGATCTTTGCAACACTCGTCACTTTGGTTTCATCCCAGATATAGTCAAAATTCTTGTTAAGTATGATATTGTAACTTTTCTTCACACCTTTAAAGTCAATGGCGTGTTTCCGCGCAAACAGATATGGAAAAGGATTTGTAGCAATGCTATATTTAATTACGAAGAAAAACTCTGGTTCGAACGTATCCATTCTTCAGAAGACTTTATAGTGTTTAGGCTGTGCCAAAATCAGCTTAGTGAATCAAATATATGGAAAGTCGCTAAAGTTAATCCGAGAACATTGACTCTGATGAAATTCCTGGCCAATATTTGTTGTAAGCGACCACCCAACGAAGCCGAAACTTGTGTTCACTGTCAGGGTGTCTACTATATAGAAATAGAACACCTTATGTTCGATTGCTATGAAATTGACAACTATGGCCTCTTCTCTCGTTTTTGCTCAGACCTAAATGGAATAAATTCGAGTCTAGGAGATTTTATTCTTCATCTTCCAAGGATTGAAATTATTTCGTACCTGCTAGGAAGAATTGACGGTCGCTTAGAAGCTTTAATTGATTTAGAGCAATATCCACTGTTCTTGATAAAATGTGCAGAGTTTCTTAAATGTATATTTAGTTAATACAGTCGCTAAGTTACCAGAATCACGTAGCTGCAGCTAGCTGCAATTGCAGGGCTTTGGTTAACTGCAGACGGTATACTCAGAGGCCAGTATCTAATTCCCTTTAAGCTGCAGTTTGAGTTTCGTTTCGTTTAACTGTATGCTTGTAATAAAATAATGCATGTAAATCAGGGAAACTTAACGGCCCGCAGCGGAATTTAATTTTCAGGAAAGAATGCTATGTTCTGACATGTTTTATGATGCACTAAGGCGTCCGCGTGGATGTATGTAAGAGTATATGTGTATATATGTATGTTTGTATGTGTATATGTGTTTGCCTGTGTCTGCGTGTGTATGTGAATTTGTTAAGGAGGTTGAAATTGAGTAATTCATATGAGCCTCTGAATATAAATTCAGATGTGCATGTGAATATTTAATTTCATTTTGTCTTTCTTAAACATGTTGTTTTCAGTTGAACTGTTTACTCTGTATTGTATGTTATGTCAAATCTCCAGAAAATGGGGGCAATAAAGTTTATATATATATATATATCAGTATTTTTCGATAGACAACGACCGTATAAGCCATGAAAGAATAATCTCAAAACACGTACATATGATATAGTACATGAATATAAACATTATGATTATTTAACATTCTTAAACGCTTGTGACAAAACTTAGTGTGCCACCATTTTTGAACTGGGTCAAATTATCTAAATGTCCTAAAAGCGGCCTAGTTATACCACTACTGTAATAACACTTGTGTAATATCAAAAATATTCAACGAGGTTATTTCACTCCCGTGACGTAGGTCATATTATAAGAGACAATAACGAATGGACCAAAGATCTTTCCTAAAAAAGGTTGATTTTTGAAACATCACCATTTGCAACTAACCCATACCTTGTATTGGCAGGTGAAAATACATGTACATACACAGTAACATCGTGTAATTGACACTCACTCCGATCAAATTCGCTCACACAGCGCTTCATTCATTCTTTCTTATCACTCACTCCAACCTACAAAAACGCTCCGAAATCGACAAAAATACTTAAACTTTTTTTAAATACAAATTGGAATTTTGAAAATGATAGATACTAATTAAAACCGTGCTTAGTTTTGAAAAAAAGAAAGAAAAAAGCCACTACCACGAACATCAACAATTAAACAAGGGGGACATAAAAATCGATTGAATCATTCCACAATCTTATAATATAGTGTTGACTTTAAACCGTCGCATTTGTTCGTGAAGACACGAAAATAGAAAAGTACGTCTTTAAAGGGATGTAATAAAATACCGCTTATTTCGTCCAATTAGAATTGAATTTTTCGAAACAACATTTTAGTCCGTATCTGATACTCTTATTGCATTGTATCATTGTCCTGGCAACCAAATGTTTTGAATTACGCATATGTGGAATTGTTAATTTTATACTGAAAATTTCCCCTTACGTCTTTGCCAAGGTATCAAAACTGTCCCTTTCCCATTTTTTCCATGGGAAGATTTTTAAACAGCCCTTTGCCAGGAACACCAATTCTTTGGTTTTAGGATTCAATTACATGTACACGTTTACGACATTTGTCGACAAACTCTTGACGAAATCCTCAAAATTTCGTCACGACTAAGCCATACTTTTGTCACGTCATTTTTAGATCAGAATACTTTAGGTGTATTTTCAAAACTGAGTTCTGACGTAAGCGTTGAGTCCATAACCATAGGTATATCTTGTCTATTAAAAAAAACATATCATATGAATTGAACACGATACCTTCTTTTCAACTTTGAAAGATAAAAAACGAGTAAATTGTACGATCTTAGACAAGCATTACGTTTCATTTGAAAGGTAATTTGTATCATTTTTAGGTATTTTTTAAACCTGTTTATCTATTTTGAAAGAAAAGCACGATAATTTTACCATTAAAAGTAGGTTTCACGGCTCACCACGCAAAACCTACCTATAGTGTCATTATTATCAATATGAACCTAATACAATTTAATGTTTTCATTTACCTTCAAGAAACGTTACGGCAAAGTACGTTAGCAGAGGTGAATTAAGTCTTTCACCTTTGAAGTTACTGACCTATATTCTGGTATGATCGTATAACTCAATAGTCAAGGGACTTTAGCTTACCTTAACCCTACCCAATGTCACATGGAAAGCGAGTAATGGAATAGGGATGTTCTACCACGATAACACGAAACAGGTTTTAGAACGGAACTCTCGACCTTTCACTTTCAAAAATTTATTAACATAAAAAATCGGGTAGCTGACATTTTTACATACCAAACATGTCATGTTTGTAAACAATTGACACTGCGGGATACCCATATAGATGGAGTGACTTTTCCCTTTCCGTTTGCTTATGATATATCTAATACGTACTTATTACTTTGTATGAAAAAATATCTAACGAGGTTGGGGGAAATGATAATTGTCGAGGCTCTGCCGAGACAATTATCTATTCCAACAACAGAGTAAGATATTTTTTCATTCAATGCATCAAATACGTATTATATTTATCTTATAACCTCTATTTGCCTTGTTTTCATGGATGTTTCTAACAGAAATGCAAAATTCTAAAATAAATAACAGCATTATGATTCTAAACGATATCACATGGGTTGTTATTACACGGGCATTTTTATAGTTATAAGATAAAGTATTTTATTGTATAAGTTTCTTGTCCCTTGAACTATGCTATAGCCTAGCAAATATAATTATAATCTCAGAACTCTTTCGCTGATCATTGTGGTCTTTTAATCGAAGGATGTAACCACAGTTTTGAGTGCGACAGACTTTTAAATATGGGGTCTATGGTTCGAGCTCGGGTTGTGAATATCCCTTTGCGACATTTGGATAATCATACAGCTAAGAAGGATGAACAGCTTCATCGGAGATTTACTAGTACATTTTATAACATCGTGAAATTAACACTGTGGAAAACTTCGAAATGATTTTTGAAAGAATTTGAATGAGTATAATGGGTGAGTTTTGAGTGAAATGAAAGGGAAGTAATCCAATATCGCTTATAGTGTCCGGGATGAACAAAATTTGCGGTATTTATTTATCTCCCTTTAATAAGATATGTATACATTTTTTTTTTTAAATAGCTTCCCTCTTCTTCAAAAAGACAACCAGACTATTACAATTTTAATATCAGTGAAATTTCGATTTTTTAGTAGCTATATTTATTTTAAATGTAGTTGCTGCTATTATCTTTTAAGTCATTTCGGGGTGATTTAGAATGGTTTGAGTGAGTGTTTTGAATAAATGAATTGGTCGCTGAGTGAGCGATTTTCAATGGTATTGATTGAGATGAATGTCAATTTCACGATGCTCCCTACTGTACTTTACTGTAGGTAATACATGTATATAGTTACGTGCAACTGCTGCCGCAAAATAATTGAAACATCGTGAATACTGGCCTAGCATTTAACCCCATTCAAGCATAATTAAATTTTGAAACGGTTTTATTAAATTGATTCAAATGTCAGTGCTATTTCATGATTTCAGAGGTTTTCATAATAAATGACTCTGAAGTTTAAATCAAACTGATTGGCAAGGAAAAGATGGCACAGGAATATACTAAATAGCTTTATAGAATTTCTGCCATTTATTATAAAAAACAAAAGTGATATGCCTTCATGCAGACAGCTTAATCGGTAACGTGCAGGTTTAAAGCATATCTTGAAGATTAGCTAATCCCTCTTAATATTGATGCTTTCTTTTTAACATATTTTATCTTCAAATTGACTTGAAAACGGCTATACCTCTTATCCTTTAGGGACATATCTCATGAGCGGAATCGAACAGGTAGTAAAACCAAAATCGCAAACGTCTTGTTATATGAAACAGCCGGACGTTCAGGATCACAAAACGGTACAAACAGTTTTCCAATTATTCCCCGATTTGCAAGTGCGATATAATTTACCTTCCTTTAATAAAATATGTATAAAAGTTATATAAATTGCTGTCTATTTCCCCCTAGAACCTATTAGACGTTCACAATTTGAATTATGTGAGTGAATCTGCGATTTTTTTTCTAGCTTTATTTATCTTGAATGAAGTTGTTGATTGTAGCTTTCTGTGAGTTTGGAGCGTTTTGAATGGTTTGAGTGAGTATTTTGAATGAATGATTGGAGCGCTGAGTGAATGATTTAGTATTATTTTGATCGTAATGATTGTCGATTTTAAGTTGTTTTTATCTGTAATTGTTGTTATCCTGACTTGGGAACAAAATACTCTATGTATTTTTTTTATTTCCCGATGAATTACCCGGCTGAACAGTTTTCGTTTCGTTTCGGTCAAGTGTTCTCGGTTTCGAAAGAAATATTCATGTCTCAATGTCTATCTGTATGTCTGTCTCTCTTTCTATTTCTGTCTTTAGGCCTTTCTGAATCTCAAATGTCTGTCTCATTTTTTTTATACAGATATTTGTTGACTGTTTGTAATGTGTACTTTGTTTAATTGTTCGTTCGTTTGTTTGTAAAAGTTTACATTATTGTTTCCTTTGTAAATATGAAGATATGTATGTACATTATCTTCTGTGAAAGAAGGAAAAATAAAATATGTATGAATGTATGTAGGTAAACCCATTCAAAGCGACAAATTTCAAGGAGTCGCCGGAAGAGGTCGTCGAAAGAGAATGTTTAAAACCCTATTTACGATAAATCAGATTTTATACATTTCGTTTAAATTTCGTTATTGTTTTTATTAAGTAACTCAATGGTGATTGAGCTCATTGTTATTATCTAATTAAGATCAAACATCATAGAATTCAGTTACGATGATTTTAAGCAAAAATGTCTACTTTTGAAGGATAAAAGATAGTGTATCGGTTCACTGGGTGGAAACGGTTTCCGAATATTGCTTCCTGAAAATGGCCGCGGTTTTGTAACGAAGATCAACAAGTGTACAGTTAAAAACATCATGAAATTGACACCCATTCCGATCAAAATCATTCAAAACCACTTACTCAGTGCTCCATCCATTCATTCCAAACACTCACTCAAATCGATTAAAAACGCCCCATTATCATTTGAAAACATTTCGAAATTGTTCAATAGAATTTATATCAAATTAAAATCGATCAAATTATTCTACGATTAATTGGCTGTTGCAGATTTCAAAGTGGCTGATTGGTCCTCCAATAAAAATAAACAGAAAAGTACGTATATTTTGTTAAAAGGGGGTGATGAAAATCACTATTTTTTCGTCTTGAACAAAATTAGCGATATTGGATTACCTAACTTTGATTTAATTCAAAACTCTCTCCATACACTCCTATTCAATTTCATTTTAAAATCATTCCGAAATCATTCATCTTGTCAATTTAACTTTGTTCTTAACTGTACCTAATTGCTAATATTCTAACATAAAACATGAATCCACACCAGGTAAGTTTAACCCAAATTGCATTCTGTGCTTACAATTTTAATTTGAAATACATTACACCCCATACTCAAAGTACTACGATCCAAATGAAGCATGAGCCGTGTTCCTACCGAGAAAAGTCATGCCCCTCGCCTATATATTCAATCTAAAACTTAATGAATGATGTCTTTTAGAAATTCGAAGCGAGCGACTTCTTAAAGTGCTATCAAATAAAAGCTCATGAAAAACTCAGCTATGTACATTTGAATTTGACCAAGTTATGGATATTTGACGGTGCTATTGCTTAAGAGGGTACTAAGTATTACACTCTAAGTTATCCTTTTTTCTTTGTATATTTGCTTGTTTAAGTTTAAATAATCACTGTATGTCTTTAGCCGAAACATTAAATATAAGAATATAAGATTGTAGGAGTTTATATTTTTTCGCTAAGCACGCCAAATATTGAGGCAATTTTCTTAAAGAGAAGGGAATCTTAGTAAATTTTATATCTGATAGTGAATAAGAAATAAGGTAGCAACTTATCATGAAATCGGTCTTATTAGTGCTATAAAATATCTGTATTTAAAGGATTCGTCTTTTACTTAGCTGTGTGGATGATATTAGCAGTAAAAATTGGCGGATTTCAAGAATAAATAGCAATATCCGGAACCTGTTTCCACCAAGTGGGGATCAATGACAACGACCTCTGAATACAAGTGGTCGTTTAAAAGGCGTGGTCGCTATAGTATGATTTCCGGGTTTTACCTAACCTGACGAATTAAGATAAATGACGTAGGAACCCCGTACAGTAATTATTTGAAAAGAGATATTTTCAAGCAGAGATCAATCGGAATCGTATTCAAAACGTTCAAAAAGGAAAACGTTGTACGATCAGTCAAAGTTCAAAATATCAACCAAGTGCTTAAGGTCCGACTCTAGTCAGCCTGCGCATTTCGCTCAGTCTGACAGGGATCGAAACTTAAACCACTAGGTAGATGCTCTTGAATAATCTGCAAAGTACTTGTAAATAGAACATTAATGGATTTCATTTGAGTTTAGACCTAAAATAAGCTTTATGACCACAAAAATTGTTTCTGATAGCATTGGTTTGATCAGTTTGATAAAGAGGGGGGTGGGGGAGATGTTCATAAACAGTGCCATCGGCTCCACATTAAAAATCATGTATTGAACTTAGAATCAAATATTCAAGTACCGGTATAACGGGTCGAACTGTTGATTTCCGTCGTTATCAAAAAGCCCATGCTTTTTTACTCAAATATACTTAAACGAATAGTTCTTGAAAAGCATGTCCTGATAATTATTCGTATGAAGTTTGGCCCAAAACCATAATTGTGAAGTTCGTTGAACTTTGCCCAGTAGAGGGTTTCAGAGAAGATAATCTGATAAGTAATTCAGGATTAAACGAATGAATCTGAAAGAGCATGTCGTGAAAATCATTTTCTATGACGTACAATTGAATTCTGACTAGTTTAGTACTTTCAGTGAAGATCTTTATAACATTCAACATAATGCGCTTTCTTTAATGCTCTTCCGTGGTTTATCGAAAATTAACGATAGATTATCACTTGAAAATCTCACCGCAAAGGGCAGTGAAATTATCAAAAGTTTATACCTTGCTTTTGTGCATTTCATCCTATCTGACGTCATCGAAGTGGGGCGAAATA
This sequence comes from Fragum whitleyi, assembly GCA_948146395.1. Lineage (NCBI taxonomy): Eukaryota > Metazoa > Mollusca > Bivalvia > Cardiida > Cardiidae > Fragum > Fragum whitleyi. The sequence continues at coordinate 68,487,274 of OX411547.1, forward strand.
ACTGACGTCACAATGAACGTTGCATAGCAATCACGTGCAAAATGACGCGCTTTACGAAAATATGTCCTAGAAATTTCACATTTTGTCTCATTTTTGCAATAAAGAAATATAATTATCGCTTGTTTTTCGAGTAAGATCTATTGATATTTCATTTCGTGAACAACAAACGCTATATTTTTACTCGTGGCCCCGCCACCCGTGAAAATATAGCTTTTGTTGTTCACTCAATGAATTTAAATCGATCTTACACTTAAACGATTACCCTCTATGTCTTAGGTGACTCGACAGTCCGTATTGTCAATGTCATCAGCCCGGTCAAAATGTAACAAAGAAATTTGAGAGAGTGCGTATCATGGAACATTTCCGCGAAACTTGTTTGGATTCTGCCAAACATTTTAGATATTTAAATGACAGGTTTACGCACGGATGGGCGAACTCACAAGGGTCTAAAGACTACGACATAAGCCCCGCTGGATATGTTTTAGTAGAGCTAAACCACTTTCACTTTAACTGGAGATCCGCTCAAAACTTCTTTAACACGACAAAATTGTGTGATTTGCAGAGACGAAAGGGATAAAATTAACCATTAAAAAACCCTGCATTTTAGTCACTATTGGTGATGACGATTTCACAAAATACCGATTGCTAATTGCAAATCCACAATACAACTAGTTATGTCATGAAATTTACATTCATGTCAACCAAGATCATTCTAACCCGTTAACTCGGTGCTCTATTCATTCATTCCAAAAACTCACTCAAACCATTCAAAAACGCTCCAAAATCAGTGAAAAGATCAGATCAACAACTACATACAATTTAAATATAGCTAGAAAAAATCGCGATTTTACTTATTTGATTATGGAGAAGGGGTTATATGCAAAAGGTATTGGAAATGACCTTGAGCCTGACTGATGGCCTTGAACTCGGTTTAATTGGAAGATCTTGCCTCGAGCAAAAAGCAAAAGAAAAAGAAGCTTTATTAATCAAACGATATAGTTCCTGTTCAATGTTTATGTAAAGAAATGATACAAAATGCCCCTGCATTTGATTGATAAAGTTGACTTTGCAATGCCTGGAAAGGTCTTGTCACAAGCAATTCACATCTGAAAAATTAAAGCTCTTTGACTAAGTAATCCAAAGTTACCGCCAAAGATCAAATTTATACAAATTTGATCTTGAAAAATAACCTTGACATGAAGACCGTACCATCGGAAAGGTCTCGTCCTAAGCAACCGTGGTGTAAAATATGAAGGCTCTATCTTATCAATCATATGTAAAGGCAAGTGATAAAGATAAATATTTAATACCGATGACCTCAATAAAATGACCGATGACCTATAAGATAGTATTCCCGGAAGGTCTTAACAAAAGCAATGCACATGTGAAGTATCAAGGCGTTATCACTTACCGTTCCAAAGATTTAGCCAATACTGAAGTTGTGAATTTAACTAAAACTTGATCTAAAAAAATAAAATTGACTTTTGACCTTTATTTTGGTACCATCAAAACCGTTTTGTCCTATGCAATCATCATGTAAAAAATGAAGGCTCCTACCATTCAAAAGTTATTGTCAATGTTAAGGGGTTTTTTTTATTGGTCAAACGGACTAACAGAGTAACGGAAAAACAGACAGTGCAAAAACAATATGCCCCCGATCTGGCTGATCTATCGATTCGGGGGGAGGGTGGGGGGAGGGGGAGAATAAAAAACCAGTTCTTATTTTGTTTCTTTTCTTCTACACAGAAAGCTAAAACAAGGAAATATTTGAGTAACAGCAGAGCGAAATTTTATTATAATATTTTTTTCTGACTTTTCTGACTTCAACATAATTAAATAAATTTGAATGAAAATGTCCGATGGCAAATAAATGTCTACAATGCATTATACAAAACAAAACAAAATCAATAGCCACTTCTTTTTGTCCTGTAAAGGTAGAAAACCACCATTGTGCGTTTGTTCACGGATTGCTTCCCTTGTTCAGCAGAGACATCTGGATTTTGATCTGAAGGTCAAGCATGGAACCATTGAAACACGGCACAAGTTTAGCAGGCAAGCCCTGATTAACAGGAACAACACTTGTTCCGGCTGTCGCTGGATTTTTAGGCCGACTTGTGACGGTTGAAGATGAAGCCAACTGCTTTGTCGTTGGCGCTGACGAAATAGTTGACTTTGTTGGAAGAGTAGATGTAACAGTTGAATTGGGTAAAGCCGCCAACGATGACGACATGACCGGCATTGCTGTAGAATTGGTCAAGTTGTTAATTACAGAAGTGTTACTTGAGAACGGTTTGTGTGAAGAAGCAGACGGGTATATGTTGGCAGCACTAGACTTTGGTCCGATAATTCCTGTCCAGAAAGCTCTAGTCGCAGGGTGAGATATAGTAGTAGGCTGTAATATCAACAAAATATCAGAATAGCTCCTTCTACCCCCTCTCCAAAAGAACCCAATTTCAAAAGTAATCGTAGTGCCCCTACCCCCGTCCAACAGACGCCGATTTCTAAAATAATCGTAGTGCCTCGGCCTAGTGTATTCCCCCGATCTACTACGAATCTGAACCTTTTTTCTCCGATCATCCTTGAATATGGCGTTTTTAAGATATTGTGTTTCCGACTGACTACGAAATAACTACGATGCGATCCGATGTACTAGGACTCTCATGATTTCCTACAACGAAGTACTATGATGAATTAAGATTTAGTGCGACATACCCCGACGGATTCCTATCAAATATAAGTTTCCTTTTTTACCAAGATCATGTGAACGCTGATTTCGAACGCTGAGTATATGATTCTATTTCCTATTATATTAGTGAAATAGAACAAAAACAACAAACTAGCTATCAAATGTTTGAAAAGACAAATTGCCAAGCCAACAACAGCAAATGGCTCCATTTAAAGTTGCCATCTTGGGTCACCTCTGTCGCAATGTTCAGGTAAGGAAAAGCTTGGCACTGTGCTTAATGGTTGAATATAGGCACACGATGAAGGAGGCATATTTGTTGAAGCTGTGTGCCTTTCTATCAAAGACATCTTTTTTTGTCCCGGCGTAATTATGTATATAGATTACAGCATCGTCAAATAATTGATTAAATGGTGTTTTTCGTCGCTTTCAACATTTTTCAGTTTATCGCGGCGGATGGCACACCTAACAATGGGTTCCTGGCATTTCTCTCACCAGTACAACCATCACCCCCTTTCCTAGCCTCCAGCTGCTATCTCACATAGGTCTACGATTATCAACCCATTTGTGAGAGTCTAATGATAGGAAATAATGAGTGCCACTGTCTGGGATCGAACCCGGGACCTCTAGATTAACAGTTCGGTGCGCTACCAATCGTCAAAAAAGGATCAAAATGAAAGTAAATGCAAAGTTTATATTCATCTTGATGAAATTCTTTGAATTCGAGGTTATTCGTAGTACTACGGAATGATATCGCAACAGTTCGTAGTTCATCTGTCTAGATCGGTTTGGATAGAGATGTTAGTCGCGTATGACTTAGTAAATCATCGGCATGTATCGGGGCCATTTGTTGTACATTTGCGTAATTCGTGCTTCATCGCCGAAGCGAATAATGCTGTAAAAATTACGATTTCCCTTCTTCGAACGAAAACGACGATTTTAGAAGTCGGGAAAAATATTTGTGAATGTTGAAATGTTTGCCCCGATTTATTTTTTGATCCAGATTCGATGCCGATTTCAGTCAGGAAGCACTACGACTCTCTCGAATAATGCCGATTTCATGCCAATTTTGAAATCGGAATCAAGTCGGGGACAGTCGGACCTGGGGAAATTACAGATGCAAAATATCTTTAGTTATTAGATCTAATATCTTGAGATGAATTTTAGCGAACAGAACTTTATGCAAGAATATTAAAAACACATGTAACACTTTAAGACTTCTTTATAAAACGAAAACCAGTAGTTTGTAAAATACTTCAATGTTTCTTTAAAAAGAAAGGCTAGTTGTAAATTGTAAAACACTTAAACAAGATCGTTTGATGACTTTTACACAAAATACTTAAAGAGTATAACTTTGATATTGAGAAAATGATGCGATAAAAGACTTGGGGTCATTTTGTTAAATAGCAGCGTTTCTTTTCGTCTTGAATTATTTTAGATGACAGGAATATTGAAGACGCAGTTGCGATCAAACAAGAAAAATATAACTTACAGTACAGTACGTATAGTTTGTCATTGTGACATTGACTAGTCCAATATTACCAGCAACATCGGTTGCGGCCAAAGCTACATCTCGATGACAGCAATCAGCTCTGAAATAGGAAATGAAACAAGATTAAAGAATATTATCACCACACTGTAGCATAAAGAGATTTGCTTTGCTGTCAATGGATATTACTCCCTCGAAAAATCGTCTGTGTTTTAAAAAAACACATGAACATACAAAACTAACTGAAAATGTGTGCCTAAATATGCCCAAAGATGACAATAGTAACAAATTCGAAGCACAAATAAAACGACTTACTCGACTTCTATAGTTTGTAAATTGATGTACGTCATTGTAGAATTGTGACCGGCACCAATTGTAAAGGCTTGGTATAAGTTGTTACCATTGATCTTATCGAACTCGACCTGCATCCGCCATGTTTTGTTGTGACAGTCACATGGAAATATCTGGTTACAGGAACCCATTGTCTTGATACTCTTTGCTGTTACAGTAAGGTTTGATTGGACCGTCTGAAAGTAACGTATGATTCTTCATAGAGGGTTATAATGGAGAATTAGTGATATTTCGTTCTGGTCTATTGTCTTCCGCACGTTATATACAATTTCAAACGCCTTTTTAAAAGCAAAGAAGTAATGCAAATATTCTGTATTGTGCAGAAGTTGAAGGACATTATAGCTACAACCTTTCAATTTGGCCTGTATTGAAAAAAATTCATCTCTCCGATAAAATGTAAAGTAAGTTATCATGTAATTTATGTCTAGAAGCAATTTGCATACTCGTGACCTTAATAGGAACAAAAAGCAATTCAATGTTTTCGATCTTATTAATTTTTGTTAAATTAAAGTCCTAAAAGGTTGTTTGTGTGATAAATAGAATACCATGTTATTGTCTTAAATATTAATGTTACCTGGTCAATGCTATGAAATATTATCATGACTCGACAGAGCCTCGTCATGAAAACTTCTCCCAATGTCGACAAAATAATATTGATATTTTGAACCACGTACATAGTTTTTCTCTCTTTTTTTCTCGTAATGGATAACACACGGCGATTGTCCCAATTATATTTAGTAAGGTAAATTTATCGAATCGAATAACATATTACTTGCTTGAAATTCATACCTTAGTATAGCAAATTTCCAAATTGATTTATCATTGCATCAAGAAGATCTAACCTTCAACGAAGACTACGTTGGTTAAACTGTGTAGTTTTAAAGGGACTTAACTTCCTAAATATCAAAACTCGTATAAAGATAAAACAAAGGTTATAACACAGTCAATAATATCGCTGAATGTTTCAATCGACTTGAACGACACTGCGATGTACTTCGAACGATTTGGAGGTGCCTTTAACGATTGATGAGGTATTTCAATGATTTGAATGTAGCGCTTTGCGAGTGATTTTGGGCGTTTCTGAACGGGATGGTGTTAATTTTACGATGTCTTAAGCTGTTCGACCAAATTCATAAATACTTGAATATAGTAGGAGGGCCAAAGTGACCGTAAATTGACTACCTGAAGTTATCAGTCTAAATCTTTTCAAAGCAGGTTTTCGGCAAGAATATTTTTTTTTAAATTTTATAAGACAAGATCTCATTATCTATGTTTTGACAGAAATTGGCCCAATTGTTATCACGTATCTGATTTCACAAAAAAAAAAAAAAAAAAAACATTTCGACAAAATTTCAGATTGGGAAAAAGTGTCCTCTAGAGTGCATACACATTTCTCATAAACTATGCATCACGCAATCCACAATTTAAAAAAAAAAAAAAATGTGATTTTTTGAATGTCTCTTACAACCGTCCAAGATCAAGTGAAAAAATGGCAGAAATATGACTTTAATACTGACTATGGTTCAATGAATACAGTTCTTTGATCGTCTTATTTTAAGTTTGCTATTCCATCATGGAATCGGAGAAAAATGATATTCGAAGATTAGTTCCAAATTTTATCTTTGAGAATTAAACATTTATGAAAATATTGATTATGATTTTCAAATGTAAGTTAGAAGTTTTGCCTGGTATATATTTAACACTATTTATGGACATTTGCTTGTAGAAAAGCATGTTTTGTAAGTCTATTTGTTGCAATGATTATTTAATATTTTAAACGTTTATGTATATTTAACATATCTTATTTTGAGAAAGGTAGACAAACTTACTGAGTTACATATGGCAAGGTTTGGCGGCTTGAAGTTTCTGGTAATGTTAGACACACAGTAAGTAGTATTGCCTTGTATGTCTACAGCGCTGATCGAAGCAGTCTGATGACAGCAGTCGTCTCTTAAATAAATAGTAAAAACAGAGATGAAAGGAACATTATTTTTTTGTTGTTGTTGTTTTGAGAATAAATATCTTATAAGTGGAAAGGAGAATCATGCCAAAGTGTAATTTAGATTTTGAATTTTCCTATCAATAAATGTATGAAACTCTTTTCTCTCAATTGTTCAATACTCAGTTCGAAGAAAGTGTTCGTTTTTTATTTCGAATATCGCGAAATCTACTCAATGAATCTTCATAATCCTTCTTGTGATATTTCTCGAGACTGTTGACCAACGTTCCTTTGAGAAAAAAAATCTCAGATCAAGCCGAAAATTCCAGACACGCCGTAAAGTTTTTTTTTTTTTTTTTTGAGGGGGGGGGGGTGTCATTGCTCGTGCAGAACATGACTGAAAAATGATTGACCTAAAATTTAATTCAGTTCATTTCATATGGCGTATAATGCAATAAAATCAAATCTGAATTCATATTGCACATAATCTAGTGACGCGGATTAAGTCACAATTTACATGTCGAAAACAAGAAATTACATTTAAGAAAACCTCCACAATTGTAAATTTACTGCGCTATGACGGCGGCCGATTTTCTAATGGAAATCTTATCTTGACGTGTTTATGTACTCGTCTGAACAACGGTTGATATTTCAAAACACCATTGTATAGTTATTCATGACATTACCGGCCGCTCAACTTTACGATCAGTAGCGTTAACGCACATGTAACGCATGCAAGTAAAACCAAAAACGTTGTTTTGAAATGGCATAGAATCCTAAGTCAAGCTTGTTATTGCCGTGTAAGCGCAATGCTCTCTTCATTGAAAAAATGCAGGAAATCTAAATCTCAACACCGCATGATCTGCTTTTGTGAATGGAGTTAGCAAAATTCCTACAAAATCTAATTTGATGTCTGAATTCAAAACAAAATTATTGCAAGAATTTCATCGATTTTACTCAGTAGATTTCGATCAACTTCATAAATACTTAGTAAAATATAAACAATGAAAATGCACACCGTCTTCTTGAACTCAGTATATTTTATATAATCAAGGAGGAAACACAAATTCAATCATTTTGACAAAATGGTCTTGCTGAACCTCATAAACATGTGCATAAGCTTATAAAATAGCTTAAATACGATGTTCAAGGCGATATGGAAAAAATCTTATTCAACTTGTCGATCCTGGGAAAAAGGCAAACCATACATTTAGTTTTCATATTTTCATAACAAGAGGACCATTGGCTCTTAAAGGCTCACCTGAGGTATTTGATTGACAAAGGTGGCAAAGCGTCAAAAATACTTATTTGAAATTCATGATAGGCTCAACAAAAATCCGAGATATCAAGAAGACAAAACATTCCATTATATACTGAGTTCCATAAGAAAGTGTGCACTTTCACTTTTTGCATTTCTCTTGATTTTTATAAAGTTGGAGGATAAATATGGAGTAAATTTGTTACCATACTTTAGTAAAGACCTTTTGATACTAAATGTCAAATCAGATTTGGATAAAGTATCGCATGCTGCATACGCGCAGACAGAGCTTAAGTTTTTGAGATTTGACCTCCTTACAACTTTTTCTTTGGTAAGAGCTATGTGTTGATGCTGCTTTATAGAGTTTTAGAAGCCATTCCAAGCCATTTCCAAGCAAAAATTTTAATTTTTACGCAGACGTTACGTTTACGTCAACGTTAGACATTGCTTCGTTGTTAGGCCAGTTACTTGCCATTGAATGATGATAAGGCGTTCTATGATATCTCGATTTGCTTATTAAAGGCCTTACAAAATGATTACCCCGATTTCTATTGGAGTATGAATGCTAAATCAATTTTAATGACGTTCTAAATCTGACAAGGTTCGAATTTGTTCAAAGACGTTTATTGTTAATCAAACTACGCTGAAGCAGCATGCACAATTGTATTGAAGATGTGATTTTATGCTAAGGAAAACCGCAAAGATTTAACTGAATGCATTTTCAGACAATTTCTTTTGTCTTTCGCGTGATGCATACGCAAAACGTGCAAAATCAAATTTCTTAATTGAGCAGAAAATGTTTGATCATCGCGCGATTTTTGTTTTCAAATACCGTTAGCACATACTCTTGTGGATAGTCATACGACGTTTCATGACGATAGATTGTGTAATTTCAGAGATATTTAAAATTCAAAAGTGCACACTTTCTTTTGGAACTAAGTATATTTCAAGACATTTGACTCAAATATGTTGCCTCGAATTTCAAAAAATGTATCCTCAAGAGTGCACACAAGGTTTTTCTAAGAATTGACCCAACGACCCCATTTTTTACCTCACTTGACCCAATTTTGAACTCAAGCGGGATTTGATGGTCACAAACATTCTGTCCAAGTTTCAAGACAATGGGGCCCAAAAATGTGGCCTCTAGAATGCACACAAGGTTTTTCTGAGATTTGATCCCTTTACCCCATTTTTGACCAAATTTCGAACTTGGCCGAGATTTGAGAGAGACAAACATTCTGAAAAAGTTCTAAGACATTTAGGCCAAAAATTATGCCTATAGAGTACACACAAGATGTTGACGGACGAGCGGACAACCGGACGACGGACACCGGACACGCCTCAATCACAATAGCTCACCATTTCGTGGTTGAGAAATCAATAATGAAACATTGCAGCATGATGAAACCAAATACTACTTACTCCAATATTGCCATCACTGTTCCAACGCTTGTGTTATATCCGGCAGTCGGAAACGGTGTTACAGTAAAATTGTATGTAGATCCTACACTGGTCGGAAATACGTCTCGCAGACCGAGTCCAACATCACCAATTTCTACTTCCATGGACCATCGTTCGTTGACACATTGACACAAGTCAGATCCTATATCACATGTACCAGTCACCTTGGTTACTCTGCAGGTTGGTGGATAGGGGTCTTTTGACTAAAATAAAAAAGATATATAGCAGCCCTGCATTCAGGATGACTAAACGCAAACTGTTTGCAAATTATACCCTGATTTACACATACACTTGCGTACACAGCGGGATGTAATTGGCAAACAGTTGCACCGTTCTATCATCCTAAAAGAAGGGCAGTATAATTTGTAAATCACTAGTTCCACCCTATGCCCCCGACAAGGCTAACCAAAACAGACTTGTGAACGCCTTCTGTCTCAAAAATATTGTGAACAACACAAAAAAGCATAGCCATTCAATAACAAATTATTCTGCTCTGAAATCGACTGATTTACTAATATGCCATTACTTTATAGCGACTGGCTTCTAAATAAATATGGTAATATTTATTTGTGAAATCTAACTTACTTGAGCAGTGACTTTTGAATGAAATGAACATTTTTTTCACTATTGCAACGGAACAAATGCACCATACGAAATTAATCTTGGTAAAGTAACAGAGCATATGAAAGTGGTAACAAAAATGTGTAAACATTCATCAAATTAAGCTAAGCGTAACATAGAACTGAGGAACGTATTGCAACAAAGTACAATTGAACTGCTTCGTTATCTTGGTTAAAATTTATGTCACGTCCACATGCTATGAGGGAACACAACCAATTCTATTCTTTGGAAGCTCTCAAGACGAGGAAGCTGCATTGTAATGCTAGAGCCTTTTCACTCTTTAGGTCACATTTTTAAAGGTTTTCCTGGACCAGTGGTGACACTGGAGCACAAAGATTAGGTATCGGAGCAGACAATTTAATTCTTTATTAGTAACAACCATCGGGTATCCCCCTGTAAGCAAGTCGATATATTGGTTCATTCATCTAATGTCATGATGGATTGTCTACGCACACGACCTCTTCAAGATGTGCTACGGACATCTCTTTCAACAACCAGACGTATCTCAAATCGAGCATATCAGAAAACAGCTTGCAACAAAGATTCCGAAAACCATAGGTTTTGTGCCAGATTGAGACAACTTGCAGAGCGAACGGAAAGCCATGTTGGGAATTTCTCTTGGAAAGATTAAATGTGTCACACGTTTCGTCAGAGTATTATTGCATATGAAGCCATGCGCTATTGACTTTCACCGAGTGGCGAAAATTAACTCTGGTTGCCAAATTGAGATTTTTTGGGGTTTCCGTCTCTGTCACTCGGTATACAATTTCATCATTCGGAACATCACTCGGCCATTTCCGTAAACTGCAACAGACCTCGAATGTATATTAGGGGGATGAATATGTAACAAAATCGTGCTTTTTGTTAGGCGGAAATAGTGTAAGAAAAACTAGCACTGTAGATTTAGATCTTTTACAGTAAATAACGGCTGAAAAATCTTAATTTTTGAGAATGACTAATCATTCATTAATCAACCGTTATTTAAGAATCTAAAGATAATTATATGAGGATACGATGGTTTCACGTCAGTGACTTAAGGAGTAGCGTTGACGACGTCGAATGTTTTCACTTACAGTTTCGAGGGCTAACGCCATTTTAACTGACGTCATCGAGTTTTTCCAAGGTTTTCCCGTGATTTTTAAAAATAGTCCGTCTATGTACATCCGAGGTTGCTCGTGAGATCGGCACTGTGGTGTTCCAAATGACAGTTTCATGTTAGAAATCATTAATCGATTTATATTAATTATGGAACAATCATTTCATACTTTAGATTTAAAAAAAATGATAATCTTGCGTTATTTTTATTGTTGAGTAAAGTTGGATGTGGGTATAAAACAAATAAACAAAAATAACTCGTTGGTAACCTTACAACTTTTCAAGCTTTAGTTACGAAGTTTATGACGTCCATCCACGAAGATGAAATAAACAAAATGACGGAAAATGGTGAATGTCAAGTCAAAAGTGCGATATACGATTTGATTGGTCCCCTTATTTTTCATTGACAGCAACGGTCTGTGGAATTTTCATGATACAACCAAATGTTCTTAAATATCTTAACTGTAGGAGATATTGCAGATTCGTGGACTGACGCTTTATCTCACAGACTGCTTATCGTAGGAAAATATAAATCATCAAATTGTGTTTTCTTTTGCTTGCCCACATACCAAATTTGAAGGAAAGTACGCCGAACATTCTATGAGCGACCAGAGACTTGCACTTTGCATTGAAAGGCGCACACCGCATGCTTCTAACCTACGAAGTTTTCGTCGAGATATTCAAAAAAAAAAATGAATAAATAAAAAAAAATATTTATTGAAATTATTTCAAATTCTTTTTACTAAATAAAAACCAAGATGTGTTTGTCAAACACCAATGAACCCGCAACTGCCATTTTTTTGGAACACTTATCTTTGTAGATTAGGAGACTTGGATGACAAAACAAAAGAATACTGTTTCAATTTTAGGATTTTGGGTTTTTTTTTTTTGTGTTAAATTGCAGCACTATGATTTGGCGTAATCATTCATTTTTTTGTTGTTGTTGTTTTGAGAATAAATATCTTATAAGTGGAAAGGAGAATCATGCCAAAGTGTAATTTAGATTTTGAATTTTCCTATCAATAAATGTATGAAACTCTTTTCTCTCAATTGTTCAATACTCAGTTCGAAGAAAGTGTTCGTTTTTTATTTCGAATATCGCAAAATCTACTCAATGAATCTTCATAATCCTTCTTGTGATATTTCTCGAGACTGTTGACCAACGTTCCTTTGAGAAAAAAAAATCTCAGATCAAGCCGAAAATTCCAGACACGCCGTAAAGGTTTTTTTTTTTTTTTTTTGAGGGGGGGGGGGGTGTCATTGCTCGTGCAGAACATGACTGAAAAATGATTGACCTAAAATTTAATTCAGTTCATTTCATATGGCGTATAATGTAATAAAATCAAATCTGAATTCATATTGCACATAATCTAGTGACGCGGATTAAGTCACAATTTACATGTCGAAAACAAGAAATTACATTTAAGAAAACCTCCACAATTGTAAATTTACTGCGCTATGACGGCGGCCGATTTTCTAATGGAAATCTTATCTTGACGTGTTTATGTACTCGTCTGAACAACGGTTGATATTTCAAAACACCATTGTATAGTTATTCATGACATTACCGGCCGCTCAACTTTACGATCAGTAGCGTTAACGCACATGTAACGCATGCAAGTAAAACCAAAAACGTTGTTTTGAAATGGCATAGAATCCTAAGTCAAGCTTGTTATTGCCGTGTAAGCGCAATGCTCTCTTCATTGAAAAAATGCAGGAAATCTAAATCTCAACACCGCATGATCTGCTTTTGTGAATGGAGTTAGCAAAATTCCTACAAAATCTAATTTGATGTCTGAATTCAAAACAAAATTATTGCAAGAATTTCATCGATTTTACTCAGTAGATTTCGATCAACTTCATAAATACTTAGTAAAATATAAACAATGAAAATGCACACCGTCTTCTTGAACTCAGTATATTTTATATAATCAAGGAGGAAACACAAATTCAATCATTTTGACAAAATGGTCTTGCTGAACCTCATAAACATGTGCATAAGCTTATAAAATAGCTTAAATACGATGTTCAAGGCGATATGGAAAAAATCTTATTCAACTTGTCGATCCTGGGAAAAAGGCAAACCATACATTTAGTTTTCATATTTTCATAACAAGAGGACCATTGGCTCTTAAAGGCTCACCTGAGGTATTTGATTGACAAAGGTGGCAAAGCGTCAAAAATACTTATTTGAAATTCATGATAGGCTCAACAAAAATCCGAGATATCAAGAAGACAAAACATTCCATTATATACTGAGTTCCATAAGAAAGTGTGCACTTTCACTTTTTGCATTTCTCTTGATTTTTATAAAGTTGGAGGATAAATATGGAGTAAATTTGTTACCATACTTTAGTCAAGACCTTTTGATACTAAATGTCAAATCAGATTTGGATAAAGTATCGCATGCTGCATACGCGCAGACAGAGCTTAAGTTTTTGAGATTTGACCTCCTTACAACTTTTTCTTTGGTAAGAGCTATGTGTTGATGCTGCTTTATAGAGTTTTAGAAGCCATTCCAAGCCATTTCCAAGCAAAAGTTTTAATTTTTACGCAGACGTTACGTTTACGTCAACGTTAGACATTGCTTCGTTGTTAGGCCAGTTACTTGCCATTGAATGATGATAAGGCGTTCTATGATATCTCGATTTGCTTATTAAAGGCCTTACAAAATGATTACCCCGATTTCTATTGGAGTATGAATGCTAAATCAATTTTAATGACGTTCTAAATCTGACAAGGTTCGAATTTGTTCAAAGACGTTTATTGTTAATCAAACTACGCTGAAGCAGCATGCACAATTGTATTGAAGATGTGATTTTATGCTAAGGAAAACCGCAAAGATTTAACTGAATGCATTTTCAGACAATTTCTTTTGTCTATCGCGTGATGCATACGCAAAACGTGCAAAATCAAATTTCTTAATTGAGCAGAAAATGTTTGATCATCGCGCGATTTTTGTTTTCAAATACCGTTAGCACATACTCTTGTGGATAGTCATACGACGTTTCATGACGATAGATTGTGTAATTTCAGAGATATTCAAAACTCAAAAGTGCACACTTTCTTTTGGAACTAAGTATATTTCAAGACATTTGACTCAAATATGTTGCCTCGAATTTCAAAAAATGTATCCTCAAGAGTGCACACAAGGTTTTTCTAAGAATTGACCCAACGACCCCATTTTTTACCTCACTTGACCCAATTTTGAACTCAAGCGGGATTTGATGGTCACAAACATTCTGTCCAAGTTTCAAGACAATGGGGCCAAAAAATGTGGCCTCTAGAATGCACACAAGGTTTTTCTGAGATTTGATCCCTTTACCCCATTTTTGACCAAATTTCGAACTTGGCCGAGATTTGAGAGAGACAAACATTCTGATAAAGTTCTAAGACATTTAGGCCAAAAATTATGCCTATAGAGTACACACAAGATGTTGACGGACGAGCGGACAACCGGACGACGGACACCGGACACGCCTCAATCACAATAGCTCACCATTTCGTGGTTGAGAAATCAATAATGAAACATTGCAGCATGATGAAACCAAATACTACTTACTCCAATATTGCCATCACTGTTCCAACGCTTGTGTTATATCCGGCAGTCGGAAACGGTGTTACAGTAAAATTGTATGTAGATCCTACACTGGTCGGAAATACGTCTCGCAGACCGAGTCCAACATCACCAATTTCTACTTCCATGGACCATCGTTCGTTGACACATTGACACAAGTCAGATCCTATATCACATGTACCAGTCACCTTGGTTACTCTGCAGGTTGGTGGATAGGGGTCTTTTGACTAAAATAAAAAAGATATATAGCAGCCCTGCATTCAGGATGACTAAACGCAAACTGTTTGCAAATTATACCCTGATTTACACATACACTTGCGTACACAGCGGGATGTAATTGGCAAACAGTTGCACCGTTCTGTCATCCTAAAAGAAGGGCAGTATAATTTGTAAATCACTAGTTCCACCCTATGCCCCCGACAAGGCTAACCAAAACAGACTTGTGAACGCCTTCTGTCTCAAAAATATTGTGAACAACACAAAAAAGCATAGCCATTCAATAACAAATTATTCTGCTCTGAAATCGACTGATTTACTAATATGCCATTACTTTATAGCGACTGGCTTCTAAATAAATATGGTAATATTTATTTGTGAAATCTAACTTACTTGAGCAGTGACTTTTGAATGAAATGAACATTTTTTTCACTATTGCAACGGATCAAATGCACCATACGAAATTAATCTTGGTAAAGTAACAGAGCATATGAAAGTGGTAACAAAAATGTGTAAACATTCATCAAATTAAGCTAAGCGTAACATAGAACTGAGGAACGTATTGCAACAAAGTACAATTGAACTGCTTCGTTATCTTGGTTAAAATTTATGTCACGTCCACATGCTATGAGGGAACACAACCAATTCTATTCTTTGGAAGCTCTCAAGACGAGGAAGCTGCATTGTAATGCTAGAGCCTTTTCACTCTTTAGGTCACATTTTTAAAGGTTTTCCTGGACCAGTGGTGACACTGGAGCACAAAGATGAGGTATCGGAGCAGACAATTAAATTCTTTATTAGTAACAACCATCGGGTATCCCCCTGTAAGCAAGTCGATATATTGGTTCATTCATCTAATGTCATGATGGATTGTCTACGCACACGACCTCTTCAAGATGTGCTACGGACATCTCTTTCAACAACCAGACGTATCTCAAATCGAGCATATCAGAAAACAGCTTGCAACAAAGATTCCGAAAACCATAGGCTTTGTGCCAGATTGAGACAACTTGCAGAGCGAACGGAAAGCCATGTTGGGAATTTCTCTTGGTAAGATTAAATGTGTCACACGTTTCGTCAGAGTATTATTGCATATGAAGCCATGCGCTATTGACTTTCACCGAGTGGCGAAAATTAACTCTGGTTGCCAAATTGAGATTTTTTGGGGTTTCCGTCTCTGTCACTCGGTATACAATTTCATCATTCGGAACATCACTCGGCCATTTCCGTAAACTGCAACAGACCTCGGATGTATGTTAGGCGGATGAATATGTAACAAAATCGTGCTTTTTGTTAGGCGGAAATAGTGTAAGAAAAACTAGCACTGTAGATTTAGATCTTTTACAGTAAAATAACGGCTGAAAAATCTTAATTTTTGTGAATGACTAATCATTCATTAATCAACCGTTATTTAAGAATCTAAAGATAATTATATGAGGATACGATGGTTTCACGTCAGTGACTTAAGGAGTAGCGTTGACGACGTCGAATGTTTTCACTTACAGTTTCGAGGGCTAACGCCATTTTAACTGACGTCATCGAGTTTTTCCAAGGTTTTCCCGTGATTTTTAAAAATAGTCCGTCTATGTACTTCCGAGGTTGCTCGTGAGATCGGCACTGTGGTGTTCCGAATGACAGTTTCATGTTAGAAATCATTAATCGATTTATATTAATTATGGAACAATCATTTCATACTTTAGATTTAAAAAAAAATGATAATCTTGCGTTATTTTTATTGTTGAGTAAAGTGGGATGTGGGTATAAAACAAATAAACAAAAATAACTCGTTGGTAACCTTACAACTTTTCAAGCTTTAGTTACGAAGTTTATGACGTCCATCCACGAAGATGAAATAAACAAAATGACGGAAAATGGTGAATGTCAAGTCAAAAGTGCGATATACGATTTGATTGGTCCCCTTATTTTTCATTGAAAGCAACGGTTTGTGGAATTTTCATGATACAACCAAATGTTCTTAAATATCTTAACTGTAGGAGATATTGCAGATTCGTGGACTGACGCTTTATCTCACAGACTGCTTATCGTAGGAAAATATAAATCATCAAATTGTGTTTTCTTTTGCTTGCCCACATACCAAATTTGAAGGAAAGTACGCCGAACATTCTATGAGCGACCAGAGACTTGCACTTTGCATTGAGAGGCGCACACCGCATGCTTCTAACCTACGAAGTTTTCGTCGAGATATTCAAAAAAAAAAAAAATGAATAAATAAAAAAAAATATTTAATGAAATTATTTCAAATTATTTTTACTAAACAAAAACCAAGATGTGTTTGTTAAACACCAATGAACCCGCAACTGCCATTTTTTTCGGAACACTTATCCTTGTAGATTAGGAGACTTGGATGACAAAACAAAAGAATACTGTTTCAATTTTAGGATTTTGGGTTTTTTTTTTTGTTAAATTGCAGCACTATGATTTGGCGTAATCATTCAAAAATTAATTTGCCAACATTGAACACATGGCATTGAACACATGGCATATTTATCGATCCCCGATAGCGGCACTCATTTTTTCCGACTATTCGTTTCCCACCAAAGGATCGATAATCGTAGACCTATGTGGGGTAGAAGCTGGAGGCTAGGAAAGGATGTAATGGTAGTACTGGGTGGAAAATACCAGGAATCTATTGTAAGATGCTCCAGCCGCCGCGATATAACTGAAAATTGTTGAAAGCGGCGTAAAATCCAATTCAAACAAAACTCCTATGAAGCTAGTCATTCTCTTGAAACTTTCCCTTGTTAGATGTGTAGTTACTAGCAACAAGCCCGTTTAATGAACCGACATTTTCAAACTCTTCTGATATGTAAATGATTTAATTCTATTTGTGTCTTTCAATATTCGTGCATTCTAATTGGTTAAAAGTTAGTTTTATCCCAATGTAAACAATTTCGAGTACGCAGCTGTTTGAGATTCCGCAAATAGTAGTCCCGAGATGTTTCTTAACTGACAAATCTTTACACTTTTGCATCATCATATCGAACTACAAGATAATACGAAGACAATACTTATTGATATCGTAGAGATATGAAACTTAAAACCTTATCACACTCGTGTAATAATCCGTTTCGCGTATTCATACAGTGTTGTTAGAATTTCATTTCCATGCATCAATGATATCAATAAACACTCTCTTCATGTCTTATCAGAAACAAACAGATTGATCAAATTTCAATAAATGGAACTTTCTCGAAATATGTTATCGTAAATTTGATATAGATTTCGAAGACAGGGTAAATCAAAATACTTTGAGCATTGTAACTGTGTTGCACTGAACATATGAATAGCTATTGTTAATCCTGGAGTTTTAATACGTCCGCACACACGTGTATATTGCACATCTTGCCAATCCGAAAATACATTCTTGTTGAAAATTAATTAATGGCCATTTTCAACCTGTCCTCACATTTAGACAAAAGCTCTATTATACGTAAAGGAACACATACTACTTCTTTGTGCTCGTAAATTCCAAATATATATAGAAACATTGCAACGTCCATGATTTTGGGATTCAATATGGACAATCACGTCCGGTCTTTTGATGAGGAAATTTAAAGATAGCAAGCTAAAAGGCTTCATATTTATATGTATGTCCCTCTGTGTCGTAAGGGAAAGTTAAGTTTAGGCTTTCTGGTTCTATTTTCATTTTAAATCATTATAGAGAAAAAGAAAAAAATACTATTTAAAATGAATGAACTCATATTGCACCTATATGTAAGCATCTTTTTTCATTTGAAAACAAGGTCAACAGGATTAATTTTTATATTATATTTTATATATGTGTTTATTGCAACTTGAATAGTTATATATACAAGATTTCGGAAGAAAAAATACAGGCAGAGAAAGAAAAATACATTGAGAGAAAAGTGAGTAAGAGCAAACTTTTTTCTGGCCCCGGCGGGTACCGTTGTTGTTTTTTCAATCGGGTCAAAATTAGAAAGAGAGAGAGGGGGCGAGAATGAAAGAGAGAGAGATGAGTTGAGTACTTTTCTTTCGGTAAAGTAATGCGAAAGGGAGTACGAAGGGAATTCACCCTCAAAGTACCGCTCTAATTGTGTCACGCAGAAATAAAAACGCAAATTCAAATCGACAATATAAGTAAGATAAATGACAATGGCATATAAGTAATCTTACCACTTTTCCACGTTTCTCAACTGTCAGGCGTCGTATGTCAAACTGGCCGTTTGTGATATGGCCACGGACATAAGGCTTCGCAGTAATTGTCAAAGTTCTGCAAAAAAATGAAGAATATTTCATGTAGGAAAATCCTTTTAATTTAAGGTTTTATTCTCTCGAAGAATACATAATATTATAATAGGACGTACGTTGCGGTAATGAAATAACCCAGTTGATTTTTTTCATGTTGCGTGGATGTTAAACACAAATGGAATAAACTATGCAATTGAGCTCAGATATAATGTATATTTTGTGACGTCAGTTTTAAACGGCGTTAAAAGTTTCGTGGAAAATTTAAATGTTATATCTCAAGAATGTTGACGATTTTTGAAAAAAAATCGGGTCAAATCATAAATAGAATATAAATTTTGTGCCCATTATAAACAGAATTTATTAAACTCGTCATCTAAAACAGATGAAAACTCGTTTTAATCTGTTTATAGATGACTTGTTTAATAAATAAGGTATTGTATTCAATGACCACGCATTCAATATCAACAAGTATTTGACTACTACAAGGAAGAAAGATTTCTGCTAAAATACGGAATGAGTTTAGCCTTCATGTAGTGCTTCAAGCTAAGGGTTAGGAAAAATGTTAGAGGTTGTTCCTCAATTTTCTTTGCACATATGTATGTTTGATAAGGTTTTAGTGTAGATACTAGTTATGAAGTTCTGTCTCAACGCACGTTGTTGCTCCTATCTTGGTACCACCAAGTAGTGTAAAATTTCCAGTAAAATTTGTCCCGGGATCAATGGTCGCCGACACTCGCACAGGCATCTGAGCAAACAATTTGTCGTCTGATATTTCTACATCAACGTCTTGTTTCTTACTTCCTATGTTTTCAACTGTAAACGGTATTCGTAGAGTCTCGTTTGTGTATAACTTCACACCTGAAATAGAAATTAGTATGCAATTAATGGTATCCATACATTTCTTTCGTGTGTGTGTCTCGTTCAATTTAGCATCGTCAACCATTTCTTATTTTGAATTATGTATAGCCGTTATTAATTGATTGCTATCCTTCAAATAAAATCAAAACTTACATGTCATAATATTGGGACAAGCATACTTTATACATTTACTACACACTTTAGTCATCGAAATACATAATACTCTCCTTATACTTAAGAAAGGACTAAAAGTACTAACAAAGTGAAAACGTGTACCTGTAAGTGAGGGAACAAATAGTTTAAAACTGACAGGTATTATATATGCCAACTGAAGTCGTCTAAATTGATGGCCAGATTTATTTACACCTTGTATCGCGATTCGAAACATCTGAAATAAAAATAATATTGGATTATTCAAATAGCAAAGACGTCTTATGCTTCCTAGACAAGTCTTTAACCTTTAGAAGAGTAATTTACTTTATGAAATATCTTTGTCTTAAAAGATAAGAATTCAATACAAAACAAACGATGCTTGGTTTAGTTATACTTGTATACAAGTGTGATAAGGGTTTTAGTTTTATTCCTCCGTGAAATCAATAAATAGTTTTTTTTCATTTTTTATACTTTAATATTTTGAAGCAGAAATGCTTAGATTTAGACATGAAAAGGTGGATTATTATGAGACTATTTTGTGTGAAAGCTTACAAAAAAGCTGTGTACTCAAAATTGGTTTTCATCGAGTAATGAAACAAAGTTTTCAGCCAATCAGAATGCACATATTTAAATGCAAACAACTAGAATTTAATCATTACAACGTGTCTAAAATTTCATTTGGAATTATTGACCTTATAAATAGATTCGAAATGCACACATGTATATTTAAAGTAGTTTGTGGGTAATGTTTTGCCTACCTTGCTCGGTACAGCTATACTAGTATAAAACATAGATTTTCTTCGTCTACCACCTACATTCTGCATATTCATAACATCAAACACGTTATAAAACTCATCCTCGAAAAATGACGTGGAGACACCTGTCACTTTCTCGTATTGGGGTACTGTTACCATCAGTTTAACAGTTCTTCCTATAATAAGATTGTTTTCATGGTTAAAGTTGTACAAAAGCAACATGGATTGAACAAAAAAATGTTAATCCTTCTAGCAGAGAAAAAATTTGATGCGGCTTTTAGGTACACTTTATAACATTTATTAAATTTTTTTCCAAATTAACAAAATTAAAGTAGATGTCAATTATTACCTGCTAATGGTCTTCCTTGTATTGGATATTCACCATACCCGCCTGGTCCTGGCTCTAGAAACTGGTATGTAAAGTCTACAGGACTTTGTGCGGTAACTGTTACATCCCATGTATTCATATCGAGCTTTTGTATCTGCCACAAACCATATTGGGAGGCCTGAAATTTTTTGGTCAGTCACCAGAAATCTATGAGTTATTACGTTGAATAATATTTGTTTGATGCTTCAAGTCCCCATTGAAACATAGTTATTCATGATTGCAAGCGCTACTAACTGCGCACTAGCTTTTTGTTTAAAAGCTTGATAAACTGAGTTCCAGGAAATTATTACGAATTGTCAACTCATACGAAGTTTTATTTTGTACAAAAACTAAGCTAATTTTTTCCTATCTCATTTTATCAAAATACCTAAACGGTAATTAAATCGAAAGAAAAATATTGATTTTCGAAAATCAAGCAGTTACTCGTTTTATTCTCTTCTACCCTTCTATATGTTTTTAAACAAATTATGGATCTATTTTTTACAGAAAAATTGTTTCGTTGAATATTTTTTGACCGCGCGAATTGCATATAGTTTATTTGTCATAAAAAGAATGAATATATCCATGACATACATAAATCACAAAAAGTAAAAGGATGTTACAGTTACTAATAAAAATGAATATTCACTTAAATAATAAGCTGTTATTAGAACAGAACAGAACAGAACATATATTTTATTGAAACTTGTACATAGTACACCGTTTTTTACAAATACAAATCAACAAAATAAATAAATTGATACAAATGGACGACGTTTAAAGGGGAAAACTTATACATTTAAAGGGGGAAATATATACCCGGTAATGGAATTTAAACATTCATGTGATATTATAAGGAAGTGAAGTATAGTGAGTAAATAAGATATGTTAAGGAGAAGTGTTAGCAAACTGTCATGTTATAACAGTTCAAATCTTTTAGCAATTGAATGTTTTACGAATAAAGCAATGTTCTTATTAGTATTTTCATCGGTTGAAGTTAATAACTCAGTACATTTATGCATAGATGGACGTTTATAAAAATATGCATTTATATATCGTTTTCTCAATACACTAAAACATGGACATAAGAAAAGAAAGTGGTATCAATCTTCTAGGTCGCGAGAGTAACAGCATTGGCAAAATCTTTCTAAGCGTGGAAAAGGTGATTTATTATAGCGACCAGTTTCTACTCTTAAATTTAAGGCTGCAAATCTAAGTCTTGTAACTTAAACTCTAAGGTCTCCCGTTAAAGAATCTAAAAAAGTCTCGTATCCAAAACAGCTTTTGATTAGGGAATATTCTTTGAACGCATAACTATTTTCTTAAGTGCTACACCAATCTTGAATAAGACAATCTATAACTCTCTGTTTAAAAAATTTCTGAAATCGTTTAAGATATAGAGGATCATAATTAGCTTTATTAAATATATCCGAAAAGCCAAAATCAATTAAGAGCTTTTTAATGTTACTGACCCAGTTTTTGAGACCTTTTGTGCAGTCTTCTAATGATTGGTTGTAAACAGTTCTCAAAATTATGTTACTAGACTGGATTGTTTTACACCAGTATTTTATCATACGACAATATCGAACAATATACAAAGGATAACGTCCTAAATCACCGTAAACTGCGGCAGAACAAGTACTACTTTTAACGCCTAATATTCGTTTTAAAAATTTCAAATGGATGCGCTCAATTTCTTAAGATTTTGAAAATCCGCAAATTTCGGAACTGTATAACAATGTAGAGCTTACAAAAGAATCGAATAACTGACATTTGGGTTTTAAAGTAATTGGAACCTTACGACAATTATGTAATAACAAATTTAAACTTTTAAGAGCTTTACCTGCTACATGTTCAGTATGGTTAGCAAAGGTACCGTTATAATGAAATAGACATCCAAGATGATTAGAATCATCGATGACCTCTATTTTTGTGTTGTTGTTAAACCAATACTCATTTTCTTTCAATTTACCTCTCTTGCGAAAAGCCATGATCTTTGTTTTTTCTTCATTGACATGTAAGCACCACATATTACAATAGTCGTAAAGATTATCGTGCTGACTTTGAAGTTCATGTGGTGATTTTGCAAGGATCGCCATATCTTCAGCAAATAACAATAAAATAATATTTATATTGTCAATAGTGATGCCACTACCGTTGTCTTTTTGCAAATAAACTTATAGATCCTCTAAGAACGAGGAACCCAGTAGTGGCGACATTATTTTACCTTGTCTTAACCCAACAAAATGTTCAAAAAAAGATGATACCTTATTGTAGTTTTTAATGTAAGATTTAACATGCTGATACATATTTCTTATTACCCGTAACATTTTCCATTGAATACCCAAATTGAATAATTCTAACCAAAGCGCGTTTCTATATATACTGTAAGAACATTTTCGTAGATCTATAAAAGCCACATATAAACGCTTATTATTATTCAAAAAGTTTTGGGCGAGATTTAACAAATTAAACATTACATCAATCGTAGACGTGCCTTCTTTCTGAAACCAAATTGTGCATCTGAACTAGTATAATTATTTTCGCCGAAATTTTCCAAACGTTTGTTTAAAATAGTTGTAAACAGTTTGGAATAACAACTTAGAAGTGTATTCCTCTGTAATTTACAGGGTTATTTCTGTCGCCTTTTTTAAAAATGGGAATTATTACCCATTCGCTCCAAGTCTCTGGAAATGTACCTGAATCAAGTATTGAATAAAAAATATCGCAAAGATGGGGCACAATGATATCAATAGTTTCAATAAAATACTCGTTGAGAATGAGGTCAGTACCGTACGCCTTGTTGGATTTCAAATGTTTTACCGCAGCATAAATCTCCGTTTTGGTAATTTTACTGTTAAGTTCTTGACAATTAAATGACAAATCGTCAAAATCGTAATTTGCGTTAAAATTCTCCGAACAAGGATCCTTACACGTGCACATATCTTTTTCCAAATTTGAATAATAAGAATGAAATTCGTCTAAAGATATATTGTTTTTACAATGATTGTTACCCCTTTTGAAATATTTCCAAAATTCCTTTGGTTTACAGAACCTTACATCTTCAATTTCTTTGACTTTGGAGCTGCCAAAAATTACCTTTTTATTTCTTATTTATGTTTTATATTTCTTCTTCAGATCGCACAGATGCTCCCAATTCTCAGACGACGGATCTTTTCTAAACCTTTTCAATGATTGTACATACGACCTTTTTGCTAACGTGCAATCGTCGTCGAACCACTCCGCATTCTGAAACTCGCTATTTTTTAAAGAATTATCGCCGGAAATGGTGCATGATTTACTAAACAACAGCTCTGCTACTTTACGATAAATGTTTGTAAAATCGTTAACAACCCTATTTATAGAATTATTTTGTGATACGTCGATTGAATCTACTAATTCATTAAATCGCGGTAAATTTGAAATAATTCCAGATCTAAATTGATCTTTTAAACAACTGCGCCATTTTGATTTTGTGTAAGTATAACTTTCAGCGTGGTGTATATAAAAGTTACACGATAACGAAAACGTTAATGGACAATGGTCGCTAAATTCGATTAACTGGAGCACCGAAAAATTTGTAATGTTTGCAAAATTACATTCATTAGTTAAAACATAGTCAATAACCGGAGCCCCGTAGATGATACATATAAAGCCCATGCGATAACGCTATCATTAACACAGTTCAATCGATATTTTTGGTAGGTAGTGCAGGTTACTTACCCGATAAAAATACACTTTCATTACAGTAACTGATACAATTTTGTAAAAATACATAACGAATGTGTAAAAGAAATTTAGCGCAGTGGATACACACGTGAATACAAAAGGTCCGTTTACATGTAAATCCGGGTTCGAATCAAATACGGGAATAGTTTTTTTTCTTGTTTGATTTTTTTTATGTTTTATTGATCTATTTTTTTTCAATTACTAGCATCATTTCTGAGAGTTGTGTGTGTGTGTGTGTGGTTTTGTTATTTTATTTTATTTATTAATTTTTGTTTTATATTTATTTTTTTTTCAATATTCACACCAATGATTTTTATACGAATTAATAAAATATAGCAATGATATCAACAATCAAGCATCATCTGTGTCGTTGCTATCTTCTCCCTGACTGGCAGTGTCTGTCGCCTCTTCATCGCTAACTTCTATCACAAATCTCTCTTGGGCTTCTTCCACAGCTATGTCCGTCTCTCTGAACCTGTCTTCATTCTCTCTGGCATGTCGACAATAATTTTTCCACTCATATTGGGAAACAAACACTGTTGATGGCCTCTGCAGTTTAGGTCATTACATCTCTGGTTTTAAACGTCAAGTTAGAGGACGCAATCCGTCTCTTGATGATTCCCCAAACATACTCTATGGCATTCAGCTCTGCGTGATATTGGGGTAGACGAAGACAGGTGTGTCCAAACTCCTCCAGCGTTGTATCTAGAAGAAACTTCGGCTGAGGTCTGTGTCTCTTGCAGAGATCTATCAGTTCAGGCTTAAGCATGCCCTGTGTGAAGGTTATATTCTGTCTCTTAAGCCAGTCCTGAATTTCTGCCTTCCTTGAACTCTGGGTTGGGCACTTGTCCACCTGAATATTATGGTATGGCGCATTATCAACCACCAGGACTGATCGTGGTGGTAAGTTGGGAATCAGCTTCTCCTTGGGCCATTTCTGAAAGTTTTGTCCATTCATCTCAGAGTGGTAGTCGCCTGTTGCAGCCCATGCTTTAAAAACGAGATCAGCGCCCTCTATGAATCCGTCTTCTGATCCAGCATGGACGAGGATAAGTCGTTCGCCTTTGGAGAATGGAACTGCCATGGTCACATCATTGGTCTGCCAACATTTCCTCGCACTGTGTGTAGAATGGACAAACGTCTCATCGGTGTAGATTATTGGTCTACCAGCTTCTCTGTATTCCTTTATCTTTCTTAGAAAATTAATCCTAGAAACGACTATGTCAGATCTTTCCATCAGAACTTTGCGGTTAGTTGCACAGGTCTTCCACATAAATCCCAGCTCCTTCAATATCCCGCAGTTAGGTCAGGCCCCCCGTATAATTAATTCTCTGCTTGAGTTCCTCCCTTAAACTTTTGGCTGTAGGTACGGCGATCCCCTAAATGATCATATCGTGGACTGTCCGTCGTACGACGTCTCGGTCGTAGCTATCCATTTCGTAGCGGTCCGACCTAGGCTTCCTATTATGGCTTTCAGGAACAGCATTCATCCTAGAGTACTTCCTGACGGTAGTCACAGATAGTCCCGTATAGTTGGCGACCCGTTTATCAGTCTGATCAAGTGGTACTTGAAGATCTCCGGCTAGTTTTTCCTCTTTGCATACCTGAAAAGAAAAGAATGAAATTTAGTAAAACAACGAATCCACATGTGCCCCACTTCTTTATTTTTATTTCTTATTTTTATTATAATTATTTTCTGCCTAATATTATAACTAACTTATAGGATAATAACCTTCATTATGTGCTTTACGATTGAAATTTTAGAATAAATTTTGCGGAGACATTTTCTTTGCTCTTTAAAAGCTTATATCTTTATAAAGACTACAAATAAAGTAACGACTGAATGAAATTTTCAAAAGTTAATGACTACTCACTAGTTTTGCACGTGCAAGTAAACGGTGTCCGAAATTTGTTCTTTTTAACTAAAAAATGATGATGAGGAACGGGATCGAACTCGGTACGCCTGATTGGTAAGCATCTGTTCATCCACTACACTACGTAAACCCACTCTCGGAGGAAACCGATAATGTATGATTTATTGGAAGGTTTGTGGTTGTGGCTATGTTTCCAATAACATGGATTGATCCAGTGTTTATATACACTACCGCACTTATCGCGTGAGCATAATAGGTAAAATTTCCAATATTTTGATCATCGCTCAGTCTACCGTTAATTAACTTTAAACTGTGCGCTTTACACAAGTCCAACAGTTTTATGCCAAAATCGTTTGCTTTTCTTGTCCAAAGAGGCCCGGTCAAGGTTTCTATCTGGCTCAATAAACTTCACCACTTTCTTCTTGATTATAATAGTCAAATACAACGAAATCTCTTTTTCAGCCGACTCTTCTATTAAAGTCACCACAAAAATAAACAGATCCTTTGTTTTTAAAAAAATTCAATGTCGTTATCTAATATTTCAAATAAATCTACATTAAAAGTATTGCGTCTCTGTCAAGATTGAAATATTTAGCGTCCAGTTTAACACAGATTATTTTTGACGATAGATATTCCGTCTTTAATAGTATCCTTGTAGTACAAATAAATACCACCGCTATTACGCCTAGCCCTGCGATGTTGAAATTTTCTATAAAAATTGTGTGATACATAAACGTTTAATTGAAGGTCACTTCTTTTTGAAGCCCACGTTCCATACAGGAAAATAATGTTATTTTGTTTTATGATATTTACAAAGTCATTATTGTCACATTTCGACTCCGACAGGCCGTTGACAATCTATGACAAAATCGACAGATCACTCTCGGCGTAGACCTACAACTTCACTGGCTTCTCATCAATGTAAAGCTTGTCGTAAGAAATCGTAAGAAAGCCACGCCTTTTTACCTTTACGACGGGCCTCCTTCATTTTAGGCAATAAACTCTTTCTTATATCACTGATTTTCTTTGAAAATTGTTCGAAAACAAAATGTGAGGTCCCTTTCAGATTTATTCCTTGTCGTTATTCTCTGTCCTTGAATTCGTGGAATCTGGCGACTATTTGACGAGGACCTTTCGACGACCTATGTCCAATTCTATGAACTCGATCAAATATAATCTTGTCCACTAGATCCTGTGCAGCTTTCATTTTCTCAAAAAGGAAACCCCTTATTTTATTTTCTGCATCTTCGTTTGTTTCCAAATCATCTTCGGGAATATCCGTAAAAATCAAATTGTTTCTCATAGACTGAGATTGCAAGTACACTAAGTTATCTTTCAATTTATTATTTTCGTATTCTAGGTGTGACACCTTATCGTTGATCAAGTCAACAGAGTGATTAGCACTTTCAACTTTTTCATCCAATTGTTTAGATAAATGATTATGACGCTTATCTCTCTCGAGAATAGAGGTCCATTGCTTTTTCAACTCTGTGTCGATTAATTCAACTTTAGGCTTTAGTTCTTCTAAATTTTTCAGGCAATTTTCATCTTTGGTCCATATTTACAATTTTCTGATGGATTGCAAAAACTGAAAAATGTCCTCGTTATTTTTCTGGTCGACTCTTCTCATCGATTTGACCGTTATGACCCTTAACTGAATCCACCTTAGAATGACTCTTATCCGCCATGTTTTCATTTATTGGCTGAAATCCGGACTGACTTTCTGACGGACTGACGCTCTGGGACTGACTAGATTCAGAATCTTCAAAAACGTTTTCTTTGTCATACAAAACAGAATTTGCGCGTTGCAAAATATCACTTACGTCTAAATCCATTTCCGCGGACGACCCTCTGGGCTTTTTGCACTTTGATTGTGAAGGGTGTACTCCATCTTTATCGCTAAATTCACTGTCACTTGATTTTTTTTCTTTTTCCGTTTTACTTCTACTTGATTTGCCCATAATTAATCCTGAACATAATCACTGTATATTTTACTTTAAAGTCACAAAAATTGTTAAAAAAAACCCAACCCACTTCTTATCCATAATCGTGAAAATGGAGCGCTATAATTTAGAAGTTTAAAAACACGTCCACTACATATTGAACCACGTGACTCTACACTTAGAAAGAAGTGTTTTTTAATTAATAACAAATTGTGATGGATACTCTTATTACAAGGATAGCACAAAAAATAACTGGTTTCTTATTTCTATTGTGGTCCTTATAGTGGAAGAATGGACATAGAAATGCACACGAAGACTTAATTTAAATAAATGGATCAAATTCTAAAAATTGATGACATGGTTATAAAAATATTGAAACACAGTTAATTGAAGAAATTGCACAATTGTCACAATCTAACATACCAAAATTTTACTTACGACAAGTAAATTTACGTTGACCTCTGATTTAAAAGTGTTGTAACACAATATTTCTCTAAGAAATGATTGTAAACTATTCAAAAAACTACAACCGCGAAATACAAATGTAAAATTCTCTTCACATTTTCGGGAAGAGTTGCCATAACCACGTTTTATCAACAATCTTTTAGTCTTCGCCTTTTTGTTGTAACTGGAATATCCATATTTAAGCTTTGATTTTATAAGTATCTAATTGGACTTTAATTAATAAACACTATGGCATTGAATTTCAAAGAGATGTCGAAGAAGAGACAACTACGAGGACAACGAGCACGCTGTACTAATAATCAATTTCTCTAAGTTTTACACTTTACGTGAAAATGTAACAGAAGTTTCTGAAAAAATCTTAAAATTTCGAAGACACCCCCTATCACAGATTCTGGTGTCGATTTCCAATCGAAAAAAATTCAGGGGGTGTCTAGTTATCATGTTTTTCGCTACCCAGGCCAATAAAAGTACGAATATCTTCGCTTTATGTGGATCTTTTGCCGAGAAATTTGGAATGTGTGTAGAGGATACATAAATGCTCTTAGACAAACACAAACAATGAAGAATAGTCAGGTTGTTTGACAAAAAATCAATGACAAACCTAAAAACCGAGCAAAGTCACTCACTCCTAGGGCTAGAACTCGCTCATTTTGCTTAGTTGTTACCCTCCCCTTTTATTTCCTAAAAGAAGAACCATTTATCTCGACAGTGATACTAAAAAATTGAAATGAAAATGATTATTTTGGTTTACAAATCAATCAAAAATTTGCCCACCGTTAGTTCCATGTCGAAAAAATCGATCAGGTGTCCATGAACCTTCTGGTGTCGGAGTGGCACGTTATACCCTGTGTAAGGGTAAGGGGTAAAAAAAATAATAGAAATTTACATTTTGAATTGTGTTTTACTTCGAACATAATAGAAAATCAAGTTACCTGTGTAATATTACTTTCAAGTAACAGCATATTCATTCCAAGATTTTGTGCATTTCTTGCTGCTGGTAATCCTAGAAATAAAATCCACTACTGAATACCAGTTATGCTTAAAAAAAGTACGCATTTTCAATTATATTATTATCTGCATTGCGACTCCCATACCGACATAGAAATAAGACAAAAAACAAGGAAATCGTAGAGATGGATAACGAGGAAAAAATGACGTCCAATCTTGATTATTCTTTCATAGCAGCCTTATAAACTCGACTAACCATTTTAACAGCCAGCTCAACATAAAAACTAAAATGATATAGAGCATAATGGAACGTTTCAGTTAAAGCTTAATTCATATTACATTGTGTGGACTTTAAAAGATTTCACGAGGGGCGGAGCCATTAGTGAAAATATTTTTTGTTGTTAATGTTGTTCACAAAATAAAAAGATAATCGATAGTACTCTAAAATCAAAGGGTTAATTTATTTCTTTGAAGAAGAAATGAAAAATAGGCGAAAATTTAGGACATATTTTCTTAAAGCGTGTCATCACGTTATTTCTTTAAATAGTTCATGATGACGCCACTTTTTGGTTCGTTCTGAAAACGCCAAACAAGGTGAATGGACAAAAGCAGGGCTTTTTTTATTATTTTTTAAGCTTTATTTTCCACGTCCATAGGTATGTGAGGGTCGTGGGCATCCCTCTACATACCTTACAATTGCTATGTTAGTATGGAGATGTTAGTACCATAATTCAACATGAAAAAGACAGTTATCAAAATAAAGTTTCATGTCTAATTTCATACTTATTATATTGGATATTTTGTTTTATTAAATTTTTGGTAGTATTTTATTGTTTGCAATACTAATTGTCGAGCTGACGACTAAAGTATTCTGATTACAGCTATAATAAGCGGGAATCACAATAGTTCAGTGGCCTACTGACATTGTGATTAAAAACTTTGTTCGTTTATAGTATGTTTGTAATAAAAAAATTGACAAATATGTTTTTGACATTTTGGTTTTACATAATATATCGATTTTTTCTTTTGAGTAGCAAAGATTGGGGATTAAGTTAATCTTATATCATAAAAAATGATCTTTTATCTTTGTTAAAATTTTTGTTCTTACATCTAACATAAAGTATACCATTTGTATTTATCAATGCGTTATTAATTACAGTGGTTTAAAGCTTTTTTGTGCGAGTGTGCGTGAGTGCTTATGTATATATTCATGTGTGTGTGTGTGTGTGAATGACTACATGGGTGCTTGTACACTTTATAGTTGAATATGAGTATCTATTGAGTTGTATAGTGTGTGTGGTGCATCGTCTTGATTCTTGGCCCTTACGGGAGATTAATTGATACGCTCTCTACAATTGAAAGGTAGACACTTTCGCGTGCGTAAGAGTGTGTTGATTTATATATTTTCAGGTGAAAAATTAAGTAGTTTTTAAAACCATCTATGGATGATTTTATTTGTTTATTCCTGCATTGATAAATATACTTTTTCATTTCTAACAAAAATCTGTCAAATTTAAGCTTTGAATCATCTGATCCTAATATCACATTTCGACAATCGACTTTAAGTCTTTCATCTATATTCCTTAAAACTATAGATATCTGGATTATTAATGGTTTAATTATTTCACAGTAGTAGAACAGATGCGAAATCGTTTCTTCATGTATGCCGCAAAAACTACATTTATTGTCATTTCTAATGTTCATTTTATAAAGGAGTGAATTGGTTGCAATTATTCTATGGGTAATTCTGGTTTGAAACCATTGACTGTATGAATCCTTTGTGAATTTAAAAACATTACCATGTTTTTGACCCCAATCAATATCTATATTAGGAAATTCCATAATCCACTTTCTACGACATGGTGGCGTATCATTGTTTGCTATCAAAGTCTTATACACGGTATTGTTATTACTCATATTGGTAAAAATGTGGAAGAAGAAACAACTGATCGAGGGATTATGGAATCGTTGCATAAATTCTTCATTGATCTCAAAGTCATGGTTTGAAAGTAATTTCTTAACTGAATTTATAATACCATAAAATTCTAAAAAGGTTAGTTTACCTTTTGTTATCATTTTAATTTCATCCCAACTTCGAAATTTACCATTTTCGTTTAATATGTCTTTAATGTATCTAAAACCGCAGTCATATAAAGGTTTCTTATAAAAATATTTAGATCCTATGAGGAGTTTTTCATTATAAAACAAAGGCATATGAATAATTGATGTCCAGTTTTTAAACTGGTATTTTGAGGTATATATTAGAAATGATTTCAAAACATCAATCCAGAATATGTTTGTAATATTTTTACAAATCTTTTCACAATACACATTGCCCAAATTTATTATCTTGTTTACATCAAATATATTTTTAGTGAATTCAAAGCAGTCATTTGTTTCACTTATTACCCTTTTTTACCATTTAATCTTTAAGCTTATGTTATAATTTTCAATGTCGATCATTTTCAACCCCCCTTCATTATAAGCCTTTTTAAGCACCGTCCTTTAAATTTTATCTGGACCATCCCATACAAATTTGTACAATAATTCATTAATTTCTTTCATAAACTCATTTGAGGGGGATGGGATGCTTATAAACAGGTGTGAAAGAAGTGGGATTAGAATTGACTTAATGACAGTTATTTTACCAATAGGTGTTAAAGCCCGTTTTTTTCCAGTATGATATGCTGTTTTTCAAACTTTGTATTTTTGGTTCAAAATTTAATTGTACCATTTTATCCAAGTCAACGTGAAAATTTATGCCTAGCAATTTGAATTGGGTTTCTCCCCATGACAATTTCCATTTCGTTTTGATAGAACGTGTAGTGTGTTTTTGCGGTCCAATCCATATAATCCATTAAGCCCTGTACGAAAGCAGGGCTTAATTCTAATGATAATTCCATTGGTTTGACGGCGATATTATCGAATGACAAACTACCTTTGTTTCTCGATTATCCACCGGAAAATTTTAATGATTGATTGTTACCTGTAGGGAGATACATCAATGCAAGTGGCGCCTTAGTTTCATTCACAGTTCTGATAAGAACAGATATTTCCGACATCGTATTATCAACTGGAAATTTGAACTTGCTCATCATAGGTTTGGCGAATGTAAAACGTTTGATGTTGACAGTTTGAGGCTTCAATGATTGCTGAAAAGAGACAACCACAATCTCAAATTATATTCGCCCTAATTTTCCTTAGACTGGCACCCGTCCAACTGATCTGAAGTATTATGAAATGAGCAAAATTCAACTAGAAA
This sequence comes from Fragum whitleyi, assembly GCA_948146395.1. Lineage (NCBI taxonomy): Eukaryota > Metazoa > Mollusca > Bivalvia > Cardiida > Cardiidae > Fragum > Fragum whitleyi. The sequence goes on from OX411547.1 coordinate 68,520,548, forward strand.
ACGTATACTCTCTTATCAGATTATATCCCTTTGACTGGCCGGTCAGTGATGTCAGTCTTTTTAGGTAATTGGATAGAACGAAATAGTAAAACATGAATTGTATTTATTATTTCACCTGAGCACAACGTGCTCAAGGGAGCTTTTAGGGTGACCCTGAGTCCGTCGTGCGTCGTCCGTCGTGCGTCGTCCCTCGTGCGTCGTCCGTCGTCAACAATCTTAAAAACTTCTTCTTCTCCTAAAACCACGGGGCCGATTTCAATGAAACTTTGCCAGAATGTTCCTTGAGTGACCCTCTTTTGAAATTGTTCTCTAAATTCTGATTAGCCCACAAATATGGACGTGGCAGGGCTTGGCATTTTTCACTTTGAAATCTTTGAACGACATCCTGAACCAATGGGCCGATTTCAATGCAATTTTAGCAGAATGTTCCTTGGTTGACCTTTTGAAAAATTGTTTTCGCGAAATTTCTAGTGGCCTATAAATATGGCGTGGCAGGGCGGGGCTTAGTTTGAGCCCGACATCTTTGCACGACATCTCCTCCTGAACAACTTGGCCGATTTCAATGAAACTTTACGAGAATGTCCCTTAGGTGACCCTTTTCAAAAATTGTTCCCGAAATTTTGATTGGCCTTTAGATATGGGCGTGACAGGGCGGGGCTTGTTTTGAGCTCAAAATCTTTGAACGACATCTCCTACGAACCATTTGGCCGATTTCAATAATACTTAAGCAGAATATTTCTTGGGTAACCCTTTTCCAAAATTGTTCGTGAAATTTTGATTGGGCCATTAATATGGGCGTGGCAGTATGGGGCTTTTTTGAGCCTGAAATCTTTGACCGATATCTCGTCCTGAACCTCTGGGCCGATTTCAATAAAACTTTACCGGAATATTCCTTGGGTGACCCTTTTCAAGAATTGTTCGAGAAATTTTGATTTGCGAATAAATACGGGCGTGGCAAGTAGGGGCTTATTTTGAGCCCAAAATCTTTAAACAAAATCTCCTCTCGAACCACTCGGCCGATTTCAATGAAACTTTACCAGGATGTTCGTTTGATGACTCTCTTCAAAATATGTTTGCAAAATTGTGATTTACCCATGAATATGGGCTTTGCAGGAGAGGGGGCTTATTTTGAGTAGCCTCAGTAAAGAATGGGAGAGCAGGGTCCATTTTTACTTTAAATTCTTGGAATAACATCATTTCAACAATTAGGCAAATGTGAATGAAACTTTGTCAGAGTGTTACTTGGATGGGTTCCACTGGACAAAAAAATTTCAGGATAGCGGTTTCGGGCCATTCTGGCCCTCTTGTTTTTTACCTCACATGAGCCCGAAGTGCTTGAGTTGAGGTATTGTGATCGGGTGCTTTCCGTCGTCCGTCGTCAACTGGATATTTGTAATTTGTACCTTGTGTACATCCTTAATGCCATATTTTTCCAAGTGTCTTAAAACGAAGTCAAATGTATGTCTCTAACAAATCTCGGTCAAGTTTGAAGTTGGGTAAAGTGGCGTCAAGAATGGGGTCAAGGGGTCAAGTTTTAGAAAAAAAAACTTGTGGGCACTCTAGTGGCCACATTGTGGCTCTAATGTCTTAAACTTTGATAAAAATGTTTGTTTCTATCAAATCTAGGTCAAGTCTGAAATTTAGTCAAGTTGGTTTAAAAACGGGTTCAAGGGGTCAAATTTTAAACAACCTTGTGTGCACTAAAGATGTCACATTTTGGCAAAATGTCTTAAAAATTTGTCAGGATATTTGTAACCATCAAATCTAGGTCAAGTTTGAAATTGGGTCAAGTGGGATCAAAAATGGGGTCAAGGGCACAAATTTTAGAAAAAAACTTTTTGAGCACGTAAGAAACCACAATATACCAAATTGTCTTGAAACTAGGCCAAAATCTTTGTCACCATCAAATCTCGGTCAATTTCGAAATCGGGTCAAGTGTGATCAAAAATGGGGTCAAGGAATTTAATTATAGAAAAAAACTTGTGGGCACTCGCTATATTTTTGCCAAAATGTTTTAATTGTCATGTGTTTGTCTCCACCATATCTCTGTCAAACTGGAAAGTGGGTCAAGCGGGGTAAAAAATGGAATCAAGGGGTCAAATTATAGAAAAAACCTTGTGTGCACTTTAAAGGTCATATGTTTTCAGCCAACTTGTTTTGGGACTAGGTCAGAATGTTTGACTTAATCAAGTCTCGATCAAGTTCGAAATTGTGTCTAGTGTGGTATAAAATAGGGTCAATGGATTAAATTAAAGAAGGAGATTGTGAACAATTTTGTGGCCACTTATTTTACTCAAATGTCTTGAAATTTGGTCAGAATGTCTGTACCTATGAAACGTAGGTCAAAGTCGTAATCGGATCAGGATGGGTCAGAAATGTGGTCAAGTGGTCAAAATCACGAAAATCCTTTTGAGCACTCTTGCATTGAAAATTCTGCATCGTGGTAAGTGTGGTTGTTTTGAAATCTTTTACAAGTTTGAAAGAGGGTCAAAAACTAGGACACGTTCAAATCTCAAATAGAAAAAAATCTAGTACTTAAGAGGCAACATATTTGAGTCAATTATTGGTGTTCTTGATATCTTTGACTTTTGTTGGGCCAGCAATGAATTTCAAATAAGTAGTGTTGATACTTTACCATCTTTATGAACTATATGCATAAGGTGAGCGCTTAAGGGCCAGTGGTCCTCTTGTGTCACTTTGCATTAAATAAAACCATGGGAGCCGGCTCAAGTTACCATTTCCGGTCATTTTTGGATTTTTCTCAATCTAAAATGGTTTATATAAGAGGCCAAAGAAGGCTAATAATGCATCCTCTGGATATCTTCATTTAGGAAAACTATTGAGCAAATAAACTAAATTGACGGTTATAACTGGCTCACTGTATTTAAGCTCATTTTAGCACATCGTGGCCAAGGTGAGCTTTTGTGATCATTGAATGTCCGTCGTGCGTAATCTGTCGTCCGTCGTCAACAATTTAAGTGTTTTCACAAATATGATCCAATCTTCATGAAATTTGGTAAAATGTTTGTAAGGTCACAAGGATGAATCCTATTGAAAATGGGAAGGATCCGTGCCACATCATGGAAAAGGGGGCTTTAATGACAATTACTTGATTACTTTCTAGAGGCCACAAATATGGTCCAATCTTCATGAAACTTAGTCCGAATGTTAGCTAGGTCACAAGGATAATCCCTATTGAGAATGGAAAATGTCCATGCAATATCACAGGAAAATGGGCCTTAATGACAATTTTCTTGTTTACGACCTAGATGCCACAAATATGGTCTAATCTTCATGAAACTTGGCCAGAATGTTGAATAGGTCACATGGACGAACCATATTGAAAATGGGAAGGATCTGTTCCATATCATGGGGAAAAGGGGCCTTGATGACAATTTTCTTGTTTACACTCTTGAAGCCACTAATATGGTCCAATCTTCATGAAATTTGGGCTAAATGTTGGTCATCTCACAAAGATGAACCCTATTGAAAATGGGAAGATCCATGATAAATCACAGGAAAAGGGACCTTAATGACACTTTTCTTGTTTACACTCTAGAGCCCACAAATATGGCCCAATCTTCACGAAACGTAGTCAGAATGTTGGTTAGGTCTCAAAGGTGAATCCAATGAAATTGGGAACGATCCATGCCGTATCGTGCATTGATCTTATGAAGAAATTATCTCCTTGTTGACATCTGCCTATTCAATTGATATGATGTCCAAGGCGTCAAAGAGACTCAGGTGAGCGATCTAGGACCATCATGGTCCTCTTGTCCTTACGTTTTCTTGCCTCTTCTGGAGGTCTAACGTGTAATCGTTTCCGAAAATTCGTGTATAATCCCTCTCAATCAATTTTTTGTACGTTTTTACATTTTTATTTACTTTCAATTTCCACTTGATGTGACCATATATAAAGTCTGATGGAGGAGGAGTTATATGCGAGAGGTAAGATCCGAGGTCGGAGCCCGAGAATTTTGCTTTCTTTATACCTCCCCCCCCCCCCATCAGACTCTATTCGTAAACACATCAACGCGAAAACATGTATCCATTGTAACACGATCACAATTCTGAAATAGTTTTACTTCTCTATTCTAGGTGTAAAATAATATTATTGCACTTTTCTGGATGTCAAATTAATGAATGAGTAAAGGTATTAACGTTTGGAGAATTTCGCAGAAAACAAAACGTGTCATTTAGCGTTTAGGTTATTTAACGTTAAAAGCATCTACGTTCCCGCTTAAGATGACGTTTGGGATAACAAATGGGCGGAGCTATCTTCGTATACAGTTAAACACATGACATATTTATTTTATGGCAAATAAAGTTCTGTGTATTTTAGCTCGGCTGTTTTTGGAGAAATCCGATGTATTGCTATAGAGGCGTCGTCGGCTTTGTCATTGGCGTCATCGTCGTGTCGCTAAAAATTGACGTTTTGTGATATCTCTGGTTCTACTGAAGGCATTCACTTGAAAGTTGGCTCACATGTTCTCTACCAAAAGAGGAACTTATACTGTCGGGGGGGGGGGGTAATTCCCGATGCATTTTGTGCGAATGATGAGCTTTTTCGCATTTGAATTTTTATCCACTATCCGGCACCCAAAAAGCCGAGCGTAGGCACCCGTAGGCGGTGCTCTTGTTTTATATTTTGTATAGGCGTTTTACGCCATTGTGGTATAATGTAAGATACTTTATGTGGGCTGTATGAAATTCTACGTTTTGTGTGGACCCATACGGTGTGACATCATTGTAAAACGCATACACGTGTAAATGATTTATCACACTTTTTCTTCACATCGTGGCGCTGGAAAAACCTCGCCCGTGAAACCCGTTTCTTTTTCAAAACCGATTAAAATTTGACGAAAGGGTCGTAAATTAGAGAAACCTAATCATATGAACAGTCCTCTCAGAAATCCACTATATCAAACGACCTGAGAAGTTTGATTGAAATCTGACAAGTTCTTTCGGCATATTTTCACAGGTGAGCAATAATTAGCCGTAAACGTTGAAAAGCTAAAGTATTACCATAGGCTGCTGGATTAGGTTTAATATTATAGTAAAAATGATACATGGGGAAAATAAAACCTGCTACAAAACCGAAAAATGTTTTTTAGAAAAGGTCCGAATGTGAACCTTTTTTTAAAGAACATTTTCAAAATTTGAAAACGAGAATAGTTCAAGTTTAGGTAAACTTGAGGTCGCATTTCAAAAGTGACTGGTCGTTTTTGATTCAGCCACGTGAAGTCGATACATTACACACTATCTAAACGGGTACGTCTCGTTCTTTTTTTAACACATAGCGGGCGCATATTAACTTGAACCTGACCTTTATGCAGAATAAATAATTAGGCACATGAATAAATTCCGAAGATACCTCGGCACGTGACGATCAAGCATGGGCATTCCGTTATACTGCACAAATTACAGATATGCGTGTTTAGTAGTTTACCTGTATACGGGGCGCCTAGTCATGTAGCAGACGATTCGATTTCAACAACAATTATTGCGACTGAGAAAGGGTATTTCATTTCTTTTTCATTCACAACATATAAATTGCATTTAAAGAAATTTGAAATTTTGTATTTTTTGCTCGCTCGCATCTAAAGATTATCAAATATGAAACTCAATTATGTATTCATTCACTAGTTCATTAGGGTGACCAAATATCGCCGTTACAGTGAACAGCATGTGCGATAACGGGTTAACAGAGCTAACACGTGCACTCCAACTTTACGTTTGGATTCCGCAGGTAAGTCGTGTTTTGCCGAGGAGAAACGATCGGTTTTTAATTTTTTTAAATCACAAAGGCCAGGTTTAGGTCAATATGCTTCCACTATACTCTATCAAGCCTGTGGACAGAGTAATAGCTTTAGATTTCCTCTTACGCGTATTTTTTCCTCTACTGACCGAAGGTCAGAAGAGCTATGGCGACGGCGTGTTTTTCGCCCGTCCGTTCGTTTACTCGAGTGTCTGTGCGTCAGTCCGCACATTTTATCTCGTAATCCCAAAATAGTTAACAGTGTTTCTTTTATTACTTACCAACATGTACGGAATGGATTTGTCATCGTAACTCAGATCGTTCATTTGACCGTGCAATTGAAAATGGGCTGAGTTCTTCAAGTAACATGAGAATGAGAGTCTTCTGAAAATTTATATAACTACTATCGTCAATGCGGCAGTGTTTACAGTTTTTCACCGGGTTCGTTTTAGACATACACAGAATAATTGAACTATCTATCATAATAAAAGTTGCTTTCGAAATGGGGTCAGGTCCTTCAAGTCTCATGGGAAATGGGAAATACCAAATCTAAAGCCAAATTTCCTCATTATCTCAATGTAGTCCACAGTTAACATTGAATTCTTCGACCATATGTAGAATGATTTTATGAGTGCTGTGAAAAGAAGATTGTTTCTTTCGAACAATAGCAAGCATCTAACGTATCTTGTGAAAACAAAAGCCTTTTGGATACCAGACTTAAGCAACACTAAAGATTTCAAAGTTTTTATCGGGTCTTCAAACTTGCACGCACCGATTTTATCATCAATTTTGCTATTTATCACTGAAGTCCAGCAAATTTTATCAAAAAGGGGGTCATATTTGAATTCGATTTAAATAGGATTTTCTTTAATCTAGGTTTTCTTTATTTAGAAAGCCATTTCTTTAATAAATACGTTTTTTAAGTTATGTAATTTTATCTCGTAGTCCTACCATGCCACTTGCTTTCAATGGGAGTCAATAGAGCGCATCAGACTCATGTCATATACCACTTGTTTTTCTCTAAGAATCTGATCGGCTTAATGTCTACCGATAACCTCAGGAAACTTAGTCAAAAGTTAAGTATACGTTATTCATACGCTTACATACGTCATCCATAAGTTATTCGTTCGCTTGCATACGCTACCCATACGTCGATATACGTTACTTTTACGCCGACATACGCTGGGGTGCGTTTTTGGCTCGCTACGTATACGCTCGTCATTCGTTACACTAGCGGTAGGCATACGCTGGTCATTCGTCTACGATGAAAAATTTGGCGAGGGCGGTTGTAAAACGCTAAAATGTTGTGCGTATAAGCAGTATTTCATACGCAGGGCATACGTTACTCTCATACGCTGTTGTGTGACAGCCCCTTTACTGACCTTCAAAAGGTTAGTCACACTGCCCATTTGATCCTTATGTGTTGTGATCACAGTTCCCCCCGATTGTTGAGCTATACATTGGTAGACGTTGGTCCCACAAGATGACGTGGCTTGACGTCGACGTCGAGAACCTGAATGAAATGAAGATATGGATAGAGTGGATTTCGTGGAGGTATGTACAATTAACAACATCGTGAAATAGACTAGGTGAATGATTTTGGAATGATATTGGAATGAAATTAAATGAGTGCGATCAGTGCGTTTTTAGCGAAACTAAAGGGAGGCAATTAAAATATCTCTAATTTTGTTCAAGATTATCAAAAATGGCGATATTTTTATTACCTTCCTTTATTTAAATTTATCTTATAACTATACAAATATCCGCGTGATAACATCCCGTATGATATTTTTTCATGATATCACATAGTTATTTGTAGAACAATGATATAATGCGGTTGTTTTTAGAAATTTGCATTTCTGTTAGAAACATCGATGAAAAGAAGATAAAAAGGGGTTATAAGATAAATGTAAAACGTACTTAGTGTATTGTATGAAAAAAATATCTAGACAAGAGCCTCAACAATTTTCAATTCTCCCAACCTTGTTAGATTTTTTTTTCATATAATAGATTAAGTACGTATTATATATATACAAATAAGGTCAATTAAAATCTTTCTATGTCCTCAGGGACCAATCTGGCGATGCTTCGAAAAATTATTTTAGTCAGTGAAACAGTGGATTCTTTGTATTTCGAATGGAACTCCTGATTTTATATTTTTAGTATTTCTTTAAAAGTTTTTGAATGGACAAGGAGAGTTTTTTAAAGAATGAATAAAACGCTGAAATATCGATTAAGTATGGATTGATTAAGGTGAATATCAATTTCACGAAGATGAATCGGGCCATTTTCGAAATGAATCATCCTTGTGATGGTACAATCATTCTAAGCAATTTTGAAGACAATTAAATGAAAACGGTGGCCATTTGATCTTCAACGAAGACTTTCTGATTATAGTTTCATTTAGCCCTTTTTTCCAGTGACGCTTGGCGGATTCGACCCATTTTCGAAAGGAACCATACTTGAGTTGGTGAAATCGTTCTAAACAAGTTTGAAGACGCTCGGAAAAACTGTGGATTTAGAGCGTTATTGAGGATTTTCTAATTAATTTTCATTAGGGTCCTTTCCCAAAGACGCTTGACGGATCTGACACATTTTCGAAAGGAACTACCCTTGTGATAGTCCAATCATTCTGACCCAGTTTGAAGACAATCGGATACATTAAGTGGACGTTAACAAGCCAATGTTAACGGACAGACCCTCAGACTGATAGAGCGACAAACGCCCTGCAAATATATAATACATACTTAGTGTATTATATGAAAAAAAATATCTAACGAGGTTGGGAGAATTGATCATTGTCGAGGCTCTGCCGAGACAATTGTCAATTCTCACAACCGAGTTTGATATTTTTTTCATACAATACACTAAGAATGTATTATATTTATCTTATAACCTCTTTTTGTCTTGTTTTCGTCGATGTTTCTTACCGAAATGCAAGTTTCTAAAAATAACTGTATGATATTATTGTTCTAAAAATAACTATGTGATATCATAAAAAATATCATACGGGTTGTTATCACACAGATATTTGTATAGTTATAAGATAAAAAACGGTATCGCTTTAGCTCTACAGATCAGTAGAGCTTAAACGGATTATCGATAGCAAAACCGAGATCAAAGAAAGACATTTCGAGAAATTTTCTCTGAAAGTAGGTTATTTGTCACGTAAAAACATTGCAATGTGAAAATGTTGTTATATATGTGACCCACGCGGACTGCGCAGGGTGACCTGGATTGAGACGTGTTGAAATTGAATGCCTTCGTAAATTTAGAATGATCTAAGTTCCTGCCAGTATGAGAACGTTTGAAATCAGACCTCCAGTTGACATCTTCTGGAACTACTTTTTTCAAATATTAATTTAAGGCGTATGCAGATTATCTATTTCACATTACGGATCACATCATTCGGAACATCGATTGGACTTTTCCGTAAACTGGAAAGTATCGCGGGCGTAAGTGTACTAATTTGGTGTCATTTTTTAGGTTATTCGGTTTCTGGTGGTACTTCGGTTAATACGCTTAAAGGAAAACACATTTTGTTAATGCACTCCGATCGTCTGCGAGATATCTTTGGCATACTATAATTTGATGACAAAACGCAGTAAAACACTGCGTTTGTTATCAAACAATAAAATGTCCAGTTTTAACATTTCGTTGATTTTGTTTCGCTAACGTCATCTTTAGTTATGTTTGTGACGTCACGAAAATCCACGTGCGATATGACGCGCTTTCATGTCTGCGCCCTCATTATTCCCGACGTCTATCTCGTAGAATCGCCGGTGGTTCCCGATTGGGATCACATATGTAATTGATCCCGTTTATGTACGTTGACGCAAGCAAGTTTTAATCCGTTTGTGTTCCTTTTACTAGATAATGTTTGGCCGTGAAATTCCAAAGTGGAGATTCTTCAATGATAATGAATCAAAAACAAACAACGAAAAACTTAGCATATATACCACCAGTTTCATAATCGTTGTTATCGAGAAAATGTATTTCAAGTTGTTTCATCATTATTGTGTCAAGCAATTCCTCGAAGTGTGTTCCCTCTTCCAGATGATGATCGGATATTATGTAGACTCTTGTTCCTCTTTCACATTGTTTTAGGCCTTAAATAACAAACTATTTTGCCAGACTTTTTAATAGTTTCATATTAATTATTTTCTCATTTAGAGCTCGAGATAAGAATATGTGTGTAATCAAACTAATGTGATATGTTTAAAATTATTATGCATTGAATAAAGAGAAAAACCTGTTAGTGTCTTAAAATATTAATTTTATCTTGTCGAGGTTGGGAAAATTTGTTATGACGAGGCTTTGCCAAGTAATTATAATCACTAGCAGCCGAGAACAGATAACATTGATATTCTCAGACATTTACTATAGGGATGAGTGTCTTTTTCACTGCGTTTATTGGGGTATAAAGTGCAATTGCCTTAGCACATGGCAAATAACGCCCGTAGGGCGTTATGTTTAAGCCATGCGCTAAGGCAATTGCACTTTATACCCCAATAAATGAAGTGAAAAAGACGCTCGTCCCTTATAATTGCAATCCTCTAGATCGAAGAAACTATTAAAATACTCGGCCAAAAATTAAAGCTTCAAGTCTACTTTCTGCGCGTTAGATAGATTACACAACCTATTATTAGATCGTGTATTTTTTTTTATCTCGCTATAGAAGTGAAACGGCATGAAGTAAAACAAATATGACACACAAATAAACGACAACTTTGAAATTCGTAGAGGTACTTATGACAAAAAAAATGTTTATGACAAGTTAGTCTGTATTTTTAAACGAAAACGGCGTGGTCGGTCTTAGTTGAGAGGGTTGCTTGATGATCTTCGACGACTCGATGTTTTCGTCGACTCAGAATCAGGAATACATGCTTGTTATCGTAAATTCTTTCAAAAATATCGTATTTTATAATAGATAAAATAGCAATGTTGCGTTGATGACCAGGAACTATATTCATTCGAGTTCCTACAACACAGGACTTGCAGATCGAAGGTCGGGGGTTTCCCGAAAGACCTATTGCATTTTATACAGAAATAAAGTGCAATGGAATTCCCCACGTGATGCGATTTAAACCAATCACAATTCTTTAATTTTTTGGATAGCAATTATATGTTATTCCATTTATCATGCAATCATTTTTTAGCGATAAGCCCTAAAAATTTAAAGAAATTCAGGTGAAGGAATATGCAAATTGTTTCTAAACATGTTATCAGACAGGCAATATTATGTCAATACAGGCTCCATTCCATGATAAATTATATTTCAAGAGGTTTCATGAGAAAAAGATATTGTAGTGAAAGAATGCATTACTACATTTAAGCGTAAACGTTTCGTTTATCTAAGGTTTCATTTACAAGATAAAACAATGTGTTTTGACCTTTCTCTAAAACAAATTATGGAAAGGATGTGTTTTTTATAATTTCTAAATCGGTAATTGATATGTTGTAACTTACTTTCAGCAAGTTCCTCCTCAGTAAGACGAATTTCGTTTCCTGGTAACAACCTTTCTATATCTGAACTGCTGTCAACATGAACAAATGGATGTCCTGAAAGTTCAATAGAAACTATTTTTCATCGCGGAAGATGTTTGTCAAGCCATACATGTTCAACATATTAGTATCATGAAAGTCTCAGACAATAATGATATAACACAGTTCATCAACACAGTGTGAATATTTTCTGAAATATTTTTTTTTTCATTTCTCATATTGATTCGGCTTTTAAAAAAGGTTTTCACTCAGAAATTGATAAGGAAAACAACTCTAAACTAGATATAGATACTGAGAGTTGTTGACATCAAATCGTATATGGCGTAACAAATTATGACACCAGTTTCTATATGAATGAGGAAATTGACTGGATAGCCATAAAAAATGATTTAGCGGGTTATTTACGAACATTTAAAACTTTTTATCTGTTTCAGAAGAATCGTTATATGAAGTCGATTTGTTTATGAAAATCTTGATCTTATTCTTTTTAGCTCACCTGAGCACGAAGTGCTCAAGGTGAGCTATTGTGATGGGCTGATGTCCGTCGTCCGTCGTCCGTCGTCCATCGTCCGTCGTCCGTCGTCCGTCGTCCGTTGTCCGTCGTCAAACTTTACCTTGTGTGCACTCTAGAGGCCACATATTTGGCCCAAATGTCTTGAAACTTGGTCAGAATGTTAGTCTCCATCAAATTTCGGTCAAATTCGAAATTGGGTCAAGTGGGGTCAAAAATGGGGTCAAGGAGTCAAATTTAAGAAAAACCTTGTGTGCTCTCTAGGGGCCACATTTTTGGCCAAAATGTCTTGAAACTTGGTCAGGATGTTTGTCTCTATTTAATCTTGGTCAAGTTCGAAATTGGGTCAAGTGGGGTCAAAAATGGGGTCAAGGGGTCAAATTTAAGAAAAACCTTGTGTGCACTCTCGGGGCCACATTTTTGGCCCAAATGTCTTGAAACTTGGTCAGAATATTTATCTCCATCATATCTCGGTCAAGTTCGAAATTGGGTCAAGTGGGGTCAAAAATGGGGTCAAGGGATCAAATTTTAGAAAAACCTTGTGTGCACTCTAGAGGTCACATTTTTGGCCAAAATGTCTTGAAACTTGGTAAGGATGTTTGTCTCCATCAAATCTCGGTCAAGTTCGAAATTGGGTCAAGTGGGGTCAAAAATGGGGTCAAGAAGTCAAATTTTAGAAAAACCTTGTGTGCTCTCTAGGGGCCACATTTTTGGCCCAAATGTCTTGAAACTTGGTCAGGATGTTTGTCTCTATTTAATCTTGGTCAAGTTCGAAATTGGGTCAAGTGGGGTCAAAAATGGGGTCAAGGGGTCAAATTTAAGAAAAACCTTGTGTGCACTCTCGGGGCCACATTTTTGGCCCAAATGTCTTGAAACTTGGTCAGAATATTTATCTCCATCATATCTCGGTCAAGTTCGAAATTGGGTCAAGTGGGGTCAAAAATGGGTTCAAGGGATCAAATTTTAGAAAAACCTTGTGTGCACTCTAGAGGTCAAATTTTTGGCCCAAATGTCTTGAAACTTGGTAAGGATGTTTGTCTCCATCAAATCTCGGTCAAGTTCGAAATTGGATCAAGTGGGGTCAAAAATGGGGTCAAGGGATCAAATTTTAGAAAAACCTTGATTGCACTCTAGAGGTCACATTTTTGGCCAAAATGTCTTGAAACTTGGTAAGGATGTTTGTCTCCATCAAATCTCGGTCAAGTTCGAAATTGGGTCAAGTGGGGTCAAAAATGGGGTCAAGGGGTCAAATTTTAGAAAAACCTTGTGTGCACTCTAGGGGCCACATTTTTGGCCCAAATGTCTTGAAACTTGGTCAGAATGTTTGTCTCCATCAAATCTCGGCCAAGTTTGACATGGGGCCAAGTGGGGTCAAAAATGGAGTCAATGGGTCAAATTTTAGAAAAGCCATATGTGCACTCTAGGGGCCACATTTTTGGCCCAAATGTCTTGAAACTTGGTCAGAATATTTGTCTCCATCAAATCTCGACAAAGTTTGACATGGGGTCAAGTGGGGTCAAAAATGGAGTCAAGGGGTCAAATTTTAGAAAAACCATGTGTGCGCTCTAGGGGCCACATTTTTGGCCCAAATGTCTTGAAACTTGGTCAGAATATTTGTCTCCATCAAATCTCTGTCAAGTTCGAAATTGGGTCAAGTGGGGTCAAAAATGGGGTCAAGGAGTCAAATTTATGAAAAACCTTGTGTGCTCCCTAGGGGCCACATTTTTGGCCCAAATGTCTTGAAACTTGGTCAGAATGTTTGTCTCCATCAAATCTCGGCCAAGTTTGACATGGGGTCAAGTGGGGTCAAAAATGGGGTCAAGGGGTCAAATTTTAGAAAAACCATGTGTGCACTCTAGAGGGCACATTTTTTGGCCCAAATGTCTTGAAACTTGGTCAGAATGTTTGTTTCCATCAAATCTCGGTCTAGATCAAAATTGGGTCAAGCTGGGTCAAAATGGGGTCAAGGGGTCAAATTCTCGAAAAACGTTGTGTGCACTCTAGGGGCAGTATATTTGACTCAAATTTATGTCATCCTGATATCTTTGACTTTTGTAGAGCCAGTAATGAATTTCAAATAAGTAGTGTTGGCACTTTGCTTCCTTTGTAAACTATTATGCCTCAGGTGAGCGCTTAAGGGCCAATGGCCCTATTGTTTTTTTATCATATCAATTCTATTCGACGAATCTCTAAAACTCTTTCGATCCATGAATTTAGATATTCCACAATACATAGAAAAAGCCGTACATTTTCACAGCGACTAAAAGATTATTTCTGCTGGACTGGTCACTGTTGATTTTTTTATACGCGTCTAAGCATCAGGAGCGATGGACAGTCTTAAGCAATGTGAATAGTGATTACACAAGTTAAATAACACAAGTGAAATATCAAAATTTCGGTTAATTTCACTCTCTCGTTGAGGGTTATTACAAACTGCATTAACTCTATTGCGTGATTAAAAATGCGTTTTTTCACCAGAATCAATAAATCAAGGTCTATTATCACTTCAAGTTCATATGTAAGACATTTCAACATCACACTATTAATGTTATAACCTGAAAAATGATTCCCTGGTTAAAGTAAAAAATAAATGTGACCCGTTACTCAAAAAGGGACCATCTGAGAACTCTGTTAAATGACTATTTGAAAAAACAGATTTGGTCCAGCATTGGTCAACCAAAGGTCTCATTTCAATAATTCTTTCACTGGAAGGTAGATTTAATATTCTAGATTCAGAAAATAAGCACATTGCGAAAAGTTTTGACCCTTGTCAGTCTGCGCAAAACGCACTACCCAGATGATCCCTTTTCCTTTGACGGGTCACATCTCAGTAATAAGGATCTACAAACCTGGAAATTTGAAATATAAGTTGTTGTTGATTTCTGAAACACCTTTTAGAATATATTTTATTTCGGATAGATTCTCCTGAGGCTTTTCCATGTCAAGAATTAACAATACCAGATGTTCTTTTGGTTGGTCTCCACCTTTGATTTCTGAAACGGAAAAGAACGTTTAGAAAGTATGTGTTAATGTTATTGGTGACAGAAAGCAAAACAATCTAGGTCAGTTGCTCTATCCTACGGTATAAAAAAGAAAAAAAAAACTGTTAAAATTGGTACTAAACCCAATCATGACCAAGAAGAGAAAAACTCTATAAGTCAAGGCTATCGTTCTTATCCATTTGTCATGTTTTTGTTCGATAATACTTTAGTATTGTTAAAATGCGAGTTCCTTAGAACATATTTGATGAAAACATGCGTTCAAATTAAGACAAACAGTATTCGAAAGGTGCTTTGGCTTATGTTACATCTATTCAATCTTGATGAACTAATATAGAGCTTTTCGTATACGACAAAACCGTTATTGGCTGTGACAATAGGTGGTTAGAAATAATTTTCGGATGATATTTTTAGGGACGTCCATTCAAAAATATCATGACTTTGACAAGGTAAATGCAAGTATATTATCGTCACAAAGAAGAGGACGGAACGCATCATGCCCTCTGAATACTAAAATGATATATTTAAAGCGAACAGGGTACAATATGTCATTACCAGTGTTATAAGAAATGCTGTCACTCTGTACGTTCAATCCGTCTGACGTAACCAAAAGAAATATAACAAGCAGATATCTTTCCTTTGTTCCCATGACGAAGTTTGTCGTACCTGTAAGTATTTAAATTGTATGTAAGTTGGGAAACAATTTTATGAGCACATGAATATTCTGATTTCGTTCACATGGCCCTTTTACGTATCGTGGTTTGAATGAAATTTAGATTTAGCAGATGATTGGTTTCCATTTTTTTAACCCGGCACTTTTGGGTGCCTTCAACTTTCGAATCAATTGGATGAAAACCCGTTCTTTATATAACTTTTATGGTAGAAACTATTAAAAAAAGGGAGAAAATTCTCAAATGTATAGTTAGAAGATCAAATTTCTTGAAAGACAGACCAGGGTAGATTCTTTTCGACCACAAGACATTTCTTTTAATATCGTTTGCGTTCTGCTTTAACCTCGCAACTACAGCTTGTATTAAGCTGTAGTTGCGAGGTTTTAGCAGAAAACCGACGATATTGAATATTTATTGTGCTTTTCTGTGTCATTGGTTTGAAATTTGATTTCAAGATTTAACCTTTTTCCATTGTTCTGTTTATGAAATCACCGGATCGCATCAAGGCAATATTTATCAAATTCCGTAACTCAATTTGAATCTCCATAATTTTCCTAAGTCTAATCAATCTATTCGTTTTACATATTAATGTTTTACCAAAAATAAATCCACGTCAAGTCTTCTATCTTCTATGACACTGATAAGTCGATTTTCCTTTTTATACCCATGCTATTTTTGAAGAGTTTAATATAACCGCGTACTATTTAAAGGTTCCAAACCGATATGTATGAGCGTCATCTGAAAAAAAGAATTATATTTGTATGTACGAAGCACAAATAAATATGTCTAAATCACTAGAGGTAAACTAAATATTTTACCAAAATTTTAGAATACCAGAAAATACAATTTGAAGTGGGTTCATCTATTATAAGTAAAAAAAAAGAAGCTCTGGTTTTTCGACCAGTTTACCAGCCCAAATTTATCACCCCCCCCCCCCCCCAAAAAAAAAAAAAAAAAAAAAAAAAAAATCCAATACCTATTCACAATTATCTGGATTATACAAAATATTTTAGGTGACAAAAGATGCAGGACTAATCTTGGCCGCTGACCTTTATCTCTTTTTTTCTTATTTCAATGGCCGCCAAATAAAAGGAAATTGAAATTGATTTTGAAAGTTGTTTCCGGTGGAAGTCTAAATGTAATCATACAACCACTACCCTAACCATCGTGTGACAAAGGGGTCGGATTAATTAATATAAAGTCACTTTATATATATATATGGTCAAATTTATCATGTCACATAGTCACGTGATCAGTTTTATCTAAAAAGTGATTGATCGTGAAAAAATCGTTTAGAATCAAACATGCCCTTAAGAGTTCGAATCTTTCATTTACAAATATTTTGCTGGACTTTCAATGCAATTCGTTCAATAAGTTGTACAACTGTTACATGGATATATACCATTTTGTAAGAAAAGTATATAAAGAGAAGATGAATGGTGTTATGAATTCGGAAGAAAATAATAGGCTCAGCTGAGGAATATGTCCGTTCCGCCTCCGGCTCACCAAATTAATTTCTACACTGGCCCAATAACTAATAAAAGCTCAAGTTACCAAGCATCGATTCTATTTTTAACCGTTCATCTTTCAGAAATGTATGAAAATAGGGAAACGCTCATCATTATTACAGTTAGTTACATTGTGAAATTGACATTCATCTCAATCAAAATCATTCTTAATCGCTCACTCAGCGCTCCATTCACTCAATCAAAACACTCACTCAAACCATTCAAAAACGTTCAAACCCGTCGAAAAATATTTAATTAACAACATCATTCAAAAAATATTTTGATACAGAAAAATTGCGATTTTACTGACATAATTCAATTTGTAAGCTTCTCATAGGTTTTTGAAGAAATAGAAAGCTATGTATAGAATTTGTATGCATATTTTACTAAAGGGAGGTAATCAATATCGCTGATTTTGTTCACCCTGAACAAAATTTGCGATATAGGATTACCTCCCATTAAATTCACTCAAAACTCGCTCCACAAACTCATTCAATTTCATTCCAAATTCAATCCAAAATCATTCACTTTGTCAATTTCACGATGTTGTTAACTGTACATTAAAATATTCTTTGATTTATGAATAGACATTTTGAGACCGTAACTACCTATTTTAGCATGTAGTGGAGGTTCAGATCAGACTTAGCGGTTGTACGGGCTGTTATTTGATGTGCTCATGTAATAGTGTTGGAAGTGCAACACACATGCTCATATCTTTCACTTCCTTGTGATGACTAAAAACGAATAAGAATAAACAAACATGCCAAAACAGATTTTAAAAATAGTAATTATTACCTAATTGCTAAAAAGCTTAAATGGGTTTTAAAAGCTATGTTTTGATTATTTCTTTTCGAAAGACCAGGATGTTTACAGGATAGTACTTGAAAACCTAACTATTCAGGAATTTAATCATCATGATCGAATTTGAAGTATATCCATTACTATTTGTCCCTTCCGATTTGCTGAAATATTGATTTTATTCTTCCATGAATACAAGTTTTAGTAAGAAACTATTTAGCAAGCTTTCCCACAAAATAGTCCAAACCGAAATTTGTCTTAGTTATGGTCAAATTTTTACATTGTATCTTCACAATATTCAATACTAAGATAAGAACATACCATTTTTGGAGCCATGGAAGTATGAAATTTCTGTTTGGGTTCTCTCTGCATGTCATTAGATTTTTAGTTTCATGCCATCACGTATCAAAAATACCCCCTCCATCTCTTACACGACGGTTTTGAGCGATTTCAACTTTAAGATTCCAATATGTATGAGTCAAACACATCCCTTTGGAAATAAATCAAGAAAAGAAACATTCTTAGATTCAGTTATTTTTCGATTTTCTACGGTTATTTCCACACATTCCTACTCAATTCATCCTCGGTAATTCAATGTCGCTCCATTCCATAAACTACATTTATAATATGACCTACGTCTCGGGAGTGAAATAACCCCGTTGATTATTTTTGATATTACACTGGTGTTATTACATTAGTGGAATAACAATGCAATTAAGCTAAGAACGAAGAACAACGTTATTTTTTTTATATGAAAAATGACGTCATTATGGATATGCTGGCGTCATTTCGAAAACGGCGTTATAACGATCGCAGATCGTGTCTTGCGAACGATCAAAGATCGTTTCGCGGTAGTACCGTTTTTTTCCCTTCTTTTTTAGACGGTTTATCAAAAGGAGCAAGCGATTTGATTGGCTTATAATGCGATTTTAAAATATGAAAATGCTATAATAAAAATCTAAGAGGATTTGGAGATACACTTTCACTTTATTTATTTTTTTTCTTCTTCGAAGGGATATAAAACATTGAATAATTGCGTTAGATTTTAATCGTCAATAGTCACCTCTCGAAATGTCAACAACATCCAACTTCCTGTTATCCTCGACTCAGGTAAATTTTATCGAAATCTGTCAGGTTTTTCCTTAGTTTAAATGTAGCGGGGATAATATACGGTTAATTAGTTTTGAAATTTGTTCAGTAACACCATTCAAAAGCTGAATAACCCTATATTGTAGGCTAACCACCAAATCAGTGATATTGGTTGCCAAAGTTGTTGTCAGGGTGGGGGTATTCTTTTCTATTCAAACAAGTTCTAAGTCTAATCTATTCTATTCGCCAATACAAACAATCATTGATTTATCAAAATATCAACTAATCTTGCCTCCAAAAAATGAATTAAGAGCCATGTCATGTTTCATGTTAATTTTGCAGGTGACAAGTCATTCCATATTTAGGTCTTCAGATCTCAGCTTACATGAAATAGACTTCTCACACAAATAAAGTAGTAAAAAAAGCAAACTCCTCATTGGGATTCCTTAGAAGAAACTTAAAACACTGCACAGAAAACTGTAGAAAAGTTGCATATATCTCCATGGTTAGATCCCTCATGGACTGTGGCTCCACAATCTGAGCCTTAGACTCATCATGATGTACAAGGTGGTTGAGGGGTTGGTACCAGGGCTTCCGAGAACCGACCTCATTAAAACATCAAAACCAAAGAGATCTGTAAAAATTAAAGTATTCGAAAACTGTGACACTCAAAACATTTCGCAAAATAAAGTGAAAAATAACACTTAATGCCTTAATATTATCCACGCTAATACAAACCAGTACAAACACTCATTTTTTGTCAAGACACCCATGGAGTGAAATCAGCTCAGTGAAGTTATAGTTTGTGCTAAATCAGTCGAGGCTTTTAAACCAGCACTCGACAAAATTTGTGAATAAGAGCAACCCCCCCCCCCCTCCCCCGTCGCGTTAAAACCAGCATTGGGACCTGCGACGTATATAGATACAGATACAGATACAGAGCTTGGCCCCTTTTTGTCTCGACCAAATGGGCAACAAAACTAGGCATGGTCAACTCGGTTTCAATATATTTAATACAGATGTAAAGATAAATAGTTTTGAATATGTAATTTAGTTCTATATAGGCGGAAATTATTTTTTAGATTCTTTTGTTGTAAGTGTGATTATCTGTGATTACCTAGAGATTGTTTGAGAACAATCATCAACCCGGAACATTGTTTCTACGCTTTAGCAAGCCAGTGCTTGTCATTGAACACATTAACCGCATGGAGTTTTTGTGTGTGGATTAAAATATGTGTATAAAAGTGTTAAGATAGCAAAAAAGTAATTATTAGCATTTATATTAAATAAGAATGGATTGTTTTATTCATGGCTTTAAAGTATAGTACTTTAAGTAAGTGATGAAATTATGTGTACATAGATTAGTGTACACAACCTAGTTTTAACATTCTAACATATTGCTTCTGCAATATTTGGTTTCTGTAGGTGACCAATCATTCTCCTACTTTTGATACAAAAATAACGCTCATAACAAATTATTTACGTGGGAACGTTTATATTGTGGGTACGCAATAAACACATTTGACCACCTTTAAATGCGCTAGACTGATAGTAGAAAATGTATTGCTGACCACTCAAAAAAAAGAATAAATAAATAAAATGAAATAAACAGTTCTATTTTTAGAAAAGGGGAAACTCATAGGGGGACCCACCATATAGGCTCTTACATTGTAACATTTCTGAAAAATATGCATAAAATGAAACCTGGTCCATTCTTTCAATACAAAAGCTTAAAACATCTGTTTTATTGTATTTAGACAGTGTTGGAGAGGAAAAGGTACAATTCAATTCAAGATGAAGCAATTACAGCCAGAAGGAGTTGAGATACTCATCCTCATAATAAATAAATAATAAATACATAAATATATAAATAGTAAGGGACAATATTTACAAGGTATAATCCCGGTTTTCAACACATCTCCATACAGTTCTATTGGACATGCATGATGGAAGCTTGGGAAAAATCTAAAACAAAAGAACACATTCAACTGGATACAGAACAGTACAGAGTTTTTTTCAGGTTTTTCCATTCCAGTTTTTCACAAAGCCAGGAGTGGATTATCTTCACCTGAGACCTGCAACTCTCTGCATGATCTAGAACTTCAGTGCATGTTTTATCTTTTGCAGTCCATCCGCCTGTTTATAGTTTATCACATGTTCTTTTTTAGGGAAGAAAAACAACGTTGAAAAATTGAAAATTTAGGAAAAATGAGGATAAATGGGATTTTCAACATAATGAATATATTGAGGATGGATGAATGGATACAAGGAGAGCCAATATTTATGTACGGATTAGTTCAGAGAGGAACAATCAGTCATAGAAAGAACAAAAAAGAATAATTATTTCAGGTAGACCCCACCCAAGCTGCATAGACCATGAATTGGATGATAGCGACCAGGATCCAGATCGGCCTGCACAGCCTGGGGATAGCGGTCAATTTGTGACGTTGTAGAGTCCATCTTGATCGTGGCCCTTCAGAGTGTATGGTAGAATTTCAGCAACACAACGTTGGAAAATGAGAAGTTAACAATGGATTGGAAATTTTGGAGGAAAAAAAATATTATATTTTATCAGTCATCTGATCGTCTATGTTTTAACTTGCCAATGCTGTGATTAAAGACTTTTGATGCTAATTTTGTGGAAAAAAGGATATTTTGTGATGGAAAAAAGGAATACTATTCCTTGAAAACTTGTTTTTCAAGTTATCACATGCAAGCCTGTGAATACCACAGTTCAGCAGAAGATGCCCCGCAGAGTACATATACTGAACTTCACAGACTGGAGATTCATTTATAGCTCACCTGAGCACTTCATGCTCTAGGGGGACTCCCTTAGGATTGCACTGAGTCTGTTGCGCATTGTCTGTCATCCTTCATCAACAATCATAAAATCTTCTTCTTCTCCTGAACCTCAAGGCGGATTTCAATGAAAATTTGCCTAAATGTTCCTTTGGTGACTCTCTAAAGAATTTTTTCACAAAATTCTGATTGGCCCATAAATATGGGTATGTTAGGGAGGAAGGACATTTTTCACTTTGAAATCTTTGAACGACATATCCTCCTGAACGACAGGGTTGATTTCAATGAAACTTTATATCAGAATGTTCCTCTGGTAACCCGCTTCAAAAAATGATCCCGAAATTTTGATTGGTCTATGAATATGAGCATTGCATGGCTTATTTTGAGCCCGAAAACTTTGTACAACATCTGATGAACTTTCAAGCTGATTTAAATGAAACTTTACCAGAATGTTCCTTGGGTGACCCTCTTCAAACGTACTTTGCTAAATTTTGATGGGCCCATAAATATGGGCATGGCAGAGATGATCAGAGTATTTTCCAATTTCATTGAGGTATGAAACTAAAAACCTTATCACTCTGTATTAATATGCGATGCAGATTCATACATGATTCTGATCAGGTTTTTAGTTTTATTACTCCATGAAATTGAAAAGAAAACTCTTCATATCTTATAATTAAATACCATGAAGCAAAATTGGAAAAATTTCTCCACAATAAAACTGATTTCTACCTTTTGCACAAGCATAAGAAATAGCTGTGTGCACTAAACTGTTTTCATTAAGGAATAAAACTAATTTTTAGCCCCACTGGCCAAAGGCCAGCGAGCTTCTGTCATTGCGATGCGTCCGTCATGTGTGCGTACAATTGTCCGTCTGTGTGTGCGTAAACGTTTTCTTTAGACAACATCTCCCAAAACAATTGATGTTTTTTCATGAAACTTGGTTGAAATGTTCCTTGGGTGACCCACTTCTAAAATAGTTAAAGAAATTTTGAATATGGGCGTGGCAGGGCGTGGCATTTTTTCACTTTGAAATCTTTAAAAATCTTCTCCTTCCAAACCATTGGGCCAATTTCAATGAAACTTGGCATTGATGTTCCTTGGTTGACCCTTTACTAAATTTGTCGAAGATATTGTGATTGGACCATAAATATTGGCGTGGCAAGTTGGGGCTTATTTTGAGCCCGAAATTTTTTAACATCTCCCCCCTGAACCACCGGGCTGATTTCAATGAAACTTTACCAGAATGTTCCTTGGGTGACTCTCTGCAAAAATTGTTTGCTGAATTTTGATTGGACCATAAACATGAGCATGGCAGGGCGGGGTTTATTTTGTTTTTTGCTAGCAGAGACAAGTAACTCCAACATTTGTTCAGTGGTTTCAACATTAAAGGCATTTCCAGGTTTGTTTAAATAGAAAAATGTGAGTTTAATGCTTTAAAAATAATTCTTACTGGAAAGTTAGTGTTTACAAGCCTGGGTTCAATTCCCTGAATAGAGGATCCTTTTAAGCTCACCTGAGCACATTTTGCTCAAGGTGAGCTTTTGTGATCATTGAATGTCTGTCATCCGTTGTCATGCGTCAACAATTTAAGTGTTTACACTCTAGAGGCCACAAATAATATCCAATCTTCATGAAACTTGGTCAGAATGATGGTCATGTCAAAAGGATGAACCCAATTGAAAATGGGAAGGATCCATGCCATATCACAGGAAAATGGGCTTTAATGATAATTTTCTTGTTTACACTCTGGAGGCCATAAATATGGCCCAATCTTCTCGAAACTTGGTCAGAATGTTTGTCAGGTCACAAGGATGAACCCTATTTAAAAAGGGGAAGATCCATGCCATATCACAAGGAAAGGGGTCTTTATGATAATTTTCATATTTACTCTCTAGAGGCCAGCCAATTTTTTGTCGAAACTTCATGAAACTTGGTTTTATATTATCTTCTTTACGACATCTGCCTATTTAATTGATGGGACTCCCCAGGATTCAAAGAGACTCAGGTGAGCAATCTAGGGCCATCAATGTCCTCTTGTTTGATTATCAGTTAAAGAGTTATGTACCTGTTTAAGATATTTAAACGAATATTCTGTACGACAGTTGCTTCAAGGAATTTTATGTTCATCTTAAAAAGTGATATATTAGTGTATATGAATTGTTTTATTGAAATAGTTCAGAAAAATGTTTCACCATTTGGGCTTTTGAATTATTTGCCATTTTTGCGAACTAAATGCTTAATGTTTAGCAATTCATTAAATACTTTAAAAAAAGATAAAAAAAATGCTGGTACAAATTAAGAATATTTGAATTCGAAATAAAAGATTATTTCTGCAAATTGAAGAAAGAACACAATTTAAAATTCCATTCATTTATCTTAAAGAGTGGTAAGTAGTTGGAATACATTTAAAAAAAACAACAACAATAATTGTAGACTGCGATCGTTTTTAGGCTTTGCCTTTTTCATATTAATTATATTTCTCGGAATAACATGTAGCGATAAATATCGTAATTTCCTCGTTGTATCATCAAATTTCGGGTCGTATTATAAATACAATATTCAGATTTGTGCTCATCAAATACCGAATTTATTAAACTCGTCATGTATAAACAGATAAAAACTCGGTGTGGCCTCGTTTTTATCTGTTTATAGATGACTCGTTTAATAAATTAGGTATTCAATGATCACTCATTCAATATCATCTAATGATTGAATGAATGGAGAGTAACGTAATGCTTTAGGCCTGGGCACCGAAAGCGACATTATTTCACCATCATTGTCCACACTGTTTTCCTCCCAAAAAGGCGGATATCATTCTTTTCAACATCTAGAACTTCGTCTTCTACTAATGTGAATTCGAACAAGTGATGCATGTATGTTCCTTTTTTTGAATGGGGTTTTACGCCGCTTTCATAAATTTTTCAGTTATTTCGCGGCGTGGAGCACCTAACAATGGATTCCTGTTAGTTCTTACACTAGTACCACCATTTCATTCTTTCCTCTCCCCCCTCCCCCTACCCCTGCTTTCCCATATAGGTCTACGATTATCGACTCATTGGTGGGAGACAAACAGTCGGAAAGAAAGAGTGTCGCAGTCGGGGGCATTCCTGTTACCAAGAGTTCGATGGTTTGCTATATATCATAGGACCTGCGTTGACTGTAGACCCTGTCCCTCAATATATATATTGTGTGTGTGTGTGTGTGTGTGTGTGTGTGTGTATATATATATATATATGTGTGAGCCAGTGCGTGAGATTTCCAACAATTTCAAATATGCACAAGACAAAGACTCTGACCAGCCTGTGAATCCGCACAGTCTGACCAGAGTCTTCACTATGCCTTTAGATAAAACAGGTACCAAAGTATCTATACACAATCAGGTTACCTAATATTTAAAGTTTGTGGATGTCTACACTACTCAGTTTTTGCACCTCACAAATATTTCAAACTGTTGGAAATGTCACGCACAGGCTCATATTATACATAGTTAGTGTTTTGTATGAGAAAAAAAATATGTAACGAATATGGAGAATTTGATAATTGTCGAGGCTCTGCCATGACAATTATTAAATCCCACATTAGAGTTATATATGTTTTCATATAATATACTAAGTACGTATTGCATTTATCTTATAACGTCTATTTGCCTTGCTTTTGTCGAGGTTTCTAACAGAAATGCATGTTTCTAAAAATAACCGCATTATGTCATTGTTCTAAATATATCCGTGATATATATAAAAAAATAAATTGAATCGGATGTTTCCAAACGGATGTTTATATAATTATAAGATAAGGTATAATCTACAAAATGAGACATAATTTTCATCCTTTTTCAAAACCTGCTTTAAACAAGTGTCGGATAGTTCACTCAGGTGGGCGATTAAGGGCTACTTTGGCCCTCTTGTTTAGTTTTACTTTTTAAATTACCGTCATCGTACGTATCTATAATTGTTTATAACCGTTTAAAAGGGAAAAATCAAAGGAAATTCACAGAATTTTAATAATATTTAATTTAAAATTGAAACAAAACACCAAATGCATCTGTACAATGGTAAAACTAGAGTAGTTCTTTTGG
This sequence comes from Fragum whitleyi, assembly GCA_948146395.1. Lineage (NCBI taxonomy): Eukaryota > Metazoa > Mollusca > Bivalvia > Cardiida > Cardiidae > Fragum > Fragum whitleyi. The sequence goes on from OX411547.1 coordinate 68,546,264, forward strand.
CTCTTTGTTTTATAAAAATGACTTGGGTTCTAAAGGTGATTTGTCGTCTAAATGTGGCGTTTCATCCGATTACCCTATTCTTATTTCAAGATGACCGACTCTTGTAATATGTTGATTGCTCTGAGATTAGTAACGACTTGCTTTAACATGCGGTTTGATTGGTTTTCTTCATTGAGAGTGGGTGTTCATTTTGCTGGTTATTAATCAAATATTTTGTTCTTATTTACAATAAAAGCACCCCTCTCATATTCTATAATGCAGATAATATTTTTTTAATTATTGGCCGTGGCCTATTCTAGTAATAAAATGTTTTGAATTTTATTATAAATATGTACTTTTAAATTGTCTCTATGTATTTGAACGAGAGAAAAGTATGCAATACTTTTTTGATATTGCATACTTCGATATTACACTATAATTATTTTCACTTGCAAAAATGGACTGAACTACCTTTAAGTTGCTGTATTAAAATAAGTCGTTAAAACACAGTATCATCTCATTCACTTAGTATTGGTACTAGTATTGGCAGACTTAAGGTAACTGCGGACAAATAGAGTGCCATTTTAGGTCCAGATTTTTAATTGTCTGCAAATCATGCCTAATGCGATGAAACTGTACTTAGAAGTATCCGCTTTCATATTTCGGCCATAAAAAGGAATTTCATAATGTAGAGTTGACGTCAAGACGTCATCAAGGGGCCGACCCCCTTTTTAGGGACCAAATGATGTTATGTTTTTATTCATATGAATAAATAAATGTAAGAAATACAATAAAGTTTTACGTATTAGATGTTTTCTGCGTTGCTGTTTTCGATTACAGTTATTGAAAATTTTGCCTTTTTTTCTCGAAAATTTGTCCGGTGACCTATGCTGAAATTTAGATATGTTGCTGCCAAACCATTCCGCTGAAGATTTTTGATATAAAAACCATATTTCTTCGGGTTAGATTTTTTGTAAAAATCGATTCCGCGAAGATATCGCAAGTCAAAGGATATTTCAACGTCGCGTTAAATGTTCAAAATAGCTGTTTTTTTAAAATGGATGAAAAAATAGGTGAATTTTTTCTATTTCTTAAAAACACATTCAGATTTGATACTTCTGAATCCTACATTTCACTATAAACCTTAATTTCAAATATTCAAGAATGCGTTATTACACGGAGATTGGCGTCCAAATAAGCATAGTACCGATGGTTTTGGTGCGACGTCGAATTCGGCGAAAAATGATGCACCAACTTCGAAAAATCGAATTTAATAAAAAAAGACATTTCATTTTTATTTGATTAATGAAAAGAACATTCTTTTCGCTACAAAATAACACAAATTCAGCATAGGTCACTGGGCAAAATTTTAAGAGATTTCTATTAATTTACAAAAAATGAAATAAAAAAAGGAACGTAAAATCTTAAGAATCGCGAAATAGATAGCGATTTAGGCCCATTTTTCTATTTAAATGTGCACGGAAATTAAACGACTAGCTCCGGCGTTCTTTGGCTTTCTAAACGAAACTTTTTTCGTAAAAATCGATCGATTAATTCAGAAAATATTTGCAAATAATGATTTTGTGGGTCGAAAAGGGGTTGGCCCCTTAATGACGTCACGACGTCAAATGAAATAGCTTCAGACCCCTTTCATTGTATGTTAGATAATTCCCGCACTCCAAATATAAATCGTGAGATTTAAAGAAAGTCGAAATTTCGACCATTTTATCTGTCCGCAGTTACCTTAAGAGAACGCTTTCACGTTCTTGGATGACTACAAACGTCGTTTTGAAGCATTAATAAATGAGAAGTAAAAATCATCCATAAATATCAAAGTATACAATAAATTGTGATTGAAGTTAAATGTGTATATATTTGATGGACTTGTTCTTTTGGCGTAGTTGCAGGAAACTTTACAAAAGGAACTCGTCTGTCATAATGCATTCCCTTATAAATTCGGTAACCTATTATACTAATTATCCATATTGCCCCATTTGGCGTTCCGGGTCTGACACTTTACAAAAAAAAAAAAAAAACAAATTGAATGACGCAATAAGGTAATTATCTTAATGGGTTATAATAAATAGCGTTAGATTTTATTGATTTTTCAACAATCAGATGAATTAATCTAAAACAACTTTAAAAAACAAATTAAATAATAGATCAGTCTATATTAGCATTTTGTCCTAGCTGTTCGCGTAACAATGGTATTGCCAATATATCATTTTTACTGGTTCTAAATTCGCTTTCATGAAAAAGTAGACCACACAAATTGCATCAACCTTTGCCTTGAGGGTGAGCGGTTTCGTGTATTTCCGCGTACCTAGGCAATTCCTGAGAATATGATGCAGATGGGAAATGGTATTTTTAGGTCACCTGAACACAACGGGCTCAAAAGGAGCTTTTAGGATCACATTGAGTCAATCGTACGTCGTCCGTTGTCAACAATCTTAAAAACTTCTTCTTCTTCTCCTGAACCGCTTTCAAGGAAACTTTACCAGAATGTTCATTGCGTGTCCCTTTTCATAAAATGTTCGCCAAATATTGATTGGTCCAGAAATATGGGCGTGGCAATGTGTGTGTTTTTTTTTTTTTTTTTTTTTTTTTTTTTTCACTTTGAAATCTTTGAACGGCATTTCCTCCTGAACCACTGGGCCGATTTCAGTTAAACTTTAAAAGAAGATTCCTTGGAAGACGCGAAATCTTTAGCGAAATTTTGATTGGCCCCTAAATATGGACGTGGTAGGGCGTAGTACTTTTTCACTTTCAAATCTTTAAACGGCATCTCCCCCGGAACCCTTGGGCCGATTCCAATGAATGATTGTTCCTTGGGTGACCTTTTTCAAAAATTGTTCGCGAAATTTTGAATGGATCATAAATATGGGCTTGGCAGGGTGGGGCTTATTTTTAGCCCAAAATCTTTGAACGGCATCTCCTACTGAACCACTGGGCCGATTTAAATGAAACTTTACCAAAATGTTTCTTGGGTATCCCTTTTCAAAAATTGTTTGCAAAATTTTGTTCAGCCTATAAATATGGGCATTGGGGGATGTGGATTATTTTGAGCCCAACATCTTTGAACGGCATCTCCTCTTAAACTTCTTGGCTGATTTCGATGAAACTTTACCAGAATGTTCCTTGGGTGACTTTTTCAAAGTTTGTCCCCGACATTTTGATTTGATCATAAATATAGGCGTGGCAGGGTAGGGCTTATTTTTAGCCCAAAATCTTTGAACGGCATCTCCTCCTGAACCACTGGGCCGATTAAATGAAATTTTACAAAAATGTTTCTTGGGTGATCCTTTTCAAAAAAGTTTTGTAAAAGATTGTTTATCCCATAAATATGGGCATTGGAGGAAATGTGGATTATTTTGAGCCCGGAATCTTTAACGACATCTCCTCCTAAACTACTGGGCCGATTTCAATGAAACTTAACCAGAATGTTCCTTTGGTTACCTTTTTCAAAAATTGTTCGCGAAATCTGATTTGCCCATAAATATAGGCATGAGAGGGTGTGGCTTATTTTTAGCCCGAAATCTTTGAATGACACCTCCTTCTGAACCACTGGGCTGATTTCAATCAAACTTTACCAGTATGTTCCTTGAATGACCCTTTTCAAAAATTGATTGCGAAATTTTGATTAGCCAATAAATATGGGCGTGGCAGGCGACACTTATTTTGAGTCTCCCTAGTAATGAATAGTTTGGCAGGTCTACTTTCAAATTCTTGGAATAACATCTCCTTTCAACAAATAGGCCGCTAAAGATGATTCTGCAAAAATAAAACTATTTGTGAACCCCGCAGTTACTAAACTGCACGTTCACGAAATTATATACTTAAGACAGGAATGAGAAAGTTATTACCCTATTTTACATACTTCTGGATCATCCCTCGTATGTTGAAACTTTCTTTTAGAACTATTATTTGCGCAAGCATACAATATTAAGAGCTAAAAAATACTTGTTCCCGGGGGTACATTCTTTGTTTTATTAAATGAACGATAGACAAAACGAAAAATAAGATGATAAAACTTTGAAAAATACAGACACAGACTGATACTTAAATGCTGCAGTTAAATACATCGTGAAATTGACATTTTAATCAATCAGAACCATTCTAAATCACTCACTAAGCGCTTCATTCATTCATTCCAAACACTCACTCAAACCATTCAAAAACGCTCCAAACTCACTGAAAAAACATATAACACCAACTTCGTTCAAAATGATAACAGCTAGGAAAAAAATCGGGATTTCACTTATTTAATTGAAATTGTAAGCGTCTGATAGGTTCTTGAAGAAATAGGGAGCTATCTAATGAACTTGAATGCATATTTTATTAAAGGGAGGTAATCGATGTTGCTAATTTTGTTCATCTTGAACAAAATTAGCAATACTGGATTACCTCCCATTTAATTCACTCAAAAGTCGCTCCACGCACTCATTCAATTTCATTCCTAAATCATTCCAAAATTATTCACCTTTTCAATTTCACAATGTTGTTAACTGTAATCTGTGCCATCATTTGGTGGAGATTTTAACATGACATATACAAGTGCTAATTAGCTTAAACACGCGATTTCATCTATCAAGCTTTTTAAATGCCTAAGCTGATTTATTGATTGCTCGTTAACAAATTGTGGATACCTAAATGCATTATTCACCCCAGGGAAATATATATGATACTAACTAATAGCATGTTCAGATTTGTTTATTGGTACATAAGCACTTTCGTCGACGAGATGTGTTTTTGAAAAAGCACTTAAAATCGAGCCCAAGTCATTACAGTTAAGATATTCGTGAATTTGACAAGATGAATGAGTTTGGAATGATAATGGAATTGAATGTGTGTGTGTGTATGCGAAGTTTTAGTTAAATTAAAGGGAGGTAGTCCAATATCCCTAATCTTGTTCGGGGTGAACAAAATTAGCGATATTTATTACCTCCCGTTATAAAGATATGAATGCAAGTTCTATAAATAGCTTCCCATTTCTTCAAGAACCAATCAGACGCTTATAATTTCAGTTATGACAGTTACGATTTTTTAAATCGAAATTTATTTTGGATGCAGTGGTTGATCTTATCATTTTTAGTCATTTTGTAGTTTTTTAATGGTTTGAATGAGTGTTTGGAATGAATGAATGATTGAATGGAGCGCTGAGTGAGCGAATCAGAATGGTTTTGATTGAGATAAATGTTAATTTCACGATAAAACTATCTGTAACTAAGCTGTACAATTGGGTAGTGGTCGGTTTAAGTCACTGCCTCTCACACAGAAGGATCGTTAAAAGATCCAAGTTGAGTATATGCGAGAGACTTTATAAGCTTTATAAGTATAAACTTAGCTAGTTACAATATGTATGAATGATATATTTGTATGTCTTTTGCTTTCAAAAAGTTCTTCAAAGTATCGATAAAACTGAATGCCAGAAAAGTATTGAAATTGTTGTGCAGAAACCAAGAAAAGTGTTCAAATAAAGAAAATTTGAAAGTCATGTTGTAGTTTCTGATATGTCGATTTACACTTTCTCTACAATAACCATTTTAAGACTATGTACGTCAAAACGGCTGGAATTCACCTAACATTTGGTGAACGTTCTGACGTCGTTTACTGAAAATTTGTCGTTTTTGTTTTAAAAGTTACCTTTTGCACAATGTGTTCAAATCATGTCGCAAAAAAAAAAAAATCGTCAAAGAAAACTGACGTCATCTACTGAGCTCGAGTTGCGTTCTGTCGTGACCTTCTGTGTAGGACTTAAGTTCAATCGGGAACCTTCGGCGATTCTACGGAATAGACCTCGGGAATAATACGGGCGCAGCCATGAAAGCGCGTCATTTCGCGCGTGGTTTTATGTGACGTCACAAACATAACTGATCCCGATAAGGATGACGTTGCATAAAACAAAATCAACGAAAGAATAAAAATGGGCATATAATAATTTGATAACAAAACGCAGTGTCTTACTGCGTTTTGTAATCAAATTATAATATGCCTGAAAGATCTCGAAAGACGATCGGAAAGAATTAACAAAATGTGATTTTCTTCATGCGTATTGACCGAATTACCACCGAGAGCCGAATTACCTAAAATATGACCCAAAATTACTACACTTACGTCCGAGGTACTTTTCAAGTTACGGAAAAGTCCGAGCGATGTTCCGAATGGACTTAAGTTATCACCCACGGAAACATTTAGAAAGGTAGAAGAGTCAGATACTTTGCCGGTATGTTGAAAAAACATTAAAATTTTGTATTTAAAAGGCATGGACGATTTAAGACTTCCTAGGACGTCGATTCGTGATGATGACAGGCCAGGTAGGCCGATATATTCTGTCACCTAGGGTACTACGGCACGTGTAGAGCAGCCAGTCATGTCAGATCGCCGAACATTGCAGAGAAGCTGTCGCGTTTTAGTAATACTATCTATATATAATCAGAGGAGCTGAATAAGTCAAAAGTCTCTGCTCGTTGGGTCCCTCGTCTTCTGCGAGACTTTGACAAACAGCGACGTGATGAGTTTTCCCGTGCTTTTCAGAATCGTTACGAGCCTGACGGCAACGATTTCTTGGATAGGGTAGTAACAACGGATGGGACATGGCTTTTCTACTATGACCCTGAAATCAAAAAAGACTCGTCTGTGTGGAAAACGCTAGGAACACCACCTCTTAAGAAGGCGTAGACAGAGCGGAGTTGTCGGAAAGAAATGTTCATCTTTTTCAAGGATCGTCATGGCGTAATTCTTCAACATCGGGTCCGTGATGGTCGCCTCTAGTGGTCATTAAATGCGCGTCCTATTTAACGAGATATATATAATCTATCATTTTGAATGACATTTTTGAATCTGAGATTTTGTTGAAGACAAAATGATCTTTACCGAGTATTAAATTGAAATATAAGGCGAGCGTAATCACTTTTCTGTTTTAGACGAGGTTGGAGGCCATCTAACACACGTTTTCGCCGTATTTCTGTCAACAGAACGTTTCAGAAATTGTTTTTTAACATAGAAAAAGTTGTTTATGAAAGAAAAACGTCTCTGTGACTCGATTTTATCTGAGACAATCTGTTCTTAACCTCGTCTAGAATTGAAAAGTTATGAAGCTCGCTAAGGCTCGCTTAATAACTTTTCAATGGGAGACTTTTTGTGTTATCTCCCTTGTTTTACGTGGACTAAATCAAAAGTGCTCCAAAATCGTTAGCTGTCCTTTTAGAAAATTTCCTTGTTTTTATCAATGGTTTCAATGGGGAAGGTGCGAATTTTATTTTTGTAAATACAATACTTATTCATGCATTTTGTATTTATGATAAAGTTTTGAATAGTAAAGTAGAAAATTAATATTTATTTTACATCAAACGTATCTTATAAATTGCGCAATATTTGATTTAGAGCTTATCTTTAAATATTATAGTGCAAAGGAAATAAGGATTTTTAAATTAAAATAATAATTAAAGAAATTAAAATATAAAGAAATTTTTAAACTCTTTGACAGCATTGTAAAACCTATTCTGTGTTACGCTTCGCCAGTATGGGGTTACCAATACTACGAAAAGATAGAATCTGTTCATTTGAATTTTTGTAAAAAATACTGTGCTCTTCCCCAGCAAACTGCAAATGTTTTTGTTTATGGAGAGTGCGGACGCTTACCTCTATGTACATTTTACATGACTCAATGTGTGAAATATTGGATTAATTTAATCCGAATGGAAAGAAATCGATATCCATACCATTGTTATCTGATGCTAAAATCCCTCGATGAGGCAGGTAGGAAAACGTGGGCTAGCAATTTAAAACATCTTTTATTTTCTTTCGGTTTCGGCTATGTGTGGATAGCGCAAGATGTAGGCGACAGTAATCAATTTATAGTAGCTTTTAAACGTAGAGTCGTCGATATTTATACCCAAAAATGGCAAGAATCGCTTAACAACACTAGTAAAGCAGAAACATACAGAAGCTTTAAATCTTTACTTAATCCGGAAAAATATCTTTCCATTGAAATTCCTTTTCGTTTTAAGCGAGCGCTTTCACGCTTCAGAAGATCAAGTCATGATCTTATGATAGAGAAAGGGCGCCATATTGGGTTAGATCGCCAATTTAGATTATGTAATTTCTGTAGTTCAAAAAACAAACGAAACATAGAAACAGAATTTCACTTTTTGGCTGAATGTAAGGCATATGACAGCCTCAGAAGAAATATTTTAGGTGATTTATTACCTTCAGATGGTGAAGATATTACACAAAACTGTATAAATCTTATGTCCAGTTCTGATTCAAATATCATATTTAGAGTCGCGAAATTTATATATCTAGCCTTGGAAGATCGTGCAAAATTTAACAGTTATAATTCTTGAAAATGATTCAGTGAAAGCGAGATTTTACAATAATAATCTAATTGAACGAAATGTATTTATGATTTTTAGTTCAACGTCTGTATTGTGTCTGTTACGTGTCCTTAGCAGTAAAACACGTATCATATTATTTTTTTATACAAGCAGAATAAGATATTAATATGACGACCCTATTTACCCACATCTTCTAGTATATCATGTTACATAAGCAGATGTCCATGGCACCACTTGAATGTCTTTATATGTTTATAATTGTTTGTATAATGGGCCAGAGGCCTATAACTACATATTAAACAATTGAATTGAAATTGAATTGAATTGATTACCCAAGGTAACCACTGATTTGGGCCCTTCCTCCTGATTTGGGCCCTTTCTCCTTTTTGGGTATTTCAAGGGAGATAACCTTCCGATATCCCTCATTGTAGACGAGGTTAAGATCAGCTTGTCACAAATAAAATCTCTTGACAGATCCTTCATATCGCTTATGGTATTTCGTTAAAGAAGACAAGAAAAGCTATATGAAAGGGAAAAAATCACAAAATAAGAATTTCGAGGCGCCTTACATGTAACCATGATTGCTGGTGCTTTCGATAAAAGAAAGCAAAAAAAAAAAGAAATTCGACGTCGCCAGTACTACTCCGACACAGATAAAACTTGATTCCCTCATTTAGATACATAAAGAGTATTTTCAGGCGCTTTCAAGTTCTTACGCTTAAAACGTTTCATCATCAAAGAACTTATTTAGATTCCGTAGATTTTTTTTATCTCGAAAATGCATCTCTGATAACTAAAATGTTTTTCTCACAACAAGACACTTTTTAACACAATTTAAATTAATTATTTAAATAGAGGAGATTGAAAGCACCTCTGAATATTATCAGTTTGTGGTAGCGTGGAGTCTTGTAGAGTTGCTTTGAAGTTAGTCTCACCAGGATTGAATAAGCATATAATTTCATTTATTACTTTTTTAATAAAAAGTTTTGAAAGGGAAAATGCAATCACTACCATTTCTATTATTTTTGGTTTATACTTTGCTTGCCGACGCAATGATCAAAACATGTTTCGATTACTTTGGTCATATGATAGAGCTTGATGGGAAGCGATGTAATTCGTCCCATATTGTGTTCATCGAGTCTAAAGTAGAGCTATTGTATTGTGCCATGAAATGTGGAAACGATAATAATTGTACTGGCTTTACGTATAACAGCGACACGAAAACCTGCACGGGCTGCCTGCAACCCTACGATCCAGCGATGACTCTTGAATCCGCCCATGGACAAAGGTATTTTAAAGGTAATATACTTTTAATTAACTTTACATGTCTTATGTTCATACTTCGTGAAGTTAGGCTAAAGTCGGACAAAATTAGGCAACCCCGACCTTTCGGCCATTTTTATTCTTTTATCGGCCGAAAGGTAAAATATATCGTCGGCCGAACGTCGGAACAAAAAATATTTATTCAACAGCCACATAAAACAGCCTATGTCAATTTTATATTATAACTATACAAATATCCTTGTGATAACATCCCATAAGATATTTTTTGGTTATCACATGGATAATTTTAGAACAATGGCATAATGCGGTTAATTGTAGAAACTTACATTTTTGTAAGAAAAATCGACGAGGTTACGAAATAAATATAATACGTACTTATGTGTATTTCATGAAAAACAATATCTAACTCGGTTGTGGGAATTGATAAATGCCTTGGCAAAGCATCGACAATTATCATTTCCCCAAACGTCGTTAGATATTTATATCTTTCAAAACACCATGTACGTATTATATATATCTTGCCCAGCGCCGAAGAAAAAATTGCATGGTCGATTAATCAAGCCACTCTTGCTGTTACAGCGCAGGCAAGATGTCATCGATTAGGCGGCGGTACGCCTGCTATGTGTTGCCGACAAGTAGCATATTCCAAAAGTAAAAGTCATTCCGATGAAAACTAATCTTAATCGCTAACTCAGTGCTGTATTCATTAATCTTAAACACTCACTCAACTATTCATAAACACGCTTCAAAACTATTAAAATTATATGATCAACAACTTAATTCAAAATAAAATTCGATAAAAAAAATCAATATTCTCATTGATTTTATTGTTTTTGGAAGCGTCCGATTGGTTTGTAAAACGTTGAAAGATATTTATAGAACTTTTCAGTATATTTTATTGACGGGAGGTATAAATATCGCTAAAATTGCTAATCTAGAAGATAGCGATAATAACTCGCTCATTGCACTCATTCAATTTCAATCCGAAATCAATCCAAAATCATTCACCCTATCGATTTCATTATGTTGTTAACTGTATACAGTTTTTTTTTGTTTTGAAAGACAAATCAGACATTTCAAATTTCATGCTAGTCAAAAATGCATGGAATATTAAGAGAGAACTCAAAAATGTTTAAAACGATTTCGGAGTGCTTTGAATGATTGAGTGATTGATCGGAATGCTGTGAATGAGGAGCTGAGCGAGCGAATGGTTTTGGATAGGGAAAGCATCAAATTCACCGTATATGTTTGATAGAATTTTTATTTCCTTGATGCTTTTCAGTGGATTATCGAAAAATAAAGGTAGAATATCTTTTGAGAAACTCACTGCCTATCTAGTGACATAATTAGAGAGTTATGACCCGCTTTCGTCCATTTCACCCTATGTTATGTTATCTCAGCGCACCCAATAAGTGACGTCAAAGTAAACGTTGCATATCACGTGCAAAATGACGAGTATTAGGAAACTTTGTCCGACATTTTACATATTTTTTCTCATTTTTGCATTAAAAACTAGGAAAGTCGTTTGTTTTTCGATTGAGATCGATTGATATTTCGTGAACATTAAAAGCTGTATTTTCACGAGTGGCTCCGCCACTCGTGAAAATAGCTTTTTGTCCACTCAATAAAATATATATCGATCTTACATTGGAACAAAAGATAATCCTCTACATAAACGCGTATTTATATGTTTGCTATTTTTAGGGAGCTGGTTTACTTTCGAAGGTCGTGCTTTCATGGTATCAACTAGTATACTATCATTCGACGAGTCGATGGTAATTATTACATAACACACTTAGAACTATTATGAATTCGACAGTTATCTCATCCTTAACCATTTTGAATAGCTAACTCAACGCTTCATTCATTCATTCATTCATTAATTCAAAACACCCACTCGTATCATTGAGAAACCATCCGGTGGAATTGTTCGAAAATGTCCCAGAATCGTGCACAATGGTTACAAATTCCAATCTAATCGACTGTTTCATGCCTTGTTTTCGTAGGCAGGTGCTGATGTGAATGCGTCCGCGAAGACACCAGCATTTTTTGAAAAAAAATATGTACATTCATTTAAAGGGAAGTAAATATCGATAATGTTATTAAATTTTGACGAAATAATTGAAAGTTTATTACCTTCACTTTTTTTCATTACATTTCAGTCATAAATCGCTCCAGAAAATATATCTTCAAAATTCTATTCATCTTGTCAATTTTATGGTGTTTCTAAGAAATACATATAGAGCGGTGTCGGGTATTTCGTCTAAAAAAGATGCGGATGGACAATTAAACTTTTGATTTTGAGGCGTTAATCGACGGGTGCTATCTATTCTTGACAGGATTAGAAAATATAAAGTTACTCTAGCAAACTATTAATTTGATCAAAACAGATAAAAGAAACCCATGTTGAGACACCTGATCTTGGTCGCTGGCGGGTAATCTCGGATACTTTAAATAAGTGAAATAAATTCATATCTGAATTGGATTCAAACATCTTTAAAGCGCATTTTATTATGTCTAAATACAAAATACAACTAAAAATGAAATGTTTTTTTATAGATACAGCATTTGGATATGTTTTTTGGGAAAAGTTCAAATTGCAAATGATCTTTCAAGCAAATAAACGCAAAGACACTTAGAATCTAGATCTTTTCTGAAATACACGGATCTTATTCCATTGTATCAACTCCGTTTTAATAAGTGTTAAGAAAATTACGAGATACTAGTGGGCACATTTTATATAAAAAAATCAAGGAGTATGCTTCAACTACTGTTTTTGTCCTTTTTTTGTAAAGGAACGTACTGAAGAAAATTCACTAGCTTCAAACATACGTGTAATTATTCTTAGCGGTGCGTATCCAAATGAATTCAAGAATTCACATACAATATAGATGGATGAGTGTTGAACTATGTATGTACTGATATCGTTCAGTTCTGACCCACAAGAGTAGAAAGATACGTTCATTTCAGATTTTCTTTAATCATTGTGTTTTTATTTCAAATGAAAACATTACATATCATTTTCTTACTGTTCTAGTTTTGGGATGTACGTTGGAAAAACGCCATCCATATCTTTCTTTTCATAAACTAATGAATCTTGTACTATTTTTGTCGCAAAAATATTGTTTGAATTCGTCGTTTGACAATTTTTCGTCGAAGGTTTTTTTTTTATAAAGTTAGAATGCGCCTTTAACAAAAAGAAGAATACGCAAATATTGGGTAGTTCGAAGGTATCCGGAAGACCCGAAAGCAACATTTTTGTAGGGCCTTTCGGATACTCATAACATGTTCAACTACAGTGTCATTTCACCTAAAAAGATGTGCGTTTTAGAATGTAAATATCTCCATGTGTGAAAATCTTCTCTGTTTCCTTTCTTTATCCTATAATAAGTGATGAAAGAAAAAGATTAAGCTAGACAAAAAAATAGCAGTTATCTTAAATTGAAAGATTTTCCCACAATGTATTATGTAATAAATTATATCTCCCTCCTACATAAAATTTTCTTTCATATGCAAATATCTAAATAAATCTAATATCTCGAAGATCAAAATAATGCCCAAAAGAACCACGTACCTTGCCAATGCATAGGAGAAACACGTACCTATCCGAGAATAACCGCCATCCGAGAATACCCGACACCGCTATAGTTATTTTTTTTAAAAAAAGTAATTGGGCCATTGGCCCATAATAAATACATCAATGCATAATAAACAAGTTGTTTAATTGTATTCTATGTCCTTAGTTTAACTTGCTCAGTAGCCCGTATATGCATATAAAATGCATCAATTTTTAATATCGTACGATTATTTGAGCTCATTTGCGAATAAATAACGCTTAATTGAAGCGCTCTCACATCAACTGTATTTATAAAATATTCCATCATATATTTTACCCCAAACAATAAGTGAAACTTACTTCCTTTCAATCTAATATATATTTAAATCTTATATTTTTTAAACGATAGAAACATTATTATAAAGCAAATATTGTTCCAGCGATAGATTCACTTAATTATTAAAAAAAAGGTTGACGTATATCAAGGCCAAAGGTTATAAAACTTTTCTCAGGCTCAGGCTCAATTTTCTCAAAATTTAAATTGAAATGAATGTATGAAAATAAAAGATAATTTTAATAAGTTGTTAATAATAACAACTTATTAATATCATCTTTTATGTTAATACATCAAAAGTAGTAATAAAACAGAATCACAGCTTAAATCTCAATTGAAATTTGAGAAAATTTTGAATTTGGCCTGAGAATAGTTTTATAACCTCAGGCCCAGATCTGACTTTTATATGTTTTTCCCTTTTGGTATGTGTCGGAGGGAGAATTGTAAAGAAAAGGAAATTGTGTTTCATACTATTATGTATATATTTTTAAACATTGAAAGCATTTAGAAGATTGGTTATCTATGAACGTATTCTAACAAAAGCTAGGTCCAAATCAGACGTATTTGATCAGGCTTAAAATAAAAACTGCCTTTTTCAAAGCAGTGCGCATATGGCTATTAGGAAAAGATGATGCAGTGATCAGGGGACAGCGTTGGTTTCAACAGCCTGTTAATTGAAGTGTACAACCAACTTTTAGAATATTAAAGGAAAAGAAAGGTTCACAAACATACACACACAAAGATGTAATGAAATAATTCTTAGATAAAAATAAACAAGAGTCATGCAAACACTGCCATTTTCCGCCGTAAGAGCTTGATAATAACAAAGAGGGTAATGGAGGAACTGTGGTTCATAAGCACTGAATTTCTGTTGATTAAGCGCTTCACCTCAATGCGATCTTTTTTACTGTGACCTTGATGACAGGATTTAGGTGTTATGTTCCAGATGAATTAAGTAACGAAAGGACAGAAAGACGAAATAACGACACTGTTAAAGGAGGGATTGACTTAAGTAGACCATAACAATATCCTAGTCTACGTCGCCAAAACAGTTTGGGTTTATAAGGTGTGAATGTGTCATTTTTAGATCGAATAAGTACAACGGACTCAATGGAAGCTTATATGATCCTTTGTAGATCTTTGTGTGTCGTCAAACTGGGCATGCATGTAAATGGGGTTACATGTTTATATCAATTTAGCAAAACTTTGATATAACAAAATAAGGGACGAGGTAGGCTTATCAGAAATGTTTATAATAATCTAAGGATTGATCGAAGTGAAGTAATCCTATTCATTTGTCAGAGGTGAAGAAACAAATCCGGTGAACGATCAAGGGCCATTCTGACCATTTGTTTAAGGTAAAACTTGCGCTTTTGATGTGTCTACTCGCGTGATTTCGTAAATATTGCGTGGTTTTGAAGGCCAAATCTGTAATTACGACATTAAAGCCCCCCCCCCCCCCCCCCCGTTAAATAGTTGAAACAAAAGGGCGGGGACTGACGGAGTTAAATGGCCATCCAAATATGAAAGAATCCTTTGATTGGACAATTTATTTCAATTGAAAGCAGTGATCTGTGATTAACCACGTCGATACATAACCATTTGTATTGCTTTGGCGCTGTTCTTCTGTAAATCCGTTTGTATGATTTCGTTTCAACTTGGCCGGAGCATTTTCTCCTAGATTAAAGGATGGATTTCAAATTAATTAAGCACATTTGCTAACACTCACGACTAGCGTCTAAATTAGCACTCTATAGCTAAAGATTTAAAGTCACGGGCCACGTTCAAATACCAATATTAATCTCGTCCGAAACATTTCTACTATATTTGTTGAAGCTCATAAAAGGCACATTTCCTCGCCACCAGCAATCGATGTTCAATAGAAATACATAACGTTAGTTTGCATCAGGTTCAAGGCCACATGCTTATGTCAAAGGGGAAGGTTGCAAAGAGGAGCTCAGTTTATCTGTATCCCTACATTGATCTCAAAAACAAATAAGGACATTTGTTCTGAAGCTCTGGTAGACACGTCATTTTCAACCAACTTTAAAAGAAAAATCTTAGTCAATAATGCCACTCTGAATTTAGCCTTTGTCATTATGATAGAGACTTATGTGTGTGCTTGATGACAGAGACAGTAGTCTTACGATGGCAAAAGCAATTGCCTCTTATGAATGTAATTGTTATACATGTATAATTGCAAGCTAATAAAATAAAGAATTCTGATTGGTTTAAATCGCATCACGTGGGGCAATCCATTTGCTATGTGCTAAGGCAATTGCACTTTATACCCCAATAAACGCAGTGAAAAAGACACTCATCCCTATAATGATTTCTAATAAACAGGAATATTGTCGATGTCATGGGGGTCATTTGGCCAGGATAGACAATGAAAGACTGGCCACCTACATTCAACAGCGTGCATGGGACTTTGTCAGTAAGTATGGTTGTTTTAATACGCCATTGAATGGAAAGTATATTTGTATCATTTGCTCTGTCAGGCCATCCTTTCGTAAGTCCATAAGTCAAATTCTTTTAAAAAAAGAAAAGAAGAAAAATCCTTCTTCTTTGAATGCAATTTGTGAACCTTTAACAGAATTTTCATTAACATTTACTTTTTATGCCCCCGCATCGATGGATCGGGGCATATTGTTTTATCGTTGTCCGTCTGTCTGTCCGTCCGTCCGTCTGTCTGTCTGCAAAAGTTAACAAAAAAACTTAACATTGCCAATATCTTCAAGCCTATTCAAGATACAAAGCTAATATTTGCCATGATGATAGATCTCAATGATCCGCATCCGCTGGTACCAAAGTCAAAGTCATATGACAAGGTCAAGGTCATCTGTCAAGGTCAAACTTTGAATAAAAATGCCGTTACGGGGGCATTCATGTTTCACAAACACAACTTGTTTTTTGTATGTGTATAGTCTAGTTCGTGGATGAAGTGTCGATCTTAGGACTGTGACTACACGGACAAAGCAGAATGTCTTCGGACGAGACGTTACGCACTTGGATGATTTTCTGATGCAAGAAAGATCGTTCAATTTTTCTTTATGAACCGATTATTTGAAATGCGACCCCCGATTGCCCTCTGCTGGAACCAACCTGTTTTTCCAATATTCGTTTAACGGAGTTACTAGATGGCCCTTTTGTTTAAGTGACGGATCGCAATTACAGTCGATATTGCTTGAGCGACCACCATTATTAAGCGACCATCATAGTATCTTCACCGTAAGCAAAGTCTCCGAAAAAGTGGACATCCTCAAACGAAAAAATGTTTATCATTGAATCTTATGACGTTAGATCCCATTAGAATCGTATCCATGATACGATTCTTATGGGTTCGACCTCCATAGGATTCAGCAAGAATTGAATGACAGACAATCTTTATATGCTACCGAATAACACGTCTAATTTATTATTAAATATTGTTTTAAGCGACCATTTCCATAAGCGACCGCTTTTTATTAGTCCCCTAATTGGTCGCTAAACGTTTTACTGTATTATTTAGATGTGTGGATTGGTATGACCGACATAGGTCACGAAGGGAAGTGGACATGGATAAATGGTGGAGATGAGGCCAATTTTACCCTTTGGTCAGGAAACCAACCAGATGGGGGCGTTGTACACAACTGCGCTTGTATCAACAAAGGGTATGGGTACAAATGGGCTGACAGGGATTGTGAGAGGGAATTCAATGCACTGTGCGCAAAATAATGAACGGGTCGTTAGACTCGCCCGAAAAGATGCATAGAAACTATACTTTTCTGTTTTCAAATTATTTCTCAAATCAAGCAAAGCCAAGTGTAAGAATGAAACAAATAGTCCTAAAAAAATCTAGAAAACAGAAATCGATGTCCCTGACAAGAAAAACATTAAAAATAAATTGCTGCTACAGTCTTGTGTATGTAATAATTCGGGGATTATAAATTGGGGTAATCAGGCGTTGCATTAGGGAAGTTGGCGTTACATTAGGGAAGTTGATACTTATAAGGAAATTTGGCGTTTCATTAGAGAATTTGATGTTACATAAGGAATTTGGAGTTTCATTAGGGAATTTGGCGTTAAATTAGTGAATTTGATGTTCCACTTTTTGACTGCCAGAATCAATCTTCAATGCCAGATGTGGTTGAAAAAAACAACAACAGAAAAGTACTTTATACAACTCGAAGGAACATGCTGACCTCCGAATTTTTCCGCCATTTAAAGAAAATATTACCATTCAGACATAAAGGGGAATGCGTAAAGTGTCGGCCTTAGTCAGACTGCGCGTACTGGGCAGTCTGGCTTATGTCAAAACTTTTCGCACTTGACTGATTATTTTAATCTAGGGTGATTGTTTTAATTTTCAGTTAAAGTATTTTTGAATTATGATCTGTGGTAAACCTGAACAGGGACCTTTTTTCATGTATCAATTATACGTGGTGCCTAGGTGGTCCCTATTCGTGTAATGAACAAAAACGATTTTCGCGATTTATAGGCTACATTGAAGAACGGTTTCGGCTGAAAGATGCATCACCAACCAATGATTTCAATGTTAATGAATAATTGTATGCTAATTATAACTCTACTTTCTACACTTTTAGTCTCAATACATGCGTTTATGGTAATTGAGTCAAATTTTACCTTTCAGCAATGCAGTATTGTCGACTTTGTGTTGTAGGTACCCCTGAAAATCGCACATCGAGGCGATTCAGGCAAGTACTAACAGTGTAGGCTTTCGCCGAAAAGGAGATTTTAATGTAACAATATACGTGTATTATCAAAACTGAGCACGGGAATCTATATATGAATATAGATTTAACGGCTCTCCGCACAAAATCTACCCATACACTGTCTAATACTACGGTCAACAACCACTTAAGGTAGCAATGGACACATGGCGTCATTTTTTTCCACCCAAAGATTTTTTTTCTTGGTCACATATGTTGTAGATTAACATTGTGTAGTCATTATATCAAAATCTGAAGGTACATTTCCACGCCCGTTTTCATGCTAGAGTTATCTGTCCTTGAGTGGTATAGGCCATTTTCAGTAAAATGATTATATTCGTTTTTGTCTAGTAAAAACCCTGTACTAAGTTATGGCTATAAACACATACATTTTGATAGACCTTATACATGTACATAATGGCTATTGACAAGAAAATTTCTCTTTGATCAATTGCATTTGCACAATTGGCTTTCAAAAGTTAAAAATGCACTAATTTTTGTATTTTTAGTAGGTAAAAATGCCACAAAACTTATTTTTTGAAGAAATTACCCAATGAATTTTTCTTATTTTCCGCTGTGTTTATAATCCATATTTTTCCTTCATTTGGTAAAAAATTCAGCTTACCTTTCCTTGCAAATAAGAAAGTTTTTCGTTATCAGTGTTCCCCCCTAATCGAACGACGGTTTTAACGCATTTTTATTGTTAAATTTAATGATTCAGTCATTCAATTAATATCATATGTAGAAAAGAAGCCAAATTATGAAGTTTTACCATCATTATTCTACGTTATTTCCATAAGTAGAATCTTACGAAAACCGGTCTTTTTAAACAACGCGCAAAAAGAGCCGTAAAATAAACGAAAACCCACTTCCGGTTTATAGAGTCGGGAGGCCGCTGTCCATTGCCACCTTAATAACATTTGAGAACGAGGAAACTGCTTCATGAAATATCTACCTACTATACAACCAAACGCATACAAGGAAGCACCTGAAAGACAACGTAAAGTGCTTGCATGTGACAACAGCTTTATTAACATAGTTCATTTCTCTGTGTCTTCGTTCAGAAATTTTGAATAAAGATTGATTGATTAAGATCATAATTGGTTTAAACCTATTATAATACATTGATTGGGGAACGAGTTATCACAACTTAGATTACTCCATATCGGTTCTGCTTCCTGGTAAATTTGCCAGGAGTCCCTTCGATGTGTGGGCCAATGATAAAAACAAGATCGATAGCCGCTCCCAGGAATCGAATCCGGATCTTTTGTTCAAGAGGTAGAAACTGTATCCCTATTCACGGAAAATACATAAGTGTTTGTTACTTGTGGCTTCTAAGACAGGTTTTGTCCGTATTCTGTGTGTTGCAACTGACTGGCAGCTTAAAGGCCGCCACAATTATCAGTCAACAGTCGGCATTAGGGAGGCCCGCTAGATGGCTTGTGAAAGAATTAGTCTTAGTGATACAAATTGGTAACTGTAAAACAGAAAACTTGTGTTAAGCGACCACTCAAATAGCGGTCGCTTATGGGATTAAATGTGACAGGTCATTTTGGTGACATGAATAGATTCTAGCATAATTCTGAATAATTCCTATGGTGTTCGAACACTTTAGGATCGACTCATTGAGACAATTCTAATTGGTTCCAACAACATAAGATTCTAAAATAAACAAATTGCGGTAAAAGAATGTCGATTTTTAAAGATTTTGCTTCAATTCCATTAAAACAAAAAAAAAAAACCCTAACGATTGAAAGAGAGAGTGTGAATGTGTTTCTTTCTGCCTCTATTTCTTTCAGTCTGTATTTTATCTTAATGTCTTTTTCCGTACATTGTAACTTCAACTATCAAGTTACAATAGATATTCAATACAAACTATTGTAACCATCAGACGCTATTGCCACGTCAAATGATGAAGATGTCAACATGTAAAAGTAGTGTTTATTTATCTATTGTTTTTTTTTTTGTTTTTTTTTTTTTTTTTTTTGGTCTTTTTTTTTTTTTAATTTTTATTACTCTTTATTTCATTTAATAACGTGGCACCAGAAATCATTTACTTGTTTACTCTTCAGTACAGAACGCCTTGCATTTCTCACAAGTAGCTACAGTTAATAACATCGTGAAATTGACAATCATTCCGATCAAAATCATTCTAAACCATTCACTCAGCGCTCCTTTCATTCATTCCAAACACTCACTCAAATCGATCAAAAACGCTCCAAACTCACTGAAAAACATATTACAACAAATTCGTTCAAACTAATAATAGCTAGGAAAAAAATCGGGATTTCACTTTTCTAATTGAAATTGTAGGCGTCTGATAGGTTCTTGAAGAAATAAGGAGCTATCTAATGAACTTATATGCATATTTTATTAAAGGGAAGTAATCAATATTGCTAATTTTGTTCATCCTGAACAAAATTTGCAATACTTGATTACCTCCCATTAAATTCACTCAAAAGTCGTTCCAGACACCCATTCAATTTCATTCCTTAATCATTCCAAAATCATTCACCTTGTCAATTTCACGATGTTTTTAACTGTAATAAAAGCTGTCGAAGCACTTGTTATTTTCAAATTTCCGCATCAAAACAACGAAAATGAACTTCTCTGTATATTTGAATCTTGTATGCAGTTGTCGACATCCATATGATAAGGTATTTGTCTAATGAACGTTTTTCTTTAAAAGAGACATGTATGGATTGGCTTGATCTATGAAAACAACTTGTGTTTTACTTACTTTAATAGCTATGATGTATATTCAAAACTGAGTTCTGACGTAGACGCCAAATCCATAACTATGGGTACATCGGATATATGGGCCTTTCCGAAAAAGTGGTTTACCTCCCTTTTCCCTATAATCCGCTAGAGTGACTTCCCTTGTTGGGGTAGCAAATCTTTACAGAAAGCATTGAAAGATTACGGATTAAAGTTCGTTTGCTGACGATTATGCCGTTAATAATTGCTTAAAATCGTTTTATTTTTGTAATTTTCGTTTTCATTTAAGTTATTTTACAGATAGTTCATTGTTTGTACACTTTTATTAGATCCTTTATTTATTTAGTTAAGTATTTTTCGATAAAAATCCAATTGAAAAAAGAAAAAATAATCTAAATCATACAATATGTAGCCGGCTCAATAGTTGATTATTGTTCATCTATATAAATCATTGTTCGAGTGGCTACTAACGTCGTAATCGCGGTTCAAACTTACCCATTTTTGTATTTTTAAAAGTTGTCCAATCACCAAATAAAAATAACTATGATGTTTCTTTTTCTAATTAGAAAAGAAAAAGTTAAATATATGCTTGAGACAGAATTTTAAAAAAATGAATTTACCAGTTGGCGCTTAATCAAATTGCAATTTACAAATACGTTGAAGAAATGGTGGTATATCGATAATGAAACTTCGTGGCAAAAAGAGAACTCAAACCGTCGTATAAGCGATCTTTCAGTTAAATAAGCATGTTTATGGATATGTTAGCGTTTGTGATATTTTTAACATACATTTTTCATTTCTTTGTGTGCAAAGTTAATTTTCACAGCAGTTATTTGTTTTGGCACAATAAATGTTCACACCGCGTATGGAACAAAGAAAATGTCAGCGCAGTCTGTTAATTGCATAGATACGTCAGACTAGGTTAAATTTGGTTTCACGATCTTTTCGGTACATGTATGAAATATTCATTTAGAATCAAGCAGTTTTATTCGGCACGAGCTCCTTTCAGCACTGTTCCAAATTTCATTTTGCCTTTGTTGAATACTTGTTAAATTAGAGTGTGAATAGGACAGGGTTGAGCTAGGAGCATACATTTGGCAATGAATGCAAATGACATGCCCTGCTTATTTTTAATGATTAGACATTCATGAAATATGGCTGTAGTGACCGAAAATAAATAATAATTTTAGAAAAAATATGATAATATGTCTTTTTGTATGTGTGCGTGTGTTACTTTGTAGAAAGGGTTTTCGATGGGCCAAGGACCCCATCGGGATCAAAGAGCGGTAAACCACGACAGTAGCAGACATAAGTTACAACACGTGTGTTAAATAAATATCGCACTGTTGACAATGAAGCGGCGCACATGGCATATGACATTACGTAATCGTAATTGTTTTTTAATCAAATATTTACAAAGAGATAGATAAAACAAAATTTTATTTAAGGGATATTACTGCGTTTGGATTACACTGGGATTTGGATAATATTATGGATTCGTATGAGGTTAGTGTTAAACTAAAGTCTGAACAGATCAGAAAAGAATCTTTATTTATCTATTCAACTTGAACATTTATGGTTAACCCTCGAAATGCATGCATGTAATATGACATGCATAATTATTGCCGATTTAAAAATAAAATAGAAATGTGTTTACGGAAATTGTGAGTATATTTTTACATGTACTTAAAAAGCCAATTTCGATGTAAGAACATATATTAATTTGGATCATTAAGACAGGAAATACCAACTGCGTGCAATTATTTCTACATTTTTTGAAATTACACCTAACTGTATTTGTCTTTTATTTCCACACCTTAAGTTTATATCTGTATGGAATTAAATTTGGCCGCCTCTCATTTTTGTCGTCTGGTTTATTGCTAATCAGCGCGTTCGTTTTGTTACAAACGATTATGCCAGGGCTTTTATTGAAATAATAAGCATGAATAGTCATCATGAAAGAAATCCACACAAACAATCAAATCAAAGTTGTTTTCAAAAGACGTGTCAAATAATTTTCATGGACGGACATCGACACTTTAGAAGAAAAAACACCATATTACATTTCACCTTATAAATCAAAAGTCGCCTTTCTTTTTTTTTTTTTTTTTTTTTAAATAAAAAAAATCAAATAAAAATTCAAAAAGTCACATTTAATTTCTAGGAACAATAAATTATTGGTTTCAAATATGTAGGTTCGATAATCTAATCCATTAAATGTCAAAATAGACTGAATTATCAAGATATACTTAAATGAAATAAAGAAGAGTAATTGTTCTTCAGGGACATTCAAAGTTTTATCTGCTAAAAATATCGTTTGCATACTTTTTTGATTTAGAATTACTTTAAAATTTTGTGGTCTGGTAATGGGTTTGTACATGGACCCTAATTATACAGTATTTAGTGTCCCTGTTTTATCCTGACCCAAAGGATTTTTTTCTCAGCCATTTTGAATCAGAAATTTACTACCCAGAAATAGACTGACGACCGTCTCCATGTTCAAATAAACTGGAGAGTAGTTAGGCCCGATTACTATTTTTCTGTATTTTCGGATATTCCTATAAACCCGTTTTTTCGCGTTGATTTCAAAGACGCTCCTATATCAACCATATTATCGATCTGAAATTTGCTACCCGGAAATGGATAGTTATAACCGTTCGTTGTTTCAATGCACCGGAGAGTATTCAAGTTCGATAACTCCATTTCTATATTTTCGGAAAGGCCCATTGAGATA
Source organism: Fragum whitleyi (assembly GCA_948146395.1). Taxonomy (NCBI): domain Eukaryota; kingdom Metazoa; phylum Mollusca; class Bivalvia; order Cardiida; family Cardiidae; genus Fragum; species Fragum whitleyi. The sequence goes on from OX411547.1 coordinate 68,569,917, forward strand.
ACATCTAATAGGATTTAAGCCACTTCCTATCACCTCAAATATGAAAGTACATGTGTATTTTAACATTTCGAATTAAGACAAGCAACAACTTTCCTTTGAAAGGTTAATCGCAACTTTTCTAATAATGTTGTTTAAACCTGTTTAATCTATTTCTGAAATATGACACGGGAATCTTACCGTTACAAGTAGATTTACGGCTCACTGCGCGAAATCTACCTATAGATGTATTTTCAAAACTGAGCTCTGACGTAGGCGTTGAGTCCATTACAATAGGTATATCGGATATATTTAAAAAAAAAAAAAACACCAAAAAAATAACACATGATAGGAATTGAACATGATACCTCCTTTTTAACTTTGAAAGTACACGAATGAGTAAACCTTACGATCTTAGACAAGCAATACGTTTCATTTGAAAGGTAATTTGTATCATTTTTAGGTATTGTTTAAAGCTGTTCATCTCTTTTGAAAGAATAGCACGGGAATTTAACCGTTACAAGTAGATTTCACGGCTCACCGCGCATAATCAACCAATACAGTCGAACCGACCAACATTGCAAGTGACGTCATGATTTGTTTATCATATTATTGCTGTGTGAAATATATAAGGTTTGATAAATAGTAAAGACACTTGCATTTGACAAGAGGTGAAGTTAGTGTGTTCGGACACACGTCTCCGCCTCTCGAAAGTAAAATGAAATTCTAATATTGTCGTTCGAATCTCTGTCAGATTACATTTTTTTGTAACATTATGATCCTTTTTAGTGTATTTAAGGAAAAATAAATAATTGTATTATTTCAAAATTGACTCGTTTTGTCGTATCATGTGTAAGAAATCTTTTCATTTTCTATATTTCTTTTCTCTACTGATGTGTCAGTATTTCCATATTTTTCTATTTCAGCTCATACACATTTAAAACCTATTTATTTTACATCGATTGGGAAACAAGTTCTTTCAACTTAGATCAATCCCTCTCGATTCACATACACATGTATTCGTAAATATCACAAAAAAGGAAAGCATTTTTTTTCTAAATCGATTCGTGCAAAATTGTTAATGCTAATACAATGCACCAAGTTTTGAATCTTGAATTTATCAAAATGAAAAAAAAAAAAAATCCATTCTTTTGCGAAAATACGAACCCACCCACGAAGCACTTTACTTAGACAAGGGTGCGTTACCGACTGCGCTAATAAATACAGTTGTTTTAATGTGAGTTGAATAACAATTTAATTTCAACCTTGCCTTTGAAAAAAATTTATAAAGTGACATCACTTGCAATGTAGGGTGGTTGATTTGTAGTCGACATCAATAACTTAATACAACAAATCGTAGGTGGCGGCTGTTACTGTTTGTTGGTGGGAGAGTCGCTTTAATACAAGCACAACCTATCTGGCTTTTAAGTATAAATCCGTTATTTTACCAATTTTTACCACACTTGCGAACTATAAGTAAACGCTCGCGAAACGTTTGAGAAATGCTTTTCCGTTTTCATCACGTGCAAAGCAAGATACAAAATCAAACCCTTCTCAAACCTTTTTATTTCCTTCTAAACTCTGGTCTAATGCTTAAATCTGTGTTATAAACGATTTGAAAACGTAGAGAGCATTGGCTACATTATTCATAAGACACTTTTCTTAGTATATTCGTAGTTTTAAAGTCCTTAATAGAGATTCCTCTCGCATCGTACGTTAAATGACTTCAGCCTTTACTTTAATTTGCAATGGTATCGTTAATTCACAATAAGTCAGGCGTTAACAATTGTAGAAACAAGAGAACCAAGATGGTCCTAGATCGCTCACCTGAGTCTCTTTGACCCCTGGGACAACACATTAATTAGAAAGGCAGATGTCGAAAAGAAGATAATTGCCTAAGATCAATACCATGGAACGTTTTCAGCGAAGAGCAAGACAGATATGCCCTTTTGCTCTTTGATTCTATGTAAAAAGGGATGCACCCGGGTGGACCCCAAATGTGACCCCAGGGTCTTGATATGAACAAACTTAGCAAAGGTCCATAAGATGATGCTACATACTAAATATGAAAGCTGTCTGCCTTCTGGTTTCAGAGAAGAAGTTTTTTGACGGTTTTCCTATTTTCACCCATCGTGCTCAGATGAGCTGAAACAGATGCGCCCGGGTGGAGTCAACATATGATCCAAGGGTCTTGATATGAACAAACTTGGTAGGGGCCTACTAGATGATGCTACATACCAAAAATGAAAGCAGTTTGCCCTCTGGTTTCGATTAAAGAAGATTTTAAAAGATTTTCGCTATTTCATTCTATGTAAAAAGGGTTGCGCCCGGGTGGAGCCAAAATATGATCCTAGGGACTTGATATGAACAAACTTGGTAGAGGTCCACTAGATGATGCTACATACCAAATATGAAAGTTGTCTGCCTTCTGGTTTCATAGAAGAAGATTTTTGAAGATTTTCATTTTTTTACCCTTCGTGCTCTTAAGAGATAAAGGGATGCACCCGTGCTCCAAATATGACACAATGGTCTTGATATGAAGAAACTTGGTAGAGGCCCACTAGGTTATGCTACACACAAAATATTAAAGCTGTGTGCTATCTGGTTTCAGAGGAGAAGATTTTTAAAGATTTTTGCTCTTTGATTCTATGTAAAAAGGGTTGGGCCGGGGCAAAGCCAAAATATGACCCCAGGGTCTTGTTATAAACAAACTTGGTAGAGGTCCACTAGATGATGCTACATACCAAAAAGCTGAAAGCTGTCTGCCTTCTTGTTTCAGAGAAGAAGATTTTTAAAGATTTTCATATTTTTACCCTTTTTGTTAAGGGTAAAGGGAAAGTAAAGGGTGGATTTCAAATATTTGAACAGCTTTGGTAGAGCTTAACCCAAGGAACATCCCTGCCAAATTTCATCAAGATTGGCCAACTTTTTTAGGAGGAGAAGATGTTTAAAGAAATTGAGGACGACGGACGACGCACGACTGACGACGGACGACGGACATTCTACGATCACAATAGCTCACCTTGAGCACTTCGTGCTCAGGTGAGCTAACAAGAGAAGAATGCAAAGCACGAGTATGTTAAAGCACTTTTTTGTAAACGTGAAATAATCCTACAACTGTTTAGCACACCTGAGCACAACGTGCTCAAGATGAGCTTTTATGATTACCCTTTGTCCGTCGTGCGTCGGAAGTTGTCCGTCGGAAGTCGTCGACAATTCTTAAAACGTCTTCTCCTCAGTAACCAATGGCGGCATTTCAACAAAACTTGGCAGAAATGTTCCTTGGGTGTCCTTCTCAAAACGGGTTCGTGGAATTTTGATTGACCGTCAAATATGGATGTAGCAGGGTGGGGATTATTTTGAGCCCAGAAGACGTCTCCTCCTCAGTAACCAACAGGTGGATTTCAACCAAACTTGGCAGAAATGTTCCTTTGTAAACCTTTCTCTAAACTTGTTTCTAGAATTTTAATTGGTACTCAAAAACGGGCGTGGCAGGATGGAGCTTATATTGAGTCTGAAATCTTTAAACGTCTTCTCCTCGGTTACCGATGGACGGATTTCAACCAAACTTGGCAGAAATGTTCCGTGGATGACCCTTCTCAAAACTCGTTCGTGAAATTTTGATTGACCCTCAAAATTGGGCGTAGCAGGGTGGGGCTTATTTTGAGCCCGAAATAGTTCTTCTTCACAGTAACAAATGGGTGGATTTCAACCAGACTTGGCAGAAATGCTCCTGGAGTGACCCTTCTCAAAACTAATTCGTGGAATTTTGTTTGAACCCCAAGTATAGGCGGGGGCAGTTTTAATTGCTTTAAATTCCTTTGAAAGGTAAATCGCAACTTTTCTAATAATGTTGTTTAAACCTGTTTAATCTATTTCTGAAATATGACACGGGAATCTTACCGTTACAAGTAGATTTACGGCTCACTGCGCGAAATCTACCTATAGATGTATTTTCAAAACTGAGCTCTGACGTAGGCGTTGAGTCCATTACAATAGGTATATCGGATATATTTAAAAAAAACACCAAAAAAATAACACATGATAGGAATTGAACATGATACCTCCTTTTTAACTTTGAAAGTACACGAATGAGTAAACCTTACGATCTTAGACAAGCAATACGTTTCATTTGAAAGGTAATTTGTATCATTTTTAGGTATTGTTTAAAGCTGTTCATCTCTTTTGAAAGAATAGCACGGGAATTTAACCGTTACAAGTAGATTTCACGGCTCACCGCGCATAATCAACCAATACAGTCGAACCGACCAACATTGCAAGTGACGTCATGATTTGTTTATCATATTATTGCTGTGTGAAATATATAAGGTTTGATAAATAGTAAAGACACTTGCATTTGACAAGAGGTGAAGTTAGTGTGTTCGGACATACGTCTCCGCCTCTCGAAAGTAAAATGAAATTCTAATATTGTCGTTCGAATCTCTGTCAGATTACATATTTTTTGTAACATTATGATCCTTTTTAGTGTATTTAAGGAAAAATAAATAATTGTATTATTTCAAATTGACTCGTTTTGTCGTATCATGTGTAAGAAATCTTTTCATTTTCTATATTTCTTTTCTCTACTGATGTGTCAGTATTTCCATATTTTTCTATTTCAGCTCATACACATTTAAAACCTATTTATTTTACATCGATTGGGAAACAAGTTCTTTCAACTTAGATCAATCTCTCTCGATTCACATACACATGTATTCGTAAATATCACAAAAAAGGAAAGCATTTTTTTTCTAAATCGATTCGTGCAAAATTGTTAATGCTAATACAATGCACCAAGTTTTGAATCTTGAATTTATCAAAATGAAAAAAAAAATCCATTCTTTTGCGAAAATACGAACCCACCCACGAAGCACTTTACTTAGACAAGGGTGCGTTACCGACTGCGCTAATAAATACAGTTGTTTTAATGTGAGTTGAATAACAATTTAATTTCAACCTTGCCTTTGAAAAAAATTTATAAAGTGACATCACTTGCAATGTAGGGTGGTTGATTTGTAGTCGACATCAATAACTTAATACAACAAATCGTAGGTGGCGGCTGTTACTGTTTGTTGGTGGGAGAGTCGCTTTAATACAAGCACAACCTATCTGGCTTTTAAGTATAAATCCGTTATTTTATCAATTTTAACCACACTTGCGAACTATAAGTAAACGCTCGCGAAACGTTTGAGAAATGCTTTTCCGTTTTCATCACGTGCAAAGCAAGATACAAAATCAAACCCTTCTCAAACCTTTTTATTTCCTTCTAAACTCTGGTCTAATGCTTAAATCTGTGTTATAAACGATTTGAAAACGTAGAGAGCATTGGCTACATTATTCATAAGACACTTTTCTTAGTATATTCGTAGTTTTAAAGTCCTTAATAGAGATTCCTCTCGCATCGTACGTTAAATGACTTCAGCCTTTACTTTAATTTGCAATGGTATCGTTAATTCACAATAAGTCAGGCGTTAACAATTGTAAAAACAAGAGAACCAAGATGGTCCTAGATCGCTCACCTGAGTCTCTTTGACCCCTGGGACAACACATTAATTAGAAAGGCAGATGTCGAAAAGAAGATAATTGCCTAAGATCAATACCATGGAACGTTTTCAGCGAAGAGCAAGACAGATATGCCCTTTTGCTCTTTGATTCTATGTAAAAAGGGATGCACCCGGGTGGACCCCAAATGTGACCCCAGGGTCTTGATATGAACAAACTTAGCAAAGGTCCATAAGATGATGCTACATACTAAATATGAAAGCTGTCTGCCTTCTGGTTTCAGAGAAGAAGTTTTTTGACGGTTTTCCTATTTTCACCCATCGTGCTCAGATGAGCTGAAACAGATGCGCCCGGGTGGAGTCAACATATGATCCAAGGGTCTTGATATGAACAAACTTGGTAGGGGCCTACTAGATGATGCTACATACCAAAAATGAAAGCAGTTTGCCCTCTGGTTTCGATTAAAGAAGATTTTAAAAGATTTTCGCTATTTCATTCTATGTAAAAAGGGTTGCGCCCGGGTGGAGCCAAAATATGATCCTAGGGACTTGATATGAACAAACTTGGTAGAGGTCCACTAGATGATGCTACATACCAAATATGAAAGTTGTCTGCCTTCTGGTTTCATAGAAGAAGATTTTTGAAGATTTTCATTTTTTTACCCTTCGTGCTCTTAAGAGATAAAGGGATGCACCCGTGCTCCAAATATGACACAATGGTCTTGATATGAAGAAACTTGGTAGAGGCCCACTAGGTTAGGCTACACACAAAATATTAAAGCTGTGTGCTATCTGGTTTCAGAGGAGAAGATTTTTAAAGATTTTTGCTCTTTGATTCTATGTAAAAAGGGTTGGGCCGGGGCAAAGCCAAAATATGACCCCAGGGTCTTGTTATAAACAAACTTGGTAGAGGTCCACTAGATGATGCTACATACCAAAAAGCTGAAAGCTGTCTGCCTTCTTGTTTCAGAGAAGAAGATTTTTAAAGATTTTCATATTTTTACCCTTTTTGTTAAGGGTAAAGGGAAAGTAAAGAGTGGATTTCAAATATTTGAACAGCTTTGGTAGAGCTTAACCCAAGGAACATCCCTGCCAAATTTCATCAAGATTGGCCAACTTTTTTAGGAGGAGAAGATGTTTAAAGAAATTGAGGACGACGGACGACGCACGACTGACGACGGACGACGGACATTCTACGATCACAATAGCTCACCTTGAGCACTTCGTGCTCAGGTGAGCTAACAAGAGAAGAATGCAAAGCACGAGTATGTTAAAGCACTTTTTTGTGAACGTGAAATAATCCTACAACTGTTTAGCACACCTGAGCACAACGTGCTCAAGATGAGCTTTTATGATTACCCTTTGTCCGTCGTGCGTCGGAAGTTGTCCGTCGGAAGTCGTCGACAATTCTTAAAACGTCTTCTCCTCAGTAACCAATGGCGGCATTTCAACAAAACTTGGCAGAAATGTTCCTTGGGTTTCCTTCTCAAAACGGGTTCGTGGAATTTTGATTGACCGTCAAATATGGATGTAGCAGGGTGGGGATTATTTTGAGCCCAGAAGACGTCTCCTCCTCAGTAACCAACAGGTGGATTTCAACCAAACTTGGCAGAAATGTTCCTTTGTAAACCTTTCTCTAAACTTGTTTCTAGAATTTTAATTGGTACTCAAAAACGGGCGTGGCAGGATGGAGCTTATATTGAGTCTGAAATCTTTAAACATCTTCTCCTCGGTTACCGATGGACGGATTTCAACCAAACTTGGCAGAAATGTTCCGTGGATGACCCTTCTCAAAACTCGTTCGTGAAATTTTGATCGACCCTCAAAATTGGGCGTAGCAGGATGGGGCTTATTTTGAGCCCGAAATAGTTCTTCTTCACAGTAACAAATGGGTGGATTTCAACCAGACTTGGCAGAAATGCTCCTGGAGTGACCCTTCTCAAAACTAATTCGTGGAATTTTGTTTGAACCCCAAGTATAGGCGGGGGCAGTTTTAATTGCTGCATCCAGGCTACGTGATTGTGTAGAATAACATCTAAACAACTAGACAAATGTGAATGAAGCTTTGTCAGAAAGCTACTTATAGTCCGGCAGAAATTAAGCTGGACCTGGAAGTGTGGTATAAAGTTTTTTTCTTGATTGCTTCTAGTAGCTTAGACATTGCACATCAAGAATCTGGCTGATGACATCTTGTCATCATTGAGCATTTTGAGAAAATGGAGATGGCAGCCAGGGTTATTGTAAAATATACAAACTGGTCATTAACTTGCTATATTTATCTTTTTTTTATCTATTTTTTTACTTGTTCTGGTCACTAAGATGCTTGTTAGAACTCACAAAATAAATATCTCAATTGAAATTTGAATTATGACTTGTTATCAAGATGGCAGCCAAATGGAATTCTGGATGAGTAAACAGTGTAAAAAGCCATAGTATTTACAGACTTCAACCTCAGAATGATTTCAACCATTTTGTTCAAGGGCTGAAAACATTTTCTTTTTAAAAACGGGTCGAGAAATCTAGTCATCTGATTTGATTCTTTTCGGAAATTGAACTTGGCAGCCAGGAATGCATAAATAACTATTTGTGTACAAAATAAATTGTCAATCTGAAAGATTTTTTTAGACCAGTTAAGCTGATTTCTTGATTGTTTCTTCCAGCCAAGGCATTACATATCAATAATATATTGATTACACTTTGAAATCATTGAGATTTCTTTTCAAAATGAAGATGGCAGCCAGGAATTTCATACAACATACAGGCTCAGCATAAGTATGATTTCTACATATTTCTTAAAATATCATTTTCTTCTTTTCTGAGCTAACAGAACTGGAAAAACAAAACATGCTCACATTTTGACATAAATTTAGAATTGTAATAAAGATGGTAGCCAAGTTGTATTCTGAAAGTCACATTGAAACCAACTAAAACCTTTGAATAATTTTAAACATTTAATCCGCAAGTAATTTGATCTCGAAACCGATTTTGAAAATAGGCTACTGAACCAACCTCAAATTTAAATTTCTTTCTGAAGTTGGATGTCAGCCAGGAAAAATGAAATGCGGATTTCCACCTAAAAAATAAAAGAACCTTCCACAAGCCAGTTTTGCTGTAAACATACCCTGCCGAAATAGGTGAGAAAACGACTGCCATAATTAACTGAAATTGATTTTGGTTATAAGGATAGTGTTTAGTAAGTTGAGCTCTTTATAAAAGTTAAATACAAAAACTCTAAATAAATTATAAAAATAAACACATGCAATTGAATAATCAAAATATATTGTTCCTAGTTGATTCTAAATTTGAGATCATGCTTATTTGGAATTCGGATGGATGAAAGCCGTTATCGTGTGTATTTTTGTCGTAAAACCCAAAATAAAAGTCAGATATGTAAACAATTATGTATTTCTCCAAATGAATCAATTTAAAAAAAGGCCTTTTGCTTTTTTAATATTCAAGATAGCAGCCAAAAATGAAAAAAGTTGTTATCAGTTTATTTCAAGCCTTCTACATTGTATTTGCTCGAGATTTTGCTGTAGAACTTCCCTTTTAAAGATGCAGACTAGTCATCGGAATCTTGCTATCATGTCGATTACAGTACAAGCTATATAATAACACATCTGAACAGAGGAAAAGTTTCAAATGTTTATCAAAGTTATTTTTTTTACCTAGACCATTCCACAGTGTCTGACTCAACCCTAGGCACCATGGTTCGATCTCCGGGCAACGCAAATATCGTATGAACGTGTATCAACCATTGCTCAAAGCAACGCAGTTTTGTTGAAATACTGATATAAAAGGTAGTAAACCCATTTAGAAAAAACTCAACTGATTTTGCAGCTGTCCCTTTCCTTACATTTCTTTGGTCATTTAGCTTTCTGCCAAGCTCAGAAAAACATTAAATTTTAATTGGCAATAAACAAATGTTAATGATAATTGTAAACGTGGAATGACAGCCAAAAAGGCAATTGATTGAAATGATCATTTGACCTTCCTAAGTAAGAATCAGGATGTCAACATTGGATTTTGTCGTTCTGAACGGTCTAAAGATATCCACCAAATAATTTAAACAATGAGTGAAAAACACTGTCAATGCTTATTATTATTTTTGTCTAATTTTAGTGGCCCAAGCATCTTTTTTAGGATTTCAATATTCATTTCAATCGTGAAGTGCTAATTCTTAGATCACAACATTCTCAATGCGAGATGACAGCCAGTCATAAAAACGAAATTTGCTTAAATTCAAATACATGTATAATCAGTAGACCAGGAGGGGCATCATACACTCCTCGAAGCAATATCGCGAATTAAGGTATGGAACTATTCATTTAACCTCTGTTAAGAAGATCCTAGATGTTAATATGCGTTTTTCTCTAGTCGGCATGGTATTTTAGGAAATATTTCAAGATGGCAGCCAAATAACTTAGGTGTAAGTAACACTTTTGTAGATATCCTTCCACACTTGTATCTAAATTCTATGACTCAAGCATCTGTTTTTTGAATTCTTTAAGCTTTCATTATAAATCATGATAAACCAGAAAACCCTAAGATTCTAGTTTTGAGATGACAGCTAGTTTTAAAAACAAAAAAAAATGTTTCTCTTTTTCATTTAGTCAGTGGACCAGTAAGAATCACCATATATCCACTAAGGAATGTCGAAGAGTGATATTTATTTGTTCATTGGATCTCTCTGAGCCTAAATAAGGACGTTTACATCATGCATTTTTTGTATTACTTCATATAAAATTACAAGATAAAAGGGCAAAACAAGTGGTTATGGTTAAAGATGCAGTCGTTCACATTCCTGGCTGCCATCTCAAAATAAGAAAAATGACTTATGTGACATATACAATCCGCTTGATGTAAAGAGGATAAAAAAAGAAGAAAAAATGATATGAATCAAAAAAAAATGAGAAAAACTGTGTAAATTCCTATTCACAGTTCAATGTTGCCAAATAATTAACCATTCTTTTTGGCAACCATCATAACTGACAAACACAATTTTGATTATCAATTTAAATACTGGTGTTTGCTTGTTTGCTTCATCAGAAAATGGCAAGTTAGCAGATTAAAAGTAATATTAAATACGGGTATAAAGGTCATTTAACATTTGTAGTTAACCAAAATGGTATTATTCTCAATTCTGCATTCCTGGCTGCCATCTAGATAAGAAGTCAATTTACAAGTGGTGATGGGGCTATCAATCTAACTTTAGATAGACAGGAGTGCAGCTATCATTTAACCAATTCCAAACTTTTGTTTGTCAAATAGAATCTATTGTTCTCTTGGTGCCGTGTTATATAACTGTTTGGCTGTCATGTTGTCTACAATAGTCATTGTTTCTTTAGTTTATGGGTTTACTTCATCATAATACTTAAATGTTTGATCTTTACGACAAAACTAAGCTCAAAAATGCATAAAAACCTATCAAAGAGATAAGTAAAGAGGCAACATGTACTTGTTCAAGGGGTCCTGGCTGCCATCTCGATTTTCTCAAAATGCTCAATGATGACAAGGTGTCATCAGGCAGATTCTTGATGAGTAAGACTTGTGCTACAAGAATCAGCCAAGAAAAAAACTTTATACCACACTACTAGGTTCAAGTAAAATATGCCATTTTTCTGCCGGACTATTAGATGAGATTTACTGGACCAATTTAATACAGGTGAGTAGTTTAAGGACATTCTGATCCTCTTTTTTACGTTATGATTTATGCAGATACTTTATTACAAGCCATTACAATCAAATAACAAGAAGACGTAGTATATTGATTTAAGATTTTATTTCCAAATGCAGTTAAAATGATTGACGTGTATACAAAGTTATTATACAACGAAAAAAAAAAGCATATTTAAATGTAAGAAAAGGTTCACTTTATTTGATGATACGAGTAATAAAAGACGATGATTTTGTCATTACCCGGACGTTTCAAACAAATTGAATGTCTCATTTTTCAGATTAGATTAGACACTTAAAACGTATTATCTTTTATTTTTGACACGACATTTGGAAGTTTAAAAATTCTTATAGACAACTACTCAGAAGCGACAGTGATCGGTTACCGACGACTGTTTGTCAACCGTCAGTGTCATATTGGTACAGTTAGTAACATCGTCAAATTGACATTTATCTCTATCAATACCATTCTAAATCGTTCACTCAGTGCTCCATTCATTCATTCCAAACACCCATTCAAACCACTCTAAAAAGCTCCAAAAAGACTAAAAATTATAAGATCAACAACTTCATTCAAAAAAGATATATCTAGAAAAAGAAATCGCGATTTCACTATCATAATTGAACGCGTAAGCGTCTGATTGGTCCCTGAAGAATAAAAGGAAGCCATTTTTAGAACTGCAATGCATGTTAGATTAAAGAGAGATATTGATATCACTAGTTTTGTTCATCCACAATATTAGCGGTATTGAATTATCCCCTTGAATTTCACTCAAAGCTCACTCATCACACTCATTACATTTTATTCCAAAATTATTCGTCTTGTCAATTTCACGATGTTGTTAACTGTTGTTAAAAGTCGGCGACGTATTTTGTTTTCGTGGAAGACAATATGGCTTCGGCGACTAATCTCCGGGACGATTTTGAGCACATTGCGTACACATTTTTTCCGCGTTTTCTCTTCTATTGGGTCTCTCGTCGGCATATCAACGATAATTCTTTGATATAACGCCGGCGTATCAACAGCATGCTACGATTGGTCTTCGATTGTTCGCCATGCAAGTGAAACTTTACGAGTACGTATACTTTGGTTCATTTGACCCGAATTTGAATCACATTCAATACCGTTTGTTATTCCTTCCAATGAGAGCGCGTGCAAAATAAGTATAAATAATCAGATTTTTATACGTCTATAAATTCGCGCTATAACATGCTTCAACAAATAATAAATGCATTTTTTCAGATTAAAATTGAATTTTCCTTTCATAGTTTAAGGAATCATGAATATATGGAAGTTTTAAAGTAGAGCAGCTAATTTAGACATTATCAGAAATATACCCACTCTCTGTACAAATAGAGCCAAACCCTCCCAATTCCGTTCTTAAATTATTCCTATTGCACATTTAGCTTTTGAAGATGGTATAGACTAAAGTCAACCTTCACAGACGTTCCAAATTGTCTGCTTCTTACTAAACTATTGTGGGGAACAGTTACGTAAGGCTCGTTGGAATTTTAGAAAATTGGAAATTTATTTAAAACAAAATGTTTCAGTTAGCATGGCTAAGGTTAAAAGTTAAATTCACGTTGTAAAGTTAAGAACATCGTCAAATTGACAAGGTGAATGATTTGGAATGATATTGGAATGAAATTGATAGAATGTGTGGAGCGACTTTTCAATGATTTTCAAGGGAGGTAAAAGATTACAAGACGAAATTATCGATGGTGTATTACCTCCCTTTAAAGAAATCACAGATTTTTCCTGTTTGAACATCTTTTCGAGCTAGCCAGACGCTTTGAAGCCCACATCCGATAAAAAAAATAGTGTTTGCATTTGAATCACTTGTTAAGAATGGTGGTCATTATGGACGATTTCCATTCGTTTTTGAGCAAAATCGGCACGTGTTTGAGTGCTTTGATTGAGTGTTAATAGTGAATGAATGGAGCGATGAGCGAGTGATATTGAATGGTTTTGATCGGAGTGAATGTCAATTTCACGAACTGTAGCCATGCGTTCAAGATGAAAACGTCCGCAAAATAGGTTAGAAATTGCACCCTGATTTGCACGTATTTGTCCGTGCAAAGCGGGTGACAATATTTCGACGTATGAAACGTGTTTGCTTCATAATTGTTATACTTGTCTATTCAGTCGTAAAATCGTAAACAAAATGAGTTCAAAATTGTTACAGAAATATAAAGATGTCAACGATTGATCCTAACATACTTTTAAAAGCGCATCGCGGAGCCTAAACAACGGTTCTTTGAACTTATGGTTATGGTGAAACAGCTTTTATTTACAATTGCTTACTTAAAATCATTTGTTATTTACCAAACCCCCTTAACTTCAGCTTGGTGAAGTTGCGAGGCTTTGGTAACCCAAGGATGAAATGGATTCACATTCTCTAAGCACGTAAAGCCTTTGGGTACAGTTATTTGCACGCGATAACGATTATTACCGACAATTTTTCGAATGAAGCCAAAATACACTTACTCAATAGTAAACTCACCAAATTGTGCCAAGGCCAAGTCACGCCCTGCTAGTTGAATAATTACGCAGAATACCCACTACATTATACAACTTAGGCTTTGCGATGCCAGATGAAAAAAAAAAGCCGATACTAGTGGCTTAACCTTAATTTTTTTTACAGTCTATTTCAATAACATTATGTAACTAAAATTAGTGTTAATCTAATCTATGTTATTTAATCTCTTTTGGTCGTAATATAAACGAAACATATTGTTAATGTTTTGCATTGAATTGCTTTGGTTGTTCCTTTAACTTAAACATGTGTACTTTGTTGCTCTTCTTGCACGTGACAATAATGACGTCATTACTCGGCGAGAAGCACACGTGTTTAGGTGCGGATAGACCGTCCCTGTCAGTCAGCAGCTCTCGCTTAACTCTCCCATCCGGCGACATCTGATGGATCTTGTTCATGCTCGATATACACATATAAATGTTCCCAACATTATCGACCGCAAGGCTATCAGCGCGGTACACCAGCTTCGGTGGAGCAGCAAACGTTACAGTAGAACCGGTCGAGTTAAGACCCGTGGTTGTGTTCATATTAGCAGTCATGTCCGGATTGATTGTCGAGTTAAGATTTTGCGTTTGTTTGTCCGCTTCCCGAGAATTCCCGTTTTGTTGTGGCGCCACTTTCCCCACAGGTCGTTTACGAGCACGTTCAACAGCCTTGCCTTCCCGGCGAGATCGGAGTGGTAATGTTTTGTCTAATGATCCTCGTTCATCGTCGTCGCGTGTTAGCTTGTCAAGATCGATAACCAAATCTGCCTGTGTAACGCTTGTTAATGGAGGTCTCTCTATTTCTCTCCCTTTGTTCCTCTCCGTTTCTGGTCTCCCATAGTCGTCTACTCGCCGAAACGTATGTCGACCGCTGACCCTGACCTCTTTCTGTTGTTCCGATTGTTTTTTAGTGGATTGTTTAATGACCGTTCTATCGGATTGTGCTTCGGACTCGTTTGTCGTATCAGAGGCATCGTCTTTCTTCGACGTAGATCGTATTCTGGTTTTCCGACCAGTCTTCGGAACGGCACTACCGTTCGACCTTTTGCCTGGAGAATTAGGTTTAGAGACAGGAAACTCGAAAAACACACTTGTTCTCTTTTCCCCCTTCACATCAACAGCAATGACGGTTACCCCAAAGTCAGTCTCATCGGCTACGAAAATTACCTGCGTCTCTTTCCATCGTCCCGCACACATCGCCCCAGGATGTCTAAACAGGTCATTACCGGTCCTGTCCTCCTTGATCATACCTAGTGACACCTGCTGAGCACGAGATAGACGGTATTTCTTCAAAACGTTGTCACCCAGAAACGAACAAATCAGCGTATTATTGATATATCCCAGACCAAGTGGCAGACCTTCTATCACTTTATGCACAAAATGGTATACCTTGTCTCTGATGGTGAACAGTCGGACATGATAGGTATCCGACCGTTCCGTCAGCACGGCTACAGTGTTTGCGTCTACTCGACAAGCATTACCCGGGTCCGCCCGCAGCACTATATCTGAGATTACATCGACTCGACTCTTGTGAGAAATATCAAATACCTTCAGCTTCTTGTTAACGCTATCTACCAACACCAGTCTTTGATCAGTCAGGAATGTCGCGCCTTTGAAATCGGATATATCGGAATCCCCTTTCGCTTTACCATTGAAGACTCCAAGTTTGGTAATGTGTTTTTCTCTCATCGTATCGGACGCAGTGACTGTCTGTGATACGACTGTCACAGGTATCGGTGTCAGTCGGGTCTCCTTCGTGATCGGATCAAATATCTTCACTTTACGATCAGCCGTTTCGTCCGCATGTTTCCCTCGCTTACTCCATTCAGGTTTCGCCCCCTCTCGCTTTTCGGTACTCTCCTCTTTAGGTAAGAAAGATGTGATCTCATGGTCCTTTGTTTCTTCCCGTTTCTCGTGATGTTTGGCGCAGACCGTACAGTGATGTTCTAGGCAACTGTTGCAGTACGAGGCAGCAGACTTGGTCGTGTTGTTCATCAGACATATCTCACAGAAAGCTTTGTGCCAACCATCGTCATACGTGTTCTTAATAGTTGCATTCTTTAGAAGTCGAATAACAACTGCATTGACTGGAAATTGTGTTGCCCATTTCTCTTTTACAACGGCAGGATTCCGAGGCTTGGTATTCTTACGACAAACAATACACTGGAAATATTCCTTAGATTTTGTAGAATCCGAAAACACTATGTTCGTGTAAAGACATTCCAAACACATCGAATGACCACATGGTAGAACCCTCGGTGATTTAAAAACTTCTAAACAAGCAGGACACTTGATTACGTCGATGTCAATGGTGTACTTGATTTGTGTCATAGGAGGTAACAGTCCATTCCTGGAGGAGGATTTCACCAACGACGGGGTTTTAGAACTCGATGTCTTCGCCGCCGGAGATTTTGACACTGAAGATTTCGAAGTTGGTGTTTTAGACATTGTCCTTGTAGATTATAATCTTATACGTTTTACCATTATCTATCTATACATCTAAATTAAAAATTGTTCGCTTTATCTCCAAAACATAATTTTGAATCAGTATCACCACTTTAATCCGTTTAATTCAAGATTGTGATCGATTTTGATGTATCGACGATAAGACAATGATAAAGAACAATGCATTTAATCAGTAAATATTCCAAATCTTAATAATTGAGCGACTCATCTGAAAATGTAGCTGAAAACACCGAATAATATCAATGAGTCTCAAATCAAAATGAGGATTCTTTTTCACAATTGATCTAAAATGATTTTGTTCTGGGTGAGTATTACTTCTGCTAACGACATCGCAAAATGACTAGGTGAATGATTTGTGAATAGAATTATATGAGTCTCATGAGAGTTTTTAAAGACACACAAGAGAGGTATTCCAATATAGCTTATTTGTTCAGGATGAACAAACTTAGCGATAATTATTACCATTCTTTCAAAAATATGCATACAAGTTTTATAAAAAGCTTCCTTTTTTCTTCAAGAACGATTCAGGTGCTTACAAGTTCAGTTATGTCGGTGAAATCGCGATTTTTTGGAGCTATATTTATTTAAATTGTAGCTGTTGATCTCATCTAATTTAGTCATTTTTTAGATATTTTGAATGGTTTGAGCGAGTGTTTTGAATGAACAAATGCAGCGCTGATTGAGCGATTTAGAAAGGTTTTGACTCAGATGAAGGTCAATTTCGCGATTTTCTTAACTGTAATCGTATAAGACGAATAAAACACGGAATATCCATACGGACATCGTCCATGCACATCTCATCGCTCGCCGATCAGACGCTGCCATTTATAACAGAGCTTGTAAGAATCGAACCTAAAACACGGGTAATTGTTTCATAGAAAGTGCGACTATACAGGTTATAAAATAATACTTTTATTATAACCCTTTATGACAAAATTCGGATGATGAAACAATTGCCTGTGCCTCAAACCACTCCTTAAATGGTAGTGTCGAGCGCGATTATGTCCCAGCTAACGAGCAGAGACTTTTTTGACGTAATAAAGAGGTTAGCTCATCCTATTTATTTTCACTAACACACTCTTGATGCTATTTTGCACAATTTCATTATCTATTGTTCTCACAATAGTAAGGTACTTAAATAACGTTCTTGGTACAACTGCAAAGTGGGGTTTAATATTTCCTCGGAAATTCCTTGGAAGCCAAAGTACTTACAATAGAACAGAAATAGAACAGAATTATTCCGAGGGAAATATAATAAACATTTGATAAAACACTCTGTATTTCAATATTTCGGCAAAAACTGCCTTTTTCAAGAAAAGGTATTAATTAGATTTGTTTCATTTTTCTTGAAAAGGGCATTTTCTGTTGAAATATAGAAATACAGGGTGTGTTATTAAATGCAAAGTACTTACGTTATCTCTTTCTTGATACATGTGGACGAAAACGGGAACAACTGGTAAAATATTTACACCCTTTTTGAAGCGCCATTTCAATAAAAAGGCCAATTACCCAATAAAATAGTTTAGATTTAAAACAATAGATATTTGTGATATTGATCTGCGTATAATCAACTATCAATCAATAGATTCGTTGTATTGATTTCAAATAAGGGACTCGTCACGCTAAAGAGAATAGCATTTACCAAGAGGTATCGATCATCGTTGACAGTGCAGGCTGATCAGATCGATTATAACGACCCCCTTCCAAAATCTAGGTCCGCCCATGCTTAAAATGATCCACTGTGGAGTCACAGGTCACATACCGATATGAAACGTCTTGCGAAAAAAGAAAATCTGCCAATCACGCATAAAGATGCAGGAAGGTAAAATGGTGATTTAAGATTCAGAAAATTTTCTGAATCTTAAATCACCATTCTACCTTCCTGTAAAATAACTTTTTGAAATGTTACGTCTGGTTGGCTTCGGAGACTGGTTAAAACATCTTTATGCGCGATTCGCGGATTGTCTCTTTTCGCAAGACGTTTCAAATCAGTACGTGACCTGTGACCCCATACTGGATCTTTTTAAGCATGGACGAAACCAGATTTACATGTAGGAAGGGGGCCCGGACCCTCATTAAAATTGTAAAAAAAAAAATATGGTTAGCAACTGCGAAGATCTGGAAAACAAAGAGTTATTTCGGTCAGTAAGCAAACAAAATATCGAAACTACAGCTGTATTAATGATATTCTACGCAACGAAATAAGGAATATCATTGGAAAATTACATTTTCGGTTGTATCCCCTCCCTTCCCAAAGATTTAGAAAAATTCTTGATCCGCTCATGTTGAAATTCATGTTGTCAAAACTTCCCGATAAAGTAAAGTTACACTTTTGTTATAACTGTAATTCTTATTATGTCAACCTCCCGATTAAACAATGGCCAGTCTTTGATATTTGGGCATCTGCCTCTTCACCTTAGAAATTCTGGGTGTCAAATCTGAATTTAAAGAGGTCAAAACGACAGATTAAGCAAATCAAAAGTAGAACTTTGCATACTTAAGAGTCACTTTAACTGTTTCTTGTAATGATATGAAACAAGTAATTTATTTGTAGACCTTTAGAAAGTAAATTGTGAACATCTTAGGTATAAAACCATGTTGTGACCCTTAGTTATTCCTCTCAATGGGATCAAAATGACACCCATTGGGAGAAATTTGTAGGGGTCAAATTTAGATATGTTCAGATTCATGGGGGTCAAAACCCTGGTTTAGGGATAAAACACGGGCCGTGAATGGCTATATTCTATTTGATATGGTTCTTGATAAACAGTTGGAAACAGGATGGGAAATCTCTACACGATGATATAAAATGTGCAAAATTCTTTCGACATGATGTTATTGATCGTTGTTTGTATATGTATTTACGTATACATATATTCATTTATAAGCTTATCTTTTTTGTATTGTTTTGTTGCAATTAATTTGTATGAAAGAGTCATGTTTATTTCTATAGCCGACGGCGACACTCACCCTCTCCCATCACTTGTCTATCATCAAAAGGTTGAAAATAGTGGAATGGTGGGATTGCAGCTGGAGTCTAGGAAATAGGTTGTACTGTTGTGGGAAATACCAGGAATCCATTGTTAGGTGCTCCAACCGCCGCTATAAGACCGAAAGATTGTTGAAATGTGCGTAAAACCCCAAACTATCAAACAAACAAATCAATTCAGATGATATCGTGAAATAGAGGATATTGAATGAGTGGTCATTGAATACCGAATTTATTAAACGAGTCATCTATAAACAGATAAAAACGAGGCTGCGGCGAGTTTTTATTTGTTTATAGATGACGAGTTTAATAAATCCGGTATTTTATGAGCACAGATTTTATATTCTATTTATAATTTGACCCGAATTTTTGCGGAAAATCGTCAAAATTCTCGAAATTGAACATTTCAATTTTCCGCGAAACTTATAACGCCGTTAAAAACTGACGTCACAATATATACATTATGACGTCATTTTCGCGGCTTCAAAATAGCGTTGCTATTAGCTCTGAGCTCATTTGCATAGTTATTCCACTAGTGTAATAACACCCGTGTAATATCAAAAATATTCAACGGGTTTATTTCACTCCCGCGACGTCGGTCATATTATAAACGGAATGATATATAATGTTGATTAAACAAATGTCACATTGTCACAAGGCTGTAGATACGACGTTTTGCGAGCTACTGACACCACGAGACAATCGTCTGACTAACGTATACAAAATATGGGTAAGAAGGTTATGAGTGAGGCGCTAGTAGCTATTTGATTTAATTAAGATAACATTTGGTTAGAACCATAAAGATTTATAAACTTGCTATCTTTGACAAGGAAAATTTTAATAAGTTGGCCGACTGGTCGACAAACCGGCTGACATAAAAGGACGACCAACCGACTGAGTCGGTCAGTCGATCGGTCCATTTGACCATCAGTCAATCCATAAGTTAGTAAACCTACCAACAATCGATTCAATCGATTAACCATTTAATTAATTAATTAATTAAGCGGCCAATAAATCGACAATTTAATCATAAATTTGTTCGATTGTAAGCTCTCGATCAAAATACCATTTTGCATTAAAAAAACAAAAAATGTTTAGCTTTAACCATTTTTTAATGCTTCAATAGAGGTTTTGTCGGCGTGTAACCAAAACCCGTGTAACTTCAGCTACAATAATGATCTTAATTGTTCTACATGATCGCCAAATACCGGTAATAACAGAAAAAATAACCGAATACAAATTCTAACAATACCAAAACATTAAGAGTTTTCATCTGATATACATGACACGTTTTTGCAAAAAAAAAAAAAAAAATAAAAATAAAAAAAATGATCGTTTTGGAAAACCAAAAAAAAAAAAATCCAAACCTGGCTAGAAGGTCTATTTTGTTGTTGTTGTCTTGTTTTGTTTTGTTTTATTAAATATTTAGCATTACCCAAGCTTTTGGTTGTATTAGATTGTTCTCCTTATCATGCAAACAATTCATATGATGTACATGTGCATATAATAATTGTGACCCTTCACGCAAAAAGGGATCATTTAGTAACTCCGTGAAGTAAATATTTATTTAAAGGATTGGATCCAGTATAGGTCAATTAGAAGGCATTTATGCGGAAACATTTAGATAGGAAGGCAGGTCAATCATTCTGGATATAGAAAAGTTGTTTTTGCGAGAAGTCTCGACTATGGTCAGTCTGCGCGGATCGCTCAGTCTGACTAGGGTCAACACTTCTCGCTCTTCCGAGGTGGTCCCTTTTCGCGTGACCGATCACATGTGTTGATACATTTATTTCGTATTTGTCACCCACCATAGAAGAACGGAACATCCTAGAAGTGGGGAAATCTCGGTCGCCTCAGACAATTTTCGACCATTCTGCGCGAACTTTCGCACACAATTATTTTTGGCGTTAGACACCAGATCTGTGCTGATTTAAACTTGTTTCTATAATATTTGGCACCCCTGTTATAATTGGGTGTTGGCTTGTGAAGCAGGGGTAGTAAACAAGAGCGTGTGTTCGGTTTAACGATTTATTAACAACTTACTCAAGTGGGCGAAGCCCAAAAAGAGCGACAATATCTGAGCATGCGCATTTAAACATACATTGTATTTGCATACTATGTAACAACCCCAGACGCAAAAAGACAAACTAAAGGGTCCGTAAAATAAAAAATATGAAAATTGCATTAGTTACAGTACAGATTAACCGAAGGGCGCATTTTTTTCAAAAATTCTTCATAGGTTTGATAATAGGCAGACAGGACAGTCTGGCATGAATCGACGCTGTATGCGGTACATAAGTAGGTTATTTTCTTCCGAATGGTTCCAATATCTGTTTAACGGAATCCCGAATGACCCTTTTCAGCTTACGGCTCAAATACGTGTATATTTATTTTGCGTGTATCTTTTTAGATAGTCTCTTTCTGTGTGACGAGCTATATTAATTATTAAAAAACATTATTTGTATTATGGCATTTTGTTTTTATATGAACATTGACATTTTTGAAATGCGGTGTAGGTGTAAAAAAATCCGTTTTCTACGTAACGCAAGGTTTTTGTTTTTATCCAATTATCCAATCTCGTGATAAAGAATGTCCATACTACGTCACGGTCTTCACCTTTACGAATTCTACATCAACAACTTATAACGGTTCAATTAATAACATCGGGAAATAGACACGGTGAATGATATAGGAATGCTTTTGTAATGAAATTGAATGAATGCGTTACGTGATTTTTGAGTTGAATTCAAGGGAGGTAAGACAATATCGATAATTTCGCCCAAGATGGACGAAATTATCAATATTACTTACCTCCCTTTAATAAAATAAACGTAATTTTCTGTTTGTGTATCATCAAGTACAATTCATTGGTCTAAAATTCTACACCAGCCAATAAAATCGTAGAGATATTTGATCGATTTAAATGAAATGTTGATCGTCTGGAACTATTTTAAGTGTTTTGAACAATGTCGAAGCGTTTTTGAATAGTGTGATTGAGCGTTTGGAAGGCATGATTGGAGCGCTGATCGGTTGTTTTGGAATGGTTTGGATCGAGATGAGTGTCAATTTCATGATGTTGTTAACTTTACAATTGATTTAGCCTGTATAGTTATTCAACATAGTTAAAAACATCGTGGAATTGACTGCCATTCCGTTCAAAAACATTCTTAATCGCCCAGTCAGCGCTCAATTCCTTCATTCAAATACTTACTCAAACCATTCAAAAACGATCAAAAATCACTAAAAATGATGAGATCAACAAATACATTCAAAATAAAAATTTAACAATTTCACTGACACAATGCAATTTTGTAAGCGTGTGGTATTGCGCGTTCGTGAAGACATAGAGAGCTATTCACGAAACGTAAATGCGCATTTCATAATAGGGAGGTACTTAAAATTGCTTATTTGTTCATCTTGAACCAAATTTGGGATATTAGACTACCCCCCCCCCTTTATTTCACTCAAAACTCGCTCCAAATACTCATTCAATTTCATTCCAAAACAATTCCAATATTATTCATCCTCAATCGTCAATTTCTAGATGTTCTTAACTGTAACTATTAGTTGTTCAAATCTTCTTTGTCGATATCATTGTTCATTTACACCTTCGTTTACAAGTTCGTTTACGTTCAAAGGGTCTCGGGTTCGATCCCAAACGGCAGCATCCATCCTTTCCGACTAGTAGTCTTTCAACAATTGTTTGAAAATTGTAGACCTATAGATAGCAACTGGCCGATGGGAAATTATGTTTACCAGGATCCATTGTTAGAAATTGCACCCTCCGAATAATAACCTTAAGATTGTTAAAAGCGACGTTTAACCCCTCACAAACAGACAAATAAACAAACAAGTTCGTAAATTTTCCCCTTCATTTATTCTGTTCTGTTCTTTTCTCGCCTTTTTTTTCATTTATTTTTTGATTCGGCACCCACCTTTTCCGAATATATGTCTACCACCAATGGGATGATAATCGTAGACCTTTGTGGGCTAGCAGATGGAGGTTATGAAAGGATCTGATGGTATAACTGGTGTGAGAAATACCAGGAATCCATTGTTAGGTGCTCCGGCCGCCGCGATATGACTGAAATAATGTTGAAAGCGACGTAAAACCCGATTCAATCAATTAATCAAAACGTTGATTCATTTCTTCACTGGTTCATCCTTACAAAATTCCACATGCTATTCCCCCTTTTTCCTGTTTACCAGGATCCATTGTTAGAAATTGCATCCTCCGAATTATAACTGTATGATTGTTAAAAACGACGTTTAAACCCAAGCAAACAGACAAACAAACAATTTCACGTAAATATACCTGCAAGGCGGAATTAAATTTGCATACATTTGCACCAGTTCGTAAGCCTGAATGCAGGGCAGGTCACTTCTTTGAATGGAGCCATAGATTATGAGGAAAAAATCTTTTTATATTTTGGCTTAAATAAATCAGGAATTTGTCTGGGTTTTTTTTATCCCTAATTCGTGTTTTATCTGAAATATTCTAACGACACGATGGTTTTTTTTTGTTTGTTTTTTTTTTAACCTTTTTAGTTCTTTTTTTTATTTCCTTATTTATGGCCCATTCTGAGCCTTGTCACTACAATAGGACCCCATTGGAAATAAGTTGTAAAACTGTTATGGGTTAACCTGTGCGTAATATCTACCAAGAATACCTAAACATCTTTTGTCGTAAGCCTTTCTCTTACTGCGTTTGTGTAATTGTAATTGTAATTGTGAGAATTTGACTGCTTTCTGTGAGATCTGTAGATCTTGATTAATTGCATCTGTGATAATTTGTTTATTGATTGATTGAATGGAGTTTAACACCGCTTTCAATAGAAAACGACGATTAGTTTTCATCTGTTATATATTTGTTGTAATTGTAGTGGTGTATATGTATATTCACAAATCAAGCATTCAATCAATACTTCCATGGAATAATCCTACTTTTAATGTGAATTTAAGGAAACTGCGAATTGAACACGTTGTATGTGATAACACTAAATTTTGTAAGAGACAGGGCTATGAAGAAATCGGATCTATACATAATTGTGATTGGGTATTTCGTAGCTCAATGCAAAAACAATATTCTTTTAAACTCATATTATTAAATGCCATCAACTTTATAAAGAGGACATGTACTTATTTTGGACATTTACGAAACTCCTTTATATATACACAAACGAAATAGCTGCTTAACAGAATCTGATTTCATATCGCGACATAAAACATTTTTTAGCCAACAAGGAAGCCCGATTTTGATAGACACAACTAAAGATGAATTCTTAAAAGGCATATCAGATATTTTGGTAAAAACCTGTTAATCGAATACAATGCATCAGTAATTTCTTATCATAGAGGTTAACACATTGTTTTGAACAGTTGCATACTCCTTTATAGGCGACCTGGCTATATGAGCTAAATAATGAGTTCATTATTAACAGCGGAAATATGCGTAGTTTGACCTTATATGGTGAGGAGTCCAGCGTGACGTACCTATACGCTGTAACTGACAGGACAGGGCTATAATTAGTATTATATACTAATATTAACCCTAACACTTGATACTCTCTAATACACGGTTCTCAACAATAAATAAATAAAACAATCTTTCACAAATATGTGTTATCTTAATTGCTTTACCGCTTATCTTTGAAGTTTTAGTTTTGATATATGTTACAACTTACTTATTATACCAAGACATTGTTTTTGTTGATTTTTTGGTTCAAAAGTCCTTTCCGTAGCAACGCGTCCCGCAGAAAACGTGTCTCTTAATCTCTCTGGCCTCTATTTTTGAAAAGTTTTGAAAATACTCCTATAGAAATCATTACTTGAAAAGAAATTATATCCTCGAACAAATAGGTTGTCGGAATAAACAAAGGAACACATACTTATCTCGACGACTCTTCGACATGCAATGTCACTGGGTTAATACCGACTTTTTTGTCAAAAGGTTCCGATGAATTTTGCTTACATGCAGTACAGCTTCCCTTGTCATATGGATGCTCTAATTCATTGTGTCATAATCATGCAAACCCCTGAGAAGTTTTACTTTTTTGTGGTGTCACCCGAGGCGACTCTATGTGACATCGCTCATGAGTAGCATCATTATATCATTCTGTGCAAATGTCAATATAGCCGTTCTATCAAAAGAAACTTAATCATTTAATGGTCTGAACAATTATGTTTTGTTGACTTCCTTTTGATATCTATACATAAACACATATTTTGTTTGGTTTGAACGTCTTGATTATTTGTATAATAAATTTTAAACAATATGTCCGCCTGCCCAATTCTGACAGAAAATGACAAACAGGAAATAAGCTATCGACAAGATTTTATTCTGTCCGGTCCAAAAATCTTACATTGATAGATCTCAGGAATTCAAATAGCTTAATATGTGAAAATCAATGGAATGTATATTACTATTCTTAAAGCCCAACACGAGATCTGGGCTAAAAGGCTCATCATCACATCGCCACTTTGATTCTACAATCTCTCATTCAGGACTTGACTAAAGTCGTAGTAACAAGAGTTTAGAATAACAACGACGCCATTTAGCTCATCAGGGTATTTATGCCAAATTGATTCATTATCTATATATGTTTTCGACATAATATTGTCATCTAAAAGAACAAATGGGATTCTTTTAACTTTATACTCTTGAATCACCAAATTTTTCCTAAAATATTTGAATACAGTCCTCTGTTACATTTTCCATTAAATTGACATACGTCCCGAGACCAAAACATTTAGTAGCGTGTAGGCAACCACACGATGCAATTATAATCCCCGAAAATTTGAAAAGGGATTAAACCTTATTTATCTACAAAACTGAAAGCAATCCGCACAGTCTGGCCAGTTTGATTTGCGCACACGTGTATGTGTATGAAACATCACGCACAGGCTCTTTATTAATTTGAATTTCTTTATTCTATCGATGATTTCCTATTAGTCATACTCTTCTTTAAGCGAATGTCTAACCAGATACAGTTAA
Source organism: Fragum whitleyi (assembly GCA_948146395.1). Lineage (NCBI taxonomy): Eukaryota > Metazoa > Mollusca > Bivalvia > Cardiida > Cardiidae > Fragum > Fragum whitleyi. The sequence goes on from OX411547.1 coordinate 68,596,040, forward strand.
AAACATCGTGAAATTGACAAGGTGAATGATTTTGGAATGATTAAGGAATGAAATTGAATGAGTGTCTGGAGCGACTTTTGAGTGAATTTAATGGGAGGTAATCAAGTATTGCAAATTTTGTTCAGGATGAACAAAATTAGCAATATTGATTACTTCCCTTTAATAAAATATGCATATAAGTTCATTAGATAGCTCCCTATTTCTTCAAGAACCTATCAGACGCCTACAATTTCAATTAGATAAGTGAAATCCCGATTTTTTTCCCTAGCTATTATTCGTTTGAACGAAGTTGTTGTTATATGTTTTTCAGTGAGTTTGGAGCGTTTTTGATCGATTTGAGTGAGTGTTTGGAATGAATGAAAGGAGCGCTGAGTGAATGGTTTAGAATGATTTTGATCAGAATGATTAATTGTCAATTTCACGATGTTATTAACTGTAATAAGGAATATATTGACAAAAATGTCGATGGGTTGTTGATTTTGATAGTCTGTATGTACAGAGTAGCAATTGTTCCTCGGAAGATATCAACCAGACATACAGTTAACAACATCGTGAAATTGACACTCATTCCGATCAAAATCTTTCTTAATCATTCGCACAGCGCTCCATTGATTCATTCCAAACACTCACTCAAATCGACCAAAAACGCTCCGAAATCATTAGAAAACATTTAAAAGTCGTTTAAGACGTTTAGCAATGAAATCAAACCGATCTATCTTTTCTACGATTTTATCAGCTGGTGTGGACTCTCAAGTGTCTGAATGGTCCACAAAGACGTACAAATAGAAGTGTACGTATGTTTTGTTAAAGGGAGGTAATTAATATCCCTAATTCTGTTCACCCTGAACAAAATTAGGAATATTGGATTACCTCCCTTTAATATCACTCAAAACTCGCTCCGCACACTCATTCATTTTCATTCCGGTATCATTCCAAAATCATTCACCTTGTCAATTTCACAATGTTCCTAACTGTATTAATGATTTGGTCATTATGGCATCTAACTGGTCATATGACATTTTACCACTGGACCACTTTTTTCGAAGCTGATAAGGTCGACATGGGCTGTATTTAGGTCAATTGCGACATCATTTCTTACTTAAATATAATTGATTTACTTTTGTATGTGCCCAATATTTTTTTTTTATTTTGACAAACAATCAACTGATTTTGAGGCGGAAATACCAGCAATTGAAAGAATGTCGTTATTTTGGATGATATGCAAACAAAAGAAGACACAGAGTCATGTTTTGTACAGCTCACCTGAGCACAACGTGCTCAAATGGAGCTTTTAGGCACCCCAGAGTCTGTTATACTATTTGTTTCGTGCATCGGCAACTATTTTAAAACTTCTCCTGGACCGCTTGGCCAATTTCATCGACATTTTGCCAGAATGTTTCTTGGGTGACCATTTCAAAAAAATGTCCATGGACTTCTTATTAGCCAATAAATAAGGGCGTTGAAGGGAAACCTTTTTTACTATTACATCTTTGAACATCATCTCCTCCTAAACCACCGGGCCTATTTCAATTGAACTGTGCCTGAATGTTCACTTAATGACCCTTCAAATAGCTGTTTGCGAATTTTTTATTGGGCCATAGATATGGGCGTGACAGGGTTTGGTCCTTTCCACCATTTTCGAACCATTGCGCGAATACCTGATTCGGCGAAAAGTATTGGCGAGGCGGGGCATATCTTTTTACACTTGACATTTTTGGAATAAAACTTACTAAACTACTAGTCTATTTTTAACAAAACGTTGCCGGATATTACTTGGGTAACATCATCTAGACCAATTATACTTTGGTGAGTGATTTAGGGCTATCCTGGGTAACATCTTTTGTTTTCTTTTTCGTTTCTTATAAAAAATTATTATTACACTGTGGCAAGACCCGACATTTTAAACCATTTTTGTAGTCAACTGACATTTTAGAGTACAGTTAGTTACATCGTGAAATTGACATTCACCTCAATCAAAACCATTCTAAATCGCTCACTCAGCGCTCCAATCATTAATTCGAAACACTCACTCAAACCATTCAAAAACGCTCATACCCATTGGAAAATATAGAATCAACTATGTCATTCAAAGTTGAAAAGAGAAAAATCGCGAATTAACTGAAAAAATTCAAATTGTAAGCGTCTGAAAGGTTCTTGAAGAAATAGAAAGTTATCTTAGGAATTTATTTGCATATTTTATTTAAGGAAGGTAATCATCCTGAAAAAAATTTCGATATAGGATTACCCCCCATTAAATTCACTCAAAACTCACTCCACACACTCATTCAATTTCATTCCTTAATCAATCAAAATCAGTCACCTTGTTAATTTCACGATGTTGTTAACTGTAGTCATGAGTACTTGAGTCTGATGTTGAAACATTTTTTTCCGATTTCTGCTTTGTCATTACCAAATCATTTTGCGAAGTAATTTTGTTAAATTCAAAATAGCTGTTTCTAGTAATCTTTAGTTTGATGAAATTCTAAATACCTTTGAAAATAATATCTGTTGAGTAAGAGAAAAGGTTTTATCATATCTGGTCCAAGTTTTCATGAACATGTACAATAAATTTACTTTTTCTTTTAGATGTATTTTGTACTTTATAAATCTAAGCATGTCTTTCACTGTAAGAAAGTATTTTCTTAATTTTCGTGCGTGTGCGATTGAGCTTTTTTTGCTACAAAAAGGTTTAAATGGTTGTAATAACCAATAAATTGAATATAATATGACCTACTATATACATGAGTGAAAGCCACTATAGACTTGTATTGAGATTACGCTTGCAGCGATGACTGACTGACCGACGATGTTGACTGATTGCACCAGATTTAGACAGTCAATTTTTAAAATTTCAATGTTAAATATTATGGTTATGTTTTTTTTCCAAAAGCTCAAGGGCATTGGCTCGTTTGATAAATTCATTCTTTTATTTCCACTGATTAAATATCATCCATGTTCACGAACAGACATATAGCAGCCCAGTAGTCAAGAGCTTATAAAAAATATACTTGATCGTTTTGAGAAACGTATAGGCGATACCTAAATCAAATGTACAGAACGAAGACTAAGTTTCGACAAAGTTTTCAAAGTACCACTTCCGCTTATAAGCCAAAAAATAAGAAAAAAATCATCTTCAATAACTCCGAAAAAAATCGAATTTATCCCAGAATTTTTGATCAGACAAAGTATAAAAGAAGGATAGAGGATGAATAATGTTCTTGTTTTCCAGTGGGTAGCCATGCCGATCCCGTTCGCTGATGACAATCGTGATAACGAGGTCAACCGTGAGAGTACCAAACACTATGAATCATGTCAGAATGGTATTAGTGATATATGAAATACTATTTGTAGTATATCAAATTAATCAACCCTTTACCACAAAATGACTACCGGCTGTTGCTATTGACTTTGTTCATTGTTTGATTCGTGGACCTACGTCCTTTTTAACTATATTTGAACGAACAACTAAACTTATTCGTTGTTATATAGGTGCTTTTTTTTCTAAAAGGAAAATGGACAGTGAATCAAATAAAAGCGCATTTAGATAAATCAATTTAGAAAGAAAGATAGGAAGAAAGAAAGACAGAAATTATAAAATGTATGACAGATAATCAAATAAAAGAAAAAGGAGAGAAAAAAAATAACACAAAAAACAACAATAACCAAAACGGGTTAAGTTCAGTAAATGTACCCCCCTCAAAATGTCAAGCTATCATGTCGTTTTAAAATATGCTTTTTGTTCGTTTAAATTTTCCGCATGAAAATCTAAAAGAATTAATTTTGCAATGATTCGAAGCGCAATCTTTATTTGTATTATATTTTCGGTCGATGAAGTTTACATTCTGAATGAAGGTTTACTTGATCTTTCCAAAACTTAGGTCTAAATTTAGAATTTTCAAATTGTGCTAATTTTTGAAAGTATAAAGTTTATTAAGTATTTAATTGAGTAGCCAAAGGCTAGTGCACTTTTACATGATTCAAACTATGATCAATCGTTTAATTTCGTTTCCATTAAAAACATAACAAAGATATTTTTACTCCTCAATTTCTTTTCCGCCATATTCTTAATAAACGTTGAAGATTTAGACAATCGCCATAATTCTTCAACTGTGTCACGTCATTCAATTAACGTTAGTAATAACGTTGTTACGTTGTTATTGTTAAGGGTTCGGTATAGGTGCGACATTCGGCCCAATAAACCTCTATAAATATTCGCCATCAGCATGGATGTCCGCAGTTAACGTGTTGACAGTGACCACTGAACTTACGATCATCAACTTTATTAATAAATACTACAAAATGAATTACCGCGTGTGGACATTGATTTATACTTTAATTGGTAAGTTTCGTAAATATTGACCGTTTGACCGTTCTGGTCAAACTTTCAAAGGAAACATAAATGGTGATTTCAATGATGATACCTACTAATGAGCTCATCACGACATTCTAGATTCTACACATTTACAGTACATGTAATCCAGTGGCGTATTTTTTCCGCGAGAAACACAAAATCTAAAACGTTCAATCTGGAAAGCTATCTCGATAAGCCGACTCTCTTGTAAATTTAATGAATGAAGCATTTGGAAAAAAATATCAGGGCCCGCGATTATATAACTTTTTTCTTGCTCGACTAAGAATTTTCTCAAATATAGTAATCAAATAAATGTTTGAACATAAAGATAATATTCATAAGTTATTTTTTATACCGACTAATCAGTATTATCTTTTATGTTTATACATATAATCAAGTATGGTAAAGGAATTACGGCTTAAATCTCAAGTTGAAACTTGAGAAAATTTTGATTTGAAAATGAGAAAAGTTTAATAGTCTCGCCCTGATGTTTCTAACGATTATGCGAATTTCATTTTTATCTTCCTTTTTTAATTTTTACATGGAAACTTGATATTTTCAAACTTCATTCTAACTAGTGACTGTTGGAACTAGTTGTTAATTTTTGAGAAAATTTTTTGATCAATTTACGCTAGTGCATGACATTTCCAACAAATTCATGTATCTGTGATCAATGTACATTTTGCACTCTAGACAATCACACAAGTCTTGAGGGATATATTTTGTTGGCATGAACTGAGGGCAAACTTAATATTTTGCACGGATCCTACCCGGATGTAGACGGGTCCCACATTCAACTATTTAAATAGCCTATTTGATGCTATTTTGATAGTCGATATTGGAACCAGTCTTACGTTCAGGATAACCAAACGGTGCAAACAGTTTTTCCAATTGAACCCCGCTTTGCACGTGCGCTTGCGTGCGAAGCGGGATTCCATTGGAAAGCTGTTTGATCCGTTTGGTGATCCTAAACGCAGGGCAGTATTACGCTGGTAGTCCGATTTCTGAAAGATACTCGGACATATCGGGTAGCAATACCCGCCCGGGGCCAGAAATAATTTGGCCCGGGGATTTATACCTTACCTACCTACGGAGTGCATAATAAAGACTCCGGTCATATTGTGCAGATGCACAGGCTGGCCATAGGCTTTTCTCTGCGCACATTATTAACATGTTGGAAAACGACCCGCACAGGATTATTTATAAATGGAAACTTTGGAATTTCTTGTAAGATGAAATACAATTCCTATCATCGGGACTTATACATATAATCCCTACATAAAGTTTTGTTTGAAGTTAATTGTAACGAGGTTGGGATAATTGATAATTGTCGAGGCTCTGCTCTTTCGGTGTTTCCATTTAATGATTCTTCTTCAATAGGTGTTCATTTTCAACAAAAGTTATCAGTAGAAATGGTCCTAATCATTTTTTATTTGACATTTTAAGATGTACCACTTTTTTGAATGATCGTCAAAATCATCATTGCAATAGAACATTTTCTCGTTACAGTTAAAAAAAAACGAATCGTATCACCAGTTTCTTTTCAGTTGTAGAAACGAACTTTTGAACATAACTCCTTTTCCTGTCTATATAAAATGTGCTTATGATTATTATAATAAATAGAACTAAACATGTTAATACCGTGAAAATGTAACCCCAATAAAAGCAACCCGGTGCTATATAGCAACATTCTCTGTACACGGTTAATAGATTAAACCAACAAAAAGCTTGTTTAAAAAGCAAATTCTTGCTAATAACAGCAAAAAAATTGACAAATTGGAGCTATCATAAACATATGTCCACTTAACTAATTCATATATTAGTGAAAATATTCATTCTTCCATTCATTCATTCGTTCGAACATGCATTCTTCCCTTCGACAATACATTTATTCATTCATCAATTCATTCGTCATACGTTTATTCTATCATTCATTCATTCAATTATCCATTAATAAATAACAATAATAATAATACTAAACACAAAAATTAGCTGTTTAAAATACGGTATTTGTATCACATTATCAAAACTTTTTTTTTTTGAATATACAGATGAATAAAATGGATGGATAGATTTCGTATAATTTTGTTTTGAAATAATTTATACAGTTAACACCATCTTGAAATTGACAATATGATTGATTTTTGAATAATTTAGGAATGAAATTGAATGATTGTGTAGAGCGAGTTTTGAGTGAATTAAATGGGAGGTAATCCATTGTCGCAAATTTTGTTCAGAATGAACAAAATTAGCGATATCGATTCCCCCCCCCCCCTGTAAAAGGATATGCATACAAGTTCTTTAGATAGCTTCATATTTCTACAAGAACCTAAAAGACGCTTACAATTTGAATTATGTCAGTGAAATAGCGATTCTTCTTTATCCAAATTTATTTTGAATGACGTTTTTGATGCTATATTTTTCAATGGGGTTGAGCGTTTTAGGATGGTTTGAGTGAGTGTTTGGAATGAATAGATGGAGCGCTGAATGAGCGATTTAGGATGGTTTTGATTGAGGTTAATGTCAATTTTAGGTGTAATTAACTGTATTCAATAAATATAAGAACGAATGATTACAAGAAAAATGCAAAATGTTATATAATAAGTGAAGACAGGTAGCCGGTATCTTGATTTTCAAGATCAAGACCTGGGGCCCGTTTTACTAAACATCTTACGATCATTTTTTGCGTAAGTCAAAAATTAAAGATGCTTCTACAGTGGTAACTAAATATGGAACTCTACCATGCATTATCTCATTAGAATCGTCTTTTGAAGACGATTCCAATGAGATATTGCAAGGCAGAATCTATCAATGAATGAAAACATCAGGTACGATTTATAATTTTGACTTACGATCATTATTTTTTTGTAAGATGTTTAATAAAACGGGCCCCTGGAGTCTAAATTATTTTGATAGAGTTGTCAATGGATTACCTTAGCATTGTTACAACATGTAGTTACGGCGTCTTTATTGTAAACAAATAATGATATACCCTATGTCATTATTCTACGATAATTATTATCTGCCGACGTTTATAGATTATTTAAGGATTATTAATAGATTTATGGAACCAATTTCTTTTTTCCAGGTGTAGACGTCTTGTTACAAATCCAGTGCGCTACAATTCCACCACGTATACCTGGTATCCCCGCTAGTGTGAGCTCTGATGATTTACAAAGATTACTTACATTTCGAGGTAGACGCCGACCATCGGATCCACCATCTGATGATACCATATCTAGAAATACTGGTGGATCAGGAGCCGGTCAGGGAAATATAACTCGGGTTGTAGCCTTCGGGGATATTCGGTTCCCAATACCGACATTTCCAATGGACCTTACAACTACACCAAAGATAGCACGAGGAGATATTCCCTTCCCGTTCCCGACAACGTTTGGACCAGAAACATCAACGAAAGAAAAATCAACAACCACAACAGAACAGACAACGACAACTGTAAAAACGACAACACAACAACCAACGACGACAACTGTAAAAACGACAACACAACAACCAACAACGACAACTGTAAAAACGACAACACAACAACCAACGACGACAACTGTAAAAACGACAACACAACAACCAACGACGACAACTATAAAAACCACAACACAACAACCAACGACGACAACTATAAAAACCACAACACAACAACCAACGACGACAACTATAAAAACGACAACACAACAACCAACGACGACAACTATAAAAACCACAACACAACAACCAACGACGACAACTGAAAAATCTACAACACAACAACCGACAACGACAAACGTAAAGCCTACAACACAGAGACCAACAACGACAACAGTAGCAACAGCAACAACAGAAAAATCTACAACGCCTGTACCTACCACAACCCCTAGAATTACAACGACAACTCAAACAACACCGAAACCAACAACCACACCACAAACAATAGCTCCATCGACAACTACAAAGTCAACTACCTCAACAACACAGAGTCCTACAACAAATGTACCTCCGACAACACAACAACAAACTACAATAGCACCATCTACAACAACAACAATAATATCAACAACCGAGTATGAAAAGACATCATCGGTACAGCCTTCAACTGATCGACCGACCACGCCAAACGATGTTCCGTCTTCTACCCCGGGTCCAGTCTCCAGTTCAACAACTAGCGCTTCCACTACACCTAAAACTCCAACAACCGAGGTGAATACAACACCTGTAGTCACAACCCAATCAGGTACAACAGTAGTTGCCACGACAACTTCTCAAACAACTACAACAAAGCCTGACACTACTCCAACAGTCACCACACCAACATCAACTATCAGTCCTTCAACCGATTCTACCCCAACCGTTACAACAAATGCACCTTCAATACCAAGTTCTACGCAGACACCAGATATTGATGTACCTCCTTTCGGCGACGACGACAACGAGTACGACGATGATGATTATGATGATGACGATGATGAAAGTGATAGTGAAGAAAGTGATAGTGATGACTTTGATGATTGGTTTGATTTCGAAGATTATGGTTATTTCGATTATTCAAAAGGCGACGATGACAGCGGTTTAAACAATTTCGATTCTGGGATTAGTCCCCAATCTGGGGACGATGATTTTATATCTAATTCACTTTTAGGAGACATTAGCTCTGAATTGAACAATTTTCAATTAGATATGAATAATTGGTTAGGAAGGCGGCTCAGTGGATATCAAAGAGACCAACAAACACTGAGAAAGCTCAGGTTAATGGACATCTTCGTTCACAATGCCCATAATAGTTTTAATCAATATTTTGATGATTGAAATACATTCACTTTATTATTATAATATTGATATTTCGTAGAAAGATATGCCTAAATATCTTTAAAGACATAATCCATATGTGAACCATCACACGGGAAAAGAATATCTTGGAAATCCACGAGATGATTATTTGAAAACGTGATTGATTCGAGAAGACAGTCAATCCGGGTCGCATTTCAAAACTAATTGCATGTATAGAGATTACCTAGATTAGAATTCGTGAAGATGGGTCATTTTGGGTCCAGAAAGTGTAAAAACCCCAAAGAGTATTAACCTTAATCAGCCTGTTCCATTCGCCATCAGACTGACTAGATTCGAAATTTTCAAAAAGAAATTTACGAAAATGAAAAGAGTTATGATTTTGGAGTGGTTTTCTTTTTCTTAGTTAAATGAGTTTAACAAGGGAGTTTTGAAAGTGTTTCTCTAATTAGATTTTTTTTGATAACTCATTTTCGGAAAGAAAATATTCTCGTTTCATTAAAGACAACTTCCATTTTCAAGTCCACGCATGAAATCATGAAATAATCTGAGCAATTTGGATGAAGTGTCTGATTATTTGACCTTATGAAATAAACACAAATGAGCCTGTGCGTTACATTTCCAACAATTTGAAATGTTCGCGAGGTGCAAACAATGAGTAGCGTTGACAGCCACATACTGTAAATATAAATTTACCTGATGGCCTACAGATAATTTGAGACCTTATTTATCTTCTAAACGCAAGGTGATGACTCTGGACAGACTACGCGGATGCACAGGGTGGTCAGAGTCTTTGCTTTGTGCATATTTGAAATATCTCACGCATAGGCTCAAATATATACATGTATAATTAAATTTAAGATGATTTAAAATGCCATTTTCTGAATACGTTATCATTTCAAGATTATTCGTTAGATTAGTATAATTTTGTAGATCAATTGAATCTCCATTTTCATTTTTAATTGTTGCCGCCTGATTTCATTCGGCTAAACCGGTGTGTCTACAGAAGGAATAAGTTTCGATTATTTATGTTCTATCATTGCCAGTTTGTTCATATGTAAATGATTTTTCATCTTTGACGATTTCTTTGTTTTGATAACAAATAAATACAAAAGCATTGAAGTATATTTGTGTCTTTTTTAAACATATTGTTACATTTCGAACTGCTTTGCGACAACAGATACATGAAGAAAGAGAGAAAAAGAGACGTCATACCATAACATGTATATAGAAATTGAAGGCGGTATCAATAGTTTTGCTTTTCTGTCGTATTAATCGGATTTGAAAAAAATTGTTGGAATAGAAGAAATATTGTTTATTAGCACAATTCTCCCTCCTCCTTCCCCCCCCCCTCTTTCTCTCTCTCTCTCTCTCTCTCTCTCTCTCTCTCTCTCTCTCTCTCTCTCTATCTCTCTCTCTCTCACCCCCTCTCTCTCTCTCCCTATCTATCTCTCTCTCTCTCCCCCACACACATAAGCCAACACTGCTCAATTATAACTTCATAACAACGTGTGATTAGAAAATATAATGTAGACCGTAAAACCACCGTACCGTATCCGTTTGGCGATCGCGAAGAGACGTTGGGATAATGCGATGAAGATTTACCGATAAAACATCGCATGGTGACCGTGCGGCGACCTTCAGATGAATTTATGACATGTATTTGATCTACTTCCTCCGTGCAGTCTTGCGAATTATTTTTTAAAAAAATTCGTTAAACATCTTTTTTATACAAAATTGAAAAAAAATGTCTTCGGCGCCCGTAAAACCGTGCTATGATGGCACTGACAACGAATGTCGCTGCACGTGCATCGCATGATTTCGGATTTACGGGCGCCATACGGGCGCCGTAGGCCAAAGGTAGACCAGAGCCTATGTGTTTTACATTTCTGGCATTGAATGCGCCATGATACATTTATTCTTAAAGTTGAATTAGAGTATCCGCATTTTAATAAATAATAAAGAAATAATTTCTTTAATGCTTTTGTGCATTTCATCGCGAAATAAGTTCACAATGAACGCTGCATTGCAATCACGTGCAAAATGACGCGCTTTAAGACAATATGTCCTAGAAATGTAACATTTTGTCTCATTTTGCATTTAAGAGATAGAATAATCGTTTGTTTTCGAGTAAGATCGATTAATATTTCATTTCGTGAACACCAAAAGCTATATTTTTACTTGTGGCTCTGCCACTCGTGAAAAAATAGCCTTTGTTGTTCATTCAATGAAATATAAATCGATCTTACACTTAAACAAACGATTGTGCGTTAAAGTTTATAATATTGTTTGCTTTGTAAATTGTTTGATTTGTATATACATTTTCTTCTGTGAAAGGAGGAAAAATAAAATATGTATGTAGGTGAATTATTACTGTAGCGATTTCTTTGATTGGTCACATCTTTACTTTCGAAATGTCGTTGTCAAAGTGTTACCGCTGAAACATTTTATTACTATAAACACGAGTATATGAAAATATATCCATAAAATCACCAGACGATAACTTGGTCACGTATTTGATCTAGCCAAATGCGGAATATGTGCACTTATTTTGTCAAAAATGTATATTTCTTTTTTGCCATATCGGAAGGTTTTTCATTTCTAATCGGGGTCTTTTTAATGACATTATGACCAAAAAGTTTAAACTCGCTTTCGTTTTTCATTCAAACCGATTGCTTGAAAGTGATATTTTCGGGGTTATAAACATTATCGACTCCGAGTGTGAATACCGTTTATTTATCGTCGCTATCGTAGCACATGCCCATATGAGCGACGCCCCAAGAAGACTGTTAGTTGTTACGGGGGATAGTGCAAGGATACATGACGAAACTACTGCTGAAATCCGCCATGGTTCTTTAACGTGCTCGGTGTAAAGCACCGTCTCACGGGGCCTCGGTTTAACGACTCATCCGAAAGACAGTTAGTTTGTTAGTGTGCCAGCCTGGGTTTGAGCCCACACCGTCGAACTTCAATGATTTTGAAGTCCGGTGCTCAACCAACTGAGCTAATCGGACTGACGAACATCGACTCTGGTTAGTCTGAGTAGGTTATATTTCGTGATAACAAATTATGGGAGATGAAGAGAGTATTTAATGATTTCATAGGTGTGTAGCTAAAAGCCCTCATCACATAAAGTTAAGAACTTCTAGAAATTGACAAGATGAATGAATTTGGAATAAGTGGAATGAAATTGAATGATTTTGTGGATCGAGTTTTGAGTGAAATAAAAGGGAGGTAATCCAATATCCTTAATTTTGTTCAGGGTGAACAAAATTAGATATATGTATTACCTCCGTTTAATAAAATATGCATGCAAGTTAAATTAATAGCTTCCTATTTCTTCAAGAACCAATCATAAGCCTATAATTTCAGTTACGTCAGTAAAATCACGCTTTTTATCGATTTTTCTTTTTCTTCTTTTTTTTAATACAGTTTTTGGTCTTAGCTTTTTTCAATTATTGAGCGTTTTTGAATGGTTTGAATGAGTGTCTGGAATGAATTAAAAGAGCGCTGAGAGCGAATTAGAATGGTTTTGATTGAGATAAATGTCAATTTCACGATGTATATAACCGTAGTATGAACACCCGAAGCGGGTTCTTACGAAAGGGTGATTAAGTATCTAGTTTCATGCCTCCATTAAATAATAAATACTCTCTTCAACTCTTATACAGTAAAATCTCAGTCGTTCGCACGCCGGTGGTTCGTAGGCATGTGTTGGTTCGTACACATTCTTAGGTCCCGATTTTTTCCCCTCTTTATCTTTGTAAGAATGCACCGAGAAATTCGCACGTCGGTGGTTCGTAGTTCGTAGCCCGTGTCAAGTCCCGAGAGTTTCCAAATAACACAAATTAATATGTTGAATCCGTAGGTGTGAATTGTGCAATCAATAGCTGTCCTAGGTGTAACAATAGACATATACCTTGATTTTCACACCTCTTGATTGGTATTTATCGAAGTTATTGTTTTGCATCAATATTTACAGGCATTGTTTGATTTGCGATTTTCGGCGGATGAATCGAATAAAGGATCAATATCAATCAGTGACCTTAATTATTGTATTTCATCTGGCTTTCTCACACCGATTTTGCATAAATGAATGTGCAAATCTTCGTAGACTTTATTGTTTACATGACTTCTATTTCATCGTCCACTGATTGAGTACTCAAAGTGATTTGATCAAAAGGGAAAACACTCTGATGTAGTTAATATTTGGCATGTAAATAATTGCCGAAATTACTTTATTTAGGATTTAAATATGGACAAAACGAAAGATGATTATTGTTAAAGTGATAATTGTTGCGTCCTTACTCTCTACAAAATGGTCTCGTAAGAACTTGATTTAAAACATATTCCATAGAATAAAGCCACAAATATAGGGTACCTTAAGACCATGTCCGATCTGAGCCATCAAAGGACGACCGACCGCTTGACAGTGGTTGGTTCGTACTATGTTTAGTTCGTATTATTTGTCCCGGTCCCTTGAGATACGAACCACCGAGACTTTACTGTAATTTAATATCACGAAGAAAAAATATAAAGATTTAGTAATTATAAAACAAATAACCTATGGGACCACCTAGCCCAGAAGCTTACAGAATAGCTGTACAATAAAATATTTTTTCAAAGTGGAAAAAAACCTAACTTTTAGCCGAGCAGGATACACGAAACTTGATGGACACAAAACAAAAAAAAGTATAGCCGAGCAATGCTGGAAACTTTATATGATTTGCATCTTTGGCATATGTAATACGCACTTAGTGTTTTGTATGAAAATAAAAAAATAATAACTAGTTTGAGGAAATTGATAACTGTCGAGGCTTTGCCGAGACAGTAATCATTTCCCTCAATTGAGATAGATTTTATTTCATACAATACACTAAGTATGTAATATATTTATCTTATAACCTCTATTGGCCTTGTTTTTGGCGATGTTTCTAAAAGAAATGCAAGTATCTAAAAATAACAGCATAATGTCATTGTTCTAAAAAAATCTCATGTGAGAAAAATTATCATAAAAATGTTATCACACGGATTTTTGTACAGTTATAAGGTAAAAAAAAAAACTTTTAGCCTGTGCGTGACACTTTAATCAGTTGTATTCATACGTGATAAACAAACATTGAGAACAGAGAATCATAAATATACAGCGGCACAGTGCATTGAAAATATTCTCCGAATGTAAGGAGACTCTATTAGTGAAAAATGTCTATCAAGTACATGTAATTTTTGTGACTCAGGACTTATTGAGGATGAATGTCATTTTTTCACAAGTTGTCGATTGTATAGCAACTTAAGACGGGAATTTTTACACGATGAAACTATAATACAATTATGCAACGAAGATAATTTTGTTTATTTGATTAGCAATTATCCAAGACGTGTTGCTAAGTTTACAGCAAAAGCCTATGAACTCAGAAGGAAATCAGTGTATTGATAAATTATAATGGTAGACATTATTCTCAAAGTACTATTAATGTCTTTTAATAATTACCTCCCTTTTATATATTATTTCTTGAAAATCATTCAATATGTACTTCTGCTGTAGAAATTTTCAAGTATACCAAAATAAAACATTATAAGTGCAATTCGATCGAGATGTAATATTGTATAAACACTTAACTTGAATAATACTTACTTTCATGGACTGTTAGCGAGGATCGGCACACACAAATGTGCACGCTGATCTTCGCTGGTAATTTCATGTAAATTGATATAGAACGATAAAAATTTCGCTCAGGTTGAGAATAAGAATATTATTCGTGACTTACTACTATCGTACAAACAGACTATTGTTATAAATATGTGACTTATAGGCCCAAAGGGCCGGGTGTGCTATTTTAGAATTTGTATACTTTTGTATTTGTATATTTAATTCACACATGTCACTATAATAAAACAGTATCTTATCTTATCTTATCTTATCTTATGTACGCAGTAAACAGTCGGACGCACAGGCTTGTCTGGGTCTTAACGTTACGCAGATGTATTTTGTATTATTTTTTTTTTTACAACAACTTCATTTTAGACATGAATATAATAATTTTCTTTTCATAAATGCATGGACTGAGGACCTTATCACTCCTTTGTAAAAAATATCTTTGCATTATTGTGTGATATTTTGTTGTTCCGTTGCTTTGTTTCTTACCATATAAACGTATTTTCTTGAAATGTCCCATATTGAAATATTTGCATTGTTCTCCCTAAATCACTAGTAATTATGGACAGATTGCAAAATAAAAGTTAATTTATGCGAATAGTGTTTAGCTTTAAATTAGACCTACATCTAATGCAAAATTTGAAGTTTTACCCCACTTTCCATCTGGGTTCACATACAAAGCCTTGTAACATTTCTCAATCTTTGCAAATGCTTTTGAATGCAAAATGATTGCAGGTCTAAAGAAACATTTTTGCGTGCAATTGGGCGTAACAAATACGAAAAAAATGTATCTGCAGAAATTCTGAAGCATTATGTTTATACCCCGACATTTTGGTATTGTCAACATATTTTTCAACATTTGTTTTTCTCCAAGCCGTTTCTGTGGTTACTGGCTAAAGAGTGTTACTTTTTCGTCAACTTTATAATTTTGATCCTTCGTAAAGGCACAATCTGGTTAAAGTGTAAAGTATCGACCTTCATCAAACTACGCGGACTGCGCAGGCTGTCTTGGGTCAAAGACTTTTCGCACTTGGCTTATTTTCAAATTTCTAAAATCTATTTCTACCTCCCTGTTTAATATTTTTGAAGTCCCCAGTTAACCTTTTCTGAAACTATTTTTTTTTTCAAATATTTGTTTACGGAGATTCCAAATTGCCCTTTTGCGCCGGGTCGCAAATTCGCTAACTGGCAAGTCGATAGGCCATGTCCACGTACTACAGTTAACGACATTATAAAATCGACAAGATGAATGATTTTGGAATAAAATTGAATGAGTGTGTGGAGCGAGTTTTTAGTGCAATTAAAGGGAGGTAAACGAAAATGGCAAATTTTGTTCAAGATGAACAAAATTAGCGATATTGATTACCCCCCTTTAACAAAACATACGTTATTTTCTATTTGTATGTCTTCATGGGCCTATTAGTAACTTAAAAATCTACTCAGGCTAATAAAATTGTGGAATATTCAAATCGATTTGAATAAAATATTGAAAGTCTTTGTCGATTTCGAAATGTTTTCTAAAGATGTTTTGGACGTTTTTGATCGATTTGAGTAAGTGTTTGGAGTGAATGAATGGAGCGCTGAGTGAGCGATTTAAAATGAATTACATTAGAATGATTGTCAATTTCATGATGTAACTAACTGTACTTAACATGTCTAGACAACCGATCAAACAATTAATAACGTCGTTAAATTAAAAAATCGGGGATTACAGTCAACAATATCGTGTAATTGACATGGTGAAATATTTTGGAATGATTTCGGAATTTATTGAATGAGTGCGTTGAATGAAAATAAAGACAGGTAATACGTTGTCGCTAATTTTGTTAAAGATGAAAAAATTAGCGATATTTATTTTCTCCCTTTAACAAAGTATACATAAAAGTTCAATAAATATCTTTCTATGTCGTTACGAATCGATCAGACGCCTCAAAGTTCAATAAAATCAGTGAAATCATTGATTTTTCCAAGCGATTTTATATTTTGATTATAGTTGTCGATGTTATATATACCTTTAAGAGATTTTGAATGTTTTGGAAGGTGTTTAGTAAGTGTTTGGATAAATGATCGATTAAGAATGGTTCTGATCGAATTGAGAGTCAATTGTACGACGTTTTTAGCTGTATCGACGGTCAGATATATAATAGGCTATGGGCTACTGGGACCCCTGTTCCCCCCCCCCCCCCCAGGGGGAATTTTGTGCACTATGATTTTCTGAAAGGTACATGTATAAGCAACATTTTAAGACATGTTAGCACTCTGGCGAGAGGGGCTTTTGTAAGATACGTTACTTTGAAATTACCCACCCTAGATCCTTATTAAATGCTATATTTTGCTCCAATTTTGTGAAATTCTTTGGACAAATTGTGATTTTTAGTACTATCTCATACATGATTCTTGGGTATGAGTTATAAAATATCCACAGAATCCTGTATGATTCAAAAAAAAAGATGAAATATACGTTACAATTACAAAATTGTTTCTCAATATTCCCCTATATACAGATATTGGCATTTGGGCGCCAAAAATATTCAAAGTCAACACTTGTTGGCAAAATTCACAAGATAATATGATGAATTCATATTTATAGAGTTTATTTAGGCCTGCATATCACTTGTTTTATACGTAGAAATGAAAAGATTTGAGCACATGTCATTTCAAACCCTTTATACAATGTAATTTCATATGCCGTTTATGAACAGAAAGGAGAATGGCAGGTGCAATTTACTACTCTGATCATGCATAATAAAACATGAATATCATTTAAAACTGATATCCTTATAACAACAAATGCTTTATTTCTCTAAAGGAATGTTGTAACATACGTTACCTCAAAATATTTCACCAAAACCCATTTAAACTGTTTTATTTTTTATAAATACGGGTTAAAATTCTTTGAATTATAGCTCTCAGTTCTGTTTCTTAGAAAATGCATCGGTACTGAATGCAAATGCATGACCAACAAAAGATCAGAGATCCCCTAGCACTCATGGTATTCAAATTTTGACCTTTATTGAGAAGTCAATGATATATCTTTGAACAACCAAGAAGGATAATATCATTAAATGCTAGTTTTTACATATTGTCTTTTAATGTAAAGTGATAAATCACACAAATTGAAGTTAGTATCATTTCTAGTATCCTATCCCACAAATTAAAAAATATGATAACAAGATTTGAGATCATAATTTTGAAATAGTCAAATCATTAATACATGTATATCCAATTGCTGAAATCGAAATACCTACACCCTTCTAAATCAGCACAGAGCTTGATAATCATTTTACATTAGAAATTACAAATATCTTGAAAAGTTCAATACAAATACTGGCTTTTTGATACATATGGATATGTACTTTGTGTTGTACTATACTGATTGTTTAATTTCATCATAGGGAAATATCTGTTCAGTGCAATTACATATCTATCAATCACACAAAGCAGCATGACAGCTAAAAGAATTTAATTAATTGAAACTTTTTCAAAATTACTTAGTCACTTAAGCATGTATATCATTTATCTCTTATTTCGTGCATGGGTTTATTCGTTGCCTATAAATGTTTTGAAACAGAATACCGATGGTCGTAATCTAGTAACGTATGTTACCATTTGTATGAAAAAAGTCGCAATTATCTCAAATGCACCTCAGTGTCAATACTGTAGCCATTTAAATCAAAGTTATTGTTTCTCTTTGAATAAGATGGGTATTTTGGTTTTACTGCATGTTTTTCAAATTGTTTGTCTGGAATGTTGGCCAAGTGGTTAGAATAAAACTTAATGGTTAGTAGAAGAGTCTTGTACTTGTGCACATGAGAAAAATATGAGAGTTATGCTCAAGAATCATGAGTATATTAATTAGAATGGGCATTTTTAAGTTCTTTTCTCTACTTTAACACAAACTGCATGTACATGTTTATTGAAAGTCAGCCAGCAATGTCAAACAGGAAAGCAAATAGAATGTTAAATCACCAGCCATTTACACATAAACACCTATAAAGCTCTTATATGCATGCAACTTATAAACTCATCATGCAATTTTCATATTTTTATGAATCAAGTCTTGGGTTGTATTTGAATGAGGGCTTAAAATTGATAAAATCCTATTGATTTAGCAATTTATCATAATTCTTTTAAGAATGTAAGACATAAAAGAAGCGCTAATTATATCTAAGATATGTTTCTTTCTGCATAAAAAGTTCTTTTAGTTTGTATCTAGTTCAAAGTTAAACCATTTTTAAACATCTTTGTTTTACTAAAATCTTTACTTTTGTAAGAACTAATCATGTTCAAGAGCATCACAATTGGTGTGCATCTAATTGTCCTTTGGAAGCAGCAATTATGTTGGATTTTCTAAAAAAAAAGGGTTTTTAAATGTAACATATATTACTCTCTTTGATAGATATTAATATGTATATCGCAATGTTCTATTCATTTGAACATAATATGGTCATACTCACGTAAATTTTCAGTATTGAACTAAATTGCGCAGTTTCTTGGCAAAACTAGGATTGCATGCAATGTACTTTGCATTCAATTGGAAACAATAGAGAGCTAAAATACTTCAAGGAATTTTCAGGCCATTTTAACAGTATAACACTCTTATCGAGGTGGCTTATCCACCTAACCATGAATTCCTTGTATTTATCATACGCATCATTCCATTCACCACATCATCCTTTTAAAGCCTCTAGCTGCTTATACAAAGAAGATGAATGGTAATTTGTACTGGCTGATGAAATCCTGTACCTATGATATGGCGTCAAATGCGCTACCAAATCCAATGTGCTACCAACTGGGCTACGATCATGATCAACCCTAAGAAATATTTTTAACTTTTCTGTTCTAAATTGATGGAAATATTGCTTAAAAATATTGTAGGAACAGCTTTTTTCATCTATTTGGTCATCATTTTTCACAATGAAAACTATCTTTTATCATCAGAAGTAACATATATAACTTGTGTTTCATTCTAAAATTGTGAAAAAAGTCTCAAACATAGAAGAAACCATAAGATGCATCAACATTGTGTTTGGAAGCTGCCTCAACATTGTGTTTGGTGCATTTCCTTAAACTATGATTGTGGCTCAATAATAATTATACCTATATATAAATAGTAACGTATTTTGCACGCTTTTAAAACCACAATAAGTCTTGAAAATAAATGATTAAAATTTATATTGATACCTTAAAAGTACTTCAAACAGTTTTGGTTTAAAGTTGATTTAGACAATGAGGGGTTTTACAATAATTGCAATCAGATGAGATATGAATAAGCCTATGGTAATTGATGGCTAAATTGGTTACTTTAGAGTAACGTATTTTGCAAATAGCCTGATGACCAGATGCATAAAAGAAATTAAAATCTCCCAAAGAACAGAAGCTTGTAGAAAAATACAGTAAACAAAGCATTCAGTAGAGCATTGATGAATATAACATTTCTTTTGAATACATTAAATTGAAATTTAAATGTAACGTATTTTACTATAATGCATTGCTTGTAAGGGCTTTATTTTTCAAGTCATAATGTAAATTGGCTTCAAATATCTCCGTAATCACAAATATCATTAACAAAACACAATATCATTAAATTTTTACTAAATTACAGGTAATTTCTATATCAAGACAAACAACTGAAATTGTTTTATGAAAATTTTATGGGTTGATTTCTTTTAAGTAACGTATTTCGCATTTGCCCCAGTGGCCAGACTGCTAACAAGTTTCAAAATGTTCAATATCGCATAGGCTTTTAGAAAAGCATTATTAACAATCTTCCCAATGGGGCAGCAATGGAAAAATCATTTCAATCTATGTGCCTTTCTTAGAAATTCAAAAGTAACGTATTTTACTTCCATATCATGCCTTCAAGGGGGATTTATTTAGAAAGTATTAGTATGAATTTGCTCTACATACATTCAGTAACATAAATTTTGGTATTAAAAGATCACCTCTGGTCATTTTGACTCATTTTTTCACTGTACAAACCTAAAATCTTGTCTTGAAAATTTGATAGGTAATTAACTTTGAGGTAACGTATCTCACTAACGCCCCACTTGTCAGAGTGCTAACAAGTCACAAATTGTTCTATATACCATGGACTTTCAAACAGGCAATGTTAACAAAATTCCCAGTGAAGCAGGGATAGGCAATTTATTTCTATATTCATAGTTTTCTATGAAATTTAAGGGTAACGTATTTTACTGCAATATCACAACTCTTAAGATGATCAGATTTTTCAAAAAATTCCATAAATGGACCCTACAGTTAATCAGCAACACAAATATATGTATAAGAAGTCAACTTTTTGTCATTTTGGCTTCAATTTTTTCGGTACTCTTTTAAAAATCATTTTCAAAATTTTGAGGGGTGTGCTACTTTAAAGGAACGTATTTTACAAAAGCCCCACTCGCCAGAGTGCTAACATGTCTCAAAATGTTCTACATACCATGGACTTTCAGAAAAATATGGTCTACAAAATTCCCCCTTGGGGGGGGGGGGAACAAAACCCATTCTGGCTCATGGACTATAAGGACAATAATCTCGCAGCGACCATCCTGTTTTATGTGGTCAGTTACCTTAACCATCTGCTGAGAGGCACGCTCTTTTCAGACAGAATGTTAAAAGATGCTGAATGAAATCAAAGAATATAAATAGGTCAAAGATTGAACAGACTGTATAGGACCGGTCCAACTGCCATAAAGACAAAAACGTTCACTAAACGGACACAGCGGAAGAGTTAAATTTCTGTACTCCTGATAAAAATTTATAATAATGGCCAAAAATTGCGAGACCAAAACGGACAAAATTGCCACGCACAAGGCATGTAACCGGGACGCTTAGTGTATGACATTTTAGAAAGGGTGTTATTGTGCCGTCATTCGGAACACCACTCGGCCAATCTCACGATCAACCTCGGATGTACATAGACTGACTATTTTCAAAAATTACGGGAAAACCTTGGAAAAACTCGATGACGTCAGTTATCCTAATGGCGTAAGCCCTCGAAACTATGAGTGAAAACATTCGACGTCGCCAACGCTACTCGTTTGAAGTCACTGACGTGAAACCATCGTATCCTTATATAAATAACTTTAGATTCTTAAATAACGGCTAAAAATCTTAATTTTTTAGAATGATTGTCATTCTCAAAAATTAATATTTTTCAGCTGTTATTTACTGTAAAAAATATCAATCTAAACATAGCGCCGGTTCGCTAGTTTTTCTTACACTGTTTCCGCCTAACAAAATGCACGATTTTGTTACATACCCATCCGCCTTACATACATCTGAGGTATGTTGTAGTTTACGGAAATGGCCGAGTGATGTTTCGAGTGATTGTGCCTTATTCGAACAGCCGAAAGGGCGGAAGCATAATGCAATCGAAGTTTACACCACTTAATGCCGAACGGAAATAAAATGGATATACGCGGATCATTCAATTTTACGCAATGCATACACTTACATACTTACATATCCGTGTCACTCCCCCTTTTACATACTGTTACCCGACGATTGCGTTCCCTGTTCGTTTTCATCCGTAGCTGATAAGAGTTTCGAGGATGCCCAACCCTAAGTTACCACTATATTTCAGAATCCCGTTTTACTAAACATCTTACGATCATTTCTTGCGTAAGTCAAAAATTAAAGTTGCTTCCACAGTAGTTACTAAGAAACAAATTCTGCCATGCATTATCTCATTGGAATCGGCTTCTAGAGACGATTCCAATGAGATTTTGCAAGGCAGAATCTATCAATGAATGAAACGACCAGGTACGATTTTTGATTTGGACTAATGATCATATTTAGCGTAAGTAGTTTAGTAAAACGGGCCCCAGGAGACCAAGGCAGCCACGATAGCCCAAAAAGTATCACACCGGAGGAGTTTGGCTTCTTTTGACTTGGAATTCAAGTTATAAGTTGCGTTTTTCCACCGTATCTGTAATAAACCGCGGGTAGAAACGGGCTGCTCAACCACGTTGATCTGACGGCGCATCAAGTTTTTAACTCATCTGTTAGGAAGCCATGTACGTTCTATCCCGTTTTGTCACGTGATGATGGGACCTGTCACGATGTGTAACGTTTCAATCAAAGTTTCTCCCGTTTGTTAAGTTCTGTCAGGGTCAGGGTCAACTACTGTTAACCGTGAGCACCGGGAAGTTGAGGTACAAAAAGCTTCACAAAAAAAAACTTGGACAAACAGTGTTCGATGAACGAGCGATCGGGTGAGAGGCAGTATCAAGTTCTTTTTTTAACTAACGTTGGTGAAAGACATGGATTCTCAGGCTGAGGCTATTCTTACTCACTCCTCTACTTGTCGGGCCTGCACAGGACGGAATCCCGCATACCCACGCCTTGGCTTTTTTGGTGGCATTACCTTAAACTTCAGACTTTATACCGATATATCTGTACATCTCAATATTTCCAATCCAAATGAAGCTTTTCTGCTGTGGTGAGCCTTTTATGCTTTTTGTGCGACTGTGACATGAAGTAAACCGTAGCACACCGGGACCTTTCGCGAATCGCGAAACGAAACGGCTAACATACTTCTTAGCTCGCCTCGAGATCCGCGAGAAAACGTAACAAAGCCGGATAAAACGTGCAGTAACCCTAAAACATCAGTAGATATACAGGAATTAAACGTGTCAGACTGTAACTCAACATTATTGGGGCGTATGCCGCCGGATAAGATAGTTGCTCCCCGTCCCCCCAAGGACACAGTCTAAGTTTTTGGTATAGTGCGAAATTATTGACATGACTTGACCTTTATGCAATGAATAAATTAGCCGATGAATACATTTATCATCGAGGGTAGCCGCAAGCTTTCGAAAAACATCGTAAATCCGTGTAGTGTGTGGGTTTTAAAATGTTTGTATAATGTAAAAGTACAAGCACACAATGATTGACTGTGTGGTCGAGAGGTTTAGTCTAATGACTACAGATGCAGGGATCATGAGTTCGAATCTGCATTCAACCCACTTTTTTTCTGTTTCCTGTAAGTCTCATTTGACTACTTGTCTCGTGTTTGAATAACAATAATTGTTTTGCACAGCGCCGCGGTTTCATTTATCGCATTCTATCTCCTCAACTCAAATATGAAAAAACATAAGACGCTGTCAAATGGCCTAAAGGAAAAATTTGGTTGATAATCGAAGACTGGAGTCTCGGAAGAGTTGTCGTTGTAGTATTCGTAAGAGAAGTACCACAGTTAAGCGTTCCAGCCCCCGCAATATCACCGAAAAATATTAAAAGAGGCGTTGAATCCCATTCAAACAAATAAAACAAAAAGAAACTAACGGACAAAACAAAAAGTTTATTACATACAGCAAGTTTCTTTGAGAATCGAGTGATCTTCAACATTATTCAAAAGAAAAAAAAATCTATGAAAATGGATTGAAACCTAGCGGAAAAAAGAACGTGCTGTCATAGTGACTCGAACCTATGTCTTTCGTCTTCCGAAGCTTTACTCTTTCCACGTGCAATAACATGTGTCTACTCATCACAGTGTCATTTTATAGGTATTTATTATGAAACCTGGTTCACGAAGTTAAACGAGACCTAACGGGGATACCATGTGACAATCAGTCTAGCATGTAATGTATGCTAATAGAGGTTACGGTCAGTCATGTCAATGTTTTCCCACTATATAGTATGTAACATACTGTCACGTTTCGTTGCGCTGTTCCAGTTTAACCCTTTGCTGTTTAATCTCTGCTTTTTAAGTGCCTGTGATTTTATGATTGAGAAAACATTGTGAAAAAAGAAGAAATTGCTTCTGACAAGCAATTTCTTGTTTTTCCACACTATTTTCTACCCTACTGAATGGTTATTTTTCAAATTAAATCCACTTTAAATTTTCGTCAGCAAAACCTTTGAATTTGGACAGGTCCAAAATTTTGTAAAACAGGAAAGTATTAACTACGGTCTATAAAGTAGGTCATCAGCGCCGTATCTGCCGTGACAAATGTTTTGTGACCAGTTGTGACAAGTTCATATCGTTTAGTCCACGCCGGGAACATAGTGTTAACGGAGAGGGGGTGGGGTAACGGATGGATTGAGGGGACAGCGGAAGTATGACTGAAAGTGCTGGGACGAGTAAAATTTTAGTACCCCGGTACCCGAGATCTCGTTACCCGTGGGTATTCGAGTACCCTATGATTACTATCCTTATATTTATTTTAAAAACTAGATAAAAATACGGATTAAGAATTTCTGTATAGGGGGTTCGAGCATACAAATTCCGATATGGTTTTAGGGACGTAGGTATTGCGGTATGTGAGGAAGTAGCGATACTGGAGCCGTGTGCACAAAGATTATAAGAGAAGAATTCCGTTTTATCTTAGTTTTTAGAGAACATCTTAGTTTCTGGATTTTTTCTATGACTAAATTTCTATGATTTACGCGGAGATAAACAATTATCTTAGAAAATTCTTAAGTTCGGCGCTTTTCTCTTAGATATTTAAGATAGCCCCCCCCCCTCCGACAACTACCTTAAATGTTAGAAAGCTCATAAAAATTGCGACGATCACCGCTTCAGATCAAAAATAGGTTCGCTTGAAAAATTTTGAACCCAGAATGTGTAGTATTTATCATTTCCGTAGTTTTTGGTGGACGTTTACGTTCACCAGTGTTATATACCGTGTAAGAACAATCCAGTCAGATGTTAATAGGTTTTCAAAAAAGGGGTGCTCACTTAGATTCAATTTACACTTTTTCAAGAATTGTATCCGTCTGACAACTATGCATTTTGAAAATGGCATGAAACTAGGATTCTACATAACTTGTTGATATCGCAAAGACAACTTTTAAATACGAAATCATGTGCAATTCTGAGATCGGGCGAATTTTTTGTTTGCGTAGATCTACTTTTCAGACCGAATGAGTAATTTGCCCTTTGTTACAGTTTCCCAATGGTCCATGGGAGATCACTCGTGAAAATTTGGTAAATTGAATTACCGGAATGGTAACCTCCCATGTCAATACTCCTGTATATGAAACAATTCACGAAAATACATTAATACAAATGATTATCGATACAAAGCGAGCAGGTAAAGAAAAGGTGTAAGGTCGTGCGATAAGGGTTTATGCAGTGGTATTTACATTAATTTTCAACTATCGCCAGTCAATCCCGAGACGGGTGTCTCTAACTTTTGTATGTGTTTATATAAACACTTACCTTTTCTTTTTTTTCTTTTTTTTAATTAAGAATAGAAATCTAAGAACAATTAATTAATATCCTTTAATAGAATTTTTCAACCAGATAACAACAGAATGTTAATTGAGACATCGAAAAATCGATAAGTGTTGCAAAAAATGAATAATATTTAGATAATGTAATTGTCTATTCTTATATTTAATGCACAATGGAATCAGAAACCTTGTAATTACAACGCTTTGGTGGACGATCTCTCTCTCTCTCACTCTCTTTCTCGATCTCTCTCTCTATCTCCTCTCTCTATTTCTTTCTCCCTCTCCTCTTTATTCTGCCTCTCTGTCTGTCTGTCAGTCTAATTGTCTGTCTATTTCTCTCTCTCTCTCTCTCTCTCTCTATCTCTCTTTTTTTAGCATAGGTTAAAACCAGACAACGACTCACTGGAAATCTGCATTGACAAATAACTTCATTAGATTCGAGGTACCTTAGAAACTGTTTTCACAAAACTCACAAAAAGATAAACTTTATGTAACTCAGTTGTGAAATTGCGGCCTGAATATGCGATTTTCATAATTGAATCGGTCTCACTCGAAGACATCTCTTTTTTTTTTTATAAATGTTAATGTAAAACAAATCTTTTTCAAAAGTTCCCGTTAATTTATTACAGGACTGTTTCAGCTTGAAGTAACTAACATCGCGCCAAAGTTCGTTTTGCAAAAAAAAAACTATACTTATTACAATGAATCGCTACAACATCTGCAATTGAATGTATTTCAAACCTTTGCATCGAAAATCTCGTTCATAGACCAAACAAAATAAAAAAAATCTCGAAATTTCTTCTCATTTTCATTTGAAAGTGACATCAAGTACACGATGACGTCTAGTTTAAAATTCAAAGTTGTTTCTCCTTTTTTCCAACTTTATTCGGGTAAACCTATGCTAAACGTTTGTGAGATAAAGACCTCGTTATGGTGAAAATGGGCATCAATGTTTTCCGTTTTCGGGACATACAGGTTGACGTAAAGCACTTGACTTTCAAATGTAACACAATGCATAAAATTACATCGATTCTACTTGAAATTACATATTTTGTATTACACATTTATTTGACGAAAGGGAAAAATAGGAAAATCAAAACATAAAACTAGCAAATAATATAATGTATAATTGTAGCGTATTCTACCATTTTTTCTTCTGTAATGTAATATTTAAGAACTATTTTGACATGCAAGAAGATTTAGGAATTCACAAAATTGGGTCAGGTCGGTTTCCTTTTATTTTAATTTCCATGTACAAATTCTCTTTTCGTAACGAATGGAAGAATCACTCTTGTATGCCAACAGAAACGTCCACCATCAGTACTTTCAGTGCTTTGATTTTTGTCGGTTTCGTTGATTCTTTGATAAAAATTAGGGGAGATTAACGTGTATTTACTGAGCTGGCGAAGATTCCGGCAACATCCTGAACGCAGGGCAGGGTAGGTTAATATCCTCCATGTTTGTTTGCTGCATTATATTAGTCTCCTCCTGCGGTTTCCTTGTCGATAATCGCAAGCGCTCCAATGAAACGCATCGTTAAGAGGGGGGGGGGGGGGGGGGGGGGAATCAGGATAGCACTTTATAGCGTTCTTGTGCGCTTTTCTTACCTGAACCTAGGACTGGTTACGGATCGCAACATTCTAGTAACATACTCTGATAGGAATAATAGACTCTTAAATGAATGCAATAAATGGTAACAAGTAACGGGTAACTGTATTTTAAAATCTGACAAAAGCTTTTTGAATATCAACGAATCCATTCTTTTAAGGTAGTAGACCCATAATACTTCTGTTTCGGAAGTTATAAACAGTAACAGTGTGAACCTGTTGATTTCATAAGGAAACCTCGGTAAAAATTGTGACTTATTTTTTACGTTCTTAAACGTTACTGAACTATTACGGGTCTACTACCCAAAACGGGGTTTATAGGTACAATAATACAGACTGGCTAAATATGTCACATTATATTTCACATTCAAACACTCACTCAAAAAAGTAAGTTTGAAAACGCTTTGAATTCGTTTAAAATGAAATATTTCAATCAAATTGATCAAATTATTATATAATTTTATTGGCCGTTGTTGATTTTTAAGCGACTGATCTGACTGTAAAGATATGGATTCTGTTATAAAATCAGAAGAAAACGCAGATTTTATGAAAGGGAGGTAAAAAAATATCGCTAATTATCTATTATGTTTTACCTTCTTTGAAAATCTTTCAAAATTCGCTCTGGACACATCCATCCAATTTAATTCCAAAAAATCCGAAAACATTTTACATGTGAATTTCATAATCTTCCCAACTGTTAATATTATATGAAATACATATATATTTTTCGTAAAGCTTTCCTTCTAACTGTCTCAGGAGGGCACGGCCCAGTGGAAAGTGTAATGACACCGGACTACTCATCATATAGTCCGTGGTTCGGAACACGAACACGGCAGTAATTTTCAGCGATACTTGATATCCCCCTTCCAATTAGAGGTGACCTGGTCAGAAACCCAAAGGTAGCTTAGCGTGTATCTGTGCTTTACACTGGGCACGTTAAAGAGCCAAGGAGGCATATTCGTAGAAGAGCTAGGGGCGTATGAACCCGGATCTCCTTGTATCCTCTTCTTTATCTCTCATGGTCCATACCATATTTGCCTAGAGCATGGAGGGACATAAGTCCTACGATCACACACACATGTCTAAGGAAGGTAAATTTCATCCATCACATAAATTCCCTCTCGGGCCTCACAGATTAGACCAGTATCATCCAGGGGCTAGTTCATCATTGACAAGGTACTCGTGAAAGGGGCTAGACGTACCACTATAGGGGTTCTGTTAATGGTGATATTATTATGTGTAACTGATTTGTTTCCTCGGAGAATAATGTTGTGTTTGATTCATGGAATCACTAACATTAGAAGAAAATAAAACAACAGTAAGCAGTGATAGTGTTTAGTGTAACACGGATTTATTTGAATTAGAAGTGAGACATGGCGATTAGGGTAGGATCTATTTTGTTATTCCATTCAAACAGTGAGGGTATCAATATCACTCACCCTGTATAACATTACCGTTGGAATGATGAAAAGGATACCACTTTAATACCAACAACGGTGTAGGGTCATTTCAAGGATATCACTTTGACCCATTTGTAATACTGATCTATTGTTATGTAACTGTTGGAATAAGGAGGAGGATAACACTTCTCACCAACGATGATGTAGGGTCATTGGAAGGATATCACTTTCGACCCACATACAGTAATGATCTTTTCATTACGTAACAACTTGAATGATGGGAAGGATAACACTTCTCACCAACGATGACGTCGGGTCATGGAAAGGATACCACTTTCAACCCACGTATAATAATGATCTATCTTTACGTAGCCGTTAGAATGGTGGAAGGGATAACACTTCGCACCAACGATGCCGTCGGGTAACTGAAAGGATACCACTTTCGACCCACGTATAATAATGATCCATCTTTACGTAAATGTTAGAATGATGAGAAGGATAGCACTTCTCTACAACGATTGCGTAGGGTCATTGGAAGGATACCACTTTTGACCATGTATAAAATAAAGATCTATTGTTACAACGATGACGTAGGGTTATGGAAGGGATACTACTTTTGACCCAAATATGTAGATGATCGTTTGTTATGTAAACCTGTGTAAATGATGAGAATTAATAAACTATGATCGATAATCTAATACTCATTGATTTGCTTAAAAAACATTTCAATAGCGAAGACATAGGGTCCTAGAGATATATAGCAAGTTCGATCCATAGATTAAAATATGATTGCTAGTCTAGATTCTAATACAATGCTTAAAAGCATGGGTGATTATACACTTCATTAAGTGAAAGATTGATTGATGTGTAACCATTGGAGTCATGGACAGAAATTCACTGTTCACTAACGACAACGTAGGGACAGGCGATAGGAAAAATCGCAACACGTCCCATTTTTCAATGATATTGGATAGTTGCGTAACTATCTGAATGCTTAACAGGATAAAATCTTTCAACAACGCAAACATTCTGGTTGTTGAAGCCAGCGTCTTGCAGTCGATATTGGTAGTTGCAAGCCTGTTAGTAAACTGAACACGCTTTAGCCAACAGGAATTTGTTGGAAGTAGCATTAATATATGTACTGTTATTAAAAGATTCTTCTTTTCTATGGTTATCTGACATTGTTCAAGGGAATTTAGATTTTGGATAAATGGTTGAATTACTTGATTTAATATTTTCGTCGATGAGGACTTTGGGTTATCACCGCACAGATTCCTTGTAGAATTGTCTAATGTTAGGAAATTTGTAGTGAATTAAAGTGTAACCGTATTTCCATCTACTCATTAAAATAGATTGTTGATTGTGAATGTACATTAAGTTACATGGTTACCCAGAACAGCACCCACATGATCTCACAGCTTGTTTTTTCCTATGGGTATATTGTCCCAATCTCTTTAAAATATAGGAACTATTGAATATTCTGAAAGCTTTAGCACTATAAAATTGGAGTTGTTGGATTAATTAAAGATTGCATAAAGGCAGGCCACCTAAAACAAAACTAAACAGCAGCAACAACAAAACAAAAACAACATCAGCGCCGAAACCCCGGCTACACATACACTTTTCGGCGTACAAGAGAGAACGTGGTAATGGTGCTAAATTTATCTCTCCTTATGATTGGTCAGTTATTTGTAAATCACGGACCTGCCTATACTTTATTTTTCAAGAGACACTCCAACATCAAGTTGGATTTATCACTGGAAATAGTAAACCATACACTTGTACTAGATGGCATAAAAACACAAAGACGCTACCTATATGTAAGCGAAGTACACTAGACCTACTTGGAAATTCAAGCCAATGTTCAAGCATAAAGATGCAATTAGGATCTCATTGCACAAAGATGCATTTTTCTTTAAACAAAAATAATGGTTTTACTTTATAAGGTGACAACATAACGAAATGTTGAGTTCTTGGTGACTATTCATTATAAGTATGGTATGTGGGCGTTCTTCAATCGAATGTTAAAAATAATGTTTACAGGCAGTTATATTACATCACTATGTTTGTTCTCGATTGGTTACGCAATATTTAAAGAAATTACTCTGAACTAATCTGTGAGGCCCGAGAGGGAATTTATGTGATGGATGAAATTAAATGATTAAATGAGACTTACCTTGGTAAGGTGAAATTTGGTCATAATTTCATCCGTCACAAAATTCCCTCCGGGCTCACACGCCCACCCACAACCACCCTAGACTACAATTTCTTCAAACTATTGCGTTTCTTATGTATACGCTAAAATATGATAAACTAGCCCCTGGATGATACTGGTCTAATCTGTGTGAGCCCGGAGGGAATTTTGTGACGGATGAAATTATGACCAAATTTCACCTTACCAAGGTAAGTCTCATTTAATCATTTAATTATTCTTAAATAAATTCAGACACATGTTAATTTTTTATATCGTAACGTATGTTTGAGAGACTTTAGTGTCCTCATAAGGGTAGTTTTTGAAGTTTCTTTCCATTAAACAAGCTTGTGGGTAAAATATTACACTTCTAACTCGGTTTCGGCAAATTTTCGAGACGTTGATTTTCTCATCTCCTCGAAGTGTAATGGCGATGCTTTTGTTTGCGTATGCCAAACAAGGATCTGCAAAACAAATACAAAATAACAATTTCAGTTAAGTTTGTAAATTTTGAAAAAAAATTATTGGCAGGTTTACAAAGATCAAATACTCTTACTTACTAGCTCTGCCAAAATATCAGAAATCAAACAGATCGTCCTTCCTAGACTTACTTTTACGTGAGTATAACTCGCCAATCAATGAATAAAAGAAATAGAAAACGTGAAGAAAAATTGCAAACGTCAAACTAAAATTATTCCAATATCATTGGATAAAATGTGCAAAACACGTTGTCAAACATTAAAATGTTAGTCGTATTTAGTGGTGTAAATTTCAAAACTCATCGGAGATGCATTCGGAACATCACTCGGCCATTTCCGTAACCTGCACAGACCTCGGATGTATGAAGGGCGGATTGGTATATCAGGCGGAAATAGTGTAAGAAAAACTAGCGCGGAAAAAACCGGCGCTATATTCTAAATTTATATATTTTACAGTAAATAACGCCTGAAAAATCTTAATTCTCAAAAATCAAGATTTTTCAGTCGTTATTTAAGAATCTAAAGATATTTATATAAGGATACGATTGTTTCACGTCAGTGATTTAACCGAGTAGCGTTAAGTTTCGAGGGCTAACGCCATTTTAACTGACGTCATCGAGTTTTTCAAAAGTTTTCCCGTACTTTTTAAAAAAATCCGTCCATGTACATCCGAGGTTGATCGTGAGATTGGACGAGTGGTGTTCCGAATGATCGGAGATGTAGCAGTTTACAACCGGCGTCGCAAATCTGAGCACTTGACGATTCTAGGAATAGATACAAAAAATAATAAGGGCGAAGACATGAAAGCGTGTAGTATTGCACAAGGGTAACTAGTGATCAAAAGCAAGGGCGTAGCTCCCATTACGCAATTTACCCAAGTGCGTAAAAGAAATAATCCTCTGTTGAATAATATCGTTGATGAATGATCATAGCATCGAAACTACAGCTTATTCAAGCTATAGTTACGATGATTTGATTCTTCACCAACGCTCAAATCATAAAAAAGGGAGCGGACGGAGAGCATTCATCTTTTGTCACAGCTCTCATTTCGCCTTTATCCTTTATTTGTCGTCTTCTGAGTGCGTATAAATTTCAAAGTCCTAGATACGCCCATGAAAAGCAACAACTTTCTCGCTTAAGATAACACTAATTAAAAAACACAACGAAATATTTAAACGAGGCATGAACAATTTGATAAACAGAAACGCAGGTCTATTATAATGTACCCAAAATATCCCCATAGACGATCGGAAATAATAAGTTTTTTTTTTTTTTTTTTTTTTTTTTTTTGGGGGGGGGGGGGGTCTTCAAGCGTATTGACCATATAACCAGCAGAAGCCGAGTTGGCTTAAATTCACCAAAAAATACTACACTTATATCCAAAGCACTTTCCATTTTACGAAAATGCCCGAGTGATGTTCCGAATACCGGCGATGAACCTTACCTCTGTACAGTTATTTGCTTTTGGTTCCAAATCCTCCATCTTTATTTTCAACGCAGAGAGAAATGTTGTTTCGATTGTACCAGACCTTACTGTCAAACTAAAACGGGCTGGTATTTTCTTTAGTAAATCCCCGTTTATGGAAAAACCAGCCATGTCAATTGCAAATGGACGGTCAGGGTTAAATCCAGAAATCCACCCCACAACCTACAGTATATATGAATATAGATATAAATAGAGGATATTGAAAAAGAGGTCAAGAAATACCGTAAACAGGTAGAAACGGGGTCTTGTTTTAGATGACGAGTTTGATTTTTTTCACTCGAGGAAAACACGGTAAAGGGGCGAACGACCCTTATTTCCATCTAGGTACTGACTCAAGCCAGGTTCAGGATCACAAAAAGGCACAAACAGTTTTCCAAATTATACCCCGCTTTGCACGTGCACTTGAGTGCAAAGCGGGGTATAATTGGAAAACTGTTTGCACCGTTTTGTGATCCTGAACGCAGGGCAGATCTTATCATGCACATAGAGGTTGGTTGGTTGAATGGAGTTTAACGCCGCTTTTAACATTATTTCAGTTATATCGGGGCGGCTGGAGCACCTGACAATGGGTTCCTTGTATTTCTCTCGCCAGTACTACCATCACATCCTTTCCTAGCCTCCAGCTGCTATCTCACATAGGTCTACGATTATCAACTCATTGTTGAGAGACAAATAGTCGGATGAGTGCCGCCGACGGGGATCGAACCTGGGACCTCTAGATTGACAGTCCGACGCGCTCCCAACTGCGGCATCATGCACATAGAGGGAATGAATAATTAACACTATTATCCATTTTTGACAGCTGGGCGGTATGGGTCGCCTATAAAGTGTCATGCGAATATTGAAGAGCGAGAAAAGTAATGAAAGTCCCTTCATAGTATCCATTATTTTAGTCCAAACAGGAGAAATTGGTCGTTATACCTTGTGTTAAGTTGATTCATCAGTTTTTAAATAATTATATAGAATATATTCAATATTTAAACGCTTAGTCGACAAAATAAACCTTAAACGTAAAATCGTCAATAGGTGATTTTTTACATTTGTAAAGAGTGTTAACCCTTTTGCTGCTTAAATACAGTTATTATCAATTTCAATTTCAATTTCTTTATTTGGCAGGTCGGCAAAAAATTTGCCATTGGCCATTTACAAAGAATATTACACAAGAATATGGCTCAATGGTAAGATATATACAAATACATTTATAACATAAATTAACATTTTATATTTTGTTATATATGTACATATTTGGAAAATACACTGAAACTTATTTGCAAACGTCTTAGCTATATCCACTCAAGATTCATATAGATTCTTTTATACTCCATTGATCACATGGAACATCCATTCAAGTGATTAATGTTGTAATTGAAAGATATGAACGTTTAGATGCTATCTGAATCTAGACTGGTTCCTTCAATTTTGAGCTTCCGGTGTTCATATGCTAAGTCAAAATATTTAGACACTTTTCTCTGAATTGTTTTACTTTTAGAACTAAGAATGTTGATAAATTTTGTAATAGAAGGCCATGAAGGTGAGAAAAAATGTTAGCGGATTTCTCTATAATACGGACATACAAGTAAGAAATGACATTCAGTTTCAATGGCGGATTTCTGAACAACAAAGACATATTCTGTCTTTTCTTTCCACATGTAGATATCTACCGGTTTCTATTGCTAAGTCATGTGCGGATATACGAAAGCGAGTTAGTTGTTTTCTTAACCTTTCATTGTTAATATTTTGTAGGTATGGCTCGATATGGAATTCTTGTTTGAATTTAACATAACTTTCAAGTTTTGTAGAAGCGTTCATGGACGCTTTCCATTTTTGTATATATGTATCGTGTATTCACCGTTTAATAGAGATGGAAAAATTCAAAGGGATATTTTGTTCGTTCCAAATGTATCCATAACAATTCTTTCTAAGTACTGTTTAATCTTTGAAGATCAAAATTTGTTGTTATCTATTGTAATGTTACATTGTTCGGTAAATATATTGTTTATCGTTGAAAACGGATTATTTCTTATTTTAATGAAATACTTCAGAGAGCGTTCAGCGCTTATTACTGTCAACGGGAATCTTCCCAATTCACCAAGCACTGCCAAAGTAGACGATTGTTGTCTCACGCCGAGAATAATTTTACAAAATTTAACATGTATTTTATCAATATTTTTGAACTGGTATATTCCTAATACCTCCGATGCGTATAGAAGGATCGGTGCTACCAGTCGGTAAAATAAGAGTAATTTAGTTTTATTATCAAGTTTTACTCGCTTAAAGAGTATGAGAAGATTATTCATGGCCTTTAAAGCGTGTTCACTCAGGGCTTTGGCTGCACTCGCAAGGCTTCCGTTTTTAACAAATTTTATACCTAGATAGATAAAGTTTTCTACAATTTCTAAACGTTCGTTATTAATGTAAAATTGATAATTATTTTGATTTCTTCCTTTCTCGAAAATAACAACTTTGGTTTTATTAACATTAATGGTTAAACCCGATTCATGGGAATATGTATACAAACAATTTAATAGAGATTGTAGACTTGATTGACTTGTAGTAAATAAGACAATGTTATCTGCAAACAAAAGCATGTATATAGATAGAAGGTTAAGATCTGTCTCCGTGAGACAGTTAAAGTTCATATTTTCACTTATGTCAGTTACAAATAAAACAAGTATCTGGTGTTGTATGCAACACATAAAGTCCCCTACCGGCTTCACATTGACTCAATATGGTCTTTTGTCTCAATGTTTTCCCACGCCAATTCTATCAGGGACGTCAAAACCAGGTCTTGTTTTGGAAAGGGTTAAACAAGACTTACATGAGTTGTTGTCTCTGCTGTGCCCACTATACAATTCATGCAAGCAATAGACAGATGCAAGAAATAGTATCAATAACAGTTACCTTGTCTGATCCAAGATGTTTTTCTTCAGTCTTGTTGGTAAGAAATGAGAACTTTCACTGGAGGTGATTAATACTGCTGCATCACCACCCTGACTAACATGGCTTATAAATTTTTTTTACATTTTAAAACAGGTTTCATCAAGTTAGCTTGCTTAGTTATTAAGTTATTGCAGGGTCCATTTTTTGCCATATTTTCACTATTTCCGTTACCATAGCAACCACACTTTTTGTCAAAGAACAAAGATAAAATGATGTGCATAATCTACACATTGCCATCTAGTCATATACCAAGTCTCATCAAATTAGCTTGCTTACTTATTAACTTATCGCAGGATCCAATATTTTTTGCCATATTTTCACTATTTCCGTAACCATAGCAACAACAATTTTAGTCTAAAAACAAAAATAAAATGATGTGCATAATCTACACATTGCCATGTAGTCATATACCAAGTCTCATCAAACTAGCTTGCTTAGTTATTATCTTATCGCAGGATCCCATCTTTGGCCATATTTTCACTATTTCTGTAACCATAGCAACCTCAATTTAAGTCGAAAAACAAAAATAAAATGATGTGCATAATCTACACATTGCCATCTAGTCATATACCAACTTTCATCAAAAACGATTGCTTAGTTATTAAGTTATCGCGGGATCCAGATTTGAGCGGACAGACGGACGGACAGACGGACGGACGTCCGTGTTTACTGGTGACCACTTATTGGATAGATTTTATGTTCAAAAGGCACTTATTGGTTACTTTTTCCTTGTTGGGTATACCCAATAAGAGGAGTACTTTTTTTACGTACATGAGCCTATCGTTGGTTACTTCCAACGAAATACCCAATAAAAGATTGGACTTTTTTTTGTCTAACAATTGGTCCGTGTGTCGGACTCCTCCACAAAATCGGAAAGTTCTCTTTTTAAATTTCGCGCCGAAAAATGCATTCGGATACAATCGGTGAATATCCGCAAAGCTGTAAGTGAGCATGCGCATATGAAAGCTTCCGTTTCCTGTACACGAGTGATCGATCGATACTGAACTGTGTCACGAATCAACGAAGTTTAAGTAGGTAAGTTTTCAATTATGCTTTATATTTTATGTTGTAATTTAGCGAGGATACTTTTTGGATAGTTATGAAAATGTGTCGTTCTAATTGTGTTGAATCAAAGGTGCAGTTTGCAGAATTGAAATTGTGACTGGTCAACTCAGCCCATCGGCAACTCGGCCCAACGTATAACTCGGCCCAAATTTAATTTTATGCAAAAATCATTATTATTTTCGATTTTTTTCAGCATTTTTAGTTAAATTACAAAAGTGTTCAATCTTCATTCGGTTTTTAGGAAATTTACGTATGCATCAGAAAATTAAAAAGTTAAATTGAAATGTTAGGACCATTCTTAGAAAGGAACATAATCAAACAATAATTTCATAAAATATTATTAAAAAGGCAAAAAATATATATTAAACAAGAGCTGTCACTGTAAGATGACAATGCCCCCGACACCGCTTTGATAGTAATAAGGAAGTTATGGCCAATGTTAAAGTTTTTGGACGGAATGACGGACGGACGGACGGACAGACGGACGGACAGACGGACGGACAGACGGACGGACGGACAAGTCAAATTTATTATGCCTCCCTATCGGGGGCATAAAAATAATTAAGATAAACCCAGTAAGGTATAATAGCATCGTTTGCACAAAACTTGTACATATTTTATGAAAATAGTCTATGTTACTATAGACTATATATTTGGGCCGAGTTGACCAGGCTTAGTTATTCAATTGCCCAAGTTGACTGGTAACCATTGAAATAGATTGTTGGCCGAGTGGTTAACGTGCTTGACTCGTAATGGGTAGCAGTGGTTTGAACCAATTGCCTCTTTCTAAAAGTGTATGGTAACTTCTGGAATGAGTGAGGACCACGATAGAAAAAAGAGTCATTCGACCCTTCATCGTGTTATCCTCTTGTAAGAAAAAGAAAAGAAATAAACTCTTCAATTGCTTTCCTTATCCGACATGTTTTATTATATTTTTGGCCTCAGAAAAAGCAATGTTCAGTATTTAATGACATTCATGACGAAAACAGACATTAAAAATTGCTATTTGAAGAAATACTCGAATGGATATCTGTTACTTAAAATTGTCAGATGTATTAAATGGATCATATATGAAGATAATGTATGAAGATCTACTAGAAGAAAATATAATTTTCAACATATGTTTTTTTTATTGTGCATTAGAGTAATGCGTTAGGGTTCAAATTTAATTAGAAGTCTATTTGTTTTTTTTACAAGTCAACTTA
Organism: Fragum whitleyi; assembly: GCA_948146395.1. Taxonomy (NCBI): domain Eukaryota; kingdom Metazoa; phylum Mollusca; class Bivalvia; order Cardiida; family Cardiidae; genus Fragum; species Fragum whitleyi. Next base: position 68,634,380 of record OX411547.1, read on the forward strand.
ATTTGCAAAATGAAAATGCATCTTTCAACTGTGTCGTTCAGGCTCCAGTGAAATTTTCCTTCTATGTTTAGTACCAGTAAACTGCCCTGTTCCCAATGACAAAAATGTCAATTTTTCCCAATTTTGAAAACGAAAATTCCCAGTATTTACCATACTCCTTTAAATTGGTCATGTAGGTAGAAAATTTAAGAAAATGGTACCTACTGAAAATGTCACTTTATTTGAAGAAATTCACTCTAAATATGCCATCTTTGGATGTACCGATTTAAGGAAAGTATATTTTCGGGCTCTTTGAGATTGATTTTTTTATAAATGATTTTGAGTTATTACTAAGTCTTAAATAGTTTATATCTTACATATGAATATTTAATGCACTTTATAAGCAGCTCAAAATTCCCATTTCGGCAGAAATTCCAAATTTGACTGATACTGGACCCTTTCCTAAAATGGTGAAAAAAATCACTAGGCTCACTATAGATTCCCGGTCTTAACATTAAGGACGAAAAAAAATGAAATAAAAGTATATTGTTTCGTGTGTAGGGCCAGCTCTGGCTCAAAAGTTTTCTGAGCCACTCCTTTAGCCACTTTGAAAAACAAGTGTGTCGGAAAAAGTAGAAATGTACATGAATCACGTAGAAGTGAGAGAAGAACTTACGAAAAATAAAACCCGTTAAATTTTTTCTTACCATCCCAGGAGTCTCCAAGCCATGTTGTTGTAAATCATGCATGTAATAAAATTTAAACAAAATACCAGTACTAGTCCGAGAACTAAGCTGTCATTTGCATTGTATTTTCAAAAACAAGAGCTGTCACTGTAAGATGACAATGCCCCCGACACCGCTTTGATAGTAATAAGGAAGTTATGGCCAATGTTAAAGTTTTTGGACGGAATGACGGACGGACGGACGGACAGACGGACGGACAGACGGACGGACAGACGGACGGACGGACAAGTCAAATTTATTATGCCTCCCTATCGGGGGCATAATAACGACACCAGTTCCGGCTAAACGTGTTCAGTAATTTGTATTTGACAGAAATGTTTCGGTATAGTGCAACTTTACAATCAAGCCCACCTGGATGAAAAGCGGCGTAGCATCAAATTGGCCAAAGAATCGGCTTCAGAATGGCAACGAAACAAACAACCCTGGCCTCTTTTATTTTACGCAATAAAAAAACACCAGGGTTCGACACTTACCGCTCTTTGCCACCAGCCTGAAGGACCTATAAGCCATAAATCATACAGGTCCTCCTTGAAAATAACAGGTTCTCCATGAAAACTATTCTTCAAGTAGTAAAGAAAATAGTGTGGGAAAAGAAGAAATTGTAAATAAATACTGTCAAATATTCAACTGAAAGTCAAAAGGCATGTCGTAGTCAACATGCGATATAAGGCTGGCTAGAACCCTAGAAAAAATTTTTCTTTGGTTTCAAACCATTTTCACAGTGGTTTGTGCCGAAAAATGGCTATAATTTTTGTCCTTTTTGACGTATTTTGGCAAAACTTGTTTCAGCATGTTAGTGGGAATTTCTTCTACCTTAGAGGGGAGAAAAATATTATTTTGAAAAGGGAAAGGACCAGGAGGACCCATGACTTTAAGGAATACCAGGTGCAGAGCACCAGGGGAGGGGAGGGGGGGTAGAACTTCATTCAAATTCGAAATATCAATATAGAGGCCACATTTTTGGCCCAAATGACTTGAAACTTGGTAAGATTGTTTGTCCTCATGAGACCTTGGACAAGTACTAGATTGGGTTAAATCCTGTCAAAATCTAGGTCATTGGGTCAAACCTTATATAAACCTTGTGTGCACTCTACAGGCCACATTTTTGGACCAAATGACTTGAAACTTGGTCAGAATGTTTGTCACCACGAGACCTTGGACAAGTTAAATATTGGGCCAAGTCAAGTATAAAAATAGTTAACTGGGTCAAATCATAGAACAACCATTAGTGTACTCTAGAAGCAACAATTTTTTACCAGTAATCATTAGTTATTTTGTAACCTTGTAAACATGGCTTCACTTGAGCGCATTAGGGCCAATGGGCTAGCCTCTTGTTTACATTTTATTTTTAACTAGATAGGTGATTTTACAGTTCAGTTTCATCGGCCCAAAGTTACCTCCTGTCAGCCATGTTTTTTGACTGATGACTTTGGATAGTCTGGAACTTTAAGTTGGTGCCCTTATTAATTAGTTAAAATAATGTGATTTCACAAATACACAGCTTATCTGCAGCTCTGTTTAAATCATGAAAATGCTTTGAAAAGTTTGTTATAATCATGTTACAATTTAAAACATTGTCAAAAAGAAAATAGACAAGAATTTTAATAATTATTTATCATTCAAAAACCAAAGTTGGCATATTGGTAAAACAGTCATTGTTGATTGACAATGTCACATTTAAGAAGTGCTTGTCATAACAATGACGTCATAAGTTGATGATCAAATTTTAAAAAAGTTTTGTTTATAAAATGCGAAAAAAATATGAATTTTTAGTTGATGTAGGAGTAATGCATAACTCGGTTTGCGAAGTTATGTAAGTCTTAACAGATTGTCAAATGTTTATAGATATGTTGGGCCCGATCATATTTAATAAGTATAATGATGATATACTGAATATATTGACCAAATATTTGCTGGGTATCTGATAAGAATTTCAATTTCAAACAAGCACAATCCAAACGGAGTTTAATTCTTGGGTAGTTTGTCCAATGATTTACTGGTAATATATTGTCCAAATATTTCCTGGGTATCTAACATAAACATTGATTTGAAACAAATCCAGTCCAAAGGGTGTTTAACTGTTGGGTAGTTTGTCTAATGTTTTACTGGTTATATTGTCCAAATATTTGCTGGGTGTCTGACATAATTATTAATTTGAAACAAACGTAGTCCAAAGGGCGATTAACTGTTAGGTAGTTTGTCCAATGTTTTATTGGTTATTTTATCCAAGTATTTCCTGGGTATCTGACATAGACATTAATTTGAAAACAAGAGCTGTCACTGTAAGATGACAATGCCCCCGACACCGCTTTGATTTAGAAGTTATGGCCAATGTTAAAGTTTTTGGACGGAATGACGGACGGACGGACAGACGGACGGACGGACAGACAGACGGACGGATGGACAGACGGACGGACGGACAAGTCAAATTTATGATGCCTCCCTATCGGGGGCATAAAAATCCAGTCCAAAGGGACTTTAACCGTTGGGTAGTTTGTCCAATTATTTACTGGTTATTATCCCCCGTCGTTTACGGCGAAGGGATATAGTCATGGTCTCTGTCCGTCATTCTGTGGATCCGAGGTTCTGTCACTAAACTTGTCCGGAGCATATCACCCAAAGTATAATAGCTATCAACTTGAAACTTTATGGGTGGATACCCTTAAAGATCTCATGGAGGAGGATTGCAGTGCACTAGATTTACAACTCTTGCTTGCAATATTTTGGAGTTATTGCCCTTAGTTATTTTTGATACTTAGATTTTGTCCGGAGCATATCTCAAAAAGTATAAATACTATCAACTTGAAACTTAATGGGTGGATACTCAGATAGATCTCATGGAGGAGGATTACAGTGCACTAGATTTACAACTCTTGCTTGCAATATTTTGGAGTTATTTTTGATACTTAGATTTTGTCCAGAGCATATCTTCAAAAGTATAATAGCTATCAACCTGAAACCTTATGGGTGGATAGATCTCATAGAGGAGAAGTGCAGTGCTCAAGAATTACAACTATTTCTTGCATAATTTTAGAGTTATTGCCCTTTGTAATTTTTAATACTTAGATTTTGTCCGGAGCAAATCTCAAAAAGTATAAATACTATCAACTTGAAACTTAATGGGTGGATAGATTTCATGGAGGAGAAGTGCAGTGAACAAGAACTACAACTCTTGCTTGCATAATTTTGAAGTGTTTGCCCTTTGTTATTTCAAAACTTAGATTTTGTAGAGGGTCAATCTCTTAATGTACAAAAGAATCCTTAATCTTTTAGAGTCCGGTTTACTATCAAGCTTTCACGGCAGGGGATGGCCAAGTCCGACATGGCTCTTGTATTGTCCAAATATTTGCTGGGTATCTAACATAAACTTTAATTTGAAACAAATCCAATCCAAAGGGACTTTAACTGTTGGGTAGTTTGTCCAATGTTTTATTGGTTATTTTGTCCAAATATTTGCTTGGTATCTGACACAAATATTAATTTGAAACAAATCCAGTCCAGAGGGACTTTAACTGTTAGGTAGTTTGTCCAATGTTTTATTGGTTATTTTGTCCAAATATTTGCTGGGTATCTGACACAAACATTAATTAGAAACAAATCCAGTCCAAAGGGAGTTTAATTGTTTGGTAGTTTGTCCAATGATTTACTGGTTATTTTGTCCAAACATTCGCTGGGTATCTAACAAAAACATTAATAAGAAACAAATCCAGTCCAAATTGACTTTAACTGTTGGGTAGTTTGTCCAATGATTTACTGGTTATATTGTCCAAATATTTGCTGGGTATCTGACATAAACATTAATTTGAAATAAAATCAGTCCAAAGGGAGTTTAACTGTTAGGTAGTTTGTCCAATGTTTTACTGGTTATTTTGTCCAAATATTCGCTGGGTATGTAACAAAAACATTAATTTGAAACAAATCCAGTCCAGAGGGACTTTAACTGTTAGGTAGTTTGTCCAATGTTTTATTGGTTATTTTGTCCAAATATTTGCTGGGTATCTGACACAAACATTAATTAGAAACAAATCCAGTCCAAACGGAGTTTAATTGTTGGGTAGTTTGTCCAATGATTTACTTGTTAAAATGTCAAAATATTTGCTTGATATCTGATATGAACATCTTGAACATTCATTGAAAAAAATAAAAGCATTGTTTTCTTTTTAATATTCGTATTTATAATATCACATTTGGCAAAAGGAATTGGTCATCTTGGTCCTTTTGTTTTCTTATCTTCTCATTATCCTGGTACATACTGTAACTAGGTTAAAATTTTTATCTCAAAAAAAGACATTTCTTTTATTATAGCCATCCTCAAGAAGAAGAAGAAGCTGCAAACCACATTGTATGCCCTTTTGGAAGACATAGAATGGATAAAGACAGCTGGTAAATATTTATAAGATCCTCTTCCTTTTAAGCTAACTTGAGCACCTGATATTGGTCAGTGGTTGCCTGTCACACTGATGTTGCTAAAAAGTGTGTGAGCTCCAGGTGTCTCCTAGCCTTTGTATTCCTTCCATGACCCTTATAACACATTTGTCCTCTTGTAAAGTCTGCTAAAAAATTGGCACATTTGAAGTTACCAAGCAAAAGCCACCGACTGAGTGATATTATTGGAAGGCTTGTAGGGTCTCCCTTTGATAGAAAGATAATAGATACTGTAACTGCTTCCATGTTTAAAAAAACATTAAAGGGGAAAAAGCATGGCTTAATGATATGCGTCTTTCGGTTCATGTTTGCATTGAAATGTGCCCTTGTTTTTTAGCTCGACTATTTGAAGAATAGGGGGGCTATTCCAGTCACCCGGGCGTCGGCGTCGTTGTAATGCTTTGGTTAAGTTTTTACGTGCAAGTGTTTAAAATCTCTGTTTCTATTAAAGCTATTGCTTTGAAACTTTGCATATGCTTCTGTGACCATAATATCAGCATCTAGACAAAGATTCATTACTCTGATAATGAATTTAGTGGAATTTTAACCCTTTTCGGACTTAGAAATCTTGGTTGTAAGTTTTTAAGTGCAAATGTTGTTTATCTGTAATATTTCTGTTTCTATAAAAGCAATTGCTTTGAAACTTTACACATGCTTCTGTGGCCATTATATCAGCATCTAGACAGATTCATTACTCTGATATTGAATTTAGTGGAATTTTAACCCTTTTCGTACTTAGTACCTCTTGGTTAAGTTTTTACGTGCATATTTTGCATTTCTGTAATATCTCTATTTCTACTAAAGCTATTGCTTTGAAACTTTGCACATGCTTCTGTGACCATAATATCAGCCACTTGACAAAGATTCACGACTCTGATATTGAATTTAGTGAAATTTTAACCTTTAGACTTAAAAAATCTTTTAGGTTTAGTCAACAAGCGCAGCCTAGCTAGACCACTTGTCAAATACTATGTCAATACATATTTCTTTTTGTCTCAGCTATAAACGGGGTCTACCAAAACTACTCTTTTCTAAAAACACATTTTATTCATCATGTATGAGTCTAAATTTAATTACTGGAACAGAATTGCCTTTCATACAGTGCTGAACATGACATGCATCCATATTCACAATTTGTATTTATGAGTGTGTAAGCGTGCAAAATTTCTGTATGTGCATGTCGATGTCACCTGTTTTCACACAAATATGTGTGTGTGTATGTGCGTATATATACGGATACACTCCAATATCCGTATATGTATGCATATACATACACAATAATTTTGTAAAATGATAAAAGACATATATCTTTTGTAAATATTATTGAGGGAAAGGCCGTCTACTAAGTTGTAAAAACTTGTGACCAGACCCTTTTGTCATGAGCATTTGTGTAATATGAAATATTATGTATAACAACAGTGTTGTAATGATGACAATAAAATATGTTTAAACTAGAAAATCTTGGTTAAGTTTTTATGTGCAAATGTTGTATTTCTGTAATATCTCTATTTCTACTAAAGCTATAGCTTTGAAACTTTGCACATGCTTCTGTGACCACAATATCAGCCTCTTGACAAAGATTCAATACCCTGATTTTGAATATAGTGGAATTTTAACCCTTTTCGGGCTTAGAAATCTTGGTTTATTTTTTGCGTGCAAATGTTGTACATTGTATATCAGTTATAGCTCTATTTCTACCTAGCCTTTTGCTTGGAAACTCTACACATGCTTTTGTTACCATGATATCAGCCTCTTGACAAAGATTCACGACTATGATATTGAATTTAGTGGAATTTTAACCCTTTTCAGACTCAGAAATTTTTGGTTAAGTTTTTACGTGCAAATGTTGTACATCAGTTATATCTCTAATTCTATTAAAGCTATTGGTTTCAAACTTTGCACATGCTTCAATGATTATAACAACAGCCTCTTGATAAAGATTCAATTCTCTGATATTAAATTTAGTGGATTTTTAACCCTTTTTGGACTAAAATTCTTAGTTAAGTTTTTACGTGCAAATGTTGTATTTCTGTAATATGTCTATTTCTACTATAGCTGTTGCTTGGAAACTTTTCACATGCTTCTTTGACCATAATATTTTATTGAGAGGAATTTTCCTTTTCGGCCTTAAAAATCTTGGTTATGTTTTCATGTGCTACTGTTTTATGTTAGTTGTATCTCTGTTCCTACTAAAACTATTGCTTTGAAACTCTGCCCATGCTCCTGTGACCATAATATCAGCCTTTAGACAAAGATTCTTTTCTCTTGACTTTCATTTTATTGAATTTCCAATGTAGATATTGATTTGCTGTTACTATCCAGCACTAGGAATAGTCGAGCTTCGCTGTCCTCTGACAACTCTTGTTTAATATCCCAAAGAGAGGCATATTAAGATAGAAACGTCTGTCTGTGTGTGCATCAGAGCAATAACGTTCTTGTTACTTTGTCCTTTATAGGTGATGCTGACGTCAATACTGCTGATGATGACATCAATACAGCTAATGCTGATGTCCATTTTGCTGATGCTGATGTTAATACTGCTGATACCGGTGTCTATATTGCTGATGCTGTCTTCAATACCGCTGATGCCGATGTCAATACCGCTTATGCTGATGTCTTTATTGCTGATGCAGATGTCAATACCGCTGATGCTGTCTATACTGCTGTTTCCATTGTCAATACCGCTAATGCTGATGCCTGTATTGCTGATGCTGACATCAATACCACTGATACCAATGTCGATTTTGCTGATGCTAACATCAATACCACTGATGCTGATGTCAATACAGCTAATGCTGATGTATATATACATAGTAGATAATAGCCCTTGGACAATTTTCAACAAAGCCCATTATAATATCAAAGTGGTGAGAATACTGTAGGGCGCCGTCATGGGACAATATTATCAGTAAACCATTGGATAATCTACCCAACAGTTACACTCTGGACTTTTTTTGATATCGATGTTCATGTTAGATACCCAGGAAATATTTGAAAATTATAACCTGAAAACATAAAACGAAGAATTGAGTGTAAAATCTATTGAAAAGAATGTGTCAGTTGTTCTAAGTACCCATTACAATTAGACAGTAACTACCCATAAAGTGTTCTACTGTAAGATTACATCTGGAGAGCTAAAAGTACCCATTAAGAAGTACCCATTAATATTGGACACTATCTACCCACAAAGTGATCATCTGTTGGTAACGGACGGACGGACGGACGGACAGACGGACGAACGGACGGACAGACGGACGGACGGACAGACAGACGGAGGGCAAACCTATAGTCCCCTTCGGTGTGAACACCGGTAGGGGACTAATATACAAAATGGGCGACAACGGCTCGCCCTGTTTCAAGCCGATTGGTATCTCAAAAAAAACGGAGATGATTTTGATTGGTCAATTCTGACACATGAAGAAATTTTACTATAAATAGATTTTTTCATGCGTACAAATTTAGTACTCAATCCTAATTTTATTAACTTTTTTATCAAGAAGCAATGCGGTACTGTGTCAAAACATCTTTGATAGTCAATGAATGCACAGTAAAGTTTATTTTTGCTAGATAATACTTTCTGAATAATACTATGTAGAATAAAAATGCAGTCAACAGTACTTCTCTTATCACGAAAGCCGAATTGACATTCGTTAAATATACTTTCATGTTCACAGAAAAAAATTAGTTTATTCCTCAATAATAATATCACGTGGTAGCAATAACTGCCTACTGATGTGTGAGAGAAAACATGAAAAGTTAACTCGCCAAACTACGTCACAGCTATGAACTCCCTGCCAGTTCCATAATAACGCAGATTAATTAGCTTTTAATAAATAAGTTGTTATACACGTTTCCTTACCTTACCGTTTTTGACAGCAGGTGCATTATACTTTGCTCCTCCAACTAAAGCCACAGGCCAAACGGACACTTTGATTGTAGAACGCATCTATAAAAGTTGATATATAGGATATTCGTTTGTTTTAGTAAACGATCGATTTATATTTCATTAGTGAACAATTACAAGCTATCTTATCACGTCTGGCAGAATCTCGAGTGACATTATAGATTTTGTTGTTCGTGAAATGAAATATCGATCGATCTCATTCGAAAAAAAATCTGTTTCTCCAATGAAAAAAAAAACATAGACGAAATGTGGAAACTATGGTACAAATTTTCTTAACCACAATTAACAATATCGTGAAATTGACAAGGTGATTTGTAATTGAATGAAATTGCATGAGTGCGATGAGTGAGTTTCGATTGGAATCAAAGGTAGGAAATCCTTTACCGTTTATTTTGTTCAGGATGAACAAAATTAGCGATATTCATTACCTCCCTTTAATAAAATATGCTTACATGTTCTATAAATAGTTTATCTCATCAAGGACCAATCAGACGTTTATAAAATTTCACTTATGTCAGTGAAATAACGGTTTTTTCCAGCTTTTTTTTTTACATCTAGTTGTTAATCTTATCTTTTCGGTGATTTTAGAGCGTTTTTGAATGGTTTGAGTGTTTGTAATGAATGAATGGGGCGCTTTAGAATGGATTTGATTGAGGTTAATGTTAATTGCACAATGTAACTAACTGTAAAGTCAATTGTTTACTTCGGGGCTCCGCATAGATAACTTCAAAATGGTTGAAATAAAAGAAAGCAGGGACTGTTTTTTGATAATTCACTAGTCTTACGGTTAGTTTATCGAATGATAATCCACGTTTTTTTCTCAATAATTTTTCAAGGGGCAATAGAGAAAAGGTGATACATTTTACACTTTTATTTCTCAAACACAGTTACCATGATCTCAACTAAAAGCAGTGCGGAAAAAACTTTTAGTAAGCGAAGAAGCCGTTCTTCGAAAAATATTATCAAGATAACTTGATTCTATCACAAAGTAAATAAATCTCTGAAGCTCAGAATTCGTTTTGATTTTTGCATTTACCTGGGCTGGTATAACTGTGGAACTACTTTTGACATTTACGAGATGAAGATTGTTTCCTTTGTATTCATGGAGGTATGAATGTAATAACCTTACCACACTGAATATGAATACGCGTAGCTAATTAGTACATTAATGTGACATGGTTATTACTTTCATACTTCATTGAAATCAAAAATACTCTTCTATTATAAAAAAAAAAAACTGAATATCATGTAACAAATATTTAAAGATTTCTAAAAAAAAAGACTTATTTCTTATTGAACTACTTTTTGTTCAAGCTTAAGAAATAGCTATGTACACAATTGTTCTCATTGACGAATTACATCAAAATTTAATCAGAATGCACGAATCTTGATACAAACAACTAACATTAAATGAGCTTGTGCGTGACATTTCCAACAATTTGAAATGTTCGTGAGGTGCAAACAATGGGAGGCGTAGAAAGCTATATAATGTAAGTATAAAGGTGGTCTATAGATCTACCAAGCGCATAGTAAAGACTCTGGACAGACTGCGCGGATGCACAGACTGATCAGAGTCTTTGCTTTGCGCATTTTTGAAATTGTTGGAAATCTCACGCACAGCACAAATCATATACACTCAGGCCATGTTGCAGAACAAAGGTTAAGACGTAACATCGGGGTTACTCAATTTGTATTTGTGACCCGACACGCGAAAAGGGACCATCCGAGAATCCTATAAAATGAATTATTGACAAGAGGGACAGAATGGCCCTAAACCGCTCACCTGAATTTTATTGGTCCAGTGTGTCTCAGACAAGAAACTTTCATGCAAAGTTTCATTCACATTTGCCAAGTTGTTGAAGAGTAGATGTTATTCCAAATATTAAAACTGAAAATAGACCCCTCCCACCCACTGTTACTGAGAAGATGTTTAAAGGTGTCGGGCTCAAAATAAGACCTCCCCCTCCCATACCACGCCAATATTTATGGGCCAATCAGAATTTCACAAACAATTTTTGAAGAGGGTCACCAAGAAACATTCTTGTAAAGTTTCATTGAAATCAGCCCAGTAGGTCAGGTGATGCCAGTCAAAGATTTCGGGCTCAAAATAAGGCCCTCCTTGCCACGCCCATATTTTAAAATCAATCAAAATTTTGCGATCAATTTATGGTTTGGTTTAAACCTATTTATTTTACATCGATCGGGAAACAACTTAGATTAATCCCTCTCGATTCTGCTTCCTGGAAAATTCACCAGTACTCGCACCGAACGTGTGGGCCAATGAAAGAACCAAGATCGATAGCCGCTCCCGGGAATCGAACTCAGGACCTCTGGGTCAAGAGGCCGACGCTCTACCGCTAGACCACGGGCACCACACAATTAAGGACAACGGTCACGAAAGGAACGTTTTGGTAACGTAACATTTTAAATAGCCTAATGGTTCAGGAGGAGATGTCAGTCAAAGATTTCGGGCTCAAAATAAGCCCGCCCTGCCACACCCATATTTTGGGGTCAATCAAAATTTCACGGACAGGTTCTTAGAAGGATCACTCAAGGAACATTTCTGCCAAGTTTGGTTGAAATCGGCTCAACGGTTACTGAGAAGATGTTTAAAAATTTCAGGGTTAAAAACTACCCCGCCCTGCCAGCAGTCCGAGCAGACTGACTAGGGTCGACATTTTACGCACTACCCAGATGGTCCCTTTTCGCGTGATGGATCACATTTATATTGTTTCTACTAGACTTTTGTTGCGCAAATGGGCACTAAAAGACCAAGAATACATGCAACGTCAACGTACCTGTTCAAAGATCCTTACGTCATACGTGTTATCGTCATCAGCGAAATACACCACGTGTGAAGCGTTAACGTTATTCTGTAACCAATCCAATGCCAAATTACGTTGCTGTACACCTCGGTGCATTTGTCCCGATGACCGTTGTGTTTTCATTCTCCATTCCGATGTATTCATTGTTTTAATAAATAAGTGAGAGTGTGGAAAACGTGCATTTTGTAAAAACTTTGTAACTAAAGCCGTCTTATTTACGGAGTCTTCAACAATAATCCAATGTATGTTAGGCACTAGTTGGAGTGTTTGTGACATTCTCGTGAGATCTGCTTTTTGCTCAAGTCGAGTATATGTTGGGGTTATTATATAAATAGTTGGTACATCCTCACTAAAGGTTTTGGCAACGCTTAAAGTCATATTTGCCCTGTCGAATTCTTTGATTAGTACGAACCATGAGGATCCTACAATATATAAGAAAATGCATCGTATATTCCATTGAATTTAAATATTAAGAGGTTATTTAACATGATCGTGTACAATACTGAATTCTATTGGGTGAGTACCCTGCAGAACCAGTCTATATTTGACGAGGCGACAGCCGAGTCAAAATATAGACTGGTTCTGCAGGGTACGAATCCAATGAATTCAGTATTGTACTCGATCATGTTAAATGACATCTTTATTTCACACCTTACACCAAAAGTTCCACAATTAACGATTTTTGGCATTTGAGAGAGACAAAGGGAATAGATCCAAAATGATCCGGATAGGGCCATCAAATGCAAGTCACTATGAACATGATGAAATTGAAACAAATATTTGTTCTTAAAATAGAAGTCAACGTGAAATGTTTATTTCATGTGTCAAGTCGATAAGTGCTTACTGATCATAATATGTAATTAACATATAACAGGTTGACTACCCATTGTCGCTTGAAATGTACGTTTTCATGTGAACAAATGATAATCTTAAATCAAGAAACAACAACAATTTTGTGTCCCTCAGTCTTTGTCACTTGCATTCTTCTATTACTTGCTAAACAATGTATCAAATGAAGAAATCAAGAATCTTCTCAAGATCAATCTTATTTCAATACCTCCGAACAGAGGGTTTGATACATTGAAAAGACTGCGAAAGGTGGTGATTTCTATATTCTGGACTGCAGCCTCGCTTTCATCGTACAATATAGCTTGCCTCACTTTCATCGTACAATATAGGTTGCCTCGTTTTGGAATAAAATCCGTATTTCACAGTAGCCTCGTTCTGGTTGTACAATATGGATCTAGATATTTCATTCTCACGTGATGCAAAATAAGCGATGTCATTGGTCTAAATTGTTTAGGTGTGAAATAAAGAAGTATATTGGATTGTCGTGGAGTATGGAAAATAGAAACAATATCTCGTTACAACAAATTGAAAAATAAGCATATACAATTCAAGTCCGATACAAACAAAAAATCTGACAACACACATTCATACAAACACATCCCACCAAATTAATCTAAAGAAAGACGCATCCCGGCAAATCTCAAATCGATGGGCTTCCACCTTAGATGGTTTGAATTAGAGTTCCTGTGGCCCATTTCTGATCTCCAAGAAATTCCGAATGAGTGTAAATGTCACTGGTAGCCTTGAATAGCGATGGATGTTTTCATGCCTAAAACCGTGGTTATCTTGACGAGAAAACAGCCAATGAACATTGAAATTAAATGAGTGCGACGAGTGACTTTGAGTAAAATGTAAGGAAGGTAATCCTATTTCGCTTATTTTGTTCAAGATGGACAAAATCAAATATATACCCCCCCCCCCCCCCCCTGTTTATAAAAAAAATATGAATGGCTCCTAATATCTTCACAAACAAACCAGTCGCTTACATAATTCATTTAAATCTGTGAAATCGTCGATTTTTTCTAGCTATTTTAAATGTAGTTGTTGATCTAATCAGTTCTGTTAACTGGAGCGTATTTGAATGGTTTGAGTGAATGTTTTGAATAAATGAATGGAGCGACAAGAGAGCGATTTAGAATGGTTTTGATCGGAATGAGTCAATTTCACGGTATACTTAACTGTAACTGATACCATTGCCCTAGAGAGCACTCCTACTGACCCATAAGTAAATGTTTCACTGGATTCACAATGGATATTTTGTAAGCTTACCAACTTTATTTTTGTCTCTGAAAATTGGTCAAGAAATTTTGATTTGAAAATGTGTGTTTTTTAGACGATTAAGAATGTCCCAAGGCCATTGGCACTAATACACCATATTTCAATAATTACAGATCTTGTCGCTTCAAAAAAGTAAGTTACAAAATTATTGAAATATGGTGTTTTAGTGCCAATGCCCTTGGGCCGTTCTTAATCGTAAAAAAAACCCTCATTTTCAAATCAAAATTTCTTGACCAATTTATGTAAAGGGTCACCAAAGGAATATCCAAGCAAAGTTTCATTGTAATAGGCCCAATGGTTTGGGATGAGAATATTTCTAAAGCTGTCAACGTGAAAAAAATGCCCTGTTCTGCCACGCCCATATTTTGGGGGTCAATCAAAATTTCTTTAACAATTAAAGTAAAGGGCGACCCAATGAACATTCATGCCAAGTTTCATTGAAATATGACGATTTAGGAAAAGGAGCACCCTAGGATCATTTCTACCAAGATTTATTCCGCCCATTGGTTTGGGGGGAGTAGATGCTTAAAGAAAACTTTACGCACGGACGGTCGCTCGACGGACACCTCGCCATGACAATACCGCGCTGGCCTTCGGCAAGTGGAGCTAAAAACTAAAATGCAGTCATTCCTGTTTAGGCCTACTGATAAGCTTTAATTCCACCATTTCACCTAGTCCTAAAGGTATATACTGAACAACAAAAATAACGCACCTCTTGAATGACAAATAAGTCTGCCCTGAAATCTACCGATTTGCTTTTTGACGTTTCTATATTTTTGCCAGCCACTAGGTGAACAATTGTGGTAAAAATTATCCCTCAGCCCATACTCACCTGAGTGAGACAGTTCAATATGATAAACATGTTTTCTGCTCATACAGCAGATCGAATACATCGTACGAAACTAAAGTTGGTCGAGTAATACAGCTTATAAAACCAGTGAAAACATTTATCAGATAAAGCCAAGGCCTCGAGTTTGGTGGTATCGAAAAATTGAATTTTAGAACGTCATCGGACATGGTCATATTGAACTGATTCATTTACGTGATTAAAATCAAGGACACTTGCATCTACCATGAGAGCTCATAACTCGGCCATTGTCAGTTTAAAACGTCGATTATTACAACCACCGAGGCGACGCCTAACTTTGGATACTGATAGGATGGGGGAGGGCGGATTGTAAAGTGTTATGACCGGAAACTCTTTATTCTTTTACACAGTTTTTTCAGGTTATCGTTGACTGGTGATGACTGTGAACCACAACGATGAGGCATCTTGGGCCGTTTGTCGACCCCATAAGCGATAGCCATAGGAAAAGCCCCCGTAAATAAGTCAATTTTATGGTCTATTCATCTCATGCCATTATGTCAAATTCGCGAACACCTTCTCAAAGATAGACCAATGCCTTCTTTTGCACTGGCCGTACTTATTTCAAATCCGAGCAAATCAGAAACGAGCTTGCAATGAGGACCCAAAAAGGAGCGCGAAAACCCAAGATTTTGAGTCAGATTGAGGCAACATGAATAGCGAATACATAGCTATGATGGAATTTACTCTTTGTAAAATTCAGGAGTTCACTTATCAGACATTCTTTGAGAGCATCAATTGCACAAGAACCTACGTTCAATTGACTCTTACTGAGCAATGATAACTGACTCTAATTTCAAATTTTGATTTGGGGTAGTCGCCTCCATGCGTTTATAACTTAAATATGTATGTCTATGGTATCATTCTTTTCCAACAAATCAATAATTGTTTAACGTTTATTTTGGTATAACCACTCTTCCAAACTTTCAATTACGGAAAAAATTAAATCTAAAAAGTAAAGCGATGCGTTATTTTGTTGTTCAGTATATTCTATTCTACTGAAACTAAAATATATTCAAATTTTCACTTGCTCCAAGAGATTCCCATATACTCATCAACAGCTAGGAATGAAAATGAATACCTTGGTGCATTTTGAGTGAAATTGAGTAAAACTTGTATTTGGAGGATATTGAATGAGTGGTCATTGAATACCGGATTTTTTAAACGAGTCATCTATAAACAGATAAAACAAAGACGATTCTTATCTTTATTTACATTTAGAATATGTTGCCAAAACAACCATTCTTAATCAAATCAAAATAATGATCGGATAAAGACCTAGCTCTGCATGCAGACTCGAATTGGTTTGTACTTTTAACGATTAATGCTTATCTTATCAAATTGAAATGTCTTAGTCGATAAAGGGGCATAATTTGCACGAAATGCATCACGAGTTACCCCCTTGATAGTATAGGCGACTCTTTTGGTAGTGAACATGTGGGTCATTCTTCAGGTGAATGACTTCTGTAGATCCAGATATCACAAATGTCAAAGTTTCGCACGAAAACACGACGACTACACTAAGGCTATAGCAATACCTAGGGGTTTCTTCGAAAAGAAGCCGAGTTGGGAATATGATATGTGTTCCAAATTAGTTACGAACTCCAGCTTCTCTTCACAGAGCAAATAAATATCTTATTAGGAGTTATTTAATCTGTTATTTAGTACCGAAGCAAATAATTTTCCCAAAACCAACTCACTATAGTATCGTAAATATTGGATTTGGAGGATAGGATTTTTATGTAAAAATAAGCCCTACCCTGCCACGCCAATATTTGGTGATCAATCTTTTTTTTTTTAATCAAAAAGAGGGTCATGCAAAGAACGTTTCTGTCGAGTTTCATTAAACAAACTCGACCTATTGGTTTTGGAAGAGATAGTTAAAAATTTTATGGTGAAAATAAGCCCAGCCCTTCCCTTCCCATATTTAGTTATTTAAAATATTTTGAACAACTCAAGAAGAGGGTCACCCAAGGTATATATCTGTCCAATTATGTAAATATTTTCTAATTGGACTAAGAGGAGAAGATATTCAATAAAAAGTTTACACGCACGCACGCACGCGCAAACGACAAACAAACAACAATGTAAATAGCTGGCTAAAACTATATATAATATGTTACCCGTCAAGCGAAAAGAGGCCATCTAGGAACTCTTTCAAATATTTTTTTTAAATAGAGATTGGTTATAGAACAGACCAATCAGATGTACAAAAATTCATTAACGGGAAGGTAGATTGATTATTTTAGATTCGGAAAATTGGTAAGGTGCGAAACGTTTCGATCCTAGTCAGTCTGCACAATCCGTGCAGTATGACTAGGATCGACACTTTACACACTACCGAGATGGTCCCTGTTCGCGTGACAATTAGATTACTATATAAATATTGCTAAAAACTAAAATATTTCGTGGAGCCGAAATAAATCCACTCGTGACTGAGGACTGAGATTAGGCTGTTGTTGTAAGTTTTATTCATAAATTCCGAAAATTTCAAATGTGTATTTCCAAAGGCATACAGTAATATTTCACTACCTATATGACATTATTTGGATTATGAAACAATTGCATGTGAACTCACCCGAGTAAAGCGTCAATCCAATGCCAAAGAGTGAAAGCACGAAACACTTCGCTGAATAAGGAATATAATTAATTTTGCTGTTCATCTTATTACAAATACGTTCTATAATTAATGCAATGTACTGCCTCAGAATGAAAAACAGTGTGCCATTATATTATCCACATACCTAGCCGTACTCTTTATTCAAGATGTTACAGTTAGTAACACTGTGAAAGTATCACAAAATCCTATCAAAATCCGTCTTAATCTGTCGCTCAGCCTTCAAATCTTTCCATTCCCATTTTCACTTAAACAAACGCCTCGAAATCGTTCCAAAACGCACCAATATGCTCTGAAATCGTTCAACAAGTAGAAACACGATTATCAGCCTGTAAGCCTACTGTATTATATAGCATGTAGATATTACTAACATGTTTTTAATAAAATGCACGAGATTTAGAAAGTCGAGTTATCTTTAAAGTCATGTCGTGATATGGTTAGTTGCTCGCGTGTTTTATCCGGTACATGCAAAGATTTCCTTTCATTTTTAGCTCCATTGGACAATGTTTGTTTCTTTGTTTGTTTGAATGGGTTTAACGCCGCTTTCAACAATCTCGCAGTTATATCGCGGCGGCCGGAGAACCTAACAATGGATTCCTGGTATTTCTTTCACCTGTACTACCATTGCACCCTTTCCTAGCCTCCGACTTCTATTTCACATAGGTTTACGATTAGCTTCCCATTGATGAAAGACAAACGTCGGGAATGAGATATTTGCCGCCACCGGGGAT
Organism: Fragum whitleyi; assembly: GCA_948146395.1. Classification (NCBI taxonomy): domain Eukaryota; kingdom Metazoa; phylum Mollusca; class Bivalvia; order Cardiida; family Cardiidae; genus Fragum; species Fragum whitleyi. The sequence continues at coordinate 68,652,599 of OX411547.1, forward strand.
CGAACCCACGACTTCCAGATTGGATCCACTGGACGAAGTCAAGCGGAGTTAATTTCGAAGCCTTGTGTCCGTCGTGAGTGCGTGCGTCCGTTAACTTTTTCTGTAAACATCTTCTCTTAAACTACTTGGACAGAATTCAACCAAATTTGACAATTATGATGCCTGGGATATACCCTTTAATATTTCTTCTTTAAATTATGATCGGGTTGATATGATTATTGTTACAGGTTTTTGAGTGGCCAAACAATTGTGGTCATATGGTATAATATAACAAATCTTCTACTCTTAAGCAACTGGGCAGAATTCAACCCAACTTCACTGCAATGATGCTTAGGGTATGCTCTTTCAGATTTGTTTGTGAAATTCTGATCGGGCTAAAATAATGGGCTCTTCGGGCTGCCGTGTCAATCTTTTTCTCTGACACTACAGGTCAGATTTCAATGAAACTTTACTGAAATGATGCTTTGCACATGCTCTTACAGATTTGTTCGTAAAATTCTGATAAGACTGATGGCGTGGACTTGAAAAATGGTCCACTGGAATATGTAATATAAAAAAACATCATCTCTGAAATTACTATTCGGAATTCAACCAAACTTCACAGGAATAATTTTTGCTATTTAAGATTTGTTTGTGAAATTTTAATCATTCTAATGACAAAGGCTCTTCAGGCATTTTTTTTACCTTTTTTTGTCTTATAATTTTTTCAGAAATTGCGAGTTTTAAAAATGAAAGATTGAAATATATAAATATTGATTGTGAAATAAGCGTCAAATGAAAATGATGGAAAACATTTTCAGGTTGTAATATAATCGAAGTAGAATTACATCAAGCCATGTAAGCCATCAACGCATTTTGAGAAACTTATGTTAAAACAATTGAAGTAAGATATAAGAAATAAGTTTGAATCCAATGCAGCATTGTGCGAGAATAATAAAGGTCGTTTGATGCGTCGGTCGGACGTCGGCGCTATTGGGATATTTTGCAGTCGCATTAAATCGTTGACATGACGACGTTATCTTTCTTAGCGATGAGGCAAATTGCGATGAGGCAAAAAATTACACTCAGCACGCTAGAGATACGCTAGGAGCTCGTTCACTTACGCTACGGACTCGCTAGAAACACGTTCGCCAAAAGATTAACGTGCTTCGAGCGTGTTTCCAGCGTACTGGGAACGTGTGCATAGCGTGTCTTCAGCGTACCGAACGCGTGTCTAGCGCGTTGTCAGCGAGTTCACAGCGTGTTTCTGGCGTATGACAGCGTTTCAGTTTTCAATGAAAATATAAAAGTTCCGCTGTATGTTTGACTTGAATTTCTACCATCAGCTTCTCGTAAATAAATACATTTGTGCATGTACGTGTGTATGACCCTTTTGACATGTTCATATCTGCATGTTTCCTCATGAGCAGTCTAAGAATGACTTGAAAACTCGATTTTAAGTAGCATTCTCTATATTTGACGATGAACGATTTCGTTCAAGTCATATAAATAAAACTTATGTTATGTTATGTTATAAGCTGTTTGTCTTTTCTTCCATATAAATCCTTTACGGATTTTCTTAATTCCTTAGATTGTCGAGGTGGAGGATGTAGCCTAAATGTGTATTAAACATTGCGTTTATAGCTTTACAAGTGCGTCTGCTCTTTGGTTAGAATAACAATACGTTCGCGAAAATACAAACATTCATTCGTCTCATTAGATCTTTATCAATTTACCAAAAAGATAAGTACAGCGTTGTACCTAGTGGACATAATACAAGACGTGTTTTACTCTATTCTGCTCTGTTCAGAATATTTGATTCTATTATATGTACTACAAGTTTGATATTTGGTACACATTTTCCCCCTTAATGTGGGACTAGCTATTCAAGATTAAGAGAGGTTGTAGAAAGTCATCCTACATGGTAGAGCATATGGAGGAAGAAAGGAGTGCATTATGACAAGAAGTTCCCTACCCTTTCGCAATATTTTTCGAGTGAAAAGTACTAGAAGCTTTAACCAGCCTGTAATCTTATTATAGGGATGAGTGTTTTTTTCACTGCGTTTATTGGGGTATAAAGTGCAATTGCCTTAGCACATGACAAATAACGCCCGTAGGGCGTTATATTTAAGCCATGCGCTAAGGCAATTGCACTTTATACCCCAATAAACGCAGTGAAAAAGACACTCGTCCCTTATAATTGCAATCCTATAGATCGAAGAAATTATTAAAATACTCGGCTAAAAATTAAAGCTTCAAGTCTACTTTCTGCGCGTAAAAAATTACATAATCACACAATCTTCGATTGTGTATTGTTTATCTCGCTATCGAAGTGAAATGTCATAAAGTAAAACAAATGATACACAAATAAACGACAACATTAAAATTCGTAGAGGTACTTATGACAAAAAAGCTTGTTTCTGCCAAGTTAGTCTTGTATTTTTAAACGAAAACGGAGTGGTCGGTCTTAGTTGAGAGGGTTGCTTGAAGGTCTTTGTCGACTTGCTGTTTTCTAAGTTTAGGTCGGCTCAGAATCAGAACTGCATGCTTGATATCGTAAATTCTTTCGAAAATATCTTAATTTATAATAGATTGAGTAGAAATGTTGCGTTGATGATCGGGAACTAGGTTAATTCGAGTTCCTGCAACACAGGACATGCAGATCGAAGTTTGGGGGTTTCCCGAAAGACCTATTGCATTTCATACAGAAATAAAGTGCAAAGGAATTCCCCACGTGACGCGATTTTAACCAATCAGATTTCTTTATTTTATTGGATTGCAATTATAAGTTTATATGCATGTTTTCATATGTAACAGGTGCCAGTGTATTTTTCTTTTCGTCTTTTCCTATTTTTCTTTTACATGAACCAGCATACGTTGAATTTGAATATGTGTAGTGGCCGGTGGCCTGTTTATATATTACAAGAATGAATTTAAAGTGGTAATTTCTTGCAGAATTCATATTTACATCCAAAACACACTGCGAACACGTTATAACACACGTACACAACGTACAAACACGCTAAGCACGTTCTGAGGACGTTACGAGAACGTTGGATGCACGCTCAAGAACGTTGGTATACGCTGACATACGCTATCAACACGCTCTGGACACGTTTCTCACGCGTTATTCACACGTTCAAACTCGCTATGAACACGCGACAAGCACGTCGTAAACTGACAAAAAAAAAATGTAGGTCAGCGTATGCCGACGTTTTGCGGACTTAGTCGTTTTCTCAAACGCGTTAGGCACACGCTGGCTAAAACGTTGAGGTGTGACAGGGCCGTTAGAGTGCTAGCGAGGATTTTTTATCAGATTTTCATAAAGCTCCGTTTTTCCATGAAGCTCACAATTTTTTCCCATTTTAAACAAGAGGATCAGAATGGCCCTGAACCGCTCACCTGAATTTTATTGGTCCAGTGGAACTCATCCAAGTAACTGTCTTATAAAGTTAAAATCACATTTGCCTGATTGACGAAGAGGAGATGTAATCCCAAGACTGTAAAGTGAAAAAGACCCTACCCACCCATTCATTACTGAGAATACTCAAAATAAGCCCCGCCCGGCTACGCCCATATTTATAGGCCATTCAATTTTACGAATAATTTTGAAAAGGGTCACCCAAGGAACATTCTGGTAGAGTTTCATTGAAATGGACATAATGGTTCAGGAGATGGTGTCGTTCACAGATTCCAAAGTGAAAATATGCCACGCCCATATTATGGGACAATCAACATTTTGCGAAAAATTTTCAAAGAGGGTCACCCCAGGAACATTCTGGCAAAGTTTCATTGAAATTGGCCCAGTTGTTCAGGGGGGGGGGGGGTTTAAGATTGTTGATGACGGACGACGGACTCGGGACGATCCTAAAAGCTCAGTTTGTGCTCGTTGTGCTCAGGTGAGCTAAAAAGAACAATCCTTGTGATGATCCAATCATTCTGACAAAGTTGGAAGAAAATCGGATGAAACTATGGACTTTTTGTAGCATTAACGAGAATTCTCTAATAAGATTTTCATTAAGCTCCTTTCCATTGTCGCTTGACGGATATGATTTCCGAAAGGAACGATCTTCGTGATAGTCTTATTATTCTGACCAAGTTTGGAATCAATCGGATAAAAACTGTGGAAAAGCAATAGTTAACGGACGGGCGGACAGACGCTAACCGGTATCGCAACAGCTCTTCTGACCTTCGGTCAGCAGAGCAACGAATGGCTAAACGATTAATAAATCCTTCTTAACCAATAATGAAATTGCCCATGCCTCGCTCACATATGAATTAATAATAATAATAATTCCAGAAGTTGGGCCATGAAATAGCTTAAAATCTTCTTCAAGTAAAACATTAGTTAATTAATTGGATTATTGCACACCAATCGAACATTTTGAAATCAACCATAAGCTTTTCCATTAGCAACTCCTTATTTGACTTTTCAACTTTTGATGAGAAATCCCATACTGAACAGTGTTATGGCAAATCATTCTAAGTCTAGTTCAAAATACCAAGATGAAAAGGAGGAAAGAAAATAAAACAGCAAAATGGAGCTCCTTAAACAAACTTCCCCTCTAATTCTTTTCTAGGTCAAAGACCAAAATCAAACAGTACAGATACTAGACTTACCACTTAAAAGAATTCTAAATTGGAATATGTAACGAGCTTCTTTTAATATCAAAGAAAAGAAGTTATTTTGTCATGTTTAATTAGATTTCAGGAAATGAGTGAACAGCTGTTGGATCATAATTATACCTTCATTGTTCCCGGGCAAAATACCACGGGACAAAGAATAGCCCGGAGTATCGAGCACACTGCGGAAGAAAACATGCTTTTTAGTCCTTCCCCCCCCCTTTTGATGAAAAGATGCAACGCGGTAATATCCGGTAGAGCTCCATTTCTGGTAAAATATAAATAGGTAAAATTAAGACTTGAACATTGGCAATAACTTTTTTTTATCTTTGGTGAAAGAGCCCTGGTTTTTTACACGTACATTGTTTGTAATAAATTGATTGATTGAATGGAATTTTACGTCGCTTTCAACAATTCTTCAGTTATATCGCATGGGCTGGTGCACCAAACAATGGATTCCTGGTATTTCTCTCACCAATACTAACATCATATACTTTTTCTAGCCTCCAGCTGCTATCTCAATTAGGTCTACGATTATTAACCCATGGGTCGGAGTGCCTCCGTCGGGGATCGAACCCAGGACCTCTATATTGACTGTCCGACGCTACCGACTGCGCTATGACGGTGGCTTGTATTTGATAAAAACCTCTCTGTAGAACTTAAAGCCACAAAATTCAATTGTTATTTGACCTATCAACTTTTGATGAGAAATCCCATACTGAACTGTGTTATGGCAAATCATTCTAAGTATAGTTCAAAAAACCATGATGCAATAGATAAACAGGGAGAAAGATAATGAAACAGCAAAATGGAGCTCCTTAAACAAACATCTCCTCTAATTCTTTTCTAGACCAATAACAAACAGTACAGATACTAGACTTACCAATTAAAAGAATTCTAAATTGGAATATGTAACGAGCTTCTTTTAATATCAAAGAAAAGAAGTTATTTTGTCATGTTTAATTAGAATCAGGAAATGAGTGAACAGCTGTTGGATCATAATTATACCTTCATTGTTCCCGGGCAAAATACCACGGGACAAAGATTAGCCCGGAGTATCGAGCAAACTGCGGAAGAACACATGTTTTTAGTCCTTGCCCCCCCCCCCCCCCCACACACTTTTCTTGAAAAGATGCAACCCGGTAATATTCAGTAGAGCTCCATTTCTGGTAAAATATAAAAGGGTAAAATTAAGACTTGAACATTGGCAATAACTTTTTTTATCTTCGGCGAAAGAGCCCTAGAATTTACACGTACATTGTTTGTAATAAATTGATTGATTGAATGGAGTTTTACGCCGCTTTCAACAATTTTTCAGTGATATCGTGGCGGCTGGTGCACCTAACAATGGATTCCTGGTATTTCTCTCACCAGTATTACCATCACATTCTTTCTTATCCTCCAGATGCTATCTCACATAGGTCTACGATTATCAACCCATTGGTGAGAGACACATAGTCGGAAAGAATGAGTGCCGCCGTCGGAAATCGAGCCCGGGACCTCTAGATTGATAGTCTGACGCGCTACCAACTGCGCTATGATGGTGGCTTGTTTCTGATAAAAACCTCTATGTAGATCTTAAAGCCACAATGGTCAATGACAAATTTCTAAGGCTAAGATTTTTCAAATAAATGAAAGTTTACATTACTCAGAGGTAAGGTTGTTAGTCAGATTCAATATGTTATTTTAAGTTTGGATCAGACCATGTATCTTCAACACGGACTCTAAACAGACGTTCATCCAAAACGCAGAGATGAAAAAGGCAAGGTGACCTGCAGTGCCACAGTCAGAGACTCGTTCATAATTTCACACTCCCAAGTAGTGTAACTTTTGAGATCGAAAAAAAGACACAACGTGTTCTTCTTTGTAAATGCTTCTCGCATAAAAGTCTCCAAGCGGACAAGATGATATTAAAGAGTGATTCTCTGTTTATGACAGCCACTTTAATCTTATTAATCTTGACGTAATAAGGTGGTTCTTTTCAAGAAACCTTACAAGAAAATCATTAACATTTTTCTCAATGGTTTTGCAAATGCAACTAGTTTAAGCAAATTGGGCAATAATGTGAAGGATTTTTGGAATCATTACCTGGTTTAGGTAATGATCCCCGCTATGATGCTCGAATATATCCCGTGTATCAAACCTGACTTCAAGTTAACAATAAACGTAGCGAGAGGGTAAATGTTTGAGGGACTGATAATGAACATTATCCGAACCTACACCAGAGGCATGGCATTTTTAAAAGCTTTCTTAAACTCATAAATGGAATAGTCTCTATTATATTGTTCCAAGTTCTTGGAACTAAAATTAAGTTTAGACTTTTCTTTTTCACCTTGAAACTTCTGAAGCACAGGCGAAAAATAAGAAGAGGAAGATTTCTTGGCAAACGTATCTGCTAAGACATTGACCATGTCATGTTAAGAAATTACTGTATTTTCGCCAAATGTTTTAAGATGACAAGTGATGTATTCTTCCCACTAACTTAAGTATCATGTCCTTTTGTGATCAGGCGATGTCTATGGAGTAGATATTTCTGCAGCAGAAAAGAGTGAAGATGAAATCAGTTTTCACATTCGTCAAAGGCTTCTGGATTTGTCGATTTTATACACGTGGTTTTTAAAAAAAATCCTTATTAGCCTTCTGGAGTTTCCAAACGCCTCGGGCGCTCATGAACAGATGGTCCTATTTCGGAAATCTGGGTCAGGAAATTGTCACTTTCATGGAGGTCGGAAAGAACTTTCTATGAAAAATCAGGAAAAATATCAGGACTGGAAGTCAAATTTTGCGATGAATAATTTACAGTAGCAGGATGAAGACTTATCATCATTCAATAAAACAAGGTCTTGCCTAATTAAAAAAAATCCTCAACAGTACGACCTTTGTCGTCTATATTGGAGCATCCATATAACTTATGATGAAAATTGAAATCTCCCATAAGTATAAAAGGTTTTGGTAGCTGGTCAACAAAAAGGAAGATAAATAAAACACAATGAAATTGTTATATTTAGAGAGACACTGTTGGAAAATACCAGGAATTCATTGTTAGGTGATACAGCCGACGCGATATAACTGAAAAAATGTTGAAAGCGACGTTAAAATTTATTCAATTAATCAAAACCTACTAGGGGACACCTAACCTGGTGAATTCAATCTCAGGAAAGGTGCCGGGGATACATCGACGATTTACTCAGTGCAAAACGGCTGGATCAAGCATAACATAACTTCGATAATCAATTCACCCAAGCATGAGGAAATAACGTAAAGCTTAGTGGTCGATCAAACACCATGTTTTTCCCGCGGGCAAACGCCTTTAAAGGCATGAAAAGAAACATCTTGTTCAAATGAAATCGACGGTTTGTTGGTGAAAGGATTAATTAAACGTCCTAGGGCGAGACATGACCAGCCGATTGATCAGGCCGGGCACGCTTGACCCCCGTTTATCCAAACTCGGGGCCAAAGTGGTGTATTGCAAACACAGGGAAGGTCAATCCCTAAGGTCACTCAACCACCAGGATCACGAAACCCGGCATTGTTTGGGATCCTACCATCTACCACATGGACAACCGTCGACAATTGCAATGCCCCCGCCAAGCTGGGGGTGAGGTAAGTGTTGGAATGAATAAATGGAACCCTAAAAGAGTGATTAAGAACGGCTTAATCGGGGTGAGTATCATTTCACGATATTACTAACTTCCATTCTAGCAGCCCGGGCGTTAAGTATTACGTTCTCTTCATTAATTTCCCCCGGGATAAACGCTAGCGAATTGTCGTGTCTGTGACTATCAGGGTTCCCACGCTCCAACAGTTCCAAAATTCCCTGACTTTTCCCTGACATTTCCCTGACAAGAAAGTGATTTTCCCTGGCATTAAATGGACGTTCCAGCGTGTGTATTCATAATCAATAACAATTTTGCTATAGATCTACAAATGCATTTATGTAAAAAATAGCTCTAGAAATGTTGCTTTTGATCTCCCCATCTTGAGCACTATAGAGAATTAGATAATTATTACATTTTCTTCACTCAAGTTTGCTTGTGTGGGGTTTAAAAGCCACTTTCCAAACTAATTCATATATAGCACAAGGGCTCAAAATCTAACCATTTATGGTACTTATCTAGCCATTATATTACATCATATCCGCAACACCAAGCTGCAGATCCCAAATAGGTAATTATTCACCAATGTGTGAGACACACTTCAATCTTGTCAAAATAATGATAGAAGCTGTAGGGATCAAACTTCTGATCCAAGAATGAGCAGTCACTAAACTCACTTATTGCATGAGGGCATGCATGTTTAATAAAGAAGCCCAGAGAGGCAGAGATTCTCTGTTTCCTCCCTAGAAAAAGAAAGCCCTTAGGGTTTAAGATTTGTAAAAGACAATCAGTTTAAGTATAGGAGTACTTTGTTATAGCTCAAAGGTAAAGAGGATTATCATGAAAGAGAAAACCTAAAACATAGTTAATATGTTCAATTGGAACACCTTCAAGTCATGGAAGAGGATATTTTGAGTACTACAAAGAATTGATTGAATGGAATTCAAAGCCGCTTTCAAAAATCTTTGTTATATCGCAGTGGCTTGAGCACCTAACAATGGATTCTTGGTATTTCTTACAGCAGAACCACAATTACATCCTTTCCTAGCCTCCAACACTATTCCACTTAGGTCTACAATTATCAACCCATTGGTGGAAGACAAATAGTCAGAAAGGATGAGTGCTGCTGTTGGGGATTGAACCAGCGACCGCTACATTGACAGTCGGACATGCTACCAACTGTGCTATTACTACAAACGAAACTTTATCCCAGGATATAAAAGAGCCAAGGTCATGTTGCTTGATGAAAAGTCTATGACAATCACCTTAGATTGATTTTGATGGAATAATAGTACATAAAGTAATAATACATAAAGTGAACATATACATAAGTAAACTCTTTAAATACTGATTGGTCTAATGGAAAAATAACTATATCATGTATCAAAAGTCGAAATACAGGTTAGAACAAAAGCCTTTGACATGACTGAGATTCATAAAAGCAAAATGTAATAAGTAAGACAAAAATCTGTCATACTTTCATTGACCAAATGAGTTTTTATAAAGAATATAATCATGTAATGTTATAAGGCATGTTAAAGTGACACAATTATCATCTAAGCAATTCAAAAACCACAGAAAAAGGATTTTTTAATTTAGATTTCATCAGATTTCTCTTCAATTATGATGATCCAGTCTGAAGCTTACAAAACTGGAGCTACTATACACACAATGATAGATGGAGATTAAGGACATAAATTACTCTAAAATTAATACAGGAATGAGACACTAGCCCTTTCAGTAAAGAATTTGGTGACAAAATCTTAAGAGACTACCTTTACATCAAATACTCTTGAAATGAAAAAATTCCCTGACAGGCTTTTCAAAATTCCCTGACATTTCCCTGACTTTTGTCTTATTTTCCAAATTTCCCTGACACTCAACAAAATTCCCTGACATTTCCCTGACCTTTTCAAAAATCCACTTTTCCCTGACTTTTCCCTGACGCGTGGAAACCCTGACTATAACAATTTATGTATTTACCTTTATAACCGTTCAAAATGACTATGACGTAATGCTTTTCTTCAAATGAGGTCGAATCAAATATATGCCAGAAATATAATATGGAAGTCTAAGGGTTTAAACTCTGAAATGTAGCAAGGCAGTAGGATTTTCACCATTTTGGAAAGGTATTTGACAACGTTATAAAACACCACACAGTCTGGAACGAGAAGCAAGCTAAACTAGATTTTTCGGAAATATTAAATAGTAGTCTGTTAAAGCATTTTGAAAAAGGGCTAGCGAAAATAAGTGTATTAGACAAAGAAAGCTTTGGTAGGGGAATTTGAAGTTTCAATGTGTTTAAAAAAAGAAGTGACAAATAACGTAGACAAAAAAAAAATCCCAATTTTTGTCTCAAATTTTTGTCACAAAAAAATTGAGATGACCAATCAAATAACCTCATAAATAATTCACGAGAACGAGAAAACACTAGCACAATTTTCCAGAGTCGATAAATGTAGTTAACAGTTCGGAGCGGAGGTTGTAACTGTACAAGATGTGCTACAAACTGACGAAGTTTTCGAAATACGACTATTACGACGACGGCACCAAGATAAAAAACTTTTTTTCCGGTGTTCTCAAACAGAATAAAAAAAACCCAAGAGGACCATGATGGTCCTATATCGCTCACCTAAGTAAGTCTACTCATAACTTGTGAACCATGTTATGAAAACCAGAGATTGTTTGATGTACATTTAGGGTGGTTTTGAAAGAAAAAGATGCCTATTGTACCTCTTTCCTTAGACTGGCTCCCGTCCCACTGATCTGAAGTATCGTGAAAAAATAAGCAAAATTCAACTGGAGAAAGAAAATTTCTTATCAGCTTATATTCTCTGACTGGCCGATCAGTGGGACTGGTAAACTCTGCAGAGCCCCATGTACAGGTTTACAGTTAGCAGGTTATTCAAGGGTCAATATAGGGACATTGAATGTCTTACAATAACAAGAATGTTATCATTTTCTGGTCTGATTTAATCTGTAAGGTCATCTTGATGTAAAATTCTAGACAGGGCTCTAAGAAGGATGTACTTGATTTGCTGACTACCTAGAGTATTTTACCAAGACTTTGATATGAATCATAATTCAATCTTAACTAGATTCCAACAAAAAATAATAAAATCAAAATAAAAAAATATAATCAGAGTTATCACAGAAAGTGATTAATACAGTCCCAGGTCCATGTCATTTAGAGAAAAGTTTTTTATTAATAAAGTCTGAACCAGGTGAAAATTAATCTGAAGCGCTCGTCTGGCATGAAGGTCTGAAGACTACTAAATTTATGTGAAATTTATTATGCAATGAGAGAAACATATTGTTTCAAACTAAGGAGCAGTTATCAAAATTAATGACATCTCTATAAACATATAAATTAATAGTAGAGGACATTTAAAGAATTCCCCTTTTAAGCAAGTGTTTGTACAAAGTAGGAAACCAAATTTTAAACGTTTCACTAACATGTTCATGTTAAACTTTAGACAGAGAAATCTCCGTAAAAATTTTTACCAATACAATATTCTTAAAGTTACGATTTCTGGAATTGTTGTGACATCAGGCTTGTTAAATTAGCGACAACGAGAAAAGCAACCATCAAATATATCTGTAAAAAATGATGAATAACACACAAAATATGACCGTCTGCTGAGTACCAGCTAAAATTAAATTCCCCAAATAGAGATGCCATCAAAGGACAAAAGATTTACAAAAAAGGTAAAAACTATAACAATATGATATGTACATATCTAATAGATATCAAGTCTATTCTGACAATAGTTCTAACTCGCTCGAAGTCACTTGAGTCATTTGCTTTAAGTCCCCGTCTGTGTTCGTGAACATTTTCCAAACGCAAAACAATGATCTAAGACCACTATGTACACAAAAACTAGACTTTTATTCTCAAAGATAAGTTTGTATTTGTCATTCTAAAATTCGGTTATGTAAATGATTATGAGGTGATGATCTAAATTTAGGCCAAACTTGACTAATATTTATGACCCGCAACATTTCGGACTCCAATTTGAATACTACTCATTTACCGCTCCTGCATGTTGGCGTATTTCACAAAAATGCCACAGTTTGTTGTATGATTTGTATTTTTTTTATGACTCATCTTTCATAAGACTAAATTAAGAAAAACATATTCAAAGAATATTCACGATAGAGCAATTTTTTACTCTGAACGCGGACTGTGGCTTTAAGTTCTTTTTAAAAGCAACGCATTTGCATGGTAACCAAAAGAAATGACAATACTCAACAATAATTTTGTATAGAATTAAAGGCACTACTAAATGCAGCATACATAACATTTTTTATACTCTTGATGCTTCAAGCCTCAGGTCAGATTTACTAGGTACATTTCTTTCATATAGAAACTATACATGTATAATTACTAATAGTCACATACACTGATACGCCTGCTAATAATGCTATCAACCCAAACAACCTTTTTGGAATGATACTAGTACTAACCAAAAGAAATATCTGTACAAAGTTATTTTGAAACCCAATCATATCATAAATGAAGAAAACATGCTACTGACCAGCTTTGTCGTTTGACTTCAACTGTGAGGTATAAATTGGGCATATCCAAACAATTTATACCCATAACACAAGGGCGAAAACTGTGACATATTATTTTCATATTCATATCAATTCACATAAATCAACAAGATATGCCCCATACAGACCAATTTTGTTGCTTGACCTTGACATGTAACCTCAACCTTAGGTGTTTCCAAACATACTCTTTGTGTTACATATACATGTACTCATGAAAGAAAGCAACTATGCCATAAATGTAGGAAATTTTATCCAGACAAGACTAATTCCCTTTTTAGATATAATATGAAAACAAGTTACTTGACATGAACGCCCTTTTATTACTGTGACGCAGCAAAGTATTACCAACATGACAAAATGCCAAAAGTCACATGAAGAGTAACATTCTGTAGGTTTCTCACAAATTTATGCATAAATGAGATAGGGGTTTTGTTTTCAAGAATTTTGACATGAAGGTCAAATACTTCTGTGAAACAACATAATCAATAAACAGAGAAAATGCTCAAAGTTTATAATTTTAAGAAGGAACATTCTTTGAAAGTTTCATACAAATGCATGCACACAGGTACAAGGTACTGAATTTATAAGAAATTTGAGATGATGTCCCCTTTCTCTGTGTTGCAGTAAAATTTCACCAGAAATGGTGAAAATACACAAAGACAAAATGATGAATATTCAAACATTGATGAAAGTCTATGTTTGCAAGATTTTCCTCTTGGTTAAATACCATAATGACCTTTGATTTATACTAAGTAGATATTAGCCAAGCCAATGCTTAAAATAGCAACAATGAAATTTAAGCCGGTTGTCAACTTCTTCATCAGCAATGGCCATAAGGTAACCATCTGTGATCAAGTCAATTCACCACTCATCATTTTCAAATTTATTTGAGCATAACATCTCAAAGATAAGGTCATCTCTGTCAACTCTCTCATACTTAAAATGAGAATTCAATGAACATGTGTGAGTCAGAGTAAGAGCACAACAACTCTATGAGATATGCCAGATTAAGACAGCGTGTAGACCCAATGAAAAGCCATGTTGCAAGTCCCTCTTGATTAAATCCCGATCCAATGTGTAAGATCTGATGTTCTTTGAGTGCAATATATATCCAAATTTTGATTTTGAGGATTGCCGTATTTATGCGTTTGTAACTTACCATTGCACGTATTTACGATATCATCACCTTGGTCAAAAATCAACAAATGGTGTACATTCATTTTAGTATAATTTTTAATTTCAATCGTGATATTAAAATGGCTGTCACAGGACAGCAAATCCCGACTATTCCCAGTGTGGGATAGCGCAGTCTCAATCAGGTTTTAAATAATCAATCTTGGCCAAAATTATTCTTTTGCATTGACTTTTAAAAAAACCAACAGAAAAGCCAAAAAATTCTTTATACCAATTGTAACTGGGATATCTTAAGCTCATCTGAGTACATTATGCTAAAGGTGTTTTTTGTAATCATTGAATGTCTGTTGTCAGCCTTAGTTAAAAATTTCTTCATTAGCACTCTAGAGGCCCTAATATTGGCCCATTCTTCGTGAAACTTGGTGAGAGAGTTGGTCAGGTCACAATGATAAAACATATGGAAAATGGAAAGGTTCCATTGCAAAACACGGTAAAATGGGTCTATTTTAGAATGTCCTTGTAAACCCTCGGGGGGGGGGGGGGGGGGCACATTTTTGTCCCAATCTTAATTTAACTTGGTCAGATTGTTTGTCCCGTCACCCGGATAGAATATCAGAAGTGGTAAGGTACCAATTGAAACGGTAATTTCTTTGTGAACACTGTATAGGCCACAATATTCGTTAAATATCCATGATTCTTAATCATAATATTTTGTAGGTCACATGGGTGAACCCTATTGAAAATTGGGAGGTTTCATTGAAAAGAGTGGGACAGAGGCCTAAATGATATCTTTGATATCTTTGTCTTTGTTAACACTCTAAGGGCCACAAATCAGTTCAATCTGCATGCAACTTGATCAGATTTTTTTCTGCTCAAATGCAAGTCCCTGATTAAACATGGAAAAGATCCATTAAAAACATGGGAAACGTGTCTTAATGACAATTTCCTTATCCACTCACCGGGTCAAAAATTTTTATGATTGTTACATAACTCTTTAAAACTAGAAAGCCATGAATGGCTTGAGTCGCTCCACAGGCTTGAAATTCTTGTAAAAGCAATAAAAGTTTTGACTAGATTTTTACATATTTTGGGTTCTACTGATGTTGAAAATGATTTTCAAAGTTTCAACTATATAACATAAAGAAAAATGATCTCCGCCCATAAAAACATTTTTTCCATCTGATCACAATAATTTTTGGTAGACTGATAAAGGGTCACTTAAGGATCATTCCAGTGAAATTTGGTTGATATCCAAAAATTATATTCTGAGAAAATGATACTCAAAGTTTACACTATATAACATATAGAGAAATGACCTCCGTCCATAAAATGCATATTTTCCATCCGATCACAATGATTTTTGGTAGACTGAAAAAGGGTCATTTAAAGATCATTCCAGTGCAATTTGGTTGAAATCCAAACAATAGATTCTGAGAAAATGATTTTCAAAGTTTCCACTATATAACATATAGAGAAATGACCTCCGCCCATAAAATACATATTTTCCATCTGATCACATTGATTTATTGTTAACTAATAAAGGGTCACTCAAGGATCATCCCAATGAAATTTGGCTGATATCCATCAGTTACATTCTGCGAAAATGATTTTCAAAAGTTCCACAATATAACATATAGAGAAATGACCTCTGCCAATAAAACGCATATTTTCCATCTAATCACAATGATTTATTGTAGACTGACAAAGGGTCACTCAAGGATCACCCCAGTAAAATTTGGTTGATATCCATCAGTTACATTCTGCGAAAATGATTTTCAAAGTTTCCACTATATAACATATAGAGAAATGACCTCCGCCCATAAAATGCATATTTTCCATCCGATCACAATGATTTTTTATAGACCGAAAAAGGGTCAACAAAGGATCATTCATGTAAAATTTAAAAGAACAAGATGTGTTTGTGAAACACGAATGCACGCGTAACGGCATTTTTTTCAAAGTTTGACCTTGACAGATGACCTTGACCTTGTCACATGACCTTGACTTTGGTACCAGCGGATGCGGATCATTGAGATCTATCATCATGCCAAATATTAGCTTTGTATCTTGAATAGGCTTGAAGATATTGGCAAGGTTAAGTTTTCGGACAGACGGACGGACGGACAGACAGACAGACAGACAGACAGCAGACAGACAGACAGACAGACAGACATGAGTAAAACAATATGCCCCCGATCTCTCAATACAGGGGCATAAAAAGTTTACGACCACACAGACGCACGACGGACACAACGCCATGACAATAGCCCCAGTGGCTTTCAGCCAGTGGAGCTAAAAAGAATTTATGTAACATTTGTTTCAAATTCAAAAGTTGACCATTAGTTGTCTGAAAAGAAGACACTTTAATATAAGTCTTTGATCAATTGATATTTATAGATTTCATGTTTTAACCGGTATCTTAGGCTAGGTTTATATTGTTTCGATTTTCATTTTTTTTTTTTTTTTTTAAAGATGATTATCAAATTTCTTAAGTTTGAAATGCAACAGGCTGTCAAACCATTCAGTGATGACTGATTTACAGTGCTTACAGTACTTTGAATTCATCAACTATTTTATTCTTTCTAAACTTATTTTCTGGCAATAAATATCTGACCAGGTACAGTCTGTGTTATTTGATAAGGGTCATTAAGGGGTCATTAGAATTCCCACTAGAGTTGGCTTATCATTATCTTAAATCAGTGAAACTGTGACCTGACCGAGGGGTCAAATTCTTCCAGGAATTCCTGGGAGTAAGCTCTGCAGAGTTGACCAGGCTGTCAGTTTTTGAGAATATGGGAGGTAATTTCAAATAGTAAAACATGAGTGGTGTACCTTATATAACACTTACTGACAGCCTGGGAGCCAGGCTACTCTTTCCTTTGCATTTAAAGTCATTTATTCGACATTGTCAGAACCCTTTAGAGTAGACCTTACGTGTACCCTTTGAGTTTTCCATTCATTACACTGTACTATTTTTAACCAGGTCCAGTTTTTATTTCTGCTGACCGAAGGCCAGAAGAGCTAAAGCGGTGGTGTAATTCCCATCCGACCGTGTGTTCGTCGGTCTGTCTGTCCATAAATAATTCTTATTTAACCCTTTCCTGTTTTACAAAATTTTGGACCTGTCCAAATTCAAAGATTTTGCAGACAAAAATTTAAAGTGGATTTAATTTAAAAAATAAAGATTCAGTAGGTTAGAAAAAAAGTGTGGAAAAAGAAGAATTGCTAATCAGAAGCAATTTCTTCTTTTTTCACACTGTTTTCTCAATCATAAAATCACAGGCATGTAAAAATCAGGGATTAAACAGCAAAGGGTTAAGTGATTAGGTCTTCGAAAAAACTCAAAGAATTGTTGTACGGTAATATGGAAGGTTCCTATCGAAAATGGGCTGATCCGTAGGAAAACACAGAAGAGTTGAATTTTGATTTACGTTTAAAGTAGTCTCTTGCGCGAAAAAGGCCACAAAAACATCAGATAAACGCTCATCCCGTTTTGAACAGTCTGGTTCCCATGGTTACACAAAGGCCGAAAATTACCGAAAATCTACAAAGAATTCATCTCCTCCAAAACCACTTGGTCACTCAAGCTGAAACTTGACAGGGATGTTCCTTTGGTGAAGTTCTTCAAGAGTTTTATAAGATTTAATTCATTAGAAAAATCTGGTTTCCAAGGTAACTTAAAAGGCTTAAAAATGACCGAAATTTGCTGTAAATCCTTGAAAATTCTTCTCCGCCTTAACCACTTGGCCAGTGAAGTTAAAACTTGGTAGGAATGTTCCCTTGGTGAAGTTCTTCAGAAGTTGTTAAAAGAACTTAATTTCATCAAAAATTTAGGTTTCCATGGTAACAGAAAGCCCGGAAAATTGCAGAAAATCTTAGAAAGAATTCTTCTCCTCCTAAATCACTAGGCCAATCAAGCTGAAAATTGGCAGGGATGATCCTTGGGTGAAGCTCTACCAAAGTTGCTAAAAGAATTTTATTCTGGTTTCCATGGAAAAGCCCAAAAAATTGCCGAAAAACTTAGAACATCTTTTTTCTAAACAATTGGGCCAATCAATTTTAAACTTGGCAGGGATGTTCTTAAGGTGTAGATCTACTATAGTTTTTAAAAGAAGGACGAAATTAAAACCACCCTAAATGTACATCAAACAATCTCTGGTATTTATAACATGGTTGACATGGTAAACTACCTTAATAACAATGTGAGAGCCATTGTAGCCATATTCTGCGGTAGGTACATTCTTAAGGCAGTGGACCCGTGAAAGTTCCGCAATGTTTCATGAGTAATGAACTTAAACAGTGTTTACTGAGATTTCCTAATGATTTTCATTGGGAAACCTCGGTCAACATTGTGAACTATCATGCCTTCCGAAATATTCGGAACAATTACGGTTCCACTACCTTAAGTCTTCCGTAACACAAGATTAGCAGTGTTTTATTTTGTTTGTCTCATCAAACAGATGGAGTTTGAAAAAAAGGAAAACCACGGTTGTTTTCCGGTGAATTATTATTAAGACCCTTAGTTGACCCACAGTATGGCGTTCCATTTGATATCACCAATCCATAAAATACGAAAGCCTTTGATATTTGACACAGTGTGACACAAAGGTTAAGTCATACGCCATTCTTCTGGATGAACTACGGTAGATTTGTTCATTACATTTTGTCGCATATGTCCATTATGTGTGGCAAAATCCTTTTTACAGGTAGTGCAGCAAAAGCATTATACATGTAAGCCTATAATTAAGGTAGAACACTCCGTGTTTTTAAAAAAGACTCGAAGTCGGAGCGTTTTGGAAGACAACGTTATTTATACTGAACAACACAAATAACGCATCACTTTTGAATTACAAATGATTCTGTCCCAAACTTCATCGATTTGTTGTTATGGCGTTTCTTTATTTTGGCTAGCCACTAGGTGAACAATTGTGGTTAAATATATTCCTTTGCCCATACTCACCTGAGCAGAGCCACTTGAATATGATAAACATGTTTTCTGCTCATGCAGCAGATCGAATACATCGTACGAAAGTGACAACATTTTTCAGATAAAGCAAAGTCATCGAATTTTGTAGTAGCGAAAAACTGAATTACGGAACGGAATCGGGCATAGTCATATTGAACTGATTCATTTACTCAAGATAGAAATCAATTACAGTTGCACCTATCATGAGGGGTCATAACTCGACCGTTGTAAGTTTAAGACGTCGATTATTACAACTACCGGTGCGGCTCTTTGGGTGATGACTGGATTGGGAGGGCGGATTGTAATGTGTTATGACCACCGGAAACTCTTTACTGTCTAGGTCATATTTTTTTTAGTTATCCTGGACTGGTTATCAAGGGCGTATCTCCCATTACGCAATTTACGCAAGTGCGTAAAAGAAATAATCATATGTCGAAAAATATATCGTTGATGAATGATCATAACATCGAAACTACAGCTTATTCAAGCTGTAGTTACGATGTTTTGATTATTCGCCAAAGCTCAAATCACAAATAGGGAGCGGACGGAGGACATTCATTTTTTGTCACAGTCCACACATCGCCTTTATCCTATATACATTCTTTGTTTGTCGCCTTCTGAGTGCGTATAAGTTTCAAAGTCCTAGTTACGCCTATGGGTTATGACAGTGAACCACAAAGATCTGGGCCGTTTGTCGACTCCTTTTTAAGTGATAGCCATAGGGTAACAGCCCCGTAAGTAAGTCAATGTTATGGTTATGGTTTATTCATCTCATGTCATTATGGAATCAATTCGCGAACACCTTCCCAAAGTTTTACCTATGCCTCCTCTTTTAATGACCGGACTAAATTCATATCCGAAAAAAATCAGAAACGAGCTACCAAAGAGATTCAAAAAAGGGCGCGAAAACCCAAGATTTTGGGTCAGATTGAGGCAACATCAATAGCAAATTTCAAGCCATGGTGGGATTTACTCATGGTAAAATTCAGAAATACACTTGTCAAACATTCTTTGAGAGCTATATTGCTCATGAACTCACATACTAACAACTGTAACTGAGCAATGATAACTTACTCTAATTTCAAAATTTTGATTTTAAGGGTAGTCGCCGTCATGAGTTTTTAAGTCTTCAATGCGCATGTCTACGGTATCATTCTTTTCCTCACAAATCAATAATTGGTTAACGTATAGTTTGGTATAATTACTCATCCAAACTCCGGATTACGGAAAAAAGTTTTATCTCAAAAAATAAGTGATGTGTTATTTTTGTTGTTCAGTATATTTTGGCTAAGCCAATCATTTCCGTTTTTCCGTCATCGTCGTAGCAGTGCTGAAGTGACGTGAGTACCTATACAATTTTAAGGTATTTTAGACAATTTCTACAATACAGTGACGAAAGTACTACGCCATTATATTCCGCTAGTAATTTAAGATGAAAAAAGGGAAAAATACACGTCATCCGAAACAAAACACGAATAACGCCGATCTCAACGATAGATAGCACTAACGACATTACTACCACTACGACGATGACTTTTAAACTGGAAATGTTTGGTTAAGCCGATAAATGACAATGTACAATCGGGAACCCTCGGCGATTCTACGGAATAGACCTCGGGAATAATACTGGCGCAGCCATGAAAGAGCGTCATTTCGCACGTGGTTTTATATGACGTCACAAACATAAATGAGAATGACGTTGCGAAAAATAAAGTCAACGTAAGGTTATAATTGGACATGTTATGATTTGAAAACAAAACGCAGTGGCTTACTGCGTTTTGATTTCAAATTATAACATACTAAAGTGATCTTCACAGACGCTTGGAAAACTTTAAAGAAATATACTATTCTTCAAGCGTATTTATAAACCGAATTACCACCAGGAACCGAATTACCGAAAAATGACCAAAAATTACTACACTTACGTCCGAGGTACTTTCCAGTTTACGGAAAAGTCCGAGCGCTTGTTACGAATGGACTATGTCTTCCGAAGCTTTCCGACAACGAACCAATTTCAACATTTTTCATTAGGGGTGGACTACCTTTATGTTATTTCCAACATAGCTTCCTATGTATTCCATACTAAACAGCTTTCAGAGATATCCCTGTCTTCAGTTAATTGACCCGTAATAGTTCCGCAATATTTCGGATGTAATGAACTTTAACTGTGTTTACCGTAGTTTCCCAATGAAATCATTTGGAAACCTCGGTTAACACTGTTAAAGTTCATTACTTCCGAAACGTTGAGGAATTATAACGGGTCCATTACCTTAAACATATGAAGGACCACTCTCCAATGGCCGTCGTCATAGCGCAGTTGGTAGTGCGTCGGACATTCAACCTAGAGGTCCCGGGTTCGATCCACGACGGGGGCACTCATTCTTTCCGACTATTTGTCTTTCACCAATGGGTTGATAATCGTAGACTTATGTGAGATAGCAGCTGGAGGCTAGGAAAGGATGCGGTGGTTGTATTTGTGAGATAAATACCTGGAATCCATTGTTAGGTGCTCCAGTCGCTGCGATATAACTGAGAAAATGTTGAAAGCGGCGTAAAACTCGATTGAATCAATCAACCATCTCTAAATGACGTCGTCAGGACGTCATCTAATTATGTGTGCTTTCGCCGTTGTTTTTATCATCTGGGCGTTTAAAAACTGCTTTGGTGTACAAAACAGTTGTCTATGCGAAAAATCGCATCTGCTACTGAATTTTCTTAAAGACAACTGATCTTTACCTCGCTTAATTACATATCCAGATACAGCTAAGATCAGGTTGCCTCATACAATGTCTTCTGACACACTCCAAATCGGATTTGAGTGGGACCTGCAAGAAAACTGTCGAAAGATAAACTAACCCAATAACGCTGTTTAGAACCGTTACAGATAAAAAAATATTAGTAACAAATTTTCAGCGGGTCAAACGGGTCCCGCTTTGATAACGTCAATTATGGGGAAATGAACGAAAGTGCTTTTAAAATACAAAAACCTTTGGCAGAATTTGGCAATTTCACTGGTTGGTTAATGAGATAACATAGTGTAGATCTACCTAAAAGCATTTTTAAAAGAAGCAATGATGACAAGAAAAACTAGATCGACAACAAAGTTGATTCAGACTTTTTTGCAAAAATTGACTGTGATTTTGTGATTGTTTTGAATTGTTTTGATCGGAATGGTTGTCAAATGTATCCTAAGAGGAAAGCATTCGTATGGATTCTGTCAACTGATACAATCCGGATATAAACTGGTAACATCCACACTCATCGACATTGACCTTTAATGGAGGTTAAAAACGCGCCATAACTCAGTAACAATTAATTAAAAGTACTAATTATTGTCCTAACCTTAACACCAGTTTTATTACAGAAGAAAGTCATCCTAATTGCAGTAATCATTATTTCCATTTAGCCATTTTCTCCATTGAAACCACCGTAATGGCGCAGATGGAAGCGCGTCGAACTGTCATTGTAGAGGTCCTGGGTTCGATGCCCGAAGGCGGCACTCATTCTTTCCGAGGCGACTATTTGTCCCTCACTTATGGGTCGAAGACTTATGTGGGATAGCAGCTTGAGGCTGGTAAAGGATGCAATGGTAGTACTGGTGTGAGAAATACGAGGAATCGATTGTTAGTTGCTCCAGCCGCCGCGATATGGCTGAAAGATTGTTGAAATCGGCGTAATACCTCATTCAAAACAAATTTTCATTTGAGTATCTATGTCATTTGTATGCACACTAAAACTACACTGTATAAAGGACGACTTTTTGTAGAATTTGGTGAAATTTTAATCTGTGAAAAAAGAAACATTTTTTTTTTTCTTTTGGTAATTTCTTAGGATTTTATATCAATCTTTGACCTTTGAAAGTGAACAAAATCTTGTATCGAAATATATAGGGAATATCGCAAATATATAGTAAGTGACTTCATGGCTATAGTCACTTACTACAGTTTTTCGCTTATTCTATCGATCAGGATGTTAACTTATAAAAAAAGCGTCCACAGGAACTCGAGAGATCGTGATTATAGCCAATGATGGGTAGTTTGTCATCGTCAAACCAAGGTCTTTATAAACCAAATCTAAACCCTCGCAAACCCAGGCTCCCAAGTTTGATCAAACATGGCGGTTCAAAGAATGATTGTGATTGGAATTTTATTTATTGGTAAGATATTTATTATTTCATTCAAAAAGACTTCCAGTCATTATATTTATTTTTCACGGTCAGGTGTTTGTCTCGTTATACCTTACATTTACAATGAAATTGTTCTCGACGAGGAATAATTTAATTCTAGAAGTAATTATTAAGATTCATGTGTTCTGAATGGCTAAAATTTGGTTTTATTTCTCAATGAAAACAATTTTGAGAACGCAGCTATTTTAAAAGCTTGCGCAAATTGAAATCTCATATAACATGTTCTTCTATATAAGTATTTTACTTTTAAGCTTGATGATGACTATCTCAAAGTTATGACTAGAAAATTCAGGTTCATGGAGGTATGGAACTGAAACCACTAATCACTTTTATGCGTAATACAGCTTTTAGCGTTCGTTCAAAATGTGATTAGGCCTTTAATTTCATACATCAATAAACTATTCATCTTAAGTAAAGTATTATCCATAACGAATAATCAAATTTGAGTTCAATGGATTAAGACCAGCGGAGCTTATGTCGGGGCCTGGTGACCTTCATAAGTGCGTTCAGCCGTCCGTTCTTTAACCTTTTTCTTTAAGCATATTGTCGGAAACGATTGTTCAGAATTTAATCAAACTCCACAGGAAGATTGCTTTGGATGTGCTCCTTCAGATTTGTTTTTTACAATACAATTCTGATCAGACTGATGACATGGACTCTACGGGCTGTTGCGTCACTGAAAAATGGTTCCATATGATAAAATATAAGAAAATTTCTTCTTCTCTAAAACTACTGTTCTCTAAAAATACTGTTCAGAATTTAATCAAACTCCACAGGAAGGTTACTTTGGATATGCTCCTTCAGATTTGTTTTTTACAATTCAGATCAGACTGATGACATGGGGCCCGTTTTACTAAACATCTTACGACCATTTTTTGCGTAAGTCAAAAATTAAAGTTGCTTCTACAGTTGTAACTAAATATGGAATTCTGCCATGCATCATCACATTGAAATCGTCTTTAGAAGACGATTCCAATGAGAAATTGCAAAGCAGAATCTAACAATGAATGAAAACACCTGGGACGATTTGTAATTTTGACTTACGATTATTTTTTTCTTAAGACGTTTAGTAAAACGGGCCCATGGGCTCTACGGGTTGTTGCGTCACTGAAAAATGGTTCCATATGATAAAATATAAAAAAATCTTCTTCTCTAAAACTACTGTTGAGAATTCGACCAAACTAAACTGGAATATTTCTTAGAACATGCACTTTCAGATTTGTTCTTTGAATTCTTTTTGGGATGATGACATGGGCTCTTTGGGTTTCGCGTCAATGAAACGTAGTTTCATATGATGAAATTTAGAAAATCTTCTCTGAAAGTACTGTTTAGAATTTGCATTTAAGCTTCACAGAATCAAATACCATCATTATGTTACCGTTTCAAAACTATTTTGATTTTATGATATGGCTTATTTATTATAATGCCTAAGCATTCACCAAGAACTGTAAAGATAACCTAGATCTAACTAGATCTGAGCTTTAATCTTTCTTCTTCTTCTTCTTCAAAATTTCATATCGGTTATAAAAAACATTTGTATCTACTTGTTTTTGGGTGATTACATTAGTTTGATAATCCATATTATTTTGTTCTGTATCCATTGTGAAAGAGACCACGTTTGTGTTTTTTTTATATATCATTTATTTAAACTTGTTTATCCTCGATTTTAGTTTGAATACGATCACAACTAAAATAAAGCGACCATCTTGTTTCAACCGGAAGTAGATTTTTCTGAACAGAAATTGCCAGTGGAGCGATACAGAGCCTCTTGTTAGTACCTCGTATCAAAATCGAGGGATGTATTTGGCAAAAAGAAAATGAACAAAGGTGACTCGTCGGGCGGAAAGGGGCCGTTAGGAGAGAACAAAAAGAGTCGACCCATGTCAGACTTATTGATCGCGCTTGAATTATTATTGAAAAATTCGACACAAAGCTGATATTCTGAATCTAGATTGATCCGTTTAACTCTCTGTATAAGAATCTTTGAAATGCAAATTCCGGTAGACCTCTACTGGACCGATCTCTTTTTTAATATTTGTGACTTGTCATGCGAAAAAGGACAATATGTGAACTCTATGATTTAAATATTAGAAAAAAAGAATCGTTTCAAGTGCAGGTCAACCGGAGGTCCCATTTGACGATCTCTTGAACAAAAAGGTAGATTACATAAGCGTGTCTAGGTTTATGAAATTTTTACGCTCTCAAGAGGCCACAACCAAAGATTAAACAGGATAAAGGCGATATGAGGACTGACAAAAGATACATGCCCTCTGTCTGCTCCCTTTTTATGATTTGAGCGTTGGTGGATAATCAAAATATCGAAACTACAGCTTGAATAAGCAGTAGTTTCGATGTTTTGATCATTCATCAACGATATTTTTTCGACAGAGAATTATTTCTTTTTCGCAATTGCGTGAATTTCGTAACGGGAGTTAAGCCCTTGGATTAATCTTTCTTAAAAGAGAACATCAACAAAGTGTGGAAAGGGTCTATCCTAGCCATGCTACACTGTCCGCGCAGTCTATATAGGATCATCTTCACGAGTCAAGGGGTATCGAATCGATAGCTTCTTCTCGAATAAAGTAAAACGTTCGTAACCCTTGGCTCGACAAGATGATATAGGATCGACACACTGGATTCACTATCCAGGGGATCCTTTTTCGCTTGATGGGTCACAAATATTTTTTTTTTATTTTTCAATTCCCAAGACCACTTAATTTTGTGTAACGCTTAACAAAACAAGCTGATGCCCCAATAAATAAAGGACTTGTCCATCAATCGCATTGAAATATTGATAATACATTTGTATTTCTCATAAGAAATGATGTTCAACTTTTTTTTATCAATCCTTGGATCGGGAGTTCGGATCCCGGCTCAGTCAACTTTCTTCCGCCATTCGACAAAATTCATCGCATGTTTCAAGAGTCATTTGTCTTCCACAATGAGCGAATGATGAATGGTACACCTAAGTGGAATGGAGAGCTGGTGGCTCAGATGAAATGATTTGTTTGAAACTGTTCGGGAAACAATTGGAGACTACGGAGGGTGCATCAACCGCCGAGATATACAGTTAATAACATCGTGAAATTGACAAGGTGAATGATTTTGGAATGATTTAGGAATAAAATTGAATGAGTGTGGGGAGCGAGTTTTGAGTGAATTTAATGGGAGGTAATCCTATTTTGCAAATTTTTTTCGGGATGAACAAAATTTGCGATATTGATTACCTCCCTTTAATAAAAAAAGTGCATACAAGTTCTGTGCACAGCTTCAAATTTCTTCAAGAACCTATGAGGCGCTTACTATTTGAATTTTGTCAGTGAAATCGCGGTTTTTCTCTGTCAAAATTTATTTTGAATGATGTTGTTGATTCTATATTTTTCAATAGGTTTGATCGTTTTTGAATGGTTTTAGTGAGTGTTTGGAATGAATGATTGGAGCGCTGAGTGATCGATTTAGAATGTTTTAGATTGAGGTGAATGTCAATTTCACGATGTTATTAACTGTAATTGCAATAATGTTGAAAGGGACTTTAACCCCAAAGAATCAATAAATGTATGAAAGTGCTGACTACACGCATATAAAATTTTGTCTACAAATGAAAAAGAAGTAAACTCCTCCAAAAGCGATGACGTGGCTCGTTGCCAGAGTGGTTAGCGTGTTGATTCGTACAATGTAATCGGATGGTTTAGGTTCGAGCCCCACCTGATTCGGGTAGTGTATTCGGGGAAATTAAATCGGACAGAGTTCTAGTCCACCCAATTGTAAAAGTACACAGGAGTGGTTAGAACCCATTGTCTATCGGTCTCTTTAAGTGCAAAATCATATCTGGAATGTTTTTTACAGTCTGAAACATCGTGACATTGGCAATGAGAATGATTTTTGAATGAGTATGGAGTGAATAGAAGGATTGATTGATTGATTGAATGAATGGAGTTTAATGTCGCTTTCAGCATTTTTCAACTATATCGCGGCGGCTGGAGCACCTAACAATGGATTCCTGGTATTTCTCTCACCAGTACTACCGCCACATCCTTTCCTAGCCTCCAGCTACTATCCCACATAGGTCTAGGATTATAAACCCATTGGTGAGAGACAAATATGCGAAAAGGATGAGTTCCGCCGTCGGGGATCGAACCCGGGACCTTTACAGTTAGAAGCATTGTGACATTGGCAATGTGGATGATTTTTGAATGTGTACGAGTATTGAGTGAAGTAATGGGAAGTTATAGGTAAACCACGTTAATGAATGTTTATAAAACAGACTTCAGATGAGTTTGATATAGATAAATTGGGACCAATGAATTTTTGTTGTTTCATTCCCTGGCTATGCTGAAAAGGCAAAGAAACGCAAAACTACTGGCATTTTTACCACCTTTTGACTTTACACAAGAAAACGTCTTGTGTCACCGCGTAAAAGTAATGCGCTTTCGCAACCGCTTTCATCATGAAGAAACTTACATTATAACGGCGAAAAAACAATGAAAATCGATAGGGAGAAAAAAGCGGGTTTCGTGGCGAGTTTCTTTACTCTACCAGCATACAGGTCATTGCATTTGTAATTCAGAAGCGTTATCTTACACTCTTTACATTTCAGTTCATCCCACCCATTCTCAATGTCATACTTCGTTTCCCGCGTTTTCAAATACCGAGGTTTGGCTAAAATATAATATCGCTAATTTTGTCCAGTGGGACGAAATTAACGAATTTTATTACGCCTCTTTTTATGAAAAAAAGGCGCATAGTAGTTTCTGTTTGTGTGTTTTCGTAGACCTATCAAACGCTTTATAGTGCCCATTAGCCAATTAGTCGCAGATTCGCTAAACTGCGATCTACGCGTTTTCACCACGTCCCTTGAGCGATCCTACCGCGTTCCTACGGCGATATTAACAGTTATCATTGTATTTAAAATTTTCCTATTCCGATCGGAAGAAAAAGGTTGGAACTCTTTCATATATTGAACAACAATTCTTGTGAGAACATAGCTTTTGTAGTTCACTCATCAAATACAAATTAATATTACGTTGAACCACACAATTATCCTCTATAGAAATATTGGATCAAACTTGAATATAACCAAAACACGACATATGATGTTGTCAATGTACGAGAGTTTCTGTGACTGTACGATTAAGGTTCTTCTTTGCTAAAGGCATGTATGGTTTTGGTCATAAGACGTGTGTGTGTGTGTGAGAGAGAGAGAGAGAGAGAGAGAGAGAGAGAGAGAGAAAGAGAGAAGGGAGAGAGAGAGAGAGAGGGGGAGAGAGAGAGAGAGAGAGAGAGAGAGAGAGAGAGAGAGAGAGAGAGAGAGAGAGAGAGAGAGAGAGAGAGAGAGAGAGAGAGAGAGAGAGAGAGGGTCTTTGTATAGTCCGTTTGACTTCTATAAGGACCAACGTTTTCATCAATTTTACAAAAATACGTTGGCAAAAAAGTTTTGTTTTTGGCAATATCTTAATTTTAGCTTAATGCCATTTCAAAAATTAATTTTTGTGGATAAGATGGTTTTAAAATAATGATTTTGTCTATCTAGTTCATGTTAATAATTTCGTATTTTCCGCTCTTAAACACGAGTTCAGTTGTAAGAAATTGTAAACATATCGTAAAACATGTTGTTTTAAATCACTATAATTCCTTATTTGGACATGCTAATTAGCATTCAGACGCTCACGTCAGTTTAGATTTAAATCTCACGTGATTTTTTACCGTTGTAACTCGCCTGTTTGCTAGGTTTTCCTCGTGAAAATCGCAACGATTTCGTTAAAATATCCATTTTGATTGGTCTGAACAAGGGAGTCTGGGGTAAATCTCAAAATAGATAAAGATTATGATCAATATCTGGTCAAATGTTTTTTGTACAAAGACAGGATAAAGTCAGTTCAATATCTCTAACACGCAAAAAGACGGACAAAATTTAATTTATAAATATACTCGATTTTATACAAAAACGGCTCACTTAAACTGTTCACGTTTGACTCAACCCTATGCAAATGAGACCTAATTTTGGAGAGCCAATTCGCTGTTCCGTTTATTATAGAAACAACAAGGTATGAAAGACAGGCAATTAACATGTAGACGGACGGACAAAATCATTATTTTACTTTCAAAAATTCTGAAAAACATTATTCTTCATGGTATTAGATGGAAAAATTGATATGACTTGCAAAAATTAGTTTTCACCAATTCATATTTGAGAATTTTGGCCAAATGTTGGTCCATATAGAAGTCAAACGGACTATACAATTTCCTTACGCTCGCCAATAGACGGGACGTATAATATGATCACCTGTGACATCCGGTCGTCCGGCGGCGTCCACATCTTTGTCCGGAGCATAACTGTGACCTTAAGTCCGATTGACCTAAACTTGGCAGTCAATTTCCTCTCGTGAATATGAAGTACAGTGCGCAATCTTAAACCGTGCTATAGCTACCTTAAATTTAGAGTTATTTCCCTTTGTTGTTTTTCATACTTAGACATCCAGCAGTGTAATAGGCGTATCTTATGACAATTTTCAACCATGGTTTGTAATAAAAATCTTTTAAGGTTTGGTACGAGCCCAGCAAACAACAGATGTACAAACAAACACTGGTCAACCAATAAATGGCGTGGAACCAATGGTAACGCAAGTGGCAACAAATTCAGATAGTAATATAGTGAAATCTTCAATAGACATGCAGCCGCTACCATCGTCACAAAATACTCCAGCAGATGGTTCCCAAGGCGCAGTGAATCCAACGTACACCGCCGTTAATACGCCAGGAACTAGTTACAATATGGCGACCGAAAACACAAATATGAATCCTCAATCTGACTCTTTATTGTTGATGTTACCTCTCCTACGATCAATGCGTAACAAAAAGTCAGGGGGCGAAGGAGGGGCAGAGGGTGCAGAAGGAGGCCAGGAGCAACAGTCGGGGACAAAAAATAAGGACATGTTACGGAACCTTTTGATGATGCAACTTGCAGGAAACCAGGGTCCAAATTTAGCCATAATGAAGCGAATGATGCAGAAGAAGAAGCCAGGAGCAAGTCAGGAACAAGGTACTCAAAAGGGCGAAAAGACAATATCTTTACTTGATTTGGTCAACCTAATGCGAATGAATAAAGCAGGCATGAATGGTAATGCTGATATGATGTCTGGTATGACAGCTGTTGGAACGGCGGACGGCGCGGCTAGTCCAGATAAACAGGCCAATCTTCCAGCTATGGACAGTGCGTTTGATCAGACTGGACTTGATATGAACCTTCTGTTTGATACGATGTCGATGATGGACATTGGTGGAATGGGAAATATGATGGGTGGACAGGCTGCAATGGACTCCAGTCAAGAGGTCGGTGAAGGCGTGGGAGGTCAAGGTCAGATGGGTAACGCGAATATGCTTGTTGATATGATGTTAAGCCAAGGTATGGGAATGGATAATGCAATGTTGGGAATGTTGTTGAAAAGGAGAATGGAAAAAAGAAGAGGTAATGCGATGTCGGACAGTGCGGAACAGATCAAGACAGGACTTTTCGGAGCTGCGATGTCAGGTGGAGAAGGCGCGGGAATGTTTGGCATGTCAAAGGGTGGAGAGGGTGGTGGTGAAGCAGGAGCTGAAGGTGGAAAGGGAGGAAGTCGAAAGGAGAAATTACGTAAACTCTTGATGATGTCATTACTGCAAGATCAAATGACCGCACAAAATGGAAGTTCTCTAATGGGAAACGGCATGTTCGCTCAACCCGGCCGATTGAATAATTTAGCAATGGCCATGTTATTAAGAGGAAAGATGAGAAAATCTAATCAAGGTGGAGAAGGCGGAGAGGGAGCAAATATGGGAGTCTGGTCTGGAGGGGAGGGCGGTGCGGAGGGAGGTGGAGAAGGCGGAAAATCTCCGAGTCGACGAGAAAGACTTAGGAAGATTTTGATGATGAATCTCATGCCAAATATGATGCGTAGCATGGGTAATCTTCCGATGAGTCTATTGATGCGGGGCTTTGGAAAGAGCAAGACAGAGGGCGGTGTAGAAGGGGGTGAAGAAGGCGGCAAATCACCGACTCGAAGAGAAAAACTGATGAAAGTCTTAATGATGAATCTCATGCCAAATATGGGTAAGCTTCTAGGGGGATTTTCGATGGGTGCCGAAGGTTCGAGTAGGACAGAGGGCGCTGTGGAAGGAGGTGGAGAAGGGGGAAATTCACCGACCCGAAGAGAAAAACTGATGAAAATTTTGATGATGAATATGATGCCAAATATGGGTAATCGCCCAAGGGGATTTTCGATGGGCGGCGCAGGTACGACACGGCAATCTATCAACTCAGGAATGAGATTCATGAATAACAACGTAAGAAACCGGATATTTTCCAGATTGATAAGCAGAATGCGACAAGGACAAGGCGAAGAAGCAGGAACCGGTGGTGAAGGGGGAATGGGAGCTAGTGAGGGTATACAGAGGGGAATATTTGGGAACACACAGGGACAAGAAGGGGGTGAAGGTCAAGGTCAAGGTCAAGGATTGTTTGGAATGATGGGACAACAGGAAGGCGCTGCAGAAGGATCGCAGAGTAATCTCCTCCGTTTCTGGTCCGGACAAGGATCAATGTCGACGTTTCGACAAATGATGTCTGGTGAGGGTGCGGGTGACAAGGAAGGTGCTGCCAGCACGACGGGGGGAACATGTCCTAGATATCCATACACTCTGATGGCGGACACTCTTGTGTTTCCGTATGTTGGTGGAAACTGTAAATTGTAAGTTAATTTTAAATTATATGCAACCTGTCAGACGAAAATTGACCACCTGGGAACAACGACAAATATATATTTGAAATAGAGGTTGCTCCAGTAGAGGTCCGATGGAGGTCGAGTCACTTATAATTGTACAGTTAGAAACAACGTGAAATTGACAGTTGTATGATTACTTATTTTCGGAATGTATTTGAACGAGTTTTGTGTAAAACTAAGGGGAGGTAATACATATCGCTAATAATAGATATTTTGTTACCTCCCTTTAATAAAAGCTATGTACTTTATTTTTGCGTGTCCTCATTCACCAATCAGACAGTTTTAAACATCAGCAACCAAAGAGTTTGTGGAATGATTTCATCAATTTGAATGAAATGTTGATCATTTTAACTATTTCGAAAAATTTTAACGATTTTTGAGCGTTTTTGACTGTTTGGCGTGAGTATTGGAATGAATGAATGAATGAATCGAGCACTGAGCGAGCGATTTTGAATTGTTTTCGTCGAGGTGAATGTCAATTTCACGGTGTTGATTACTGTTTACTGGAAATTACAATGCTTATTATAGACTATGAAAAACAGCCGAGCACAAAAGGTATCGACCCTAGTCAGCCTGTTTGACTAAGATGGACACCTTACGTACAAACTAGATGGTCCATTTTCGCCTGACGGGTCTCTTTAACCCATGTCCTGCCGTATAAAAACCTTGGCAAAAATGAGTGTGAAATCAAAGTTCTGACAACACTAGAGATCCTGAAAATGAGTCAGTATTTAATTTGAAAATATTATTTTTTAACCTTTTCTGGTTTATGACAGCAAAACAGGGGTGGGGGAATAGACTATGGTCAGGCTGCACATTTGTGCAGACTGATCTTTGTCTACACCTCCAACCAAAGCAAGTATATTCCGGGATCGGCATGAAAAGGTTAACATGATTAAAATGTATTAAATCAAGGACCCGTAATCAATACATACAGAAAACAAAAATACAAACAGGTGGTCGAAAAGTCTCTTGGGTGCAGTTTTTTCGTATGAACCTGAGAACTTGGTCTTGTTTCTGTACTAGGGAAAACTTCTAACTCGCATCTTAAAACATCAATATCCAATCAAGTAATAAACGAAACTTATTAAAATTTCAAGATAGTGTTAAACAGGTTTCAATCTTGCGATTACACAGGTTTCAATCTTGCGATTACTGAGATTCGTGAATACATTTTGGTCAAATTTTACGCTTGTCTGCACGTCGGCTATATTTACTTTAATACTTTGCTTGACGACTTGTCACAAGCAATGCTACAAATATTCAGAGATGAAAATGTTTAGTCAGAACGCATTTGCCGGATGATTTTCTGCAAAATCGACTAGAACGATAAAAATATTTACCATTGCTACGATCTTTGTTAATTTTCTAGCAAATTTTGATAAATTCAGTTTTAAGCTCCACTGTCCAAAGGCCAGCGAGTTATTGTCATGGCAGTGCGTTCGTCTGTAAACTTTTCTGAAAACAAATTCTCCTGCCAAACCATTGGTCCGATTTCAATGAAGTTTTGCATGAATGATCCATGTGTGACCCTTTTCTAAATTTTCTGAGGAAAATTGATTTGACCCCAATATATTGATGTGGCAGGGCTGGGCTTATTTTAACTTAACAACCTTTGAACATGCTCTCGCAAATCATTGGCCAGATTCCAAAGTGTCTTGACATGAATGGTCCTTTGGTGACCCTCTACTAAAATTTTTCAAGGAAATTGGATAGATCTCCAAATATGGGCGGGGGAGAGCGGGGTTTATTTTCAAAATTAAATCTGTTTCCAAAACAATTTGCCCGATTTTATTACAGGGAAGTAATAAATATCGTTTATTTTGTTCATCTTGATCGAAATTAGCGAAACTGGATTACCTGTCTTTAATTTCATTTAAAATTTGCCCCACACAGTTGTTCAATTTCTTTCATAAATGTGACCCGTCATGCGAAAAGGGAACTCCATAAAATAGATATTTGAAAAAGAGATTGACCCTAGTACAGGCCAACCAGAGGTCGCATTTCAAAAATTCTTTTATAGGAATGTAGATTGATTATTTAGGATTCAGAAAATTAGAAAAGTGCGAAAAATTTCGACCCAAGTCAGTCTGCACAATCCGCGCAGTCTGACAAGAGTTGATACTTTACGCACTTCCCAGATGGTCCCTTTTTGCGTGACGGGGCACAAATCATTACAAAAAATCAACTTTTCAATTTTCCGGTGTTCATACCTGTACGGCATTACTAATATTTTCAGTTCTAGTCAAGGCATTTAGGTCGCCCTGAGATTTAAAGAAACAGTTTTAAGGTTTCATATTCTTTCCACAGGACGATAAAGTTACAGTTTCCGGATGTACCCTCGGGAGAGAGTCGAGGTATAACTGGGGTTAGAGCCGAGTAAGTACCATATTTGGCAAGTAGATCTTGGTTTATTTAACCCGAACTTGACTTATTTGAAAAAAAAAGCTTCAATGTCAATCACTGAAAATTTTTTTGTGAATTTACAAAATCTTTATTTTAGATTAAATACCACTCGTCGTTATCCTATAAAAAGCACAAGCAAAGCCTAGAAGAAATCATTGGGGTTTTTTTAAAGGACCCGGGTCAAGTACAGGTCAATAAAATCGTGCTATAACGAATGCTTCGTTAGAAGCATATTGCTCAGGCGGATTAAATTTTATGGTTATCCATTTATCCTTCTCGTGTTGTTCACAAAAAATTCCTATTGTATCTAAAGCTTTTGTGGAAAATATGGCCTAAGATCAGCCTGCACATACTTGCAGTTTTGTATTAGCCTACGTTGCTTTTTTTCTGTTAAGCTTTTGTGCCAGATTAGTTCAAATACATGTATACTCAGCAAAAAAAGAAAATATCCACTTTTCTTTTGTCAATATCTTTAACATCTGTATGATTGAATGGTCCATAAAGGTACCAATGTGTTTGCAGTGCTTCGTTTTCTCATGCATTCAATACTTTTTATTCAAAAACGTGTCATTTTTTATGTTTTTTCAAGAAATGTCGAAATGAATGCTTTCTACGTCGACGTGCGTCACGTGTTTGATCTTGAGTTTCTTTTCAAATGAATGTAACCTCTAAAGCTCTGTGATTGAGAAAATCAAACAATTGTTGTGTTCCGTACAACACAGTTTTGTAACGAGACCGAGAAAATCTTGACCACATGCGTAATCAAAAACCGTCACACGTTGAGTAAATTTTACAGATGTTAGTTGAAAGAGAAGAACAATAAAGACGGATGCTGATCATTTCCGATAGAGTAGTATTGTTATTCGCCAACTTCAACTCAATAGGGCCACGGGGAAGACGTTACGCAAGATTTTCTCATTTACGTTGACGCGATTACTTCCACGCTTCCTTACCACTATTTCAAAACGGGAGTGAAATAAATGTCTTAACCTTTAGTGACGTCAAATTTTAAAACCAAGCCAATTACCACTTAAGTATTAACGGGTGTAAAACGAGCAAATTTCATAAATAGACATACGAACCTCTCCAATGAGCACGAAGAAACGTTGACGGAACGTAGCAATGCAAATGATGTCTGGTTGTCAGCAAAAAATGAAATAAAGAATTTTGGGATTGGTTTTCTTGACTAGGAACGTGCAGACAGAATTTGGTATTTGAGCTTTGAATCTACGGAAGACGTTTTATGTTTGTTTATGTCCATTTGACGTAGCGTTGGCAGGAAGCAGCAGAAGATATCAAATTGTCTTATCAATCCAGGATACCCAACGCACTAATTTTGCATCTGAGAAGCTTAAAACTGTCAGAAAAATCAACTGAATATTAAATTGAGAGTCTGCGATTTTTGAAAACGCCCCCCTGGTTACGTTAACGCCCATAATTCGGTAGCGGCTTCTTCAAATCATACAACACTTTTCATATTTATTTCCAAATGGTCAAGGCGAAATTTGCGATATATTTCAAAGAAATTCTGATAGTAATATTAAAGCAATCCTAAGTTTAATCGGGTGGATACTTTTTATTTTTGCTAAGTATATATATACAAACTGCAATTTGAATCAAACTTTGAATAAAGAAGAATAATAAGAACAAGTTCACATGTCACTATCTCATCAGGGCTGTCTTTCCTATTTGGTAAACATGTGTTTTATTGATGAGATTTTCTTACAAAAAAATTAACTTGCATTTTTTGCCATTTGGAACAGTAACCTTTGTAAGTTTTGAAATACAGGGTGTCTTTGAGGCTCGGATCAGCCGGAAGCGACAAAACTGGTAATTTATCGCTGATAAATGAAGACCAAGTGTCTATATTCTACTGTAGCTCAAAGATAAATAAAAGAAGCGAATTAAAAAGTCTTGCGTTTGGGCCATTGGATGCTTGATGTTGCATGAAAATAGTTAGGACAAACATGACATTTTTGTAATGACTTGTCCCGTCACACGATATATGACCTATTGGAACTTCTTAAATTAAAAATATTTATAAATGGGATAAGATCTACCAGCTATGGCATTGAAAAAATAATTATTCAATAAAGAAGACATCTAGTTAAGTCAAAAACCGTAAAAAATCACCCTTAGTATGTATGTACTATAACAGTATACTGAGCAGGGTCGGGCAATTCCTCGATTTTCTGTTCTCAATTTTCGTTCGACGTGTTACGCCTGCTTATACATTATTGAAGGTTTTTCTTTGGTATGAAACAAATGTGAACTATACATAACGCGAAAATGATCAACTAGTGAACTATGTAAAACAAATATTCAATATATATTGGTTTAAGAATATTCCGATTCCCGGGCTGGAACACTAACAAAACTAATTTTCTTTCGAGTGAGACTTTAAAACCGAGGCCCCGTGAGACGGTGCTTTACACCGAGCACGTTAAAGGACCATGGCGGATCTCAGCAGTAGTTTCATCATGTATCCTTGCACTATCCCCCGTGACAACTAACCGTCATCCGGGGGCGTCGCTCATATGGGCATGCGCTACGGTAGCGACGATAAATAAACGGAAATACACACTAAAAATAGTTACTTTTTCTGTCTGCGCCCATGATGGACCTTGGAGTGTCATTCTGGATTAGAAGCAGTTGGAAGCACTGGAAGCAGGTGGTTGGTTATTCATGTAACCTTGAATCTGTTGAAAAATTCTATACAGTTGTAAGTAAATGCTGCCTCGGTGACCTGGTAAATGCAATCGACCCGTGACCTGGAGGTCCGCGGATCGAGTCCCTCCGTCGCCGAGGTGTGTTTATGGAAAAAAAAACACTAAATAGCCAGCTCAGTTCACCCAGCTGTATAATTGGGTAGATTTGGGTTAAAATCACTGACCCTCTCTCAGGGACGCTCTCGTAGCAATCGAACCAAAATAAAATAAGTATAAACTAAGTTAATCCCCTATGGTGCTTGCCATTAGATCACAATGATTTGATTTCTTTTCAGGGAGATTTCTCAAATGACTCCTGTCTCCGGCGGCGAGGAGGGTGAGACCGGAAACAAGTGTCCATCATGGCGGTTATGGCGCGTCGGGAAATATGCAACATTTATAGAAACGGTACCAGGACGATGTCAGATGTAAGTTAGTTACATGTATATGAGTATGTACTCCTTGCTGTGGAATTTAAAAAAAACACCCGCTTTTTGTAAGGTAGTAGACCCGCAATAGTTATGCAACATTTCGGAAGTAATGAACTTTAACAGTGTTAACCGAGGTTTCCTAATGACTTTCATTAGGAAACCTCAAGTCATTAGGAAACCTCGGTCAACATTGAGGAGGATCATGGGTTTCGAAATGGAGCGGTACTATTATGGATCCACTCCCTTACGGTAGTCAAACCCAACTAAAAGAAAGAAATTGGCATGACTCATGTTCTCTAGGAGGATATCCTTTTCCTTTAAAATGACTCGTGGAAGATAATGACGTATACTAATTTTGTCATTAGATACGTCATTTACGATCTTAAAGTCTTAATGACTATTCAGCTTTGCTATGTCAAAATTTGACATAGAAGTGGAAATGTTAAGTTCAAGAATGTTATGTTATTAATAATTCAAAGTGAAATAATGAATGATTTGAGAAAAGAATCTGCGTTTTGAACGAAATTATTATTGAAATTACGTGTATCTCGTGTGCGAAACATATTTTTTTGTGCTTCTTTAAAGGTTTTTTAATGATTAAAAAAGAATTGTAAATAGCGAGCAAATAATGCATATTGTTGAGTGGAAAAATCATTTATCTTATAACGATACAAATATCCATATGATAACATCCTGTATGATATTTTTTATGATATCACATAGTTATTTTTAGAACTAAGATATAATGCGGTTATTTTTAGAAACTTGCATTTTCAATTCTCCCAACCTCGTTAGATATTTTTTTTCATACAATACACTAGGTACGTATTATATATATATATATATCAAAGTTGCGGTATTTATATTTTCAGCGTCATTTACGCCGCCAGATCAAACCGACGTGGAGTCAACGTGTGAGTACCGTGACGTCACTTTTATTACTGTTTTACTATTCTTTACAACATGCTCCACTGAAGGTCATCTTGAATGTGACAAAATGAATAATTTCAGAATAAAATTGTGACCCGCCCGTGATACACATGGCCAGTGTCTTATTGTGTCGATCCTAGTCAGATTGCGTGGATTATGCAGGCTGACTAGGGTCGAAACATTTCGGTACTTATAGGTCTTTAGATCACCTTAGCACAACATGCTCAAGGTCAGCTTAGGCTGAGTTCACATAGACGTATACGGTATACGGTAGGCTGCATACGGTATCCGCTACAGGGTATTCGCATATACGCTATACGGGCACGGCGGTTCACATTGGTAGCACGAGAATTCAATGCGTTCCTTTCCTGGGCATGAAAGATGCAAAACAGATGATTCGTCTATTCTGTTATTACAGTAAGTAACATCTTGAATTTGACATACACCACGATCAAAACTATTCTGAACCGCTCTGAACAAACAGGTGGTCGAAAAGTCTCTTGGGTGCAGTTTTTTCGTATGAACCTGAGAACTTGGTCTTGTTTCTGTACTAGGGAAAACTTCTAACTCGCATCTTAAAACATCAATATCCAATCAAGTAATAAACGAAACTTATTAAAATTTCAAGATAGTGTTAAACAGGTTTCAATCTTGCGATTACACAGGTTTCAATCTTGCGATTACTGAGATTCGTGAATACATTTTGGTCAAATTTTACGCTTGTCTGCACGTCGGCTATATTTACTTTAATACTTTGCTTGACGACTTGTCACAAGCAATGCTACAAATATTCAGAGATGAAAATGTTTAGTCAGAACGCATTTGCCGGATGATTCTCTGCAAAATCGACTAGAACGATAAAAATATTTACCATTGCTACGATCTTTGTTAATTTTCTAGCAAATTTTGATAAATTCAGTTTTAAGCTCCACTGTCCAAAGGCCAGCGAGTTATTGTCATGGCAGTGCGTTCGTCTGTAAACTTTTCTGAAAACAAATTCTCCTGCCAAACCATTGGTCCGATTTCAATGAAGTTTTGCATGAATGATCCATGTGTGACCCTTTTCCAAATTTTCTGAGGAAAATTGATTTGACCCCAATATATTGATGTGGCAGGGCTGGGCTTATTTTAACTTAACAACCTTTGAACATGCTCTCGCAAATCATTGGCCAGATTCCAAAGTGTCTTGACATGAATGGTCCTTTGGTGACCCTCTACTAAAATTTTTCAAGGAAATTGGATAGATCTCCAAATATGGGCGGGGGAGAGCGGGGTTTATTTTCAAAATTAAATCTGTTTCCAAAACAATTTGCCCGATTTTATTACAGGGAAGTAATAAATATCGTTTATTTTGTTCATCTTGATCGAAATTAGCGAAACTGGATTACCTGTCTTTAATTTCATTTAAAATTTGCCCCACACAGTTGTTCAATTTCTTTGTCAGCGTTCCATTCAATGCCCCGATTCCCGATAGCGGCACTCGTCATTTCGTCTGTTTGTCTCTCACCTGGGTTGATGATCGTAGACCTATATCGAATAGCAGAGGAAGGCTAGAAAAGATGTTAAGGCAGCACTGGTGTGAGAAATTCCAGGAATCAATTGCAAGTTGCTCTAGCCACCGCGATATGACTGAAATATTGTTGAAGGCTGCGTAAAACCCTATTCAGACAAAACAAAATCCATTCAGTGCATTCAAAAGACTCAAAACTTCCTTCAAATCAATCAAGTAGATACAAGAATTTATTTGCTGAATTGTAATTCAAAGCATCTGATTAGTCTACGGAGACACACACTAAAAAAGTATACACATTTTATAAAAGGGAGGTAATATTATATCGCTAACTTCATCAAATTGTAAGCAATTTTCAATACTAAACCCCTTGAAATTCATTTAAAACTCGCTCGCCCCCTTATTCAGTTTTATTCAGAAATCATTCCAAAAGTCATTTGCCTCATCAATCACATGATATCACCAACAGTATCCGAGGTAGGGATAGAAAGAGGAAAACATTTTGGTACGGAAGCACTTTGAAACGTGGACGGGAGGACAACATGTTAACAGCATACCATTTTGCAGTATTTCATTTTGCAGGAAATAGATGTATTATTTCATGTGTAAAAATCATTTATATAACTCGCATTTCAATCAGAAACCAAAATAAACTTGTAAAAATCTATACTTTGACTAGAGCAAAGCAAATTGTCACACACTGCACGCTGAACGAAAATCGAACATGTTCGATTCCTACTATTCTATACTATACGTACTTTACGCGCCTTTACCACCTTTTCGATTAGTGCCTTCTAATGTGACCAGGTATTGGGAAATTATAGTGTTTGACTTTTACTATTCGCGCGCCCTTAAAAACGTTCACCGTATACCCGAATAGTCTACTCTTATGTGAACTCAGCCTTATGTGATCATTGACTTTCGTCGGTCGTGCGACGTCCGTCGTCAGCAGTCAATAAGTTAAGTATTCACACACTAGAGGTCACAATTATGATAAAATTTTCATCATCAGGCTTGATCAGAATTCCAGAAATCGCCACGTCTGGGTATTAAAAGAACTACGATATCACATGGAGCTTTAAGTGACAATTTCAACAATTTTCACATGTGCGCTAAACAAAGTCTCTGGCTAGCATATGCATCACCAGTCTGACAAGAGTATTCACTTTTCGTTATGAAGATAGATAAGGCCCTGGCCCCCTTTAGAGTGCAAGGAGATATTCTTATTGCGTTGTGTGGCTGTTTAGTCTGTCAAATGTTTGTACCACGCGCACATATCGATAGCGAAGCGCGAAACAGTTGTAACTGCCTATATGTTTATAGGCAGTTACAACTGTTTCGCGCTGAGCCATCGATAAGAATTTGTTGGATATGTGATGCTCATGCTCAGTTCATTTTTACAGAGACCAAGTGAGAGTAAACTTCGTCAACTCACTCGGCGGTAGATCACGTGGTACGGAGGATTTCGGGCAGTGGACACGTGAGGGATTCAAACGTATGGTAGCCGTGCAGTCACAGACACAAGCCGCGGGCATGACGCCTGCACAACCACAGGGCGTGGCTCCAGCGATGATGCCAACCGCACCTGAACCAGGCCAGCCACAAACTACGACAGAGGGCGATGGACAACCGACGATACGGTTCGAAACACCGCAGGCTGCCTAAATATCTTGTACAAAGAAATGGTTTTGTCACCCTATATTTGAAAAGTTGATCATAAAGTTCCAAACGCGATTGTTTATTTTGAGATGAAATTTAAAACAAAGGTCAATTTTTCGTTACTTTGTATAGATCTACAAGTTTAGTGGGCCTCTAGAAGCCATTACCTCCTATCATTTTGATATCTGTTCACCAAAATACATCTATAACTTTATATTATGTTTTTGGGCATATCTGTTTCTTTGCTTCGCGTATTTTAGTGTTAATAGACCGAAATAAGCACATCACAAATCAGAATCACTATGGATAAATCCTATTATCTTGCATGTTTCTAGGAATGAATTGCAACTTAAACAAGTTTACCTTGATGCTCTATATACTGAAAAGAAATCGCTGTTGCCATTTACAAAGCATATTCATTCATCTTATGTTGTGCTTACAAACTTTTTCGCTTCCTCAAATTAAAAGATGTTCTAAAGTAAATATGACATTAAACACTTAGGAATTCAGAACTCGCTAGCTTTAATTTTATTTTTTTTTGCCCATTGTTAGCACTTTATTTGCTAATACATTTAAATGAATTGTTTAAAGAAGAAACGTTGAAAACTAAATGATCGACTAAACCTCTGAAAACGTTCAAGTGAAATCTTGTCGCCATATTGACCGTGCACGAGAGAAAAAACAATTCAACAAGCAAAAAGTACAGCAATGAAATATGAGAATATTGCAGTTTCCATATCTTATATTGTGTCGCGTTCTTTCAATTTGAGCATTTTTTTCGATCATATGTACGTAAGTAAGGGAATATTTTCAAAATACAATCACCAACACTTCATTAATTATCAAAATCTAGCGCCATTTCACACGCCTTCACCAATCAATAAGACTTTATTTTTGGACATTTTGTTGATTTTTATTGTTGTAAATAAATTCTTGTTTGAATAATACTATCAGATTTGTTTTCTTTCCATATATTTTCACCCAACCTATTTGAAAAATATTTTAGTTGATGTGCATATTTTCACAAAAGAAACCTTGGCATGTATCTTCGACGGTCAAAATATTTTGTTCAAACGGCGCGATGTATAATACATTTCGATCGCTCAGCGCGAAAGTTATATTATAAATGCCTATAAACATATAGACAATTAAAATTTTTACGCGCCAAAACATCGCTAAAGACGGGACATCCCTATATAATCAGGCTTACATCTTTTCTTTACAAGTTTAGTACCTGTTTACTATATTTATGGCTCTGCGCAAAACAGTTGTAACTGCATTTAGTTACAGCTGTTTTTCACTGTGCCATCGATATGTACTCGAACAGAACCAGCTACGAGAAGTGTATCTTTAGGTAGGCTACAGTTGATAACACTTTGTATTATCCCGAATCGCCGCTGAACAAAATTAATAGCATTTTACCAATTCAATCAAATTTCAAAAAGATCTAAACTTCAATCAAATCGTTCCAATCATACAAGGATTTGTTCGGCCGACGTGAACTTGAAAGCGTCTGATTGGTCCAAAAAATCACAAATGTTACCCGTCACGCGAAAAGGGACCATCTGGGAAGTGCATAAAGTGTCGACCCTAGTCAGACTGCGCGGATTGCACCGTGCTATTTTCTGAATCTAGAATGGTCAATCTACCTTCCAGTGAAAGAATTTTGGAAATACGACTTTGTGGATCAAATCTCTTTTTCAATAATTTATTTCACAGAATTCCCGGATGGTCCCTTTTCGCGTGACGGGTCACATATATATTCATAAAACACTAACTCTTTTAAATGCTACAATATTTTGTACATTGGAATAAAAATTTCTGAGTTGTTTGAGCGATTTTGGACAGCTTGATTGATCGGGATGCTATATATGGGGCACAGAGCAGATGCACGTAAATCTCAACCGTACCAACAGAGGTAGTTAGTCACCTTCTTGTTGCTCTATATCCACAACCTGATGGATAACTTGAGTAAAATCCGCTTGGGCGCCCAATTAGCTCCACAGATCTGAATTTACTGATTATGATAAGAACAGATTATTAACCAAAACGAGAGCCGACTCCATTACAAAACATTTCTGTAAATAAGAGTTCGATTCAGTGATGTGACTTCCTTTCAATTTAAAGAGAAGGTATTTGATACTCAACAAAGTTCCTATTTCATTCCTACAGCCTTACTTGCTTACTTTGTAACTACTCAATACATATCCCAAATAAGAATATTTGTTGACTGCCTGACAAGGGTCTTAGATCTTATATAACTTTAGATCTTTTTCATACAAAACACTAAGTATGTTTTATATATATCGCTACTTCTTTTTTTCTGCTAGGCAGAATAGCACAAAACCCTTGCAATTTTTACAAGGTCAGGGGACGAGAAACATTTTGTGATAATTTCATCAAAATCCATGCGTCATTGCAGTATGAGTTGCGCTCATATTATGT
Source organism: Fragum whitleyi (assembly GCA_948146395.1). Classification (NCBI taxonomy): domain Eukaryota; kingdom Metazoa; phylum Mollusca; class Bivalvia; order Cardiida; family Cardiidae; genus Fragum; species Fragum whitleyi. The sequence continues at coordinate 68,696,485 of OX411547.1, forward strand.
GGAAGACAGAAAGGGCGTACTGAAGTTGGAACGGACGGACAGACAGAGAAGATGATAACAATTTACTTCTATCTATGGCAGGAAATAACTAGAGCTGCTTGAGCAGCTATTTTGGTGCTCAACAGGCCTGAATCTACTGATATGATGAGAATTACAGTAAATGGGTGAAATAATTTTTACTACAATTGATTAATTTTTAAGTTGGAATGCGGAGCAATTCCAACTTAGATTTAACAAAACCGCAAAATGAACACAAGATAATTTCATTTCGGTTTTTTGAGAACACATATCACGTGAACAGGATGTGAATACACTTCGGCCTATTTTGTATATCTCAACTTGACACAGACATACAGTTTATTTCATAAAAAAGTAATAATGCTGTACAATTACGCAACTATCACTTCATGTATATTATAATCACGCCCATTTATGTTTTAAACGATATTTATTGAAAGTTGCATACGAATATATTAGTATCACATGTTTGCATTACTATATTTGGAAATCATGTGATAAGTCAATTCTAATAAGGTCAGCAATTGACAAAAGCACTAGCCAATCAAGTGATCTGCTTATTTGGTAAGGTCGCGACCAGTTTTTCGTAGAATTATGTTATAGCTTCTTTTAAAGGTATAGTTTCTCTTTCTAAACGACCTTATTTCACATTTAACTTTTGACAAGGTGTTATTTGTAAATTTCTGTCTAAGCTACGAAAAAAATCTTTTCTTAAAGTGATGATACACTTTTAAAGTTAATAAATATTTGTGCAACATATTGTCGTTTGTTTTCCGTCATATTGCAGTTATGTACATGAATGTTTCATTGTAAAAACACAATACTCATCCAATAAAACCCTTGCCACCTCATCTTCAATTGAATTATGAATATCATTGCCCAATTGCATTCCATCACCAAGACAATTTGTCATTTGGAACAAACCAACTACTTCAACTCGTTTTCTTTACATTCTTACACATCAACACTTTTAAGAGCACCGTCATACAGTTAGTTAATTCGTGAAATTGACATTCATCTCAATTACAAGCATTCTTATTCGCTCACACAGCGCTCCATTCATTCATTCCAAACACTCACTCAAACCATTAAAAAACGCTAAAATGTATTTAAAAAAAATAAGATCAACATGTACATTCAAAATGAATTAAGTAAGAACCAAATCGCGATTTCACTGACATAATTCAAATTTAAAGCGTCTGATTGGTTCTTGGCGAAATAGAAAGCTATTGATTGAACTTTTATGCAGATTTTATATACGTTTTATATATCGCTAATTTTGTTCATCCTCAACAAAATAAGCGACATTGGATTCCCTCCCTTAAATTTCACTCAAAACTCGCTCCGCTCACTCATTCAACATCATGCCTAAATCATTCCAAAATCGTTTACCTTATCAATTTCATGACGTTATTAACTGTACCCTAACTCAGAAGTAGAGGAGTATTTATTGATTTAATCATGTCTGTTTGTCAGTCCATTGGCCTTTTACTTTCCGCTAGATAAATGGAGAAGCAATTGACCTGTTATTATGCAACTTTACACAAATATTGCCCATGACCCAAAGAAATGCCCCATTGTGTCGGGGTCATACATGTCACGGTCATCAGTAAATGTTAACAGTTAACAGTTTCCACTCTTACTGAACAACAAATTGACCCAAATAATAAAACTTGACTCAAATGTTGTCAATGACCCGAGAAAGTGCCAAATTTTGGAGTCACAAATGTCGAAATCACAATTGAACTTTGTCCAAAAATTATCTTGAGAATCCAACTCATGAAGTAAAAGTTTCCGTGTTCAAATAGCTTTTCATCATGGACAAATCACTTGTTGAGGTCCACTTTGCGACACTTCTAATTAAAAATGTAATTGATAACTAAAATGGAGCAGAAGTCATTTGAAAAATGAAATAAAAACTGTTTTGAGTGTATAGGTGTTCGCCTGTGCGTTCATTAGTCGACTGTATGGCCCGTGTTATTTTCTTCCTTTTTAGCCCAGCTGAGCACAACGTGATCAAGGGGAGCTTTTTGGATCTCTGTCGTCCGTCGTGCGTAGTCAACTTTCTTAAAACTTCTTCTTCTCCTAAACCGCTGGGCCAATTTCAATGAAATTTTGCCAGAGTGTTCCCTGGGTGACCCTCTTCATAATTGTTGCTCTATTCTAATTGGCTAATAAATATGGGTAAATACAGGGCGGTGCTTATTTTGAGTCCAAAATCTTTGAACGACATCCCCTGCTGAACCACTGGGCAGATTTCAATGAAACTTTACAAGAATGTTCCTTTGATGACCCTCTTCAAATATTAATGGCAAAATTTTCATTAGCCCATAAATATGGGCATTGCAGGGTAGGGCTAATTTGAGTCTCCTCTGTAATGAATGGGTTGACAGGGTCTATTAAGATCGTTTAAAATTCGAAAAATGTCTCCCTTTCAATAAATAGGCAAATTTGAATGAATCTTTGCCAGAAAGTTCTTGGGAAAGATCCACTGGACTAACCGAATTCAGGTGAGCGGTTTAGGGCGGAATGGCCCTATTATTATCATTTTTCTTTCATCAGATTCGGGCCTGTATAGCGATTCAGGGGTTTAAGAGTCTCTCGTTGTTGAAATACATTGATTTATATACGCCCATCAAAAGACGAGACGTATTATGTGATCACCTTTGGTGTGTGGGACGCGTCAGCTTCGTTAGTAGCATGAGGTCACAGTCTCTTGAACGCATTCCAACTTATCTGAAGTTTCAGTACTTTGATTACTTCAAGTAAGTAAGTGTTTTTAAGTGACAGCTCAAAATATTTCTGCAAACAAAAATTCGAGATAGATAATGACATTTAGAAAATTGACCTCCCCATGTTAACTACACATTTTTCGTCCAATCACAGTAATTTTGTGCAGCCTGATAATTGGTCACCAAAGGAACATTCCAGTGATATTTGGTCAATATCCATCAGTTCGATATTGAGAAAATGATTTTCAAAATTTCCACTATATAACATATAAGAGAAATCACCTCTGCCCATAAAGGATGTATTTTTCATCCAAACACATTAATTTTAGTAGACTGATAGAATCACTTAAGGATAATTCCAGTGAGATTTGGTTGATATCCATTGTTTAAATTTTAAGAAAATGATTTCAAAGTTTCAACTATATACCATAAAGAGTAATGACCTCCGCCCATAAAATGCATATTTTTCATCAATAACTTTTGTCTGACTGATAAAGGGACACCCAAGGATCATTCCAGTGAAATTAAGTTGATATCCGTCACTTAGATTCTGAGAAAACGATTTTCAAAGTTTCCATTATATAACATATAGAGAAATAACCTCTGCTCTTAAAATGCATATTTTTCCTCTGATCAAAATAATTTTGGGTCAACCAAGGATAATTCATGTAAAATTTAATTGGTATCCATCAAAAAGGTTCTGAGAAAAGACACTTTTTACCATATTTGGAAATTAGCCACACCCATTAAATCCATCTTTTTCATTGGATCAAAATTTCAACTTTGAAAGAGGGTCACCCATGGATCATTTCTGTGAAGTTTGGATGAAATACATCCAGTAAGTTCTGAGAAGAAAATTTTTAAAGAAAAAATTTACGACCAGATTGCCGGACACACGACAGACACAGCACCATGACAATGGCCCTAGTGGCCTTCCACCAGTGGAGCTAAAAACAGCAAAAGACACACTCAAGACACATTGGTTGAACAATAATTTGTATTTCCTTAAACTTAGCTGGCTAACAAATTCTCCCTATAACATCATAAAAGTGTGAAATGGATTACCAAAATATAAAAAAGAAATGTAATTGTGGAATTATGCAAACTCAATAATCTGGAATTATATGTCAAAATGAGTTCTCCTTTTTGTCTATTCTAGCTTACTCATTACAAATTTTGTATAAATCTTATTTGAATTCATGTAGGTCTAAAGCAATTGACCTGCAAAACGATAGACCTACTTCATCTGAGTAATTGACTTATTCCACAAGGCTTATTTTAAACACCTTATGCCCTCTGTTCTGCATGGCAAAATGGTGCAAACTGTTTGCAAATTTTAATCAGCTTTGCAGGTGCACTTGCATGCAAAGCAGGGAGTAATATGCAAACAGTTCCCATCCTTTTACTATCCTAAACGTAAGAGCTCTCAGCTCTGGAAATTATAGTTTGAAGCATCGACTCCTTTCTTGCCCAATTTTCTATTAAATAGATGATTTTTTGAAGTTCATGCCAGTTCTAATGACTTACAGAAAACAGACAGAAAACAAAAATTAATATACACAAAAAAAATTAAAAACAAAAGCAACTATACACATTATAAATTCTCAATAAAAACTACAGCATTCATATTCACTCTTTTCCATAAAAGAGTAAACACAATATAAAGTTGTTTTTATACAAAGCATTTTCTTTATTATTTCAATAATATTTTCCACCCAGAAAAAATATCCTTTCAAAAATTATTTCAACATTAAATTGTCCATTGTAAATTCTTCCGAATAAGATTGATATAAAATTCTAAAGTCTTGGTATGGTCTCTAAAAGGCTTTAGACAGGTAACAGGTTTAGTTCTAAACTTCTTTCACACCAACACCAACATCCAATATGAAGTTACTGATGAATTAACTGTTGATTCATCTGTCGTAGGATTCCCAATACGACCTCCCTCAGAGTCTGAAATCGTTAAGAACACTTGATATGATATGATAAGCAGATCAAGATACTCTTCTAAGAGGAGTCCAACTGAATTTTTTCCCCTCAATATTTTCAAGAGAGCAATCAAAATGTTGTTACTAGAACTGGAATGAAGGTGTAATCGTGGCACTTTTCTGGCCAATATTGAATTACCGAAGGATTATTTGATTTTTCAGATGATCTTGCTCTAAAATCAAATTGTTGCTAAAATTCTGCAATTTTAGTTATTAGATGACAAACTGTAATCCATGTTCTATATGAGCCTGTGTGTGAGATTTCCAACAATTTGACATGTGCACACAGCAAAGCCTATTGCCAGTCTGTGCATCCAAACAGGCTGATCAGTCTTTGCAATAAACTCTCTTGATAGATAAATTCTCAATCACATCTCCAAGTGCTCAGGAAATATCTTTATTGCATTATATGATTTTCAAGGTTGCAGATGTTTTTACTACAGGCACTCTTAAAATTTTTGGAAATGTCACGCACAAGCTCAAATTATTTGCTAATTTTGGCAAGGTTTAAATTCTCAAGTATTTTGAGCTTTCAAGTGTAAGTTTTCACCTTGTTCTGGGCTTTATGAATGTTTGCCTAACATGTATTGATAATGCATAGAAGAGTTTCTTTTTACTATCATCAATAGAAGGGAGGCAATTCCATAAAAATTTAATTCAGAAAATTTCTATATTGATTTCCCTAATAACTTGGTACCATGTATAATGTCTTACTTTGATTATTTTGAAAGGTAATAAATATGATTGAGGCTTAAGTTTATCACATCTAAGTACAAATAATCAAAAAATTATGTTATGTTTGAAACAAAATTTCATTTCAGCAGGATAGGGGTTAAATGACAAATCGATAGCTCAGCGCGAAACAGTTGTAACTACCTATATGTTTATAGGCAGTTACAACTGTTTTGCGCTGAGCCATCGAAATGGCCTATCATTTCAGTCCTGCATTCCGGATGAAAAAACAGTGAAAACTGTTTGCAAATTATATCCCTCTTTGCATGCAGGTACACATGCAAAGCAGGGTACAATTTGCAAACAGTTTGCACCGTTTTGTCAACCTGAATGTACAGCAGATTACCTGAGGTTTACAGCATTCCTCCAGCCAACTAAACACACAGGCTGATAATTCAGCAAAGTTGGCTACAGATATTGTGGCGTTAAAACTCTGGAACAGGGAGTCCATGATCTGTTTAAACTGAAACAAGATTTATACTTCAAGTTATCAAAAATTTGAAAATACAGAAAATAGAACAAACTAGAACTTGTCCCAGAATGTAAACAATCAAACTTTTTATGAAAAGTACAAATTTTTCAATTAATCATTATTAGTGACTATTCTAAACAACCCTGTTTGCAATATTTCCAACAAAAGCACCTACATGTTTTCATATGATGACATTAAGCAATCTGGGCAGCTCGATAGTGCATTTAGATTCCACTTTCATTTACAGAAACAAAACATGAAAGCTATAGCCAGCTCAAGAGTACATAGTGAAGGCCATGACCAGATTTTGCAGATCCAAAGTTAAATGGAGTCTTTGATTTATGCACATGTGAATTAGTTAGAAATGTCAAGCAACAGCTTAAATGCAATGTATTGCTGCCCCAACTGCACTATGACGGCTGCTTTAGAAATTGGAACAGTCTATTGCTGTTCCAGTTTCTAAAGCCGCCGTCATAGCGCAGTTGGTACTGTGTCAGACTGTCAATCTAGAGGTCTTGGGTTTGGATCCCTAGCAGCGACACTCATTCTTTCCGACTATTTGTCTCTCACCAATGGGTTGTTAATTGTAGACCTATGTGAAATAGCAGCTGGAGGCTAGGAAAGGATGTGATGGTTGTACTGGTGAGAGAAATACAAGAAATTCATTGTTAGGTGCTCCAGCCGCCGTGATATAACTGGAAAAATGTTAAAAGCAGCATTAAACTCCATTCAATCAATCAATCCAATTTGATAATCTTGGGCCTATCAGGGCAAAACTACTGTAAGAGCTTATATAAATATAGGCACTTACATTAGTAATGCCCTAATACCCAAAAAATATCTAAATTTCACAGAAGAAACTGCTGAAAATGTCAAGCATATACTTGAAAAGTATTTTCAAGGAACATACCACTTGAAATTTTGCAGCGTCTGACACCTGGTTCTGTCCATGTACTGGCTGATTTTGGTGAGTCTTTACAATATGTTCATAGTTACTGAAATTAACAACAAAGGTATCTGTGATACATGATCATGAATCAGCAATAAACATTTACTGAAAAGCATTCTGATTAACTGAACAATTGGTTTTATGCTTCATTGAAAACAACTTTGAGTATGTAGCTGTTTAGTAAGATTTCACACAAAGTAGTCCCTGAACAAATCTTTACACTTTATGCTTCAATATACTGAAATATAAGATATGAAGATAGTTCTTGTAGATTCCATGGAGGTATGAAAATTAAAATCTTATCACACTCATGTACTGATCCACTTTATGTATTCTTAACCAAAAATCAACAAATACTCTTTTAAGAAGTGGACACCGCCCACCTGCCAAATGCCATGGGTGATTACTTATTATTGCATAAAATGTTTGTATTCGAGTCGTTTAAGGCATACTTTAACAGACAAAACCTGGGCATTAAAACAAGAAAACTTGAATCAATCAGTAAATTCATGTGTCGTTAACGCCTGGCTTTTTAATTTAAATACTCTTGGTCTGGACCTATACACTATATCAGTTTCCTTTTCCAACATTATTATAGAGCATACCTAAAGACGCTGCTCTAAATCCCTCCTTAAATTGTGTGAGGTCATAAATTTACCAAGCGTGGGTATAAACAAGATGGACTGTGTAATACATGACGGCAAATAAGTAGGTTTATAACTAAGTAGGCTTTGCACTTGGGCGTTAAACCATTTTTCGGGTCTCTGCAAATGTTACCATCCTCAAAAATGTGAATTATCCCCTAATTATATCCTATCTTTTGACAGGCTTGAAATAAAAGTTATTGTGAAGCAAATGCCCACGAAACAACATTTTAATACAAGATTCGCATTGATAAACAAATTTGACTTGACCATTTAATCAAACATTATGTATCAAGGTGTTGACCTTCATTCCAATTATGAAAATAGCATCTTAAATAATTTGAGGTTAAATTCACAGGTTCTTAGGTTTTTGAAATACATTTTTTGGCAAAACCACATTGACATATGAGCCTGCACATGACATTTCCAACAATTTCAAATGTGCGCCAGGCAAAGACTATAGCCAGCCTGTGCAATCATGGTGTCAATGGTATTCACTTTTCATTTTGCAGATAAATGAGGCATCAGCATATCTTTAGGCATGGAGACAATGTTTTAATTACACAATTTTGTTGTCTAGGCAGCTCAATGTTTTGTACTTAACACTTATGTCAAATTGTTGGAAATGTCTGGCACAGGCTCATATAATCTATGAACCTTTCTGCCACGCCTCATTTTCAGTTTAAAGCAAGTTGACAAGATGACTGAAAACAAGGGACATCAATATCACCACTAGCATTCAAAGATAGTTTCCTACTATTTGATTCTTTAACCTAGTTTTGACCCAACATGACCAAGTTCAAAATTGACTAACAATCATTAAGATATACATTCTAATCAACATATAAGACATTTGAGCCAACAAATCACACATGTCCCAAAACTGACAATGGACAAAGCTAGATCACAATAGCTAACTAAAAAATCTTTATGCCTATTTGAGTTAAAACCAAACCTTATAGTCATGTGTAATTTCAAGGAAGATTTGAGTATCAATGCTATCAATAGTTATGTTGTTGTTGTTCTTTTTCAATTTAAAGAGATGTTTGACTGTCTTTGATATGAGTTAAGGTCATTGTTATTGCAGTTCATTTAGATAAAGTATTAAATATCTAAAGATTTAATCTTTAATGAAGCCATGGTCTTTAAGTTCTTTGAAGACAACAATAAAACTTAATTGATGAATGACCATAGGAGGTAAAATTCCATTTTCCCATCAGTATAATCATCACAAAAGGTATTAGCTAGCCATCCAATGCCAAACTGATAAATGCTTATATAGCAAACAAATGCAAAGCAATAGAAAATCCTTATTCTTTCTCAAAATAAACTGAAAATAAACTCCTCACGCCTTCATAATTTTCAGGGCCATTACTTCCTTCCTCAATGAGTCCAGCTCATCTTCTTGCTTCTTCTTCTGTTGGACCAAAAACTGGATATAATCAATGGCTGGAAAAGATATTAACATATTATCATTACAAAACCATGATTCTTTTTCAAAATGCCAAACTCCAAGAGTTTTTATAGACAGTAATTGCAAAACTGTATAGATCTGAATAGAAACAGGTGTAATATGAAGATAGAAATCATTACGATAAACAACTTTACCTAAGGAATTCATATTTTATGTTGTTGTTGTTATTGTTTATAATGTCACCAATTATGGCAATAACAATTTTATTTCAATACATCAAAATAAACAATCAGTTAAGATTTCAGGCTGTCTACCAGGTATTCTAAAAAATATAGGAGTTTTAATAGGAATATTTTTTAAAAAAAATAGGAGTTTTAAGCTCATTTAGAGTAAAAATATAGGAGTTTTTCCAGTGAAAATTGTTTATCCTACGCTCCTATACTAACAATCCTTACCTCCACTCTTGCTTCTTCTATGTTAATTAATGTCTAGGTAAAGTAACCTTTCAGTTCCATAGCATCACAGTCCAGACAGGAGGCTGCTGTAGAGCATCATCATGATCATCATCATCTGAATTGGCACCTTAAAGGCTGGTGTCCTATTCAACTGCCTTCTAGGTGACCAAACAGGTGACAAGGAACAGATGAAGTGCACCAAAGCATTATACAGGATGGTGATGCTATGGAAGACATAGAGATTCTCTTACCTGAAGAATAAAGAAGCAAAGAGCAGTATCAAAGCAATATTTGCTAACTGATCATATATCGGCAATACATTTTCCTAATAATATAGGAAATATTTTCAAAATATAGGAGTTATATAGGAATATAGGAGGTGCTTAAAAATACAGGATTTGGACCCAAAATATAGGAGTTTAATAGGAATATAGGAATCGGTAGACAGCCTGACTGATTTTGAAAGGAAATTCCTTGTGCTTACATTAATTTTCTGTGAAAGCTTGGAAAATAAGTAAAACACTTCAAATGGTGCATCAATTCATGACAAACAAGTGAGCAGTAATTGGGCAGTAATTTTGGAATAATATCCAACAAGAGTGCCATCGTCACAAAATACGCCGCCACTTTGCTGCTGTTTCACGAAAATAATTGTAGACACTACTTATTTTGACAGAACCAAATTCAAAATGACCAAGTTTCATTTAAATCAAGACAAAAAGTTAGGAGGAGTTGCCTTCACAAGGCTGCAATTTCAATAAGCCCCAGACACTAAGTTTTAAGGGGGCATAATTCAGGGAAATAAATGAGCCATAAAATCCTTGATCCATGTACATCTAAAAATTATGGTGATGACATTGACCAAGTTTTATTTAAATAAAGACAAAAAGTAAGGAGGAGTTGCGTTCAGAAGGCTGCAATTTAAATAAGCCCCACATACTAAGTTTTAAGGGGGCATAATTTAGGGTAAAATTAATGAACCATAAAATCCTTACTTTATGCTCATCTACCGATTTCGGTTATAACATCCACCAAGTTTCGTTTAGATCCAGCCAGAAACTTAGGAAGAGTTGCATTCACAAGTCTGCAATTTCAATAAGCCCCAGAGACTAAGTTTTTAAGGGGCATAACTCAGGCAAAAATCAACGAACCATAAAATCCTTCCTTCATGCACATCTACCAATTGAGGTGATAACATTGACCAAGTTTCAAGAAGATCCAGCCAGAAACTTAGGAGGAGTTGCATTGACAAGAAAAGTGGATCCAGAGACTAAGTTTTTAAGGGGCATAACTCAGGCAAAAATCAACGAACCATAAAATCCTTCCTTCATGCACATTTACCAATTGAGGTGATAACATTGACCAATTTTCAAGAAGATCCAGCCAGAAACTTAGGAGGAGTTGCATTGACAAGAAAAGTGGATCCAGAGACTAAGTTTTTAAGGGGCATAACTCAGGCAAAAATCAACGAACCATTAAATCCTTCCTCCATGCACATCTACCAATTGAGGTGATAACATTGACCACATTTCAAGAAGATCCAGCCAGAAACTTAGGAGTTGTGTTGACAAGACAAGTGGACCCAGAGACTAAGTTTTTAAGGGGCATAACTCAGGCAAAAGTCAACGAACCATAAAATCCTTCCTTCATGCACATCTACCAATTGAGGTGATAACATTGACAAAGTCTCAAGAAGATCCAGCCAGAAACTTAGGAGGAGTTGCGTTGACAAGAAAAGTGGATGGACGTACAGACGGACGGATGGACGGACAGATGGAGAAGATGACGCCAATGTACGTCCGGCGGCATATAAAAATGTTGGATTTGTGCTTTTGTCAAGTTCATTTAAACCTGTACATGACATTTCCAACAATTTCAAATAAGCTCAAAGGAAAGACTCTGCCCAGTCTGTGCATTTGCACAGACTGACCAGGGTCTTTACCATGCAATTTGTAGATAAGTAAGGTTTAAAAGATTCTGTAGAGAGCAATCTTCTAATCACACAATCAAAACAGTCTGGGCTACTAAAAATGTGCACGTCATGCAAGTGTCAAATTGTTGGAACTGTCATGCACAGTCTCAATTTTAATGTTTGACTTTGACCTGTTCCCTTAAAGAAATCTGAATTCCTTTTTTTTTTTTTTTTTTGAAATTGAGCACAATTTAGAGCTATAGACCACACATTATTTATTGTTTAATCTAATATCTATCCTTCAATTTGTCCTTCTAAATGGCTGCTCCTCACTATGGAGCAAAATGACTCTTTGTCTGTGAATTGGTCAAAATAACCAAACTAATAGGGTAATAAGAAAAAAAATCCCAATTATACTGATTGATTTCTTCAATTGTCTCCTTCATATTCTTCATATATAACTCTGTTTTAAGAGGGCCACTTGGCCCTAAAGCACTCACCTGAGGTATTGTTTACAAAGCTTGAAAAAAGCGAAAACTACTAAATATGTTTTACAAAGAGCCCTATAAAACAATGGCCTAGTTTTTAATCCAATTTGACCCTATTTTGAAGTTTGTTTAAGATTTACATACACAAAAATCCTCAATATCATGATGATTACATCTGACCAGGTTTCAAGACATTTCAGCCACAAATAGAGACTCTTGAGTGCACAAAAGGCTTTTCCAAGAATCCCTCCAGTGCCCTTGTTTTTGACCCAAATTGACCAAATTTCAAACTCATCAAGATATCATGGAACAAACACTCTGACCAGGTTCAAAGACATTTGGGCCAAAAATATGGCCTCTAGTGTTCACACAGGGTATTTTTCTAAGAATTGACCCAGTGACCTAGTTTTTACCCCACTTGACCCACTTTTTTACTCATCAGAGATATCATGTAGGCAAACATTTTGACCATGAAATTTGGGTAAAAAATATGGCCTCTAGAGTGCAAAAAAGGTTTTTCTACAATTTGATCACCTGACTTAGACTTTGATCCCACTTGACAGATTTTAACACTTAACCAAGGGCTGATAGAGACAAGTTTCAAGACATTTAGGTCTAAAAAGTGACCGCTAAAGTGCACACAATATGTTGATGATGACACTGGACACATCCTGATCACTTTAGCTCACCATGAGCACTTCAATATATAAAGGGAAATTTGAAATTTGTTTAAATTATACAATAATTAATTTCAAGCAGTATCAAGATGCAAATCTGAAAATTCAATGAGTCAAAATGATCCCCTGACAAAATATTTAGGGGTCAGATTAATACATTTCCTGATATTTTGGTCAAAACCAAGGTTCATGGGTCAAATACAAGTCCTAATCATGATATCAATGGCATTTTCCTGACAGCCACAGAGCCTCAGCAGATAAAATACATGTAGACTACTATCAGCTTGCAAAGATGTGCAGTCTGATTTGAGGCTACACTGTCTGCTATTTAAATAAATTTAAGCTGACTTATTAATACACTGCAACTCCATTAAAAGGCTGTGGTCGGGGTCCAAGAAATGAAACAGCGGAAGAAGTGGATGTGTCTGCTATAACGCTGTACCCCCTGGCCGCCACCGATTCCCCTCCTCCCCCCCACGGTGAACAATAACATACCCCGGAAACTTAACAGACACAGGGTCAATATTGAAAACGATATCGGATATCTTAATATACATGTACATATTTAGGCCATCGTATTTTATACTTTTAAAACTCATCAATGAATTGAAGAACAAACACGGTTTATTACTTTGATATTTTTTATTTAAAGATCATTTTGTTGTCCCTAAGCAAAACAAAACTATCTTTGATAAAGTAATCTAGTTTGTAGGGTTAAATGATTGCAGACTACTTTCAGTTCTCTAAATCCTGATTTCTCGGGCCTACCCGCCCAGCAGCTGAGAAACACTGATAATGATGATCTCAAAAGGGTAAAGTAAAGTCAATAAAGTTTCATAAGATCAACGAATTTCATATTTTAAATATTGTCTTCTGGAAAATAGGAGAAAACTAGAACTGTCGCAGAGCGGACTTATACCCCCCACCAGCACTTTGTCAAAATATAATGGCTTTAAATGCAAGACGTGTTTGTAACAAATATTGAGGTCATATACAGCAATTGCATGAAGTTTCATGATTCTAGATCCCTTGGTTCTTGAATTAGAGTCTGGAAACAAAAACTGAACAAAAATTTAATGTGACCTTGACCTTTGACATATGTGACCTTAAAACAATAGGGCACTTCCTTGAGTCATAAGTAACATTTACAAAGAGTTTCATGATTCTAGGTGGCTTGGTTCTTGATTTAGGGTCCGGAAACGAAAATTGAACAAAAATTTACTGTGAGCTTGACCTTTGACCTATGTGACCCCAAAACAATGAAAATTGCAGGTGCACAACTTCATATGATAGGATTAATTACCCAATTTGGTTACTCCCCTTATGGATACTGAGTTTTGCAATTTTAAATTTTGACTACTCCCCCACCCTCCTTTCCATAAAAAGTTCAAAGTAGCATAACTCTGAAACTAATGACTGGATAAGGATGAAAATTGCAGGTGCGCAACTTCATATGATGGGAAACAACCTGATAAAATTTCAGCAAAATTGGTCCACAACTGTGGGGGGAGAAGAGGACACAAAATTAGAAAAATGTACCCCCTCCTTAAAACGTTCAAAGTGGCATAACTCTCAAACTAATGACCGGATCTGGATGAAAATTGCAGGTGCAAAACTTCATGTGATAGGAAACAACCTGATAAAATTTCAGAAAAATTGGTCCAAAACTGTGGGAGGAGAAGAGGACACAAAATTATGTCTACAGACGGACGGACAGACGGACAACCTGATTCCAGTATACCCCCCATAACTTCATTGTGGGGTGTATAATAATTATCTACGCAATCAAAATAAACAATACCCTACTTCAGATTATAACTTAACCAAAGTAATTGAATCTCTCTGAGTGCAGACCGCATTCTTTGATGAGCGAGAAAAATACTGTAAATTCAATTAAATGAATCTGTATTGGCAAATTGCTTGAAATAAAATAATAATTCAGCCATATAAGGATGAATAGGGCTGATTTGTCATGACATATTAAACAAGAGATGTTTGCAAAACATTTATGCCCCCCATAAAAGCAGGTCAATAGCCTTTTTTGTCAATCAACAAAGGATAATTACTCACAAAATATGAAAAGAGTTATGATTCTTTTGCACTGCACTTCTCCTTAATGAGATCTATCCACTTGTGACGTTTCATGATTTTAGCTCGAATACTATTTGAGATATGCTTTAAAAAAAAGGTATATGGTTGGACTTAGGGACCCACAGACAAGTGCAAAGCAATATACCCGCTCTTCTTCGAAGGGGGGCATACTTACTTACATCTCTGTAACACCGTGGCTTTACTCAGTTTTGCTGATCCAATGGCGTCAGTCTGTTGACATGTTGGTACAATAGTTTGTAGTTCATCATATCCTTTCTAAGATAGACGATAAATTCAGGGATAAAATTGTTATTAATCATCAAATATCAGCCAAAGAATTTGACTTTTGTATCAGAGTGGAGAATTGATAGATAAGAAATAAAAAATATCATATCAAAATGAAGGAAGTGATTCACAACATGAGAGTATCACTATGCAATAAGATTTTCCAAGATTAAATGTTTAAGGTGGGAAGTAAGTGAAATTCTCCTTTAGTTATCATGAAAAGTTTATAAGAAAAAATATTTGGCAGGTTTTTCTGGACTCAATACGGAGTAAACTTACATACATCAAACTGTTACTGAGTTAAATAATTTTTTTTGATAAAGTTTATCTTCTTTTCTATTTAATATTTTGAATTCTATAAAGAGCCACACAAAATTCAAATAAAATTTGAAACTTTTTATGCTCCAATAATTTTGAAATAATCAAATCTTATATTTATTCAATGTTATTCAACTAAGTTGAACTGAAATTATACAATTGGTCAAAAATGATTATAGTTGAATGAACTATAATCATTTTTGACCAATTGTATAATTTCAGTCAACCAACGATAGTGTTTATTTCTCTTTAAACACTAGCCTTTTAATTCAAAGTGAAAGTGTTGATACACATTGTATATTACCTTGATGGCATCTCGACGTTTCTGTTCTGCAGCTGTATGCGCCTCACGTCTACGATCTTTATAAGTCATCGTAGCACGACTACTGTCACTGTCTTCATCATCTACAAATGGAAATAATTGTCATGCTGAACAAGAGCTGTCCGACAACAGCAAAGCTCAACTTTTCCTTTTCCTTTGGATAGTAACAGCGAATTGATATAAACAATGGAAAATTCCATTGAATGAAAGTCAAAAGTAAGAAATCTTTGTCTAAAGGATGATATTATTTCAGAGTTATGCTTCCTTGATATGATGGTCACAGAAGAATGTGAAAAGTTTCCAAGCAAGTAGAACCAGAGATATAACTGATATACAACAGTTGCATGTAAAAACTTTACCAAGAATTTTTAAGTCCAAACAAAAAAGGATTAAAATTCAACTAAATTCAATATCAGAGAAATGAATCTTTGTCTAGACACTGCTATTATGGTCAGAGAAGCATGTGTGAATTGTCAAAGCAATAGCTTTAGTAGAAACAGAGATATTACAGTTATGCATCAGTTGCACATGAAAACTTTACCAAGATTTCTGAGTTCCTTGGAAAAGGGTTAAAATTCACCTGAATTCAACAAAGGAGAAATAAATCTTAGTCAAGAGGTTGATATTATGTTCACAGATAGTATGTAACATATATCATTGTAAATTTGATGGATAAAACCTTATTTTAACATTTAGAATTTTCTCTTAAGAAGGTCAAAACCTTGGGAGAAATATTAAAGGGTCAAAATAAGATATCTTAAGATTTTTTTAGGGGGGGGGGGGGGGGGGGTCCATAAACCTTTTCGCAGCTGCCTGGGATCAAACCAATAGCCAAAAGTTTTGATGACATTGGGAAAAGAAATTTCTTGTGACAGTTTTTCTTTGTCTAATGAAAGCCATAGATTAGGTAACAGCCAATTGCCTACGCTCAAGCCCAAACGGTAACCTCAATGTTTTTTGTTTAAAATTAATCCAAAATAACATATACTAATGTTAACACAAGTGCAGTTATTTACATCATAAAGTTGACATGACAATTGATTTTGGAATGAACTTGGAATTAGTGGGATGTGGAGTTTCGAATGAAATTAAAGGGAAGAAATAAAATATCAATAATCTATTCCAAATTGAACAAAATTATTAAAAAAATGTACATAAATTTCTCTGGAAATATCCATGTGTCTTGGCATATGCTTCTGAAATAACACTAGCTAATGAAAACAAGTAATTATTTATTTGATTTGAATGGAGTTGTAAAGTAATCTTTTTTGAGTGAAAGTTTGGAATGAATCATCGTGAGTGTGTGATTGAAAATGGTTTTGAGCAGGTTGGGTTACTGTATTTCTTTCATGCAACTCATGTCAGATGATTATACTAATAATATTTCAAGATAATTAATACTTAATCTATTTTTTTCAAGAAAATTTTACACTGCTTTCAACAATCTTTCAGTTATATTGTGGTGACTGGAGCACCACACTATACATTCCTGGTATTTCTCCCACCAAAACAAGCATTTCATCCTTTCTCAGCCTTCAGCTGCTATGTTTATGATTAACAACCCCTTGGTGAGAGACCAATAGTTGGAAGGCTAAGGCCAAAGTCTGGGATAAGAAAAAAAAAACTCCGTAAAAAAAACAAATTTCAAAGAGAAGAAAATTCAAGTCAACCTGTGTTGTGGGCGGATGAAGCTGAGGATCCTGCAATAGAGTTGGCACTCCCCGTGTCTCGTCCCGCGTACACAAAGGTGTTGGCCGTCGTAGGACTGGCATTGATCTTCTTTAATTCATGCTCCAACTCTGTCAAAAAAGTAGGTCTTTTTTCATTTTATGTTCAACCTGTTACACAAATATAGCAAATGAGTTTTAAATATTCTAAAAAATATCCCATTGAAAAATTATGAGGGGTAAATAAACCCTGGATTTAAAGTAACTAAATATTGCTATCTCATAATCTGCATTAATATGTTACAGCAAACTTTATGCCAAGTGAATAGGTTAGAACTCACTGTTTCAAATCAAGCAAGTCCTTAGAAAACAAACTTTCAAATTTTAAATGCATAGCTGTCAAGAATAGTTTAGGTACAAAAATTCATTTTAACTGATTTAATATTGCAAGGAAACTATATTATCATGACATGTATACATATGATTAAAAAAAGAAGTTTGTAAAACATTTAAGCCCCCAATAAAGGCAGCCTATTCTTTTTCAATCAACAAAAGGGCAATAACTCACATTATGATGAGCAGAGTTATGGTTCTTGTGCATTACACTTCTCAAGTGCAAAGCAATATATCCCCCACCCCACGAAGAAGAGGGGCATTACTATCAACAAGAGCACCGCCTACGGGTGCCTACGCTCGGCTGTCGAATGCTGGATGGTGGGAAAAAATCTAAGTTGAAAAAGGGGCATAATTTGCACAAAATGCATCTAGAGTTATCCCCCTTGATAGTATAGGTTGCTCTTTTGATGGTGAACATGTGTGCCAAGTTTCAAGTGAATGCCTTCAGTAGAACCAGAGATATAACAAAATGTCAAAGTTTTTGCACGACGACGACAACGAAGATGACAATGGCGACGACGACAACGACACGGAGGCTATAGCAATACCTCGGGTTTTCTTCGAAAACAGCCGAGCTAAAAATAGACCATATAATTTAATTTGACTTACCAAACGGTTTGCCATCCATTCCTCTGAAAAGGAAAACATCATATTATACATATCAAAGATAATTAGTGCAAGGTAAGTTGTATATATTTAATTTGCTAAAGCTTGGCAAGATGTGCCTAAAGGAAAGGGGAGGGGGTTAAAAGCCTACATAAATACCACAGATCCTTGAGATTACGATACTGCTATTTGAACTGCACATTAGATGCTAGAACAAAGTATTGTATTATGGGTGTGAAAATATTGCTTTTCTCCATTTGTTCTTGGACAAGATTATTTTCCTCACTTGACAAAGACTTAAATGGACTTGTCCACAAAAGCTGTGAATATATATAATTTAAGAAAACATTGTTTTTTACAGAAGACAATGCTGTGACTACATGGCGAACATGTATTGACCTTGGGACAACTTGCTAGTTTTTTCTCATTCTCATAAATATTTCACAAAGCTATTTGATTGGTGATCTCAAGTTTTTGAGAGAAATATTGATCAATCTTTGGTATGCATTACCCCTCACTGTGTCATAGCCTATGTCATCAAACACATATTTTTGGCTAGCCTGTTTTCATTATATGTAAGGCACATTTTTAATCTCTAACTGATGAATTTTTAAAACATGTTTGAGAAATCTAGTATCTGGTATCTTGTAACGGTATCAACTGACTTTTATAACTTTGTCACTCATCATGATATCTGATTCTCAAAATCAAAATGTTGAAAATCTTACAGCCTGGGATATATTATTATTTCTAACCATTGAAACAGACAGTGACTCTGATCTCTTTTAGGAAGAAAAGTATTGTTATGGTCAATTTGATTGGCTAATCAAAGTGTTTACAAATTTTATAAATATTCATAGACACACTCGACACAGCGTTTCACGAGCAAAGTTTCCTGGACAATTGGCCCCAGGGGTAATGAATGAGGTAATGTCGGTGTTCGACACTCAGGGGAGTCCAGGAGTCTGAGACTCCTTGTTCACTAGTTGGGACTCATTTCCTTTGCAAGTAAGGAGTCCAATGGACTCCGTGGATCATATGAGAATATTTCAACAATCAAATTCATAAGGTTGTTTCCTTTTCAACCTCTGTCGAACAGTAGATCATTTCACTTAAAAGCTTGTGGAAGATAACATTTGCCTGTATGTAATAGTATTGAAATACATTGCCTTTCAAATTTATACATTATAAGATAATCAGATGAGTTTGACATGATTATTGATGCATAAACTACAAGGCGTCATGCTAGAAGACAACCACTGGCAATTAGGGGAAGGCATTACTTCGGATATTAAACATATCGTTTTCGTTAGTGATCAAGCAGATTGTCAATTATCTGTCAATCGAAGGCTTAACACAAAACTATTGTGAGTGCCTTTAAATGTGCAGTCAATAAAATAAATTTAGGCCCACATCATTAGAATACTAAACAGCGCTGACAGATGAAAACCTATTGATTCAACCTTCAATATTGACTCATTTTGGCAAGAATAAGTGGTGAAATGTCGCATCTAACCGCGTCAAATTGTAAGGTCAAATTGCTACAATTGTTCTCAGAAACCGGCCGAGGAATTCAACTCATAGCGGGTTTGAAATTCAGCGATATTGAACTTGCAACCCAACGATGGTTACCAGGGTTTTACCAAGCTTTTAAAAAATTAGAGGTCCCAGGGACGTAACCTTGAAAATATCAGGGGTCCCAGTCGAGACAAGTTTAGAAATTTCAATTTCAAACAATGGCACATTGTGGTGAGTGATAAAACAAGTAATCTTATCATTAATTTTCCACAAATTCAATGTTTCCATTATTTCCTTTTATATATCAGTTAAAGTGCTGGTCTTAATCTCTATAGGACTTTTGTATATAACATATCACTTTGTTCCAGTGTGATTTTAGTTTTTTTTTCATGACTTGAGTTGACTGGATATTATGAGTAATAACAAAGATCACTTGGTGAACGGATCTGGTATAGTAATGATGCAATGTGGCAAAACACCCAGTTATTTTCATAAGATAACATAACCAGTGATGAACTTTTCCAAACTTATTGAATTAGATAAGTGTTGTTTTATGGAAATTGTGGTATTTTGCATACTTGTTGAGAGCCAGAGTTCATTTCATGGTAAAACACTGCTCGGTCGTCAGCTTATTAACAAAGTTAGATGACAAATAGTTCATTTAACACAAATTCCCCTTTGAGATAAGGGTTTACAACCGAGGTTTCAATTTTGGGTACTAGGAAGATTGACAAACAATCCAAATGAATAAAAAATAGGCCCTATTCAATCTTTCAATCAAGCAAAAATCAATCCTTTTAAAATAAGTTTACTAAAGCTCTTTAATAGTTCTTAAACAATTCTTGTGGGTTTTTTGCTGTAATATCATAAAACAAAGTATATCCAGGGTTCAACATTAAGGGGATTCCGGGAGTCTGAGACTCCTTGTTTACCAGTTGGACTCCTTCGATTTGCAAGTAAGGAGTCCAATGGACTCCAAGGGCCATATAACAATATTTCAAATTAAAAACACAGAGCAGTGTCCTTTCTTACATTTGCAAAAACTGTATATATTTTCACTACAAAAGTGGTTGAAAACATTTACTTGCATCCTGTAGTGTTGAGATAAAAAAAAAACTCTTCTTTGGTAAAACATTGTGAAAAAGAAGAAAAAGCTTATAACAAGAAATTCCTTCTTTTCCACAATGTTCTTCCATTTGAACATTTCGACTCCTTACTTTGAGCTTGGACTCCTTGATTTCATGTGTTAGAAGTCCAATTGACTCCTTAATCTCAGAAGTAAGTGTCGGTCGACCCCTGATAGAATGTGATCTCAACTTGCCTTAGAACAAACAAAAACGTTCTCGGGCCGAGATGACCTTGTTTACCTGAACAGTCCATCCTCAAAAAGACAAAAAAAAAAGTGCACCAGTGTCACAAACTTCATTAAAATTGTACATGTTTGAATTTTGTCGACGATAAAAGTACATTTTGTATTTAAAACTGTTTCCAAGTCATTTAGAGCCCTTTACCTGAAATTATTTTGTGCGTCCTGTGGACGCTGGTTGCTAATAAACATGCGTACAGACTGAATTTTATTGGTATATGGACGCAGACATCTGCATCCAGTAACAAACAGGGTTGCCCAACTTTTTTCTTTCACGCACTACAAGCAGGGATAGATTTGCGAATTGCGGAATATATTTATTAACTAGAAAAAGACAGGTTGTAATATGCTTTCAAGAAAAAAAGTAGACAAACATAAAGAAACTAAACGGATATCTTACCATTGAGTGGTAAAAAGAAAATCCAAATTTATTTCCAATTGATTGCAAAATTGAAACCTGACTAATTGCAGAGATTTGGGTATGAATATATGTTTAATTTCTACAAGAAAGTAAATTATGAAACATCTAGACCAGTCTCATTAACCTCAATTGTCTGCAAACTACTCGAAAAACACATTAAAATTGGCTATTTTAAACCATTTGAAGGATCACAGCTTGTTATCCGGTTGTCCCCCAAAATTGGGGTAATGACCCCCAATTCTTAAGGTATGGGGGTCACAATGACCCCCAAAAAATTTTTAGGCCCAGGGAAAACCCTACTTACCTTACAATACTCGCTTACAAGAACTCAATTCACCTACACTAGAATATAGATGACATGATTCAACTTTTTAAAATGATTCATAAGATAGACAAATATGACTTTACTAAGATGTTTACGCTTTCTACAAACCCCCATGAACTAAGAGGAAAGGTATATAAATTGCAAAGACCTTGTGCTAATAAATCAGTCAGACTCAATGCTTTTTTTCACCGGGTTAGAAACATATTGAATCTATTGCCAAAAGAAGTTGTTTGCTCTGATTCCGTGGATAGAGAAGAGATTCAATACTAGTGACATATTAGTATACATGACCTAGCGGAAGACCACAAGAAAACGAAGACAAGGGGAATAACGAGCTGTAGCCTGTAAGGGCATACATATTTCCCTACTGTTTACTGTGGTCCTTCGGAGCACTTAAAGCCATGGTTGGCTTATTCGCTCTACTGTTGACAATATCCTTACACATAATTTCTTCTGGTAAGTCTTTCCAATCATTGATACGCCTGTCGGGAAAAGAGCTCAGTCTTAAAGACTTGTTGATATGTTGTTTCTCTATTTCGAAAATGGTATTGTTATCATTGAATTGGAAGAATTTGCTGGTACAGGGATCTGCCAAGGAATCAAATCATAGGGGCCAAATGGCCCATTTAGTTCAGAAAATGTAGGCCATTTCAGAAATTGTTGGGCCTTACAAATAATTACAATAACAAAAGGTTAGCCAGCAAGGATTGTGTCATCATTTAAAGATAAGTAAGCATACCCCCAAATGGAGGTGATTTACACCTAAATTGAAGCTTGTACCCCCACCTTTTGCAATTAGCCTTCTTTGTGTTATATAGAGGGTGTACATGCATGCTGTCAAATACCCATATTTACCCCCAGATTGAAAATCAGTGGGAACACTGATTAGGTTTTTCAACCTTTTAGATTACTTGCAGATTAACACATAAGCATACTGATCTATTGAGTTTACAGGCACCAGATTTTAAAGTATTTCTTTTTTCAGACACATTAGTCATTGGCAGTTGAATAAATATGAATAATAATTATACCTCAAAAATAATGAATAATAATGTGAATTGACTAAAATAACATGAAATTAGGCTGGGGTTATAAATTGGTAGAGTTGCTTATGGTGTGTTGACGGGTCACAACTTATATTGCTCTTTGTTGTCTAACCAGTTACACAAATCAAATCACTGTGAAATGAAAAATCCAGGCCTCTTTATTTTTCTGATTGGCCGAAATGTTCATTCCAAGGCGTTTGACTGTTTGCCAAGTGAACTTTTCACCAGGACGGATTTCTCAAGACTCTGTGTCATTGGGTGGTAATGATGCCTATCCACGATGCGTTGAGGACTCGGTTCAGGTTCAGACAAATCAACTTCATCATAAACTTTCTCAGTTTTGGTCTATTTCCATGCAAAAAAGAAAAAAATAGTCCTATGACACCTTTTAGTTTGATCTATTGCTCAAAAACATGTAAACAAGTAATGGTCCCCGACTAATTTTTAATTTTCGATAACGAGGTGTTCATTCGACAGTATGGCTCGGGGAACCATATAGATTTTTATTTTGGAGTAGGCTTAATTGCTAGGGGATGTACCAGAAGTCGTCTATCTGCCAACACTGTATGTAAAAATTTCAGTGTGCCGTTTGGCCCATTTGTGTGACTTTTTCCGTGCCGTCTGCAATTTTTTTGTGGCATTCGCACAATGGCGCAGCCTGGGCAGAACTCTGTTTGTTATAGTCGTTTTCAGTTGTTGTGTGCACATATGTTTTCCAGGCTTTGTATTTCTTCTTGATACTTAACACAAAACTTGTTCATCCTTTTTTTCTTTTCTGGGTTTCTTATTTCCATTGGTATTTATGGATTTTAATAGTATATTTCTGTCTACTGTTGACTTAAATATGATTCATTATAAGACTGAAGCTTTCATTTACTGACATATCCTCCATCTCATTCCAATTTACTACATCTAGGTCAGCACAGATCTGATTGCAGTCCCCTTTAAGGAAATTTCTTTTAATAATTTTGCAACTATTAATTTCTGGCAAACAGTTCAAGCTTACAAGCAAAGTCACATGATCGCTAGCCCCTAGGTTGCTGTAGTATGTAATATCTTCTACAACTTTTTGTTTATCCAGTATCACGAGATCAAGGGTATTTGGAGTTTGGCCCTCTCTATAGCTGATTTTCACAGGTGTCAAAAGACAGTCAATTACGATCGCCGATGCATATCCAATCACCCGAGTGTGATAATTGCCAATCAAGCTAGGTGTTATTAGACCAATAATTAACTATTTTCCAATAATATGACACAATTCTTTTAACCCTAGACGCACAGCTGCTATTTTTGAAGAGTCAAAACGACGCACACGCTCAGATTTCCAAGAGTCAAAATTGCATTATTTTGAATTTCTACGCGTCAAAACCGGGGTCCAGGGTCAAACAAAAACCCTGTTGAATTCTGGATGATTCACACTATGGGGAGTTGACTAGTTTTCCCAGTTTATTAACGTAAAATTAAAATCAATTTTTTTGTATACTGCACTTTGAATTAAAGTATCAAGCTTATTTGTGTTGATCCCTGTACTAGATGGGCTGTAGTAAACAGCACTAAGCCTACATTACAAAGGTATCTTTATCCGGTCTCGCTTGGATACCGGTTGAAATGTGCATGCTTAGGTTTCTCAATGCACACTTTGAGTAGGAATTAAATGATTTGTGTTTAGAGAAGGAAGGTCATAGGCACTTAAACAACAATACTTTTTTAAACTGCGCAACTAGGTTCACAGTCAACTCGGCCTGTGAATAACTCGTCCCGTCAACTCGGCCCGTCAACTCGGCCTGTATATATATTATATAGGTACATATATACTTTTGCAAAGTAGATATATTTCTTGTGTCTGTGTATCTTATTTGTAGATAAGAACCAAGACATAATTAATTTTTATTGTTGTTGTTGTAGATCTTTTGGAATTATATAAATATATGTATTGTTTCGTTTTTAATTGTAAATGCTAAATGGTATTGTTATGTTCATGTCAGTCCATCTTAATGATATTAATTATGTTTAACTATTTTGATTAAACAAATGAGAATGTGCCGACAAATATATTTATCTTTAAATTAACAGTTTGCCAGGAGAGTATTGTATGAAATGCAATCAATGATTACAGACGGCACCCTGCTAAATTGTGCCGGTAATCTTCTTAGGACATAATTAACGATATTTAGGGTACCTTCGATGCTTATTTATAGTTTTTTTTTTCTTTTTCAAGTTGGTCTTATTTTTATTATACAGGGTCGCATGGGTTGTCGGGTAAGATCGGAATATTGAAACTTGGTAATCACATTGTATTCAGGATTCTTTTGCGACTATTGTGTTCATTAGCTTTTCAATTATAGATGAATATAGTCCTCAAAATTAGAAGATATCATAAACATCCAACAGTTGGGGTTGGCAACAACTTACAGACAAAGACGAGGTATGTTATGCATAGTTGTTTTAATAATTATTAAAAGTTTTTTTCTGACGTCAACTTGCAAGCGTAAGATTGATAGGATTTTCCAATCCATCCTCGCAATAATTACGATAACTTATTTCCTAATTTCATTACAGGAGCATACAACTACATGAAGCAGTTGATGGCACTTCCCTTTCTACCGGCTGCCCACATTGACCGTGCCTTCAGGCATTTAGAGACGCGGGCAAACAATCCTAAGTTGGTGGAGCTTGTGCAGTACATTGACAGACAGTGGATGAGACACTCGACGTTCGACATTCCAAGTTGGAGCGTGTTCCAAGAAGACGTCAGAACCAACAACGACGTGGAAGGTAAATATTTTTAAATGTTATATGGATTATTCAGATTGTTTTATTATTTGGTAACGAACGCATTAAATGTATACAGCATTTTTCTCATACAACGTGCGTAATTATAAATTATCGTAACTACAGTACGGTAGTTCCGAAAATTTATCATTACAACAAATTTTATTGATGATAGTACACATTACATTGGTAGAGATTTATTATCATTTATTCTGATCTTTATCCTTTTTTTTGATAGGTTGGCACCACCGCCTGAACAGGAAAGCCGAGAGTGGCATCGGCTTTTACAGACTGGTACCCCTTCTACGCCGAGAAGCTAACCTTGTGGACCTGGCCATCAGAGGGACCGACCAACATCGACGAAAGAAGAAGAAGTACAGAGACATCGACGAGAAACTCACCAAAGTCTACCAGGACTACCTCAACCATGACATTACCACGACTGCCTACCTCCGAACTTGCGGCTCCTTATATTCTATTACAGAGACCAGAGCTCCAGAACAGACAACAGACCAACCCACAGAATAGTTATAAAAAAGTGACATTATCCCCTTCCTGTGTAAATTAATATTTGTGCTATAATCCTAGTAAACCTGCCTTAATGACTTCATTACTCTGTTGTGTTTCGTGGGATAAAGAAGTTTAAGATTTCTTAAGATTTTTATTCGGAAAAATCTCTCGACGTGTCGTGCAAATGAATCTAAATGGCGCGAGATGCCCTGATAAATATCTCAAGATATCTTAAGTTTCTTCATCTTTAGAAACGCAACTCAGATCAATATACAACGAAATTAACATATTTGAATTGGGAGTCTTCACAAATGATATAAAATGAGATGGTTAAAATTCAGAAGAATTAATGCAGAAAATCGTGAGTAAAGGATAAATAGTTTGTATCAAGCAATTTATCGTTTACCCTCAAAATGTCTTAAATTAACTTAATCACCAGAATAAAAAGGAAATAATAATAATAATAATAAAAATAATAAAAATCTCTATTCTATGCTAATGTTTTGTTAACAATATTATTGGATGAGTTGTAAATATGAGATAAAGGTATTTATAATTAAACACTTGATTTAACTGATGCTTTTTTATTTCAATTATTTCTAACGCATAAAAAAATGTGACAAATTATGGGTAAAATATACTAATGATCTTATTTTACACATCAATTGTCATATTCGCACCTACTTCAAGTATGCTTAACACCTTGATTAATTTTCCGATAAGTGTGCCAATACAAGCGTATACATAACACTATATATCCTATAAACAGGCCGAGTTGACGGGACGAGTTTTACACAGGCCGAGTTTTACACAGGCCGAGTTTTTAACAGGCCGAGTTGACAGGACACCCGCGACTATCGGTCCCAAGAAAAGTGTAATCAACAGATCAAGTTATTGTTTATAAAAAAAACCCGAAGTTTAACACCATGGGGTTGAGAAAGTAGACGTTTAAACAGAATCTACGTTTCTCTTTGGCGCAAGGTTTGCAAATTGGATTGATAGATAGAGTGTGATTAATGGGACTTACATTTAAGGAATAATAGGACAATCCAACTTATCTTTTCTTCTTCTTTTTTCTTTTTTTACAAGAAATTCGATAAACGCCGAGTATTCCGAATCATATAGCATGGAAGGCTTTTTTTTCGAATTTCATAGACTGGAAATTTAGTAAAGGAGTACACTCTTCATAATGTTCTGGTGAAGCAGTGTGTGCTGTAAATTGATATAATAACTAACCACATTATGAAACACACACAAAAAAAACAATTACATTCTTTTCCATGTTTACATTTGCAATCGGTACTAGGACCAAGCCTACTCACGGTTCGTCTACTACAACGGACATATCTGATCAATTAAAATCGACTGTCCGCCTGTATACAGATGATACCATTGCACATCTGACAATTGCCCCAAAGACTGACAGCCTTACACTAAAGGACGGTTGCGACCTGAACTAATATGAAATAAGGCAAAGCCTTAAAAGCGAGCGCAGCAATTTGTGTACTGGTTGACAAATTATTTGTTACGAGAAAGATAGAGAGGAGAGTGAGAGAGAGAGAGAGAGAGAGAGAGAGAGAGAGAGAGAGAGAGAGAGAGAGAGAGAGAGAGAGAGAGAGAGAGAGAGAGAGAGAGAGAGAGAGAGAGAGAGAGAGAGAGAGAGAGAGAAGAGAGAGAGAGAGAGAGAGAGAGAGAGAGAGAGAGAGAGAGAGAGCGAGCATATGTATTTTAAGCGCGTAATCCCAGAATCTATCAGTTGCAAAATTAATTTTCAATAATTGCACATTTCATTCTGTTATGTCTTACTGTACCTTATACCTTTAATTCAATTTTATTCTCTTGTAAAAAACCCCAAACTTTTTGTAATTTCTCCCCTGGAAAAAAAAAGCTGAAGTCGCCACAGATATAAGACTGAAAATGACTTAGTCATAGTGTAAATTTATGTGAACAACAGACAAAAGAAATCATTATTTCTGGTTGAGATTTCCCAAATTGTTAAAAAAAAATTAAAACAAGATGTGTTTGTGAAACACGAATGCCCCCGTAACGGCATTTTTTTTTCAAAGTTTGACCTTGACAGATGACCTTGACCTTGTCACATGACCTTGACTTTGGTACCAGCGGATGCGGATCATTGAGATCTATCATCATGCCAAATATTAGCTTTGTATCTTGAATAAGTTTGAAGATATTGGCAAGGTTAAGTTTTCGGGTTAAGTTTTCAGACGTTTGACCATGACAGATGACCTTGACCTTGTCACATGACCTTGACTTTGGTACCAGCAGATGCGGATCATTGAGATCTATCATCATGCCAAATATTAGCTTTGTATCTTGAATAGGCTTGAAGATATTGGCAAGGTTAAGTTTTCGGACAGACGGACAGACAGACGGACGGACAGACAGACGGACAGACAGGCAGACGGACATGAGTAAAACAATATGCCCCTGATCTATCGATGCGGGGGCATAAAAATAGGAAAAATCAATAAGCACTAGGTTAAATAAATGAGCCTGTATTTCTATAGCAAGATTCAAATATCAATGTTTTTATGTTCTGATTGTATATGGCCCACTTAACATTAGAAAAAAGTTTCGAATTTAAAATCGTAGGGTTAGCAGACCTAATTTTAGTTCATTTAAATAAAGCTGATAAACTTACAGCTTTTGAATACTATAATGTGATAAGAACTCATCTTGATTAATGTCAAAACATTTCTAAGGAACTGCTTGAAATTTCCCATAGAATCTGCATTTTCTACATTGATCTACATAGGGTAATAAAGTTCACTTAATTATAAAATAGGCTACTACCTTGTCTATTTTATCTAAGTACCATTACATAACACTAATCATGTATTGAGTAGATGTATGTTTGTGATGTACAATCTATTCCTCCAATACTTAATGATCCGTTCATCAGTTAAACGATTAAGTTTCATACCTCTTTGAAATCGAGACATAATTTCTTCATAAGTTCAGATTTAATCACATTTAGCAAAAACGCAAAGATTTATCACTAAAAGCAAACATTGTTCATGGGGCCACTTTCCGCGGAAGTTATTAAAAAAATGTGTACTCAGAATTGTTTTCATTTGGGCAAATAAGAATGCATTAACATTTTTGAACATAACTGGAATTAAGATATTATATTATCTTCAGGATTTAAAAAATGCTCTTGTTCCTTGTACAGGCGGTAACAACAACAAAAGACAAACATATTAAAATAAACTTTACAAACTAGCATTTCCTTCTTTCCCACAATGTTTTCTCATGGCCTAAAAAGTCATTACATTCTTGTTTTCGTTATAACAAGGCAACTTTAGTCACTATTTTCTATATTAAACACATTGAAAATCGTAGAAACATCACTCTTTTCTATATCAAACACATTGAAAATCGTAAGAAACATCTTGCATGCATAACAAGTCCTCAAGTCTATAATTGAAAAAAATAAATTTCCAGACTAAATTATTCGTGACGTCATTGTCCATTATTGATGACATCAAGAATGTTTGTGTTGACATTTTAATCTAAACATGCATACATCATAAATCTGGGGGTTTAACATGATCCAGGTCGTATACGTGTTAGGATTTAAGGTAAGGATGTTTAAATTAGCCTTGTCATTCTGTTTAACTAAGACTAAAGAACATTTTGTGGGAATGACCGCGTGAATCGCTTCGGTCGGCCTCGCTTTTGGCTTTGTTTTGTTGCTTCCGGTAGGAAATAAAACTTTTATAGAAACCTCGTTTTAACGGGATAGCTTAAATTAATTTTCAATTTTTAAATCTTTCTTTTACGAACGATACGTTGAGGTATTTTTCCAATTCAATTTTTGACTTTTTTTCTATCCTGCAAGTGAATTCACTCCGGGTGAGAAATGACACGATTGTTTGGTTTGACAGTATTGATGGAATAGAATAGAATAGAATAGAATAACACGCGTTACCATAAACGCTCGCCTTCGGCCGTTCGCGAGCTGCGCTCGCTATGAAGGGTCCACTACCTTAACCTGAGACCGAAACTTGGATATTCTAGTACTGCATGGGATCCTTACAAACAGAACCAGATTGACCCAATAGAGAAAATGCAGCGAACAGGAGCTAGATTCGTTATAGGCGAATATAGAAACAACTAGTGTTGGCAAAATATTAAACCAACTCAATGATTAGCAAAACCTAGCAAATAGAAGTAAAACACACGCCTTTGTATGCTCTATCAAATATCAAACAACCCGCTGGCTGAAATAAACCATGAATAGTATCTTTCTAAACCATAAAAAAACTAACCGGAAAATGAATTTGAAAAAACAAAAAAAACTCCGCCGTCCAAGCCCACCAAGTAGCAGAATCCTCAGCAAGTTGAATACGTAGCAGTATCCTCAGCAAGTTGAATATGAGTCGCAAATTTGATCGTAAACCACACATGATAC
This sequence comes from Fragum whitleyi, assembly GCA_948146395.1. Lineage (NCBI taxonomy): Eukaryota > Metazoa > Mollusca > Bivalvia > Cardiida > Cardiidae > Fragum > Fragum whitleyi. Next base: position 68,727,044 of record OX411547.1, read on the forward strand.
GACGTGTTTCTTGAATCTTGAACCCCCCCCCCCCCCGCTCCCCCCAAAAAAGTTTCTTGAAAGCCAATATTTGTCGTACGATTGCGATACGATCAAATTTCAATCTTAGAATCTGTCTTGAAAGGGGCCACAAGGTATCCGGTATATTTCGATTTAGACCATATTTACGGGTAGGTATAATCCACGATTTATACCCTGGCAGGGCGGAGCCAAAGTAACGGTTCGTTGCATTTAAGATTAAGGTAAATAAGCATTTTGGATAGTTACTCACTTTTACAGGATGTCTACATTATAACCTTAAAACGTTTAACCGTCATTGGTTAACCAAACCATCGTAACTTCAGCTTATACGAGCTAAAGTAACGGAGGGGTTGGTGACCTTGCAATAAATTTTGATCTCTTTTGTTAAACTTGTTTATCATCTTGGTTTTAGGATACCGATTTTTTTACACGATTTAACGATAATTGTCGACTTTCTTTTGTAAAAAAAACACCCTTAAATACTGAAAAGTAAAATCGCCGAAGTAGGCCAAGGCTAGACACCACCCTGCCAAGTGAATAAAAACGCAGAATAATCGAGTGAAACACTCTCTGTTTTATCAATCGAGTGAACACTCTCTGTTTTATCAGGTCGGATGAAACCGCTATACAACGTAGATAGGCTGTCCAGTACTTGAAAACAAGCGTAGTTTACCCCTAGAATCATCACTATATAGTTCCGCAAGAAAGAGTGAGGTTCGAGAAACCGTTATCTCCTATCAATTTCAATGTAAAATTGATCTTTGATCACTCACTTGAAATTGCAGGTCTACATCATGCCATGACAGTGCGTCGGCGTACGATATCCGTGTGGTTGTCGCTAGATTTTACGGGTGTCGTTGACCTCACGTATTCGTTTTACAAAATTGTATATTAAAAAATCGCAAAGCCATTCAAAGAGCACAGTCCAAAGATACACCGTTAAACAAAGCATGGTGCCGTTATCGTTCTGTTACTATGCGATGTTTTTTGTGTATATTTAAACCCCATGACAACATCGGCAGCATAGTGGCATAGGCGCTCGCCTCGTGACAGGAAGGTTCGTGGTTCGAGCCCAACTGTTGCCAGGGTGTGTTTATGGGCAACACGCTTAAGAGCCAGTCCCAGTTCACCCAGCTGTAGAATTGGTTCGCAGTGAGTTTGAACCACGGTCCTTCTCTCTCGGATATGAAGACATCTGGATTAGGTGTTTCAGAGCGACTCTACAAGCCACAGCTTCCGCCGTAATCGAATCAAAATGAATCAGTATAAACTAAACTAAACCTAATCAACCCTGCTTCACCCATCTTCGCAAGCCAAGGCTTCTACCTCCACTATGTTTCTTCCTCGTTAGGAACATAGTGGAGTTACAACCCTTGGTTTGCGAAGATGTGCGTCTGCGGACTTCTCTATCAGCTTGCAATTGCCGTACAATCGCCTCACAGTCACTCAAGACACTGCTAGGTAAAAGAAAAGCCGTGCAAGTACCGCGATGTTTGTGTACATGTACGCCATAGAAAATACCTAATGTTGTTAAAAATATTATTAAAAAAGTGGCAGGTTACGACATCGGCGCCTATGAAATTGTAAACCAGTTCATCTAGATTGATTGATTGAATGGAGTTTTATGCCTTTTTAAACATTTTTTCATTATATCGAGGCGGCTGGAGCATCTAATAATGCTTTTCTTGTATTTCTCTCACAAGTACAACCACCACATCCTTTCCTAGCCTCCAGCTGCTATCTCAAATAGGTCTACGATTATCAACCCATTGGTGAGAGACAAATAGTCGGAAAGAATGAGTACCGCCGTCGGGGATCGAACCCGGGACATCTAGATTGACAGTTCGACGCGCTACCAACTGCGCTATGACGGCGGCCCAGTACATCTAGAACTAACTGCGAACTTGACCGTAATGCCATTGACGTTTTCAGAAATGTTAAAAAGATTATTTACAGTTTAGTGCACTGATCATTCTTAAGTATAAAGTCGGCGTTTCTTGTCTATGTGGTAGTACAAAAAGATGACAGACACCGAGCGCCGAATTATTTTTAATTATCCACTAATTACCCTAACTTAATTTTTCATAATATAGCGCAGCCTTCAGCCGAATATAACAAAACTCCACACAAATGTTCCTAAGAACCTATTCTCTTTCAAGACTCTGTGTCATTGGGTGGTAATGATGCCTATCCACGATGCGTTGAGGACTCGGTTCAGGTTCAGACAAATCAACTTCATCATAAACTTTCTCAGTTTTGGTCTATTTCCATGCAAAAAAGAAAAAAATAGTCCTATGACACCTTTTAGTTTGATCTATTGCTCAAAAACATGTAAACAAGTAATGGTCCCCGACTAATTTTTAATTTTCGATAACGAGGTGTTCATTCGACAGTATGGCTCGGGGAACCATATAGATTTTTATTTTGGAGTAGGCTTAATTGCTAGGGGATGTACCAGAAGTCGTCTATCTGCCAACACTGTATGTAAAAATTTCAGTGTGCCGTTTGGCCCATTTGTGTGACTTTTTCCGTGCCGTCTGCAATTTTTTTGTGGCATTCGCACAATGGCGCAGCCTGGGCAGAACTCTGTTTGTTATAGTCGTTTTCAGTTGTTGTGTGCACATATGTTTTCCAGGCTTTGTATTTCTTCTTGATACTTAACACAAAACTTGTTCATCCTTTTTTTCTTTTCTGGGTTTCTTATTTCCATTGGTATTTATGGATTTTAATAGTATATTTCTGTCTACTGTTGACTTAAATATGATTCATTATAAGACTGAAGCTTTCATTTACTGACATATCCTCCATCTCATTCCAATTTACTACATCTAGGTCAGCACAGATCTGATTGCAGTCCCCTTTAAGGAAATTTCTTTTAATAATTTTGCAACTATTAATTTCTGGCAAACAGTTCAAGCTTACAAGCAAAGTCACATGATCGCTAGCCCCTAGGTTGCTGTAGTATGTAATATCTTCTACAACTTTTTGTTTATCCAGTATCACGAGATCAAGGGTATTTGGAGTTTGGCCCTCTCTATAGCTGATTTTTTCACAGGTGTCAAAAGACAGTCAATTACGATCGCCGATGCATATCCAATCACCCGAGTGTGATAATTGCCAATCAAGCTAGGTGTTATTAGACCAATAATTAACTATTTTCCAATAATATGACACAATTCTTTTAACCCTAGACGCACAGCTGCTATTTTTGAAGAGTCAAAACGACGCACACGCTCAGATTTCCAAGAGTCAAAATTGCATTATTTTGAATTTCTACGCGTCAAAACCCGGGGTCCCGGGTCAAACAAAAACCCTGTTGAATTCTGGATGATTCACACTATGGGGAGTTGACTAGTTTTCCCAGTTTATTAACGTAAAATTAAAATCAATTTTTTTGTATACTGCACTTTGAATTAAAGTATCAAGCTTATTTGTGTTGATCCCTGTACTAGATGGGCTGTAGTAAACAGCACTAAGCCTACATTACAAAGGTATCTTTATCCGGTCTCGCTTGGATACCGGTTGAAATGTGCATGCTTAGGTTTCTCAATGCACACTTTGAGTAGGAATTAAATGATTTGTGTTTAGAGAAGGAAGGTCATAGGCACTTAAACAACAATACTTTTTTAAACTGCGCGACTAGGTTCACAGTCAACTCGGCCTGTGAATAACTCGTCCCGTCAACTCGGCCCGTCAACTCGGCCTGTATATATATTATATAGGTACATATATACTTTTGCAAAGTAGATATATTTCTTGTGTCTGTGTATCTTATTTGTAGATAAGAACCAAGACATAATTAATTTTTATTGTTGTTGTTGTAGATCTTTTGGAATTATATAAATATATGTATTGTTTCGTTTTTAATTGTAAATGCTAAATGGTATTGTTATGTTCATGTCAGTCCATCTTAATGATATTAATTATGTTTAACTATTTTGATTAAACAAATGAGAATGTGCCGACAAATATATTTATCTTTAAATTAACAGTTTGCCAGGAGAGTATTGTATGAAATGCAATCAATGATTACAGACGGCACCCTGCTAAATTGTGCCGGTAATCTTCTTAGGACATAATTAACGATATTTAGGGTACCTTCGATGCTTATTTATAGTTTTTTTTTTCTTTTTCAAGTTGGTCTTATTTTTATTATACAGGGTCGCATGGGTTGTCGGGTAAGATCGGAATATTGAAACTTGGTAATCACATCGTATTCAGGATTCTTTTGCGACTATTGTGTTCATTAGCTTTTCAATTATAGATGAATATAGTCCTCAAAATTAGAAGATATCATAAACATCCAACAGTTGGGGTTGGCAACAACTTACAGACAAAGACGAGGTATGTTATGCATAGTTGTTTTAATAATTATTAAAAGTTTTTTTCTGACGTCAACTTGCGAGCGTAAGATTGATAGGATTTTCCAATCCATCCTCGCAATAATTACGATAACTTATTTCCTAATTTCATTACAGGAGCATACAACTACATGAAGCAGTTGATGGCACTTCCCTTTCTACCGGCTGCCCACATTGACCGTGCCTTCAGGCATTTAGAGACGCGGGCAAACAATCCTAAGTTGGTGGAGCTTGTGCAGTACATTGACAGACAGTGGATGAGACACTCGACGTTCGACATTCCAAGTTGGAGCGTGTTCCAAGAAGACGTCAGAACCAACAACGACGTGGAAGGTAAATATTTTTAAATGTTATATGGATTATTCAGATTGTTTTATTATTTGGTAACGAACGCATTAAATGTATACAGCATTTTTCTCATACAACGTGCGTAATTATAAATTATCGTAACTACAGTACGGTAGTTCCGAAAATTTATCATTACAACAAATTTTATTGATGATAGTACACATTACATTGGTAGAGATTTATTATCATTTATTCTGATCTTTATCCTTTTTTTTGATAGGTTGGCACCACCGCCTGAACAGGAAAGCCGAGAGTGGCATCGGCTTTTACAGACTGGTACCCCTTCTACGCCGAGAAGCTAACCTTGTGGACCTGGCCATCAGAGGGACCGACCAACATCGACGAAAGAAGAAGAAGTACAGAGACATCGACGAGAAACTCACCAAAGTCTACCAGGACTACCTCAACCATGACATTACCACGACTGCCTACCTCCGAACTTGCGGCTCCTTATATTCTATTACAGAGACCAGAGCTCCAGAACAGACAACAGACCAACCCACAGAATAGTTATAAAAAAAGTGACATTATCCCCTTCCTGTGTAAATTAATATTTGTGCTATAATCCTAGTAAACCTGCCTTAATGACTTCATTACTCTGTTGTGTTTCGTGGGATAAAGAAGTTTAAGATTTCTTAAGATTTTTATTCGGAAAAATCTCTCGACGCGTCGTGCAAATGAATCTAAATGGCGCGAGATGCCCTGATAAATATCTCAAGATATCTTAAGTTTCTTCATCTTTAGAAACGCAACTCAGATCAATATACAACGAAATTAACATATTTGAATTGGGAGTCTTCACAAATGATAGAAAATGAGATGGTTAAAATTCAGAAGAATTAATGCAGAAAATCGTGAGTAAAGGATAAATAGTTTGTATCAAGCAATTTATCGTTTACCCTCAAAATGTCTTAAATTAACTTAATCACCAGAATAAAAAGGAAATAATAATAATAATAATAAAAATAATAAAAATCTCTATTCTATGCTAATGTTTTGTTAACAATATTATTGGATGAGTTGTAAATATGAGATAAAGGTATTTATAATTAAACACTTGATTTAACTGATGCTTTTTTATTTCAATTATTTCTAACGCATAAAAAAATGTGACAAATTATGGGTAAAATATACTAATGATCTTATTTTACACATCAATTGTCATATTCGCACCTACTTCAAGTATGCTTAACACCTTGATTAATTTTCCGATAAGTGTGCCAATACAAGCGTATACATAACACTATATATCCTATAAACAGGCCGAGTTGACGGGACGAGTTTTACACAGGCCGAGTTTTACACAGGCCGAGTTTTTAACAGGCCGAGTTGACAGGACACCCGCGACTATCGGTCCCAAGAAAAGTGTAATCAACAGATCAAGTTATTGTTTATAAAAAAAACCCGAAGTTTAACACCATGGGGTTGAGAAAGTAGACGTTTAAACAGAATCTACGTTTCTCTTTGGCGCAAGGTTTGCAAATTGGATTGATAGATAGAGTGTGATTAATGGGACTTACATTTAAGGAATAATAGGACAATCCAACTTATCTTTTCTTCTTCTTTTTTCTTTTTTTACAAGAAATTCGATAAACGCCGAGTATTCCGAATCATATAGCATGGAAGGCTTTTTTTTCGAATTTCATAGACTGGAAATTTAGTAAAGGAGTACACTCTTCATAATGTTCTGGTGAAGCAGTGTGTGCTGTAAATTGATATAATAACTAACCACATTATGAAACACACACAAAAAAAACAATTACATTCTTTTCCATGTTTACATTTGCAATCGGTACTAGGACCAAGCCTACTCACGGTTCGTCTACTACAACGGACATATCTGATCAATTAAAATCGACTGTCCGCCTGTATACAGATGATACCATTGCACATCTGACAATTGCCCCAAAGACTGACAGCCTTACACTAAAGGACGGTTGCGACCTGAACTAATATGAAATAAGGCAAAGCCTTAAAAGCGAGCGCAGCAATTTGTGTACTGGTTGACAAATTATTTGTTACGAGAAAGATAGAGAGGAGAGTGAGAGAGAGAGAGAGAGAGAGAGAGAGAGAGAGAGAGAGAGAGAGAGAGAGAGAGAGAGAGAGAGGAGAGAGAGAGAGAGAGAGAGAGAGAGAGAGAGAGAGAGAGAGAGAGAGAGAGAGAGAGAGAGAGAGAGAGAGAGAGAGAGAGAGAGAGAGAGAGAGAGAGAGAGAGAGAGAGAGCGAGCATATGTATTTTAAGCGCGTAATCCCAGAATCTATCAGTTGCAAAATTAATTTTCAATAATTGCACATTTCATTCTGTTATGTCTTACTGTACCTTATACCTTTAATTCAATTTTATTCTCTCGTAAAAAACCCCAAACTTTTTGTAATTTCTCCCCTGGAAAAAAAAGCTGAAGTCGCCACAGATATAAGACTGAAAATGACTTAGTCATAGTGTAAATTTATGTGAACAACAGACAAAAGAAATCATTATTTCTGGTTGAGATTTCCCAAATTGTTAAAAAAAAATTAAAACAAGATGTGTTTGTGAAACACGAATGCCCCCGTAACGGCATTTTTTTTCAAAGTTTGACCTTGACAGATGACCTTGACCTTGTCACATGACCTTGACTTTGGTACCAGCGGATGCGGATCATTGAGATCTATCATCATGCCAAATATTAGCTTTGTATCTTGAATAAGTTTGAAGATATTGGCAAGGTTAAGTTTTCGGACAGACGGACAGACAGACGGACGGACAGACAGACGGACAGACAGGCAGACGGACATGAGTAAAACAATATGCCCCCGATCTATCGATGCGGGGGCATAAAAATAGGAAAAATCAATAAGCACTAGGTTAAATAAATGAGCCTGTATTTCTATAGCAAGATTCAAATATCAATGTTTTTATGTTCTGATTGTATATGGCCCACTTAACATTAGAAAAAAGTTTCGAATTTAAAATCGTAGGGTTAGCAGACCTAATTTTAGTTCATTTAAATAAAGCTGATAAACTTACAGCTTTTGAATACTATAATGTGATAAGAACTCGTCTTGATTAATGTCAAAACATTTCTAAGGAACTGCTTGAAATTTCCCATAGAATCTGCATTTTCTACATTGATCTACATAGGGTAATAAAGTTCACTTAATTATAAAATAGGCTACTACCTTGTCTATTTTATCTAAGTACCATTACATAACACTAATCATGTATTGAGTAGATGTATGTTTGTGATGTACAATCTATTCCTCCAATACTTAATGATCCGTTCATCAGTTAAACGATTAAGTTTCATACCTCTTTGAAATCGAGACATAATTTCTTCATAAGTTCAGATTTAATCACATTTAGCAAAAACGCAAAGATTTATCACTAAAAGCAAACATTGTTCATGGGGCCACTTTCCGCGGAAGTTATTAAAAAAATGTGTACTCAGAATTGTTTTCATTTGGGCAAATAAGAATGCATTAACATTTTTGAACATAACTGGAATTAAGATACAGTCAACTCTCGTTACAACGACCACGTTTGTTCCCGATAAAAATGTCGTTATAACGAAAATGTCGGTGTATTGAAAATCACCCCTTCAACTCATAAGTCAGTAACATTTTTATACAATATAAACTTTTAAACGAAATAAATACTAATAGATTACCTTTGAATATCGATAAGATGACTTAAAAACTGAATATTAAAATTTGTTAATTATTACTTTTTGAAGAAATCCTTATAGATTTCCTTCCTTGATTGTGAACATTATTCTATACAGAATAATAGTTTCCATTAAAATAGATTATGACAGTTTTTAAGCATGATTTATCTTCAAATCCAGACACAGTTGAATAATCAGAATTAATAATGGAATATTTTTGCTATAATTTATCACAGATTGTCGATCTACCACTCTTTTGACAAATAACTCGACAACTAGTCCTGCGTTATATTTGAATGTGCAGATTTGAATTCTAAAATCGTATGTTTTTTGCTCAAAGAGAGTTGGGTTCGACGCCTCTTAGCTCTTTGCCTCAGCATTTTTTTTACTAAATATAGATCAATGTAAAATGTACGACAAAGATGTTTGCCTAACAATCAAACAATGTAAAATGACGACTTGCCCTTTTCGCCAAGAAAAAGCCCGGTAAAAAGTGTCCAAATTGTACTCGTCGAATGCAAAGTAGTGTAACCGTATCTTTTTGTAATTAAGTTTCGATAATAGCACCCTCAAACATCCAACGGTTAACGGACGAAATTATTGTGTTCCGGGTGGTTTAATCGTCGATAATCGCCGAAGGGGAAAACTGTATTCGCACTTTAGCATAATTGAGTATACACGCGTACATTGTTGATTAACACATTACCGCGAGGTGCTAAAAATAGCCGCTGGGAATTTCCCAGGTACGTGTCGATGTATTGAATAATAACATATAGGGATTTTGCACTTTCGTTCCCTAATATTTTGTGTCGATGTCGGAAAACGAGAATTCCGTTGTAACGGGAGAAAAATAAACTGAGCAAATCCGTTCCCAACAAATTAGTGTCGGTATACGAAAATGTCGATGTAACGGATGTCGATCAAACGGGAGTTGACTGTATTATATTATCTTCAGGATTTAAAAAATGCTCTTGTTCCTTGTACAGGCGGTAACAACAACAAAAGACAAACATATTAAAATAAACTTTACAAACTAGCATTTCCTTCTTTCCCACAATGTTTTCTCATGGCCTAAAAAGTCATTACATTCTTGTTTTCGTTATAACAAGGCAACTTTAGTCACTATTTTCTATATTAAACACATTGAAAATCGTAGAAACATCACTCTTTTCTATATCAAACACATTGAAAATCGTAAGAAACATCTTGCATGCATAACAAGTCCTCAAGTCTATAATTGAAAAAAATAAATTTCCAGACTAAATTATTCGTGACGTCATTGTCCATTATTGATGACATCAAGAATGTTTGTGTTGACATTTTAATCTAAACATGCATACATCATAAATCTGGGGGTTTAACATGATCCAGGTCGTATACGTGTTAGGATTTAAGGTAAGGATGTTTAAATTAGCCTTGTCATTCTGTTTAACTAAGACTAAAGAACATTTTGTGGGAATGACCGCGTGAATCGCTTCGGTCGGCCTCGCTTTTGGCTTTGTTTTGTTGCTTCCGGTAGGAAATAAAACTTTTATAGAAACCTCGTTTTAACGGGATAGCTTAAATTAATTTTCAATTTTTAAATCTTTCTTTTACGAACGATACGTTGAGGTATTTTTCCAATTCAATTTTTGACTTTTTTTCTATCCTGCAAGTGAATTCACTCCGGGTGAGAAATGACACGATTGTTTGGTTTGACAGTATTGATGGAATAGAATAGAATAGAATAGAATAACACGCGTTACCATAAACGCTCGCTTCGCGCTCACGGCCTTCGGCCGTTCGCGAGCTGCGCTCGCTATGAAGGGTCCACTACCTTAACCTGAGACCGAAACTTGGATATTCTAGTACTGCATGGGATCCTTACAAACAGAACCAGATTGACCCAATAGAGAAAATGCAGCGAACAGGAGCTAGATTCGTTATAGGCGAATATAGAAACAACTAGTGTTGGCAAAATATTAAACCAACTCAATGATTAGCAAAACCTAGCAAATAGAAGTAAAACACACGCCTTTGTATGCTCTATCAAATATCAAACAACCCGCTGGCTGAAATAAACCATGAATAGTATCTTTCTAAACCATAAAAAAACTAACCGGAAAATGAATTTGAAAAAACAAAAAAAACTCCGCCGTCCAAGCCCACCAAGTAGCAGAATCCTCAGCAAGTTGAATACGTAGCAGTATCCTCAGCAAGTTGAATATGAGTCGCAAATTTGATCGTAAACCACACATGATACGACGTGTTTCTTGAATCTTGAACCCCCCCCCCCCCCGCTCCCCCCAAAAAAGTTTCTTGAAAGCCAATATTTGTCGTACGATTGCGATACGATCAAATTTCAATCTTAGAATCTTTCTTGAAAGGGGCCACAAGGTATCCGGTATATTTCGATTTAGACCATATTTACGGGTAGGTATAATCCACGATTTATACCCTGGCAGGGCGGAGCCAAAGTAACGGTTCGTTGCATTTAAGATTAAGGTAAATAAGCATTTTGGATAGTTACTCACTTTTACAGGATGTCTACATTATAACCTTAAAACGTTTAACCGTCATTGGTTAACCAAACCATCGTAACTTCAGCTTATACGAGCTAAAGTAACGGAGGGGTTGGTGACCTTGCGATAAATTTTGATCTCTTTTGTTAAACTTGTTTATCATCTTGGTTTTAGGATACCGATTTTTTTACACGATTTAACGATAATTGTCGACTTTCTTTTGTAAAAAAAACCACCCTTAAATACTGAAAAGTAAAATCGCCGAAGTAGGCCAAGGCTAGACACCACCCTGCCAAGTGAATAAAAACGCAGAATAATCGAGTGAAACACTCTCTGTTTTATCAATCGAGTGAACACTCTCTGTTTTATCAGGTCGGATGAAACCGCTATACAACGTAGATAGGCTGTCCAGTACTTGAAAACAAGCGTAGTTTACCCCTAGAATCATCACTATATAGTTCCGCAAGAAAGAGTGAGGTTCGAGAAACCGTTATCTCCTATCAATTTCAATGTAAAATTGATCTTTGATCACTCACTTGAAATTGCAGGTCTACATCATGCCATGACAGTGCGTCGGCGTACGATATCCGTGTGGTTGTCGCTAGATTTTACGGGTGTCGTTGACCTCACGTATTCGTTTTACAAAATTGTATATTAAAAAATCGCAAAGCCGTTCAAAGAGCACAGTCCAAAGATACACCGTTAAACAAAGCATGGTGCCGTTATCGTTCTGTTACTATGCGATGTTTTTTGTGTATATTTAAACCCCATGACAACATCGGCAGCATAGTGGCATAGGCGCTCGCCTCGTGACAGGAAGGTTCGTGGTTCGAGCCCAACTGTTGCCAGGGTGTGTTTATGGGCAACACGCTTAAGAGCCAGTCCCAGTTCACCCAGCTGTAGAATTGGTTCGCAGTGAGTTTGAACCACGGTCCTTCTCTCTCGGATATGAAGACATCTGGATTAGGTGTTTCAGAGCGACTCTACAAGCCACAGCTTCCGCCGTAATCGAATCAAAATGAATCAGTATAAACTAAACTAAACCTAATCAACCCTGCTTCACCCATCTTCGCAAGCCAAGGCTTCTACCTCCACTATGTTTCTTCCTCGTTAGGAACATAGTGGAGTTACAACCCTTGGTTTGCGAAGATGCGCGTCTGCGGACTTCTCTATCAGCTTGCAATTGCCGTACAATCGCCTCACAGTCACTCAAGACACTGCTAGGTAAAAGAAAAGCCGTGCAAGTACCGCGATGTTTGTGTACATGTACGCCATAGAAAATACCTAATGTTGTCAAAAATATTATTAAAAAAGTGGCAGGTTACGACATCGGCGCCTATGAAATTGTAAACCAGTTCATCTAGATTGATTGATTGAATGGAGTTTTATGCCTTTTTAAACATTTTTTCATTATATCGAGGCGGCTGGAGCATCTAATAATGCTTTTCTTGTATTTCTCTCACAAGTACAACCACCACATCCTTTCCTAGCCTCCAGCTGCTATCTCAAATAGGTCTACGATTATCAACCCATTGGTGAGAGACAAATAGTCGGAAAGAATGAGTACCGCCGTCGGGGATCGAACCCGGGACATCTAGATTGACAGTTCGACGCGCTACCAACTGCGCTATGACGGCGGCCCAGTACATCTAGAACTAACTGCGAACTTGACCGTAATGCCATTGACGTTTTCAGAAATGTTAAAAAGATTATTTACAGTTTAGTGCACTGATCATTCTTAAGTATAAAGTCGGCGTTTCTTGTCTATGTGGTAGTACAAAAAGATGACAGACACCGAGCGCCGAATTATTTTTAATTATCCACTAATTACCCTAACTTAATTTTTCATAATATAGCGCAGCCTTCAGCCGAATATAACAAAACTCCACACAAATGATCCTAAGAACCTATTCTCTTTCATTTTTGGTCAAAACCTGCATGGGCTACATAACGAATTCTATGGGCGGCCGAGTCACAATAAATGAAGCTGCATGATGAAATGAAAATAAAAAGAAACTAAATATATGAATAAATAAATAACCCTTTTCTCTAAGACTACCTGTCATTATATACAAAAACAAAAACTTCACTGAAATGATCCTTAGGACATACTCTATAAGATATTTTTGTTAAATTCTGGGTGGTCAACGAACCCGTTAACCAAAGGCTTTCGAGTCGGCGAAAAATGGGCCTAAGGTGAAAAATAGGAAAATTCTAACTTACTAAAAAGAAAATAGGATAATCATGGGCGATTTGTGTATGATTATATTAGATCAATGATTAAGGTTGATAGATGATTTTCTTTGATTCTGTCACCATGATGAATCCTTGTTCTCCCACCCGTACGTACTTGTACAATTAACTACATCGTGAAATTGACAAGGTGAATGATTTTGGAATGATTTAGGAATGAACTTGAATGAGTGTGTGGAGCGATTTTTGAGTGAATTTCACGGGAGGTAATCCTTTATCGTAAATTTTGTTCAAAATGAACAAAATTTGCGATATTGATTACCTCCCTTTATAAAAAATACATTCAAGTTTTATACATGGCTTCCTATTTCTTCAAGAACCTACGAGGCGTTAATAATTTGAATTATGTTAGTGAAATCGCGATTTTTCTCAATCAAAATTTATTTTGAATGACGCTGGTTGTTTCATATTTTTAAATGGGTTTGAGCGTTTTTGAATGGTTTGAGTGAATGTTTGAAATGAATAAATGGAGCGCTGAGTGAGCGATTTAGAATGGTTTTGATTGAAAAGAATGGCAATTTCACGATGTAACTAACTGTATCTACGAAGATTCATGAAAGTTCCTGTAATGATACTTTAACGAAAATTGGATATACTGCCTCGATGTCCAAGCGGTCCGACGTTCAGTGTTTCGAGCCCCACCGTTTTGGCAAAGCATGTAAAGGCCAGTCCTAGTCGAACCATTTGTAGAATTGTCGCAATCAAACTGAAATAAATAGGTATTAACTGAATTAATGGTATTCAGACTTACTTTAACCCAAATGTTCATTAATTAGATGCCCGACTTGCTTAAACGATTTTAAAACGACATAGGGAACTACGTTAATTGCTGAAGGTGTGACCATAGCTTAACACCTTAAATTCATGGTTCCTGAGCGCTGAACGTGCAATCTTTTGAGAGAGGTTATATATGCAACTTGTTGTCCGTCGTCGTTCTCCTTCATTTACTAAGTTGGTGTGTCCATTTCAATAAATGGGCAGCTGGCCACACCCACCTGTGACCACCGACATAGAATTATATATATAAACACACAAACACATGCATGGGGGCATAACAATATAATCGCTGTGGACTACCTAGACGCCACGGCTACAGCTAAGTTAACCCACAACGTTGTCAAAACTTGCATAAATGACGTATTGATGGGGAACATTAAGCCAAAAAGGAATCGCTGTAGATGATCTGCTCTTTCACAGATTGGAAAAAATAAGTTTTTGAAATTTTTCGTTAAATCAATCAGAAGTAACGATCTCAGCAGGATGAACCCTTTTAAATAACGAGATTCAATATGGCAATGCATGGAACGAAAGACCGATATCCCTGAATTTAGCGAAATTCATTCTGGAAAATAAAGCAACTACTAACGCCTAAAAAAAATTCTTCCAAGTTCAAGCCAACTATTTTGGCATGTACATTCCACATGTTTGTCTTATTTAATCAAAGATTAAGATAAAAGTATTTTACAGCTGGAGAGTTCATATCAAAACAAGCAAAAAACGATAGATTATTCACGGAAAATAACGATTTCAAAATTTATAGACTGGAAAAAAAATAGACTGGACCCCTTACCGATCCTGCCGCTTCGAAAAAATAAGTTACAAAATATTAAAATATATTGTTTTCAGTGCCAATGCCCTTGGGTCATTCTTAATCCTCTGAAAAATACTCATATTTCCAAATCTAAAAACAAATTTTGTATTTTTTCTATGAAAAACTGTGAAAGAGCAGCTTTAAACGCCATAAATACAGCTTTTGATTTATGTATATGGCGTTTTAATAAACCAACAACGTTATTGAAAGCTTGCAAAAACCGACGCATTGATTGGGGCATAAATCTTATATAGAATCGTTTTTGGGCGATATACACTGCGTAATTACAGCTATACAAACTGTATTTACGGCGTTTTTGAAAAAAAAAAATAGCCGACAACTTTAAAGCTTGTATACAATGGCGGGAAAGGTCGAAGGTCGACACTGCACTTCCGGTCGGTCCAAATGAATGATTTGATTGGTCTATCGATTTTTTGATTGACAGCGGTGACATGTTAATTACCAGAATGGTTACCGTAATTATCGAACAATGTCAATCATTAATCGTTCTATATGGAAGTGCATCCTAAAGTCTTTAAGGCACATCATGTACGTCTATATCCCCTCATTATCGGCTTGATTTATATCCTTCCATAAAATGATGACAAAAATACACGCAAGAATCATTTTAGACGTGTTGATGACAACGCATTCCATCAATAATTTCCAGATAAAATACCAGAGAAAATATGTCAGACATGCTCAACTATCAATTCAAGTTCTACTTAACGTTTTAAGGTCCGGTTAAGTGTTTCTTACTGGCGACGATGGTTCTTAGAAATGAAAGAATTCCATAGAAATGTAAAATCCAAGTTTTTGAGTTCGTGCTAAGACTTAGGAATGGGTGGTCATGGGTTCAAACCCCTCAAATGTCGTTGTGACTTTTATTAGAACTGAAAAGTCACTGAACAATAAAACTTATTTTCATCAAATCGAAATGTACATATAATTATAGACAAAACTAATATCAATTACACGCGTTGATATGTACCGTGTATGATGGAGTCATTTAGGGAGTTCTGTTTTGAATACAGTCTGAAAACAGACCATGAAGCAAGACCTTTTTCTAATGAACATTGATCTAAATTATTTATTTGTTTGGCTTTAAACATAGCACAAACAGGTAAATACGGAAGCGGATACCTCGGAAATGATGACATATATTATATATCGTAGGTTTCAGCAACGTGCAAAACGCGACAGTACCAAACATTTGTGTGTATTTCCGTTCATCTATGGTTGCCCAGGGTGCATATGCCCTTATGATCGACGTCCCATAAGACGGTTAGTTGTCTTTGTTACGTGGAATAGTATAAGGATACATGACGAAACTACTGCTGAGATCCACCATGGTTCTTTAACGTGCTCGTCCGAAAGACTATTAGTTTGTTAGTGTGCCAGAACGGGAATCGAACCCACGAAACCGACCTTCAATTTTTTTGATGTCAGGTGTTCTACCGACTGAGCTAATCGTGCTGACAACGCAAAATTTACGTCACCAAGCCTCTATATATCACGTCAATCATGAAGTGACATATATAACCTTGACGTCATAATTTTAGGCAACTGATTTAATATGATGGGCGAGACTTCTTCATGTCCCAAGTCTAAAAGTACATATGTCGATATATCTATGAGCCCATAGCATTCACCGTTTCCCCAAATTGCGATTTATTCGAATAATAAAATTTGTGGTATATACATTTTCTATTTATTTTTAGGCATAATGTGGGGGGTACAATTAGATGAGGATTTCTATATATATAATCATTCTAACGGTACATAAACGCTTTGTTTGTACATGTTACCAAAAATAATTTTAAGGTTTGTAATCAATATATAAAATGAATAGGAAATATCGTTTATATAAATGTAGTTGTTCCAAAATTACATGTTATAAGAATTTTCGTGACAGAAATAAATGGATCTAGAGTGCCTTGGATGGGCTGATCTATATGCTTGTGACATAGTTTTGACAACAAGATATCCAATGTTTTGCTTTCGTTATTTACGAAATATCAATATATAGCTTCATCGACGATACTAGAATTCGCTACACAGCACACAAGACGGTGGCAGTTTAATTGTTGAACTTTATAACAATTGTTCTCGTCGGTGAGGTGAAAAAATTCCTAATAATTTCGGAATGAAATTGATGTGCGTCCTTTGAAAGATATCTAATTGGTAATCATAATAAAGCTCATATCTTTCAAATGGCAAATTGTACGAAATGAACGATTTTATGTAAATTTCTATTGATCAAAGTTACCTTCTGTTCTAATAATAATAATTGAGTGGCCTAAATAACTGACCAGACGCTTCCTAATTACGATAACCAATAAAGTACAGAATGTTTAGAACGATCTGAATGAAGATTATTACAGTATTTTTTTCTTTTTTCTGATAGCCCTGTTTGACTAGATTTTGAATGACAATTTTTTTTTGCGCAGCCCTATTTCATTTATCGCGTTCCATCTCGTTTAGTCAAAAAATGGAAAACGCAAATCGCTGTTAAATAGTCTTGATGGAAAATTTGTTTGATAATCGATTTCCTATGAGTGATGAGCAACTGGGGGCTCGGAAGAGTTGTCATGGTAGTATTCGTAAAAGAAATACCGTGCATCCATAGTTAGGTGCTCCAGCTGTACAATAAAACCGAAAAAGAAATATTAAAAGAGTCGATAACCCACATTCAAACAAAACCAAAAAAGACCAATTTTCTAATAAATTAGCTTATAACGTACCACAAATCTCTATGAGAATCGCGTTATCTTCAACATTATCCAAATGAAAAAATCTATAAAATGAAACCTAGAGGAAAGTAAGTATGCTGTCAGAGTGACTCGGACTAGTCTCTTTCGACCAGTGTCTACTCGGCACAGTGTCATTTAATAGGTATATACATGTATTATGAAGCTTGATTCACGAAGTTAAAAGGGACCTAACGGAGATACCATGTGACAATCAGTCAATCATGTAATGTATGCTAATAGAGGTTACGGTCAGTCATGTCAATGATTTCGCGCTATAGGATAAAATGAAGATAAAACACTATAACATGAATTATTTTTTCAGTCAAATTGACGAGTACAACTACAATTTGAAACATTCGAGCAAATAGAGAATAAAAATAAAAATGCAAAGAAGAATGGTTAAAAAGACAGAACGTAGCAAGGCCATTTTGCAATTTGCGATGATTGAAGAAAATAAAAATTAAAAGAAATAATAAAATAAATGAAGGAAACGTCAACCCACTTCAGCGTTCATCCCCTTTTTATTTTCCTTCGCGAATGGCTTTTTAGTCTTATAGCTTATTGGAAACACAACTTTATCTAAATAAAAAGATAAGACGAAACAATTAACCTTTTAAATATTTTTTTTTTTTTCATTCTAAACTAAAGTCCATACGTAAGCATGCCTCATGGTTGCATTTCTTAATTCATATATTTTTAAGCTTACTGTAAGAATCTTCATAAACACATCTTTTATCAAATTACAAGAATATAAAAGTGAGATTTAAACAGAGTCGCGAACGCGGTCGTCATTTGAAATTTTGTCCGTCATCTCACAAGGGAGTTTCGAGAGCGGACGTACGTAAATCAATCTAAAATTAGCTCTATATTACCGACAATTCAGCTGCGCTCACCGGGACTCGCCTTCACAAAAAATTCGGATAATAAAAAGCAAAGTTAAAGAGCATCCATTCTCCGGCTATTACCGGTATCAATACACTGCCTCATTAGTTTGCTTTGCACGCAAATATTGTTACGCGGGGACAAATAGTTCTAAAACAGAGGCGTCATGGGAACAACTACATACAGCAACTTTATTCCAAAATTCTACCAAATCAAAGATTCCAATGCTTTTTGTACATGCTGTACATAACAGTTATCAGGGCCCGAGGTAACAAAACTTTCTCAGGCTCAACTGAAATTTTTCTTAAATTTTCATTTTAAATAAATGTATGAAAAAAAAAAAGATAATTTTAATAAGTTGTTTATTTATAACAACTTATTAATGTTATCTTTTACGTTAATACATTGAAATGAGTATCTAAACAGGTATGAGGAAAGAGGGGGGGGGGGGGGCGGTTCCCAACCACATTCCCTTGTTATTTCAGCAGAAATATGTTAAATAATTTGGAAAATTAAATTAAAAAGAGGGTTTAACATCATTTCAACATGTTTGCAGTTATATTGTGGCGGCTTATGAGCCTATCTATGTTATCCTGTCCTTTCTCACAAAGGTATATCCACAGAAGTAGTTCCAAGTTAGGGTAGGTAGTGGAACCGTAATAGATCCGCAACATTTCGGCACTCATGAACTTTCACAATGTTGACAATGTCATTAGGAAACCTCGGTTAACACTGTTAAAGTTAACCACTTCCAAAACACTGCGGAACTATTACGGGTCTACTATCTTAACATCTGCCCATTTCAGTTATCCGTCTATTGGTCGGAGACGAAATAATCACTTAGTCAATTTGCTAGCAAAATGTCGCTACTACAGATTTGTCCATGAATGACGACAGCAAAGCTGTAAACAAGACTGTTTTCGGGTTATTCAAGTTCATATGACAAATGTCAAAAAATGTTCTACCTCCTTGAGACAATTATTATTATTATTATTATCATTATTATTATTATTATTATTATTATAACTATCATTATTATAATTGTCATCTTCAATATCACCATCTTATTGAAGTGCGTCTTCGTCACAGCCATAGACTGTTTTAACAAGGTACCTGCATGACACATCTATTTTATTCAATAATAAACGTCAAAATGTCGGAAACTGTTAAGATACCAAAAGAGATGTCAAACTGTCTGAAATTTCAATCTTTATCTTGGAGAAGAAGAGAATACATGTATTTGTTAATTACATGGAGGTATGAAACTAAAAAATACTGTTTCATACATGAGTGTTATAAGGTTGTTAGTTTTATACCTCTATGAAATCAATAAATATTTTCTTCATATCTTTAAATTTTATTTCGAAAAGCAAAAATTTAGAGATACTTTAACTAACAAAATAGATTCCTTACGGGAATGTTTTCATTTGCGGTTTTCATCTATAAATGTGCAGGAATTTTGTTGAACACAGCTATAATTAAACTTTATAACAAAGATTCTAGTAATTTGTTTTTTAAAGCGCTAATTGGTTCAATACGAAAGGACAAATGCGTTAAGAGACAAGACGGTCGAAAACTATTTTTCTTTCCATTTCATCATAAAGTACCACCAATCTTGGCTAAACGGCCATTCTCGTGAGTAGCAGTGGCATTATCGCACAATAAATATGTCTTCTTAAATAAGTACAACTTTTGTGCTGTTTTGTTTAAGGAATTAGGGCCATCTAGGTGTGCAAAAAGTTACCAGACCTACCAAACTGTGCAGGATGACTACGATTCTGAATTGGAACTTTTTCCAACAAAGGTTGTTTAACTCTTTGTTATTATGTGTCATGATGTATTGATATACACGTTTCAATGAATGATCCAAGGACAAAATTGACTTATGTTCATGGACTAAAACTTTAAGATCCAAATGAGTTTTGAGTGTTTTTTTTATTATTTATTTATTTATTTATTTTTCTCAATTTTTATTGTGTTTAAGTGAGATTTTCTTTAAATCGTATCTCTGAGCTTATTTTATCAACTTTTGAATTCTCATATTTGGTACCTTTCAAACGCAATGTTGTTGTGACTACATATAATGGATTATAAACATTTCAATTAATTATTTGGTGGAAAGATTGAGAACGGCTTGCAAACATTCTTATTTTAGTTTCAGTTTAGCCCTCAGTTTATTCCCTCCGCGGAATGACGTCAGCTTGATATTTATCTCTGATTGGGCGATAGATGATTCTGTATAAATCAGGGATGTATTGTTCTGATTCTTCCATTTACATTGTGCGAACACGCGTCAAGAAGGAGCCTTAACAACAAAGGTAAGCAGGTTTGTTGTATTATTTATTTATGTAAATTTGAGTCTGTAGAATTAGTTTGTAAGGCTTTCGAGTGATTCGACCAAGCAAACAAGCAAACAACCACCAAATCAAATTAAAAATGATATTCACCAGAAACAAGAATTTTATCCTTCATCAACTCGTTTAATAAATCGGGGCTTCAGTCCTTTCTATTATCAAAATTGTATATGTGCATATAAAAAAATGACGAAATTGACAAAAAAAAGACAGAAGTATTTAAAATAGTTTTCGATGTTTGTGATATTTCATTTTTAAGTCTTTCTTTCGCTCAGACATTCAAATGTGGTTTTGTTTTTTCTTTTCTTTTTTTTAATTGCCTCTTTTCTTCACATTTTCATCTTCTGGTATTAAAACTAAAACGAATGACATGGCTAAGATATACAGCGCGAAACAGTAAAGGCATTACTGAAAAATAACATTGGGTATAATGTCTCGGCAAAATAGAAAGATTACCTGTAATTCTTAACTGTTTTTTCCTTAAGTAGGTCGGATAAAACTTATCATAGTCCAAAGGTACAAATATAGGATAATAATAAGGCTGTCATATATTAATTGAAAAAAGAAAATAACTTATAGTATCGTTAAACATACACAATGAGAACAAGAATCCTAGCGCACATGCTGCGTGTCATTTTACATATAATGACATGGCAGCCACTCGAACAAACGAATTTATCAAAAATACTACGCAAAGTAAATCCAGTGCTTCGTCGCGAGTGAGCGAAGTAAATAAATGGCACATTTTTGTATTCATATGAAATAAAATCCTAAACTTTTGTGTTTAGTAAAAGTAATACTTTCACCAATGACAAAGGTGTTATTTTTTAGAATTTCATTTTTATATATAGCTGATTGACACTTGTCCCACTCAAAATCAATCTAAATCGTCTACTTATCGTTCCAATGATTAATTCTAAACATTCACTCAAACCATCCAAAAACACCCGAAATTATTTGGAAACATCACAAAAATCGCTCACAATGATTTAGAATTTCATCCAAATTGCTTATTATTGCTCACTGGTGATATTTTGTACACATTTTGCCAAACAGACTATAACCTTCTGAAATTTTATTAAACAAAATTTTAAACCTTAATTTTATTCCAAATTCATTAAAAAATCATTCACCATGTCAATTTCATGATGTTAATGACTTTACGTCTCTTGTAATCATCGAATATCAACTGAGCCTGGGTGTAACATTTCCAATAATTTCATATTTGCGCAAAGCAAAGACTATGGCCAGCCTTTGCATCTGCACAGTCTAACCAGGGTCTTCACTTCTCGCTTTGTAGTAAGATATGTCCAAAAGTGACTTTAGAAAGTAGGACAATCTTTTTATTATACAAAATAGCAGTCAATGTGGGTTAATGTTGGCCCTTTACGCACATTTCAATTTTTTTGGAAATGTCACGCACAGGCTCAACTATGATACCTCGGCCAAAAGTTACCGTTAGGAATTTCTATCAATTATATATAAATAATAATAATAAAAAATGGATCAAGGGTAGGATTGAAGGTCAATATCGCGGGCTCGATTCCCGGGCTGGCATACTATCTAAAACTAATTGCCAATCGAATGAGACGTTGAATCTAGTCCTAAGGTGACAGTTTACATAGAGCACATTAAAGAACCATGGTGGATCTCAGCAGCAGCTCCGTCAGTTTTTCTTGCCCCCGTAACAACAAACCATATTCTGAGTCGCTCGTATGGGTATATGCTACGCTAGCGACGATTACTAAACCGAAATACACTCACACGCATAGACCAATAAGAATTGGTATTCGAAATTGATATAAGATGCACGTCCTCGTTGGTGGAAGGACCAAAATTTCATTACTTTCGAACTGATAAAAGTGATTGAGTATTATGCAACATGCCCCAAAAAAGTTCGAACGAATACTGAATTTAGTAACCCGGTGCATAAATGCAATATCACTAATTAAGTATCACTCAAATATGACATGAAATGTATTATCAAATCTAGCAAAAGCTGACCCCAAGAAATAGAAACAACATCCTGTAACCCAAAATGAGGTAAGCAAACAAAACAATTTTTGAAAAAGAATAGATAACCGATTCTTAGCAAGAAAAAATACATTTTTCTAGACATGACCTTGTTTCATTGGGGAAAATGATTAATTAAGGGAAGGGGTCCATTTTAGGGGAAATCTCTGAGGAGTGTCTCGGCAAAAACCCCAACATTTAGCTTCTTTCGGGTCTCGAACTTTAGGCCTCCAACTACCGAAGCAGACGCCGTTACAAATTGGCAAAGTATCAAATCTAGACTGTTTCCGAAGTTTTGTCCCCTAAGAAAACCATCAACGATGTCTACATTGAAAATGAGTACATATATGCAAAGAATAAATGAACTGAATACTACTATAAACCTAGTTTTCACTGATTTAAACGCCTATGAATTTTTATTCTCTTCTAACGAAGAGGAACTCCATTATTCAGAATCAGACATAAATCCCATGGGCTTACTAAAGATTCCAGTTTTAGAACGACAAGAGTTTTGTGTATTTTGATCGGAGATATCTCGAAGGAAACAAAGACTCTATTTCTTTTATTATTTGAATTGGTTATGAAAAAGTGATTTAGTAACTTTTCCAATATTCCATGCATAGAAAAAAAAACAGCCCTGTGTTCGGGATGTAAAAAACGTTTCGCGAGCGCTTTGAGATGATACCCCGCTTTGCACGTGCACATACGTGCAAAGCGAGGTATCATTTCGAAAGCGCTTCGCTAACGCTTTCATCCTGAACGCAGGGCTGGTCAAGTCGTCTTTATTAAGGTAGATAGATTAACCTCCAATCTGGAATTGTTATTAATGCGGTTTCACTTAAATGCAGGCGAAAAGATACTTCGTGCCCAAGAAAGTGAACATGCTTTTAGCGATAAAGCAATGACCACGATTCAATTACAAAAAATATGCACTAACTTTTTAATGCTCTATTCACCACCAACAAATTCTTGGTAATTTCGGTGACACAGTTTTTGTTTAATCCAAGGAGGTTCAAAACATGGGAAGATCCCTCGTATATTACGCAACGGAATAAAGCACCTGTTAGCGGACGAAATAACATGTATTGGACTGTAAACGTGTGAACCGTTCATTCTCCCGATGAAATATTTTTACAGAGCTGTTATCATGGATCATCTTTGTATGTGATGGGGCAGTCACACATACGATGAAACTTAAATCACTCCTTGATCGGTGAATTATTTCTCCCATATGATCGGTTGTCATCGGTGTCAGCATTTCAGACTTTATGTGTAACAGGGTATCGGCAATAAATAGCTAATTGATCGGTAAAAAATACCCATAGTAGATCGGTTGTTCGTAGGCGACAAATAGCTGGCCAGTAGGAGCTTGGTCGGTGATGATCGCTTATTTGCTTAATTTACCATCGACCGTCGTCGCTTTTACATCGGTTGTCAATCGGGCAGTCGGTGATTGATCAGTGTTCGACCAGAGGTCTATCGTTTTCCATTGGATACAACCGACGATCCGTATGTGTTCACCGGTTTAAGATCGGTGATGTCGGTGATGAATAGCTGGCAAATCTTTGGTCAGCAGACTGTCGTCGTTTTTTTTTTTCATTAAAATGATATATGAGCGATGAACACCGACAAATTTTAGTTTAATGTATGATATAATGAAAGTTGGATGGGCAATCCAGCAGTTTGGTCTATTCCTACAACAGCAAGCTCTCTTAAACCTCGAACATAGCATTCACTTGGGGCCCCCAATGCGGAAATGGTCGCCGCCGTAGGAAACAAAGAAGATGATAGACGAAACAATGGCTAACGCCAGAAAGAAGACCTCAGTTTGGGCAATATAGCACTTTATCTTATAACTATACAAATATCCGTGTGATAACATCCCGTATGATATTTTTTATGATATCACATAGTTATTTTTAGAACAATGATATTATGAAGTTATTTTTAGAAACTTGCATTTCTGCTAGAAACATCGATGAAAACTAGGCAAATAGAGGTTATAGGATAAATATAATACGTACTTAGTGTATTGTATGAAAAAATATCTAACTCTAACTCGGTTGTGGGAATCGATAATCGTCTCGGCAGAGCCTCGGCAATGATCAATACTCCCAACCTCGTTATATATTTTTTGAATACAATACACTAGGTACGTATTATATATATCCTAGCCGAACTCAGAGAGGGTGACTTCAGTGCATTCAAACACTATCTGAGGTAGAATCCCCATAATGCGCCATTTTGAAATCTAAGACAACAAAAGGACATGTAATAATTTTTCTGTTACAAATTTTACTTTTAATCTGAAAGTAAATATTATCGTATGAAAATTTTCGAGACAAAGTATAGGGACATTCGCGAAAAAACCTTTTCCCTATCAAATTCTTGATTTCCACTTAACTGAATAGAAAATATCATTTTCTCGTGGACGCTTTAACGTTTAACTTTAAACTGTCAGAATTTTCATAGGAAAATATGTTCCTTTGTCCGATTTCATAATTTGTGACTGTCTCTTTTAAAAGTTTTACCAAGAATGGATACCCGGCTGGAAAATACCTCATCTTTTCCCATCGCTAATAGATATTTGTTCATCGGTTGCTTATCACTGACCGATCCGTGATATCGGTTATGAATAGCTTGTCAATCACTTATTCGTTTTGAAATTTTCACCGATCGAGAATTTTAAACAGTTTAAAAATCCCGATCGGTTAGTTTTCACCGATGAAACTCATCTTTTCCAAATAGTTTGTGGTAAGTGACACATCGTCTGCAAATCGGAGACGTCGGTTGTAAATCGGTTTTGGTCGGTTCCGTCCTTACCTGGATAAAACGAACAACCGATCTATCACCGATTGCCATGTGTAACTGCCCCATAACAGTACATGCATATAAAGATAGCTTTTTTCTCGATTCGATAACTTTTCAATACATGTTGAAACCGGCATTTGTGTGAATTCGAAGAAAGAATTCAGCACAAAGATTTTTTTTTTTTTAAAAAAAAGTTCGGTAAATGCTGTTTTCAGTATTGATATTGCACAGATCTATTTCTTTCTCGTGTTTTAAATGCCCAAAAAATTGATACCACGTTCTTTTAACCGTAGTCTCGTCCATCGACGATTACAAATGGCACAAATGATAAACCCGGTCGAAGCTAATTAAATAATTTCAGTTAACAAGATCGTAAAATTGACCTTTTCCATTCTTACTCTCACGCTCAGCGTTCTTTTCATTCATTCCAAACACTCATTCAAACCTTTCAAAAAAAAAAAAAAAAAAAAAAACGCTTCGAAGTCGTTCAAACTCATTGGAATCGATTGGCATTTCTTTCAAATCGATGAAATCTTGCCATTAAATGGGTTTTTTTAAAAAGCGTCTGATTTTTTCGTGAAGACACAAACAAAAACAGAAAATTATGCAAAATTGAAAACGACAGACAGACAGAACATACAAAAAATATTATTTTTTGCCTTATACAAAGTACAGTCATTTACGTACAAAAGGTCACAAACATTAATAAACATATAATAAGATCACGTGAAGTTTGCATTTATTTCCCTTGGACTCATTAATAAACTAATAAACGATTTATCCTATATACATTTTTAAGACGAAAGCCGCACACTAACCATCTAGATGGCAATTTAGTCCGTTCAACGACTAATAGGAAGTTAATAAATTATCGCAAATTTCTGCCAATCAGGCGATATACTGAAACCGAATTACATACCCACCCTCTAAATTAATTTTCAAGTCTGTCACACCACTCATTCACTTTCATTCAGAAATCAATTCATATTTATTCACCTTGTCAATTACACGATGTTTTAACTGTTGCTGCGCTCTGTATGGATCCCCCGTAACAATTGATAGTATTATAGGTGCGTTGCCCCTATGGACAAAAGGTGCGGTTGGTTGAATGGAGTTTACCACCGCTTTCAACATTATTTCAGTTATATCGCGTCCACTGGAGCACCTAACAATGGATTCCTGGTACTTCTCTCACCAGTACCATCACATTCTCTCCTAGCCTCCAGCTGCTATCTCGCATAGGTCTACGATTATCAACCAATTAGTGAGAGACAAATAGTCGGAAAGAATGAGTGCCGCAGTCGGGGATCGAGCCTGGGACCTCTAGATTGACAGTCCGACGAGCTACCGACTGCGCTTTGACGGCGGCTACAAAAGTTGCGGTAGCGACGACGAGTAAACAGAAAATAATAATTTTCATTAGGAAACCTCGGTCAACATTGTGAAGGCTCATGAGTTCCGAAATGTTGCGGAACTTTTACGGGTTCACTGCCTCAAAAACCAGTTTCACAGGCGATGTGTAGGACAACCTTTTAAGCTGTACACATACATTGATTACTCTAAGCTCAATATTTCGACCGGAAGCCATTTTAAAGAATATTTCCTGATTAGTAATGGTGGACAGTCAAAATGTACACAATGTCTACAAGTTCATATTTGTGACCCGTCAAGCGAAAAGGGACCATCCGGGAATTCTGTAAACTGAATTATTTAAAAATAGATTTGATCCAGCATAGGTCAACCAGAATTCACATTTTAAAAAATTATTTCACTTGTAGGTAGATTGATCATTCTAAATTCCGAAAATAAGCACAGTGCAAAAAGTTTCGACCCTAGTCAGTTTGCGCGGTCTGACTAGGGTCGAAACTTTACGCACTACCCAGATGGTCCCTTTACGCGTGAAAGTTTCAAGCTGTAGTCTTCATGTAAATTGAAGTGAAAATGTTGGGCAATACAATTTTTGTTACACAAAACCTTACATCGACTTAGAGTAAGGGTTGATTGAAACTGAATTAGCTGTCGTGAAAAACAGGATTTTTTGTTCATCGTCTTGGAAATAATCACAATGAATGCGAATGACAACTAATCAAAACTAATCGTTGCTACAACTCTAGATCTGATCAGCGGTCTTATGATTCTACAATTTTCAAGAAAAATGATTAACATATTGCAATTTTGGTTACTTTTAAAAAAAGGGTGGTAAAAGTCATTTTTACTTTCTTGATAATTTCGTTTTCATAGAAACCTCGGGTCATTTTTATAAATAGAACGCTAAATTCACTCTCATAAAATACCATATTTATGAAACGCGTCATCTTAAACAGACGAAATTCGGCATTTAATATATTCTATACTGTAAATGAAACTACTAGATAATAGGTTCCGGTATAAAAGGTACGAGCTTTAGATACGTTATGTGACGTTCAAAGTCGAGATCTTGAACGCCGATCCTTCAATCTTGAGACCACGATTTCCATCCAGGTTGTCGTCGCTGTTATTCTAAAACCTCGTAACTGCAGCTTTATCAAAGCTGTAGCTACTAGGTTTTAGAATAACAACGACATTGTTTTCCTGTCCGTGGTCTTCTCATTTAGAGCATGCGCAGTTTCATTTTCAACGAAACGAAATGAAGGCTTTCTTTCTAAAAAGCAATAAAAGAGAAAAGATTATTTTGGATAAAGAAAAAGCAAGTAAGACTTCATTCAACTCTAGTTCAGTCGAAAAGGAAAACAATGAGAAAAATAAATTCGGTCAAAATCAAGTATTACCAGAAGAACTAATCCCCTCCTGTTCGTGTGTTCGAACCCCTTTACAGAAATCCTGGGGACTGTTTTACTTAACATCTTACGATCATTTTTTGAAGAAGTCAAAATTTAAAGTTGCTTCTACAGTAGTAGCTAAATTTGGAATTCTGCCATGAATAATTCTCATTGGAATCGTCTACTAAAGACGATTCCAATGAGATATTGCAAGGCAGGATCTAACAATGAATGGACACACCAGGTATGATTTTGGATTTTGACTTATGATTAATTGTTTCGTAAGAAGTTTAGTAAAACGGTCTTCTGGATCCGTCGCAGAAATTTGAAGACAAGCCTTAGACTTCCGTCAACCAAAAAAACTAAGAGATCAAATCGCCAATTAGTATAGTTGTCAGCC
Source organism: Fragum whitleyi (assembly GCA_948146395.1). NCBI lineage: Eukaryota > Metazoa > Mollusca > Bivalvia > Cardiida > Cardiidae > Fragum > Fragum whitleyi. The sequence continues at coordinate 68,755,735 of OX411547.1, forward strand.
GATTTTTCCCTGTCATTAGAGAAAATGTTATACCCTGATCAAATAGTTCATAATTACAGATTTATCAGCATAATAATGACTTTTATTTCTTCTATAATTTCTTAAGATGTTGTTTAACTGAATACTAATGTTTCCATTATCACGTCCCCCATTTAGACGTGACGGAAATTATAAAATGTAATTAGAATTTGATTAGATTTTTTTGTATTTCTGTTGATTTAAATTGGTTATATTTGTTGACTCATTTTTGTTTATTAGATTTATAACTTATTTTATGATAATTCAAATAAGCCCTTTGGCATTGTCGTGGCCAAAGCCAATGTTTAAACTACGATAGTTCTTGGTTCAAGATCCTTTTCAATAGGAATAATTAAGATGTGCGATTTATATATTTTGTTTATTTCTTTCTGCATTTTTTTTGTGCTTATCACTTTGTTTTTAGGTCGAATTGAAAAAAAAAAAAAAAAAAAAAAAAAAAAAAAAACGAAAAAAAAAACAAAAAACACAAAACAACAACAACAACAATAACTTCTCTGGAAAATTCAGGTTGTTAAAATGATGTTGATAATTATAATAATACATGGAGTAATGATATACTGATGTTATTTAGTTAAATCTAGCAGCCGTGTTACATTTTCTATAAAATTTCCACTTATGATATATTTTCTCTTCATGTAATTGATACAAAATGTAACAATGTGTTCGTAATTACAACGTGCCTACGAACGTCTCTATTTGAATAATATTGAATGTTCGTAATTTCAACGCGCCCACGAACGTCTCTATTTGAAGAAAATTGTTTTTATTGGAGTGTAAAACAAAAACTCTGATCATATTCATACATAAGCATCTACTTCGGAAATAAGAATCAACTTTGGGAATTCAAAGCCTTTGGTGAAGGCCGAGAGCAAGATAACTTACTACATATATGCATTGCTACTGGACGGAATAATAAAAAAACTGAATCCAATGCTTGTGTGTAATGGACATTTATTTGAAATGTCTGACAAAATAATGTAAAAAAACATATCTATCAAAAATAGTAATATAATGAAAGAAATTGGAAGGTTTTTTCCTCTGTAATAGGTAAGCAGGGCAACAAGTTAACTAACTACATTTGTAGCTGTTTTGTTATATAAATTTCAGATGAGTTCAAGAAATTGTATAGCAGTTATGCTACTCACAGTGTTGATTCTGATCAACTGGCCAGACCAGATCTCCGCCAAGATAACCGGTAGCTACAAACCATTGCTGTTCGGTCGGCGAGGTGTGAACCCCAATATGAACAGTTTATTTTTCGGTAAACGTTCGGACATCGTAAACTCGTACGATGAGGATGAAATCTGCAGTTTGTGTCGAGTCGTACAGCCCACATGTAATATATGTGTGAAGGAGAATATACTGGAGGAGTTGGCCGGGGAGCGGTAACAGGTACGAAACCTTGTGATTTATATTAACAAAAAAAAAAAAAGGTTCAGTCAAAGACTATACTAAGTGTCTAAGCATTGTATATACAATTAGTACAGTCTTTCCCTTAACCCTCGATATATAAATATAATACGTACTTAGTGTTTTGTATAAATAAAAATATCTAACGAGGTTGGGAGAATTGAAAATTGTCGAGGCTCTGCCGAGACAATTATCAATTACCTCAACCGAGTTAGATATTTTTTCATGCAAGACACTAAGTACGTATTATATTTATCTTATAACCTCTACTTGTCTTGTTTTCGTCGATGTTTCTAACTGAAATGCAAGTTTCAAAAAATAACTGCATTATATCATTGTTCTAAAAATAACTATGTGATATCATAAAAAATATCATACGGGGGTTATCACACGGATATTTGTATAGTCATAAGATAAAAGATGGACACATTTAGAGGAGGTGGCCGGAGAACGGCAACAGGTACGAATCTTTTTTTATTTCACATCAATCACATTACCAACAAGATTAAATCTTGTGTTGACCAATCTTAGTTTAAACAATTAAATAAATCACAGATATCGACTCTCATTCTCTCTGTCTCTCCCCTTGTATGTCTCTCTCTCTCTCTCTCTCTCATTCTAGTTTATATTAATTTCAAGTTCAAATGCGCCGAAAACTTTTATGAGTGTCTCTCAAACACTCATTCAGGCTTTTTCAACGTCATAGAGAGAAAGGAAGTGGTTTAAAGCCAGGAATTCCGACTCTACAGTTGTTTTGACAGAACTGGCTATTACTCATATACCCATTAACCCACCAATTTGATGGTTGGATCCGAACCACGGATCTTCAGGTTGTGATTTAAGCGCTCTACCTCGCTCCGTCCCTCCCCCCTCCATACACTCATTCAATGCATGGCCCTCGGACGAATAGTATACCCAATTGTAAAAATGAAAAGAAATTATCTTTGAAGCGTAAAAAAAATATGCTCAAGTTTGTTGATATGCAAAAAATCGCTCTCAATAGCTAAAGTATGAATGTGGTTACTTTTTTTTTTTCATTTTATTCTTTCATGAAAACGAAAGAAATTCACAGTCCTTGTAGTAACGACATTCTCTAGAGTGTCCCAAAGGACCAATTAAACGCTTTTAAAGCCACGTCACCCAGTCAAAATGTTACGTGTTTTTTATAGATTTGAATGAAATTTAAATCGACTTTAAAAAAAGGGTTAATTCACGTTTTTTGAGGGTGTTAACAATTGTAGAGACCCGAAAATCGTTTAACGCCCGAGTGCGAAGCGTTAAAGCGTGTGAAAGATTTCAATTTCTGGGCGTTTGATTTAGGGTTGATTCACGTTAACATTTGTAGAGATCCGAAAATCTTTTAACGCCCGGGTGCGAAGCACGAGTACGTTAAAGCATTTTTGAAGCAAATGTTAACGTTCGAAAAAAAAAACAACAAAAAAACCCCGTGAATTGACGCTATCATTGTATAAAAATAAAGGCTTTAGTATTTTTTAAAACAGAGGTTGCAAAATAATTTAAAGGAATGCTATAAAACTAGCTCCAAACCAACTAAATTTCCGGAAACTTGCGTTATGCATTGCACATTTTATGCAATAATAAATGATATGAGTGGTTGAATGAAAGGAATGGAGCTCTGAGCGAAGGCTTTGGAATGTTGTTTTTATTGTAACGCCGGTGTGTCAATTTCACGATGTAACTTACTGTTCACCGTAAGATATGAAGCCCTCCATTGGCCGTTCCTTTTTTGTAAGCGTTTGTCTTTTCGTCGTCATTTAGTGTATGTTGATAAGCGATTAATCATACTTGATATCGTGTAAAGACTCTATGATAGAAGACAATTAACCGATCAAAGGAAACAATCGGGGATGTCACTCAGCCCTAATATAGAAATAATGGACCGTCACAAGCTAGATTGATGGCACACACAGGATGGGCTGGCTGATGGGTTCTGGGAAATTGTCCTTAAAATTTCTTAACGAAAAATAAAAAAAAAAAAATGTTTCGGTAATTAAAGTTGATATTCTTAGAATTTAGTTATCAAATTTTGGATTTATATAATTACAGATTGGTTTCTAAGAATGAAAATACGGTCGCAAAAATCTAAAAAAAAAAAGAAACAGTTTATTTACTTTGTGAAATTGATACTTTACAAAGGCGTACCAAGAATTTGATATGTATACGCACTCATATTCAACCAACAAAGAATGTATAGGATAAAGGGGATAAAAGGACTGTGACAAAAGATAAATGTATTCCATCCGTTCCCTTTTCTATGAGCTTAGCGTTGGTGAACTATCAAAACATCGTAACTATAGCTTGAATAAGCTGTAGTTTCTATGTTATGATCATTCATCAACTACATTATTCGAAATTCGGGATTTATTTCTATTACGCGCTTGCGTTATGTGCGTAATGGTAGATACGCCCTTGCTTGACCCGATCTAAACCAGTCTAAATCGCTCGCTTAGCGCCATATTCATGTCACTCTAAGCACTGGCTCCAGCTGTTGCAAGCCTTCATCGATGCTCCGAAATGTTCAAAAGCGATCTAAAACTTTATTCATGTGAATCAAGTCGTTCCAATACTTTATTAGCTGGCGTGGATTTGAAAGCAGCCCACTCCCCCCCCCCCCCCCCCCCCACCAAAAAGCACTGTGTCAAAGAAACTATCAAAAAGATCCAAAATGAAGCTGCCAGGATAGTAACAGGCATCACTAGATCAGCATCTATCAACAATATCTATAGGGAAATTGGATGGATGACTCTAGAAGATAGTCGCAAATATCACAATCTGATATGTATTTATAAGATTTTAAACGGCCTCTCTCCTAATTATCTTCAAGATTTTTTTCCATCAAATGTAAGAAATAGGACTGCTTACACCTTAAGAAATGCCGATGATATTGATATAGTAAGGTGTCGCACAGAGCTTTTCGCGAGTTCATTTATCCCATCAGCAGTCTCCCTCTAGAACGAACTTCTCGAAGAAATAAGGTCGATACAATCCCTGTCCCTTTTCAAATCTCGTATCCTAAGAACCTTTTCGGTTCCATCAGTACCCAAATACTATCTCGTAGGACCTAGAAATTTGTCTGTCTTACACACAAGACTCCGAAACAAATGTAGTATCCTCAACTTTGATCTTTATAATAATCACTTATCTGATTCACCTACATGTACTTGTGGATGCCTCTCAGAAAACGCCGAGCATTACCTTTTCCAGTGTCCTGTGTTCACCCAAGAACGTATAAAGATGTTTCGAGCGTTACGTCGTTTTCACCCTTTATCGTTAAAACTACTCCTATTTGGATCTGAAACATTAGACTATGAAGACAACTCATTCATCTTTACCACCGTACAAAAAAATGCATCAATGAATCGAAAAGATTCGCCAAGTAATTTGTTTTAAAGATCTTTGTAGCTAGGATAATTATTAAGCCTTGCCCTCTCTCATTAACGACTGGCATCAGGATCTCCTTCTCTCTTCTCACTCCTTCTCTCTTCTCACGGTACCTATTTACCTCTTGAACCATAGATACTTTCTACTATCTACTTTTTTTTCTAAATAATTATCTAATAATTATTGCTAGTAAATTCTCTGTAACTGGAAAAAAACTGTCTTCAATGCTCTAGTAAATATTATAAGGACTTAATCGGTTAAAAATGAAGACTGCAAACTTTGCATGTTTAGTAAAGGGAATGACCAAATCTAAGTTGTGAGAACTTGTGGCCAGACCCCATTGCTAAATACTTGTATAATATCGTTTTGTATATTATTTTAATCTGTAAAAGATTGTATAGCAATAAAATATATTTAAACCAACCAAACCAACCAACCAAAAACTTCATTCAAAATTTGCTCGACACACTCACTCGATATCATTCAAAATCATTAACCTTGTCGTTTTCACGATGTTACTGTGTTATCAATAGAATACCAATTAAGTGTTCAGAATCAGGAGTATTGGATACCAACTATATATCAAACTCGTCATCTAAAACAGATAAAAGCAATTTTATATCTATCTTTATAATATGACCTACGTCGCCAGAGTGAAATAATCCCGTTGAATATTTTTGATATTACACGGGTGTTATTACACTAGTGAAATAACTATGCAAATGAGCTCAGAGCGAATGGCAACGCTACTTCGTAATCGCGAAAATGACGTCATAATCTATGTTTTGTGACGTCATTTTTTTAAAGGGCGTTATAAGTTTCGCGGAAAATTGAAACGTTGAATTTCAAGAATTTTGACCATTTTTCGCTAAAATTCGGGTCATATTATAAATGGAATATCAAATTTGTGCTCATAAAATACCGAATTTAATAACCTCGTCATCTTAAACAGATAAAAACTCGGCGCAGCCTCGTTTTTATCTGTTTATAGATGACTCGTTTAATAAATTCGGTATTCCATGACCACTCATTCAATATCCTATAAATAGATGACACGTTGCATTGTTTTATTTCATGATTACTCATTTAATATCCTCTATTTATAAGCACTGTTTTATTTTCAGGGTGTATGAGGATAATACAGCCAGACAATGTCTTCTTATTGAAAGCCTTCAAGCCAACTCCAACATCAACACCATCAACCTGTTTAACAGCTCCAGGTTAAATTTGGAAAATCATTGTGATGTGACTAGCTATAATTATTAAAACTTTAATATATCGCCATTGTTATTCTTAAACGTCGTAACTACAGCTTGATCAAAGCTGTAGTTAAGTGGTTTTAGAAAAAATCAATTGAAAGACTTTTTTTCATTATCACATCTTACAAGTGAATGAATTAGATGAAAAACGTGTATAATTTTGAAAAAAAAAATTCTCAAGAAAAAAAATGGAAAAACTGCCACTATTCAGATAGTGATTTCGAAACATTTTTAGTGTCTTTGAAACAGTTCATTATTTTAGAAGTAAAGAATAATATCAAAATATACATTTCCGACTTTCAGCATTTTATTTATGGGCATCAATTTTTGACTGACTGAAACTTCTAGAGCCCTCTTAATAGGTATCGACAACTGAACTATAAACTTTTATCTAAATTTGATAAAGTAATGAACTTTTGAAAAGGTATATTATGAAAATGATAATCAACTATTTTACTTTTTCTTTTATGATAAAATGAGAATCTGAATTATATTTATTGTAAAACTTGGCCTTGTTTTTCATTTATTAGATCGGATATCTCCTGAAAACCAGTATTTAGCGACAACTTAGGGGACCACAAAAAATCGGTCGTTTGATATGATATTTAATGATTGATTTAATAAGACATGTTATTTTGAAGCATATGTAGATTTTCACATAATTCCTCCAGAACCTATGATGATCGAAAGAATTAGAACCGACGATTCTTAAAGATTTTTATCCCAGAAGATTCAATGATAAACATTTTCGTTTAAAAAAGTCCACTTCTTCGAAGATTTTCCTTATTGTGAAGGGACTTTTTATGAAGGTCGATTTATGATAGCGGTCGCTTAACAGGATGAGATTCTTGAGCAGTATCGACTTGTCGTTGTTTGTTGTAGTGAAAAATGTTTCACATTTTGTCATCTCTACCCTGACAAAAAAACGTTATAAAAGCGCCCACGAAAGGTTACGTCCTTTGCAGGGGTATAGATTGCACTCATTTTTGTACGTTTTAAACCAAGCATTTTGTCTTGGACCAATGGTCGTCAATACTTCAGTCATTTACTTTGAACATGAAATCCCTAACATACTAGTATATACCGCTCATTGGCAAAAATAGCGTGAAATGAACGTGTCCTACATTTAAGATGACGTGCAAAGCGGGGTATAATTAGCTAACAGTTTGCACCGTTTTGTAATCCTAACCGTAGGACAGATCCTGTACGTAGCATTTCCAACAACTTCATGTGTCCGCGATGGAAAGGAATCAAGAAGTCTACACATCCACCAAATGCTATGCAGTTAACAAAAACGAGACATTGTCATTCATCTCGACCAAAACCATTTAAAATCATTCGCTCAGCTCCCGAATCGTTCATTCAAAACTCTCACTCAAACCATTTAAAAACACTCCAGACTCACCGAAAAAATAAAACATCAAGTTCATTCAATTAAAAAAAAAAGCTAGAAAAAAATCGCGATTCTACTGACATAATTGTTATTGTAAGTGTCTGATCGGTTCTTAGAGAAATTGGAAATAATTCATAAAACTTGTATGCATATTTTATTAAAGGGAGGTAATGAATCTAGTTAATTTTGTTCATCATGAACAAAATTAGTAATATTGGATTACCTCCTTTTCAATTCACTAAAACTTACTCTTTGCATTAATTCAATTTCATTCCAAAATCATTCACCATGTCCATTTCGCGATATTTTTAACTGTACGTATATTCTGTGACCATTTGTAGAGAGGGTAAATACATTATCTATCTTCAGATGTACAGTTTTTAGTTGGTGACCAAAAGTAAATTTTGTCTGACCAAAGGTTAATTTTGTCGATACAAGTATAGACAAAATTTACTTTCGATCACTCACTTAAATGTGTACATCTATAAAGCGCAGAGCAAAGGCCCTGACAAGTATAACCGGGTAGAAGCAAAATCTGTCCATATGTACGCCATAAAATATTGGAAATTTCACGCACTCCCTCTAATTTTTGTAAGAAATATACATTTTACGTACTTTTAACCCACGTGACAACACTCCTCAAACATACGGGGGACACCCGAAGTTGCAATCGGGAAACTCCGACGATTCTACGGAATAGTAACTTTCCAGTTTAGGGAAAAGTCCGAGCTCAGTTCCGCAATCCTTTGGTGCAATATGGTACCATCGGCACTTCTACGGAATGAGCATTGTTCCCGATACCGTAGATGGTCACCTGTTTTCATTTTTCACGTTTTGTTCAAGTTGACTTAATTCTAACAACGTCTTCTTAATCCATCCTCGGAACCAAGGCAGAAAACATTACGTTTCTCTTCATTCGTAACAAGAGATTTTTGTAAAAGATTATGCCCCCCCCCCCCCCCCCCCCATAAAAGCAGGTCAATAGCCTATTCTTTGTCAATCAACAAAGGGCAATAACTCACATAATATGGTATCTATCCACGTGTCAAGTTTCATGATTCTAGCTTGCATACTTTTTGAGATATGCTCCGGACAAAGACGGTCTACGGACGGACCGACCGACTGACAAGTAAAAAGCAATATACCCCCTCTTCTTCAAAGGGAGGCATAATTACCTTCGATAAATGTAGTTTTCGGAATGGAGCGACACTTGGTTACCGAGAGTGACTCAAACCTTCGCTGCGGTTTACGTGAAATGCCAATCGAATGCAAATTTAGTTAAGAAAGGCTGTGCGGTTTATAAAATCGTGAAGTTGACTTCCAGCCCGCTCAGCGCTCCAATGATTCATCTCGAACACTCTCAAATCATTCTATAAAGGTGCTTTTTTTTTTTATAGATTTCGTAGAAAAAATCCCAAACGTGTTCTTTGATTTGGAAATGTGTGTATTTTTTGACGACAGAGAATGGCCCAAGTGCATTGGCACTAAAAACAACATATTTCAATAGTTGTGTAACTTACTTTTTCGAAGCGGCAAGATCAGTAAAGTATCCAGTCTATTAATTTCCTGTCTGTAAATTTCAAAATCGTTCTTTTCCGTTATAATAATCTTTCCTTTTTGGTTGAATTGATATGACAAACATGCAGAATGCACACGCATAAATAGTTGGCTCGAAATTGGAGAATTATTTTTTAGGCGTTAGCAGTTGCTTTATTTTTTTTCATAATGATTTTTGCTAAATTCAGGAATATCGGTCTTTCTTACAATGCATTTCCAGATTGAATCTTATTATTTTAAAGGCTTCAACATGATGATATCGTTTCTTCCGATTGAGTTTACGAAAAAGTTCAAAAAATCTCATTTTCCCAATCTGTGAAAGAGCAGCTTTAATTAAAAACGCTCTGATACCATTTGGAAGTTCCACAGAAACGGTCAATTGCTTTTTAACTGCCTTCAAATCGAACAAGTATTTGTATTTACATGTTTTCATGGGCTGGTGTTGATTAGGAAGCGTCCTCAAAGACTCAAAAATCTTTATATAGAAAATAACATACATTTTTAAAGGGAGGTAATAAATATCGATAATTGCGTCCAATTTGGACGAAATTATCAAAATTGGACGAAATTATCAAATTTTCTTACCTTCCTTTAAACTCATTCTTAACTAACACGTCCCTTGCATTCAAATTATGGTGTCGGCTCAAAAAGGACCGGTGACAGAAAGGCCCGGGTCAGAAAGGCCCGGGTCAAAAAGGCCCACTATCAAAGTTGAACGAAAAGGCCCAGTCCAAAAAGGCCCACTCTTGAATATTTTAGCTTGACATGAAATTTAACAGGTGTTTGGATTGGGAATGATGCTACGGAGCAGAAGAAATGTAATATATACATTGTCATTTATTAAAATAATACCTCCCAAGCTTTGAAACATGTGATTCTTTTTCATTTCAAACAATAACCAAAAGTTGACCCTATGACATTGCATTTTAACCCTCTTTTATTCAAGTGTGCCTTTTTGGTCATTTTTCATAGTTGGCCTTTTTGGACTGGGCCTTTTTGACCTGGGCCTTTTTGTCACTGGGCCTTTTTGTACACTAGGCCTTTTTGTCACTGGGCCTTTTTGACCCTAAACCCAAATTATTATGAATTTATTCATCATATTAATTTTACGGTTTTGTTCACTGAAGTTATGGCGTCTTTAGTCATGATGTGAGCTAACTTGTCAATTTGCTAGTATTTGATCGATCCGTTTTATGACCGTAATCAGCCTTTTTCCTCCAACGAATGATAATATGTGCTTATGCTAGGACGTTTTTGTGTCTTCTAACATCACGGATTAGTGAGATGTCACTATACTGTTTATTTCGATTTACAATTTGGATTTTCAAAGCAACTCAATTGTCATTTTTGCATGAATAAGTGGTGAAAACGGGATTTTTATTTGATCAAACAAGCATATCGTCGTTGTAATTCCAAAACCTCCTAACTACAGCGTTAAACAAGCTGTAGTTCAGAGATTTTAGCATAACACCGACGATATGTCAAATGTTTAAGCCTATAATTATAAAGCATAAACGAACACGACGAACACGCACGTGCTTTCTATTACTGTCCAAAGTGGACGATTTTCGTATTGCTTTAAAAACATATCAAGAAGTTAAATTGAACAACAGGTTCGATTTTTTCGCGAAACCAGAATTTAACAAAGAAACAGAAATTTTCAGTCAAGTTTGGTTGAATAATGATAAGTAGTTTCGGAAAAAATACTTTTTTTATGTTACCCTGCAAATCCATTTGCTTGGGGACTCGAGCGCTCGTAGAACCCGTGTTAATACCCAAATCAGGGTTTTACAAAGAAATCTAAGAGGACAGATCATAAGGATCATTTTTGTGAAATTTTGTTGAATTCTGACAAGTAGATTCATAGAATATTTTTATATTGCACAATGTATTGACCTTTTTTTAAGTGACACTCACGCCTGTCAATCGCACATTCATAGGCAATTCAGATTTGAGCAAGTAAGTCTAAAAGAGCATATCCCAAGAATCACCCCTGTAAAGTTTGGTTGAATTCTGATCATTAGTTTCAGAAAAGAAGTTTTTTTCATATATCACTATGCAGGCCAATTTCTTTGGTAACTCGACCACCCATAGATCCCAAGTAAACTGTTTGCAAATTATACCCTGCTTTGCACGCTTGGTTCTTGAGTTAGGGTCCGGAAACGCAAATTGAACAAAGGCTGGCCGTGACCTTGACCTATGTGACCCAAAAACAATAGGGCACTTCCTTGGGTCATAAGCAACATTTGTATAAAGTTTAATGATTATAGGTCACTTAGTTCTCGAGTTAGGGTCCGGAAACGAAAATTGAACAAAGGCCGACTGTGACCTTGACCTTTGACCTATATGACCCCAAAACGATAGGGCACTTCCTTGGATCATAAGCAACATTTGCATGAAGTTTCATGATTCTAGGTCACTTGGTTCTCGAGTTAGAAACGAAAATCGAACAAAGGCTGACCGTGACCTTGAACCATGTGACTCAAAAAATAGGGCACTTCCTTGGGTCATAAGCAACATTTGTATAAAGTTTCATGATTGTAGGTGACTTAGTTTTCGAGTTAGAATCCGGAAACGAAAATTGAACAAAGGCTGACTGTGACCGTGACCTTTGACCTATGTGACACAAAAACAATAGGGCACTTCCTTGGATCATAAGCAACATTTGTATAAAGTTTAATGGTTGTAGGTCACTTGGTTCTTGAGTTAGAGTCCGGAAATGGAAAGGTCTACAGACAGACTGATGGATGGACTAATGGATGGATGGACAGACATGGTGAAACCAATATACCCCCTCTACTTTGTAGGTGGGGGGTATAACAACGGATTCCTGGTATTTCTTACACAAGTACTACAGTAACATCCTTTCCTAGCCTCCAGCTGCTATCTCATATAGGTTTACGATCATCAACCCAATGGTGAAAGACAAATAGTCGAAAAGAATGAGTGCCGCCATCAGCAGAACTTATCGAGCACAGGGCTCCAGAAAAGAGGGGATGATGGCCATCTAAACCTGTTGTTTCTCATACAAACCCCATGTTGTGGGTACCTATTGGAATGTTCTGAATGAATATTGCTATTTTCTTCTTTTTGAAAGGGAAATAAATCCGGCTATCTGGGGCAGCCATGTACACTACATGTCAGAGCTTTTGGTGAGAAATTTATATATTAAGTTTGAGTCTGGAAATGAGAAGGGTCTACGAACGAATTGACAGACAGACAGTCATAGCAAATCCAATATTCATGTACCCCCTTCTTCGAAGGGTGGGGGTATAAAAAGAATGGTTTGCAAAGAAAGTCCGGAACATTCATTTTTTAAGTTTCATTTCAGAACATCATAACCTCAGCCCGATTCAAAGGTTTCTGAGGAAGAACAATACTTTGTAGAAATGAAAAGCTTGAAAAGAAATCCAACACAGGAGTAAACTCACTAAATCAAGAACATTTGAAAAAAAACTCAAATTTTCAATGAGAAATGTTTTTTATTTAGCAACAATTTCTAATAAAACTTGAACAATTTTCAACGAACAATGCAAAATAACAACAGTATCGAATTCTGGTTATAACTCATTTTCATTATGTCCAAAATTCACAGAGGATAATATTTTGTTTCATAGCAAGACCATTTCATATTATACTTAATTGAAAGAACAACAAAAGCTTTATTTTCAGAGAAATTATAGGTTTTGTTGCTCACGAAATGAAATATCAATCAATCTTACTCGAAAAATAAATGATTGTTCTATTTCTTTAATGCTTAAATGAGACAATATGTGAAAATTTTCGGACAAGTTTTCTGTAAGTGCTTATTTTTGCACTTGATTGCTATGCAATGTTCAAGATGATGTCATGTTTTATTGCTCCGCTAAGATGAAGACAGATATAGAGGATAATTGTTTGCTTCAGTGTAAGATAGATTTATATTTCATTGAGTGAACAACAAAAGCTATATTTTCACGAGTGGCAGAGTCACGAGTGAAAATATAGCTTTTGTTTTTCATGAAATGAAATAATTATTGATCTTACACGAAAAACAAACGATTATTCTATTTCTTTAATGCAAAAATGAGACAAAATTTGACATTTCTAGGACATATCCGTAAAGCGCGTCATTTTGCGCATGATTGCTATGCAACGTTCATTGTGACGTCACTTATTTTGCCCCGCATAGATGATGTCAGATAGGATGAAATGCACCAAAGCAGGGTTTAAGTTTTTGATAATTTCACTGCTTTTGCGGTGAGTTTATCAAGTGATAATCTACCGTTATTTCTTGATAAACCACCCAAAAGCATTAAAGAAAGGTTGATATAAACCAAAGGGAGGTATAAGTTTTTGCTACCTCTACTGGTGACGCATTAAGTTTACCAAAATAATAATCTATCAAAATTCCTCGATAAACCACCAAAAAGCATTAAAGAATGTTTGAATGAGTAGTCACAATTGGGTCCAGATTCAGGAAATCTTCCAAAAATTAAAAGTTTGGAACCAGCCCTTTGTGCATGATGACTAAAAGGTGCAAACTTTGTGCAAATTATACCCCGCTTAATGAATGCACTTGTGTGCAAATCCGTTTAAAATTTGCAAACAGTTTTTACCATTTAGTCATCCTGAACTCAGGGCATATCTGACTCTGCTAAAGAAAGAGATCATTAGAGAACGGTTCCAAAGAAGGGATGGGATCTGAGGTCACCTCACAAATAGCATTTTTTTTTAAATATCAGATTCTTTGACCAAGATTCTTTAACTCCAGTCTAGGTTTTTCCAGCATTTGTGCTTTACTTTCATGCCATTGTGAATCCATGGAAAATGGCACTTACAAACACTATCGTCAACCATCAATTCAATGGCTCAGTACGAAACAGTTGTAACTCCCTATATGTCTATAGGGAGTTACAACTGTTTTGCACTCAGACATCAAATGTAGTCCATATGGAACCATCATATGGCCATAACAGGCATAAAATATTGTAGAGACATGTCATCGTTCATCAGATAGAAATGGACGACCCGATTGTCAACAATATCTGAAAATATAATGAGAAGAATCATTTCAAACAGATGAAATATTTACAGAGCTACATATAAATAGAGGACAATCATTTTATTTCAGTGAAAGATTGCTCTATATTTTATTTAGTAAACAAAAGCCACAATTTCACAAGCTTTTTTTTGTTGATAAAATTAAAGATTTATCTATCTTTCACTACAGACAAGTGATCATTCTATTTCTTTGAAGAAAAAATGAGAAGAAATGTGGAAATTTAAACACACGTCATTTTTCAAATGATTACTACCCAATCTCATGATATCAATTTTTTACAATGAAAGTATATTGTCACATCTAAAAAGATGTATATTAGTTCAAATTAATACACCTTCTTAAACAATGTGAAAAAAAATCATCTTAGATAGGCAACTACTGGGTACCCAGTTTTCATTTTTTTAATTTATCAAAGCCTTTCTTCCTTTTTCTTAAAGTTCAACTCAATTTACAGTCATCCAAAACTTACTACAAATAACTCTTCTTGGATTGACTTGCTGTCCAGACAAGAATTGTGAGAATTTTCTGATGTCAATCCTGGCATCATAGAACTGTTGTACATCATTATCATTTGGCTGGGAGCTGTTGTTATCATCTCCTATGAAGTGAAAAATAAAGAGAGTTATTACATTTAAAAAAATAAGAGCACTGCCTACAGGTGCCTATGCTAGGCTGTTGAGTGCTGGATGGTGGAAAAAAATCTTAGTCGAAAAAGGGGTATAATTTGCACAAAATGCATCTAGAGTTACTAGAGTTGAAAGTATAGCTTGCTCTTTTGATGGTGAACATGTGTGCCACGTTTCAAGTGAAGGCCTTCAGTAGAACCAGAGATATCACAAAATGTCATTTGAAAGAAAACGACAACAACATCGACTACAACAACAACGACAATACCAAGGCTATAGCAATACCTCGGGTTTTCTCCAAAAACAGCAGAGCCAAAAAATGTTTTGTTATTCGTCTTTCAAAACATATGTTGTGGGTATTCATTGGAATTGTCTCACCAACATATTTTTTGGATGAGGACTAATAGAAATCCCTTATCTGTAGCTCTGCATCACGATTTGTTTATTATCAACTATGAAATAAAAGAAAAATGGAGTGATTTCATTTTCTATGCAAAATGATCTTTAATTGTTCACTCAATTCCAATGTTGTGATAAGTCATTGGAGTCATCTCACCAAGATGATTCCAATGAGTACCAACAACATTGAATTTAGAAGACTAATAATAACAGATTTGGATTGTCACTACTCCCTATTATTTGTCTGAAAGCTAGCTTTATCAACTCTTGACACTCCAATAAACATATACAAAGAAGATCTGTGTAAACAGTCATATATCAATTTTGGCATTACAGAACTACATCACATTTTTCTCATATTTGGCTGAGAGCTATTGTAATCATCAATGAATGTCAAATATACAAACAAGACCTGTAAACAAGAGCTGTCGGAGGACAGCGAAGCTCGACTATTCCATGTGCTGGATAGTAACAGCAAATCAATATCGACATTGGAAATTCAATAAAATGAAAGTCAAGAGAAAAGAATCTTTGTCTAGAGGCTGATATTATGGTCACAGAAGCATGTGCAGAGTTTCAAAGCAAAAGCTTTAGTAGGAACAGAGATACAACTAACATAAAACAGTTGCACATAAAAACATAACCAAGATTTTTAAGGCTGAAAAGGGTTAAAATTCAACTAAATTAAATATCAGAGTAATGAATCTTTTTCTGTGGGCTAATATTATGGTCAAAGAAGCATGTCTAAAGTTTCCAAGCAACAGCTATAGTAGAAATAGAGATATTACAGAAATCCAACATTTGCACGTAAAAACTTAACCAAGAATTTCTAAGTCCAAAAAGGGTTAAAAATCCACTAAATTCTATACCAGAGAATTGAATTTTTATCAAGAGGCTGTTGTTATGATCATTGAAGCATGTGCAAAGTTTGAAAGCAAAAGCTTTAATAAAATTAGAGATATAACTGATGTACAACATTTGCATGTAAAAACTTAACCAAGAATTTCTGAGTCTGAAAAAGATTAAATTCTACTAAATTCAATATCAGAGTAATAAATCTTTGTCAAAAGGCTGATATTATGGTAACAGAAGCTTGTGTAGAGTTTCTAAGCAAAAGCCTTGGTAGAAATAGAGCTATAACTGATATACAACATTTGCACAAAAAAACTTAAGATTTCTAAGTCCGAAAAGGGTTAAAATTCCACTAAATTCAATATCAGAGTATTGAATCTTTGTCAAGAAGCTGATATTTTGGTCACAGAAGCATGTGCAAAGTTTCAAAGCAAAAGCTTTAGTAGAAAAAGAGATATTACAGAAATCCAACATTTGCACGTAAAAACTTAACTAAGATTTTCTAAGTCTGAAAAGGGTTAAAATTCCACTAAATTCAATATTAGAGTAATGGATCTTTGTCAAGAGGCTAAAATAATGGTCACATAAGCATGTGCAAAGATTCAAAGCAATAGCTTTAGTAGAAATAGAGATATTACAGAAATACAACATTTGCACGTAAAAACTTAACAAAGAATTACTAAGTCCGAAAAAGGTTAAAATTCCACTAAATTCAATATCAGAGTAATGAATCTTTGTCTAGAAGCAGATATTATGGCCACAGAAGCATGTGTAAAGTTTAAAAGCAATTGCTTTTATAGAAACAGAAATATCTCAGATAAACAACATTTGCACGTAAAAACTTAACCAAGATTTCTAAGTCCGAAAAGGGTTAAAATTCCACTAAATTCGATATCAGAGTAATGAATCTTTGTTTAGATGCTGATATTATGGTCACAGAAGCATGTGCAAAGTTTCAAAGCAATTGCTTTAATAGAAACAGAGATTTTAAACACTTGCTAGTAAAAACTTAACCAAAGCATTACGCCGACGCCGATGCTGACGCCAACACCCGGGTGACTGGAATAGCCCCCCTATTCTTTGAATAGTCGAGCTAAAAACTGTAAAAATATTTGAGTTCATTTAAAAAGATAACAAGAGTTAAGGTAGTGGACCTGTAATAGTTCCGCAACATTTTGGAAGTCATGAACATTAACAATGTTTATCAAGGTTTCCTAATGATTTCATTAGGAAACCTCATTTAACATTTTGAAAGGTCATGAGTTCCGATATGTTGCAAAACTATTATGAGTCCACTACCTTAATTTCTGGTATTAATATTGAACTGCTGCACAGCATTTTCATTGGGCTGAAAGCAGTTGTTATCTTCTTAAATGAACTCAAATATTTTTACCTGGCTCGTTTTTTTATAATTGACCCAGTTAATCTAATACAAGTTGACACACTCTATTGCTTACAGGTCCAAATTAAAAGGATTTGCAGAGAGCAGATACAGTTCTTTTCCTTTTTTATCTTTCAAAATTTGATATTTATAGCATGTACTTTGATTTTTTTCCCATTTTCTTAAAATTTAAAAAATACTATCTTCATTTTTTTTGTAGTAGGGTGTAAAAAAAAAGGAACTTTGCTAATTACATGGTCTATCCAAAAAGCATAAAAACAATACAATTTCAAACAAGAGCCATGTCGGACATGGCCATCCCCCGCCAAGAAAGCTTGATAGTAAACTGAAGCCTAATAGATTAAGTTTTTAAAATAACAAAGGACAATAACTCCAAAATTATGCAAGCCAGAGTTATAGTTCTTGTGCACTGCACTTCTCCTCCATGAGATCTATCCACCAATAAAGTTTCAAGTTGATAGCTATTATACTTTAGGAGATATGCTCCGGACAAAATCTAAGTCTTAAAAATAACAAAGGGCAATAACTTCAGAATTATGCAAGCAAGAGTTGTAGTTCTTGTGCACTGCACTTCTCCTCCATGAGATCTATCCACCTATAAAGTTTCAAGTTGATAGCTATTATACTTAAGGAGATATGCTCCAGACAAAATCTAAGTCTTTAAAATTACAAAGGGCAATAACTCCAAAATTATGCAAGCAAGAGTTGTAGTTCTTGTGCACTGCACTTCTCCTCTATGAGATCTATCCACCCATAAAGTTTCAAGTTGATAGCTATTATACTTTAGGAGATATGCCGGACAAAATCTAAGTCTTAAAACTAACAAAGGGTAATAACTCCAAAATTATGCAAGCAAGAGTTGTAGTTCTTGTGCAATGCACTTCTCCTCCATGAGATCTATCCACCTATTAAGTTTCAAGTTGATACCTTTTATACTTTAGGAGATATGCTCCGCACAAAATCTAAGTCTTAAAACTAACAAAGGGTAATAACTCCAAAATTATGCAAGCAAGAGTTGTAGTTCTTAAGCACTGCACTTCTCCTCCATGAGATCTATCCACCCATACAGTTTCAAGTTGATAGCTACTTTACTTTAGGAGATATGCTCCGGACAAAATTTAAGTCTTAAAAATAACAAAGGGCAATAACTCCAAAATTATGCAAGCAAGAGTTGTAGTTCTTGTACACTGCACTTCTCCCTATGAGATCTATCTACCCATCAAGTTTCAAGTTGATAGCTATTATACTTTAGGAGATATGCTCCGGACAAAATCAAAGTCTTAAAAATAACAAAGGGCAATAACTCCAAAATTATGCAAGCAAGAGTTGTAGTTCTTGAGCACTGCACTTCTCCTCCATGAGATCTATCCACCCATACAGTTTCAAGTTGATAGCTACTATACTTTTGGAGATATGCTCCGGACAAAATTTAAGTCTTAAAAATAACAAAGGGCACTAACTCCAAAATTATGCAAGCAAGAGTTGTAGTTCTTGTGCACTGCACTTCTCCTCTATGAGATCTATCTACCCATAAAGTTTTAAGTTGATAGCTATTATACTTTAGGAGATATGCTCCGGACAAAATCAAAGTCTTAAAAATAACAAAGGGCACTAACTCCAAAATTATGCAAGCAAGAGTTGTAGTTCTTGTGCACTGCACTTCTCCTCCATGAGATCTATCCACCCATACAGTTTCAAGTTGATAGCTACTATACTTTAGGAGATATGCTCCGGACAAAATTTAAGTCTTAAAAATAACAAAGGGCAATAACTCCAAAATTATGCAAGCAAGAGTTGTAGTTCTTGTGCACTGCACTTCTCCTCCATGAGATCTATCCACCTTTAAAGTTTCAAGTTGATAGCTTTTATACTTTAGGAGATATGCTCCGGACAAGTTTAGTGACGGAACCTCGGAAGGACGGAATGACGGAATGACAGAATGACGGAATGACGGAATGACGGACGGAGAGCATTACTATATCCCCTCGCCGAAATCGGCGGGGGATAATTAGAGGCAGTCAAAATAATTTGTTTTCATATAGAGCACTGAAGCCTATTTTCCATCAATGTTTTATATTATTAATTTTTGACAGAAAGTCAAACTTTTTTGACCAGATTAGGTAAGGTTTGCAATGAATTTTAAAAGTAATAAAATCTGGTGATTTTGAATCCTCTGAAAGAAAGAAAAGCCTTAATTGAGATCTCAGAGTAACGATATAGTGCCATGTGAGTTTGTGACCAAATATTACCACATTTCATACAAATCTGTTCATAAAATGTAGGAGGAGATGCCTTCACAATGCACTGCATGCATACAGATGTAGTATTGTACAGAATTAAGGATGGACAGTCAAACTGTCTAAGAGACAAGAATGATACCAATAAGTATATGTCCACCTTTTGGGTCATTCAAAAACAAGGACACAGATAGGGTTAGCTGAAACTCTTTTTTCTCATTTATTTTTTAATTTATTTTTGTCTAGATGAATAATTCAAGTATTGGGTAGTGTACTTTTCAAATCCAAATTATCATGCCTCTCACATCTCCTGTGGCTAAATAGACTATCCTACATTCAGGATGTAAAAGTTTGTCAAAAATTAAACAAATGATAGCCTGCATTGCAATCCGGTAACTTCGGCCATTCTACAGAATAGACCTCTGGAATGAGGATGCAGATAGCGCGTCATTTTGCACATGTGACGTAACAAACATCAACAATCCAGCAAATGATGATGCTGCAGCAAACAAAATCAACAAAAAATAAAAGGTGGCATATTATAATTTGATGCGTTTTGTTATCAAATTATAATATGCCCAAAAGATCTCCACAGACGATTGGAAAGAATTTATAAAATGTGACTTTCTTCAAGCGTGTTAAATACCCGAAGTACCATCAGCAGCTGAATAACCTAAAAGTAATCCAAAATCACTACACTTACATCCGAGTTACTTTCCAGTTTATGGAAAAGTCAGAGGAATGTTCCAAATGCCTCCATCAGTGCATTGCACATTTTGTGGAAAACAGCGTATTAGTCAATACATTGACACAGATTTTGCATCCTGAACATAGCCCGTTCATGTTGGACCTAATTGGATTATTTATGATTGTAAAACTTATAGCTAGGCTTAAATATAGGTACACATGCACTGACTAGATGCTGGGTTTAGCAGGTCCTGAAAGTGGGTACTAACAGCTACCATATCTGTCTCTACTGACAACTTTAACTGACCATCCTGATTGGCTGATAAAATCTGAAATAAATAAAGATTGTATTTTGGTGACACCTGAAAAAGCCTGTGCCCAATCTTTATGTAAATATAACAAATATTGTTAAATCAATATTGCTGGGATTTTATTTCTTCATCAGATTTGAAGGATGAGTCAGAAAGGTTAATGTAAACATGAGCACTGCTTAAGGGTGCAGAATTGTGGCTAAAACATCTTAGTCAAAAAGGGAAATAAAATGCATCTAGAAATATCCCATTTGGTAGCATCAGTTGCTCTTTTGATTATTGATATGAGTGCTAATTTTCAAGAGAATGCCTTTTGTAGAACCAGAGATATCACAAAATGTTTGAGTATTTGCACAATAATGATGACAGCAACAAAGACAAAGCCAAGTCTATAATAATACCTTGGGTTTCTCTTCAAACAGACACGTTATGAAACAAAATTGTATTTATTTTCTATTGAGACAAATAGGATCTGGCATAAAGTAAAATGAGAGAATTTATTTGTTCCATCTGTGTTTCATTTTTCTGTAGAATATGAATACTTTCTTAAACAAGAGCCGTCAGAGACGGATTATGCTCCCCGAATAAGGCATTGTCACAAAAACCAGAGCCATGTTGGACATGGACATCCCCGCCAAGAAAGCTTGATAGTAAACTGAAGCCTAATAGATAAAAGATTCTTTTGTATTGTCGGAGATTTGCCTCCTATAAAATCTAAGTAATAAAAATAACAAAAGGCAATAACTCCAAAATTATGCAAGCAAGAGTTGTAGTTCAGGTGTATTGCACTTCTCCTCCATGAGATCTATCCATCCATTAAGATTCAAGTTGAAAGCTATTATACTTTAGGAGATATGCTCCAGACAAAATCTAAGTATCAAAAATAACAAAAGGCAATAACTCCACAATTTTGCAAGCAAGAGTTGCAGTTCTTGTGCACTGCACTTCTCCTCTATGAGATCTATCCACCCATAAAGTTTCAAGTTGATAACTAATACTTGAAGAGATATGCTCCAGAAATAATCCAAGTATCAAAAATAACAAAGGGCAATAACTCCAAAATTATGCAAGCAAGAGTTGTTGTTCTTGTGCATAGCACTTCTCCTCCATGAGATCTATTCACCCATAAAGTTTCAAGTTGATAGCTGCTGTACTTTAGGAGATATGCTCCAGACATAATCTAAGTATCAAAAATAACAAAGGGCAATAACTCCAAAATTGTGCAAGCAAGAGTTGTAGTTCTTGAGCACTGCACTTCTCCTCCATAAGATCTATCCACCTATAAAGTTTCAAGTTGATAGCTATTATACTTTAGGAGATATGCTCTGTGGTCAGATTGCAAGGACTCAAATAAGGTGTTATCTTATACAGCAAACATAAAGGTAACAAACATTAAACCCCCTTTTTGCATGACATATTTTTGGACACAAATTTCAAATAGTTTATGTTAATGGGCATCTGATTTGCTACTGAAATGTGAAATTTCATCTAATTCTGAGCATAAGACTAGGAGAAATGAAAGAATAACTGTATTTTACGTTCTAGCTTAAAGGTAACAAACATTTAGCCCCCTTTTGCCATGATATATATTTTTTTACGTTAATTTCAAATTGTTTATAGTAAAGGGCATCTGATTTGCTACTCAAATATGAAATTTCACTAAATTCTGACAGTAAGACTAGGAGAAATTTGGGAAAAACTGTTTTTACCCTAAGTCCCCTTTTCCCGTGACAAGGCCTCAAATCCAAAAACCGTCACAGATGCATCAACACTATATCATAGGAAGTTCACATGGTAAGTTTCATTTGATTTGGCCCAAGGGTTATGGAGAAATAGGAGGGGACAGACAGAATAACTATTTTACATGCTAACGTAAAGGTAACAAACATTTAGCCCCCTTTTTCCATGAACACTGTATCATAGGAAGTTCACATGGTAAGTTTCATTTGATTTGGCCCAAGGGTTATGGAGAAATAGGTGGGGACGGACGGATGGACAAAATTATGGACGGACAGACGGACGGACAGATGAAGCGGACGCTATATGCTCTCCCTTCGGGGAGCATAAAAACTTGTATCTACAGTATAAATGATAATATGAAATACATACCAAACAATTGCTGAGGTTTTTCATCTTGTCAACTATATTTCTTAGAATCTTTAACTGTGGCATAACAATACTGACCTAAGAAAACAATTTAAGTATCCAAAATAATGATATTTGAGCCTGTGTGTGACATTTCAAACAATTTCATAGGTTCATAATGTCAAGACCCAGATCAGCCTGTGAAGCTGCACAGTGTGACCAGTCTTGAATGTGCACTAGATTTGAAGCTATAACCCATTCTCACTGTTCATATTTTCAAAATATTTCCATTCCACTGTGTGGCCGTCCAGAAAGCTGAATGTTTTCCCATCACTCACACATGAAATTGTTGGAAATGTCACACACAGGCTCATTTTTAATGTTGAATACTAGGATCCGTTGTCTGTATATCATGGAGGGTTAACATACGACAATCAAATTAAAGGGAATAATATTTTCAGGAAAGTTTATTTAACGCAATCCCACAATCTGTCTGATTAGCTGAGAAATTGGCACCATAACCAAAGAAACCAATTTTATGAATGATGCTAGTTTTCATGCTGGGGCTGAAAGTAGTTCTATCAAGAAACATCTCTGATGTTGTAATATATTTGCTTTTATCAGTTGTTGTCATTATATTGACAAAAATGACGGGAATATACTTGTAATCCATGGGAGTTATTAACCTAAAAATCTAGTTACACTCATGTTGGAATACACAAACTTGGGCATTCATAGTGTGAAGGGTTTTTAGATTCTTACTTTTATGATTTGAAAAATATTCACTTCTCTCAGTTAGAATAGTTTTTAATATCATTGAATAACTTACATCAAACTGGGGCACCTCTGGTTCTTGGTACTCGGTCCATAACCTCCTAGGAACCACAGAGACAGGGACGTCATGCATCACAACACGTGAGTGGTTACCTAGAGTGGGCTGGGTTAAATATAAATATGTGACACATCAGATAAAAACTTTTTGCTTTTTGTTGATTTTCTGAATCTCGGTTGCTTATTCCACCTTTCTGTAAAACAGGAATTTTTTTTCAAATTAATGTGACCACAGTTTGATCTCTTCTTGAACTAATCTAACTTTTAATAATATTTTTTTGAGTTCTCAGAGAGTTCTTATTGATTTGAAATACATGCAACATATATCTAGATTAGATTTTTAACCCATTTCTACACTATTCAATTTTTTTAAACTTCATCATAAAGGTAGTGGACCCCTAACAGTTCCGAATCACTTCGGAAGTTATGAATTCTCACAGTGTAAACCATGGTTTCCTTATGATTTTCATTCGGAAACATTCGTCAACAGTGTGAAAGATAATAAGGCCCCAAATATTGCAGAACTACAGGGCCTTCTCTGGACTGAAAATTCTTTTTGCCAACACTTTCTCTAAATCAAAAAAATTTGAGCCAAATTCGGATTTTAGGAGCCAAATTTTGAGCCATTTTTTTTTTCAAAAAAAACTGTGCTTGATAAAATCTTATGTTCCTTTTATATAGCTCATCGTCCAAGGGGATGGCATTTAAATGTCAATTAACATATAATTGGCAGTTAACTTTTGTAAACAATCACAGAAGTGTTATGGGTAGCCAAGAGGCTACTAGTTGACACACATGCCTTTTCCCCCAATTAATTGACAGTCACTTGTGACACAATATCCTCTCAGCCTATGTCAAAATCAATAATGGCTGAAGGATCAAAATTCAGATTTTTTGTCGCCAGTCATTTCGCCAATTTCATTTTTTTATCACCAAATTCATTTCATTTTCGCATTTGGCGACAATGGTGACCCCCAGAGAAGGCCCAGGAACTATTATGGGTCCACCACCTTAGGATGTTGGAAAATATTGTGGATCATTGAAGAAATCAAATCAGAGGTACAGAAAAGATAGGGTAAAACGAGTCTAAAATCTTTATTTCTCAATAAAAACCCTATGTTGTGGGTACTCATCATATTTTAAGTTTTATTAATCAGTCAACATTGTGAAAGATCATGAGGTCCGAAATATTGCGGAACTATTACAGGTCCTCTACCTTAAGATGTTGGAAAACATTGTGGATCATTGAATATATTACATCAGAGGTGCAGATAAGAGGGGGAGTAGAATGAGTCTAAAATCTTTATTTCTCATTTAAACCCTATATTGTGGGTACTCATTTGAATTGTCTCCATGAGACAATTCCAATTAGTAGCAAAAACATAAGAGTTTAAATTTTCAAAATACTTTGATCTGAAATCTAAAAATCCCCCTCTATCTGAAGCTCTGTACATTCCTACAAGCTCTACATTTTTAGCCCTTCATTCAAGATAACAAAGCATAAGTGAATGACCTAAGTTTGAAACTGGTATGATATCTGTGTTTAACCCTTTGCTGTTTAATCCCTGCTTTTTACGTGCCTGTGATTTTATGATTGAGAAAACATTGTGAAAAAGAAGAAATTGCTTCTGACAAGCAATTTCTTCTTTTTCCACACTGTTTTCTACCCTACTGAATGGTTATTTTTCACATTAAATCGACTTTAAATTTTCGTCTGCAAAACCTTTGAATTTGGACAGGTCTAAAATTTTGTAAAACAGGAAAGGGTTAAAATGCAGGGTACCTTTCTTAGATGCTTGCTTTGGCTTAGTTATCCTTCACTTAGAACTTGAAAAATATAATCTTTTAATTTTTCCATTGACTTCAACTTTCCGTCAAAAATTTATTTCAATTAGCAGATTAAAGTTTGCTGTTAATTAATTACGAAAAAAAAAACATTTTGAAAGTGAGAAAGGGTTATTTGTAATAAATCCAACGATACCAGATCTACTTCCACAGTGAGACAGGGGCTATGCTTTTTGGTCAGCTTGATCTTGACCCATTTGGCACTCTGAGCCGTCTTTAATGCCTTCACCAGGTTCTCGGGCGAGAATTCGAGGTAAATCTCATTGGACTCTTCAGACACACCTTCCATTGCAAATTCGTCAAAGAAATGACCCTGAGGGCAGAAGCAAACTGAATCTTGATAACAAACCAGGTAGAGAGACTAACAATTTAACTTAGAGGCTCAGTCTTCAAAAGCTCAATATTTAACATTGGGGGCATTTTCAAAAAAAATCTAGGAGGCCCAGCCCCAAATCTAAGGGCCATGGGGCCCTAATAGTCTTTTCCCCAATCACTTTACCGATTAAATTTTCAGAATTGCATCTTGATACTGCAGTAAATTATTTGTAAACAAATAGTCTCCTTTATATCTTTATAAGAGATCCATATTTCAAATGAATCCTTAAATTAAGATATGAAGTAGACAATTCATGAAGGCAATCAGCATTAACAAGGAACTTTACTTATTATCCACTAATGTCATTGTTTTGACCCCTTCAGCAGAAGTTTTTGAGACCTAGAAAATCATGGTCAAGGGATTTATGAATCATGAAATTGAAAAACTAGCACAAGCCCTTTAAACCAGGGACTCTAAAAAGCTGGATTGTTTGCATGGCTTTAATGTCACTGTAAGCAGTATTGCTGTTATATCATAGTAGCTGGTACATCAACTCATAGCTTCTGTTGTTTAACACATGCAGTCAATCTTGCTTGATTAACCACGTCTATTAAGCAACCAATTTTTATTAAGCGACCGTTTTCAAAATCCCCTACTCAAAATCAAAAGTACCTGTAAAAATAGATTTTATTTGTCTAAAAAGTATTGTAGTTGAATCCTTTGCTGTTCAAACTCAATAGAATCGGCTCAATGGGACGATTTTGTTGAGTTTTAGCAACATAGGATTATTGAGAAATGTCCAGTAACATACACATTCAATCAAAATCATGTACCTTATTTGAAAATAAAACGTGTACTAAGTGACCATTCTCTATAACAACCTTTTTTTGTTGGTCCTGTAAGTGATCGTGTAATACAAGCTTATGTGTACTTAGTACATTTCATAGAGCCACTAACTGCCCATCCACCTTAAGCATACTGCTTGTCATTTGATTTTAGTGAAGGAGAAATGAGGCTTGTCAGAACATATTTTGTTAAGTCTGTTGACAGGTTGCCAGGCAGGGGACCAAACTCAAAAGTTAATAACCAACAGATTGAGAGCCCAACACTAAACATGCTTAGTTGAAGAAGCTGGATTTTATGGGAATGGATTATGGGTAAAAATACAAATTGTAGATATAGTGATGGGCAGATTTTTAAATTCGTTTATAATTGCTAATTAGTTGGTTTGGGCTTTGGATTGTGATAATCAACTAAGAAATTTCATATTAGATTGATCAATTCCTAAGGGAAAGCCCTTTTATATTGTTTTTGAAACTGACATCAGTTTGATGGCTCAACATAAAACAGTTGTAAGTACCTATATGTTTATGGGCAGTTACAACTGTTCACCCTGAGACATAAAATCTAAAAATCTTCAGAAAGAGTCTTTAGGTCATGAGTTTTACATTCTAATTTTCAAAGGACGACGCTGTATTTTAAAATTTCTAAGAAAATGATTCAGATTGTACCGTCGATCAATAGTAGATTTACTCTCCCAACTAAAGTCTGATTATCAATTCTGATTTGAAATCGATTGCCCAACACTATGCAGAAAGCATCTATCTCTAAACAATGGCCTTTAGAAATTTAACCTTTGTCAGACTGAATATAGATCTTGGCAACCTTGAATTAAAACTAAAGAGCTGATAGCCCTTCATACACTAACTGTAACTCAGTATTAAATAAATCTTGGAAAAATAATAAAATGAAGTGTTTGTGAAACACAAATACCCCCAAAAACAGCAAATTTTCTGAACCTTAAACCCTGAAAGATTACCTTGAACTTGTCAGATGGCCTTGGTATCTGTAGATGTGCAAACTACAAGATCTATCATTATACCAAATATGAGCAAGGTATATTGAATAGCCTCGAATTAATCTATAGGCAATGTTAATTTTTTTATAAAGTTTTGCAGACAGACAGACCCAGAGGCAGATGGACAGACAATTATGAATGGCGAATTTAGTTAGTTTGAATATGGTTTTACACCGCTTTCAACATTTTTTCAGTTATATCGCGGCAGCTGGAGCACCTAACAATGCGTTCCTGGAAATTTCTCACACCAGCACTATCATAACATCCTTTCCTAGTCTCAAGCTGCCATCTCACATAGGGTACAATTATCAACCCATTGGTGGGAGACAAATAGTTGGAAAGAATGAGTGTCGCCAGCGGGCATAAAACCCTGGACCTCTAGATTGACAACTGCACTATGAAGGCGGCACAGACAATGGTAAAACAAAATGCTCTCAACCTTTCAATACAAAGGCATAAAAAAGTAGAAATGTGTCACAGACACAGCTGCCCAGCAGATACAATGTTTTTACCCGTAACCTATTTGACCTTCAACCATGACCTTGGGTGTATTCAAACAAATTTTTCCCATGACACTGGTACTCATCCAGGGGAACAACTGTGCCAAGTTATTACAAATTTCATCCATAAATGATAAACCCTTGTCATGCTTAACCTGGAATATTCCTGCTTTGGCAGGAGCTATAGAAAAACATAAGCCTGCACATATGTGCAGTCTGATGTTAGTCTACACCACCTGTTTTTTCACTTTCAAACCAGAATTGTCAATAGATTTAGTTTTTCAAGTAAAACAGCTGGTACTTTCAGTGCTTTTTGCCCTTTGATTTTGATGCAAATTTTTAGCTAAAATTTATTCAGCATGACAAGGGTTAAGTCTTGCTCTGGACTTGAATGCCACACACCCCTTCCCCTCCAACTCATATGTGCACCCACTGACATATGGACAGATTTTGCATGTAGGCTTTATACCAATCACCATTTAATTGCAGGGGCATGAAAAATTATAAACATTTCAGCTCTAAAATCATAATTAGGTGGAATAGACTAAGATCACATATGTGCAGGGTGATCTTTGTTTTTACTTCTACCAAATCAATTATTCAGGTTCCGCCTGACAAGAGTTCAAGCCAGTTTATAAGCATACCTGAGGCAGTTCACACCAAATCTGAATTCCTCCATTGGTAACTTTTTCAGACAGAATAAAGTATAAAGCTGATGTAGTGATTCTCAATACACAAGTCTTTATTAGCTTGGATATTGTTGTAACCACCCCTGTAATGATATGTGATAAAACAATGGTGTACAATTGGAAAAAATGCAGCTGCAAAATGAAAAAGATTGTCTTAGTTGAATTTCATTTGTAAATTTGGAACAAATTGCTTGAAAGCATTTTGTTGTTTTACTTTCAATTTACAGAAACTAATTGCTTATAGGAAAATATCCTGGCTAGTTAAAGTTACGTCCAGATGACCAGTTAGCTCAGTTGGTAGAGTGCCCTGCTAGTGTTCCGGGGGTCCTGGGTTCAAATCTCATATCTGGCACAACTTTTGCAAGTTTTCCGCCCTCATAAAATGCTTCGGTCACCTGTGGGACCATAGGGAGCCAACACATGATGATTTAGGTCTATGATTATTAACCCATGGGTGAGAGACTAATTGTCTGAAAGAATGAGTGCCGCCGTCTGAGATACTCGGAACCTTAAGATTGACAGTCTGACGCGCTACCAACTGTGCTTTGTCGGCGACAGGGATGCGATTTAACACCAATGTTAAAAAACTTCAGAAGAAGCCTTGTTTTCGCAAAATGAGCCAGACTCTTTTTTTATTCTCAAATCTGGAACATTTACTGCTGTTGGCAAAAGTTTCAAATAGTGACTCGCCCCTTACCCAATTTATTTGTTTATTACCTCCCTTCGCCAAAAAATCCCATTGAATTTTCCTGTTAAGATTATGTTTTTTGTAAATATATGATTTTTTTTTTTTTTTTTTATTTAACCTATTCACATTATAGTCATGTTTAACAGGGTTTTAAAATTCAAAGCCTAAATGATTATTTATCTTTGATTCTTATCTTTCAGCAATCTTCGACAACAGTGTTAGCAAGAAAATCGACTTCTTTTGCTTTTTCATTGCATGGACCCCACCCACAGTGTTGTAATGGATTTACAGAGTATCAATATAGACAAGGGATTAGACTCCACCAAGTTACGGTTGTCGAGATCTATGTAGGCAACTAGGCATGGGCGTCTTGGATCCGTTTTGATTAGTTTTCTCTACCAGTCCGGGTTCCAGTCCATAGCTCGTAGCTTCAAATTTGACTGATCTAGACTTCCAAACATTGTTCAATTTATTTTTAAAACTATTACCAAGACCATTCCAACCCCCTTCTTCATCCTAGACTTGTTTTCTAGCACATTCTAAAAGAAAGTTCTGAAGCAAAATGCTCATTGACAAGCCAAGTCATTATTTGGTACATTGTAGATATGGGTTGTTCCCACTTTGTCTAATCCCATTTGGTCTAAAAGTCAATTTCCCATTTCGTCTAAAAACCCCATTTTGATAAGTTCCCATTTGGTCTAAAAGATCATTAACTCATTTGTATAAAAGAATTATGCCTTATAATATGTTTATTATACATTTTCTTATAAAATATTGAAAAAAAAAAGAGTTAACCTCTTTTAATACCTTAATAACATAAAAGATTTAGATAATGGTTTAAGCTATTTTCTGATATGACATTATCTTAAACATTTATTTTTATCTATCAAAAAAAACCTTTTTTTTTCATCATTTAGAAGAAAAATAATTCAACAATTATATAAAAAAAAAAAGGACTCATTTATCAAAAAATAATTTTGGAAGTGTTTTTTTTTTGAGGGGGGGGGGGGGGGGGGGGTGTACTATTATAACACCTTTATGACATTAACACCTCTATGACACTCATAGCATGTCAAAAACCATTTTGTAGACGAAATGGGAAATTGATACAATAAGGTGTCAAAAAGTTTTAGACCAAATGGGAATTTTTGGTCTAAACCAGTATTTTTATAGTGTAGACGAAATGGGATTAGACGAAATGGGAATAAACCGTAGATATGATTTCAACCACAAAGTAATCAATTGTTTGCGTATCAAACTTCTAACTATTAACATTATGCCTAAATCGGGTAGTCAGACATAGACTCCTAACACTTGTGTCATCTCCAAAGTGCTATATATAGGGAAATGCCAGGCGTATGACACTCTCTTGATTGTTCATTTATGATTTTCTATAAAATTCAGCATAAAAACCCTATCAAAATTAGCCTACAGCTGCACTGTCTCATAAATGCTACAATTTCAATGGCGTAAGATTGAATTGTCAAGCATCAGATCAATTTGAAAGAAATTCGAAATTCCAGCAAATATTCAATGTTGCAGCCTGGCATATTGTATTTGTTTTTTAACAAGATTTCCTATGGTACTTTATAAAGAAAATTATACTTGTTCTGTCTTGAGTGTTGATATACGCCAACTTAGTCCCTGAATTGCATTTTAGGCGGGCTCAGCCTGTTAAAAACTCGGCCCACGTAAAACTCGGCCTGTGTATAACTCGGCCCGTCAACTCGGCCAGTATATAACTTATATAGTGTTTAGCCTAGTAAACGGATATCATAAGCACACTTATCAGATAGTTAATCAATTTGTGGAATGTACTTAAAGGAGGTGCGAATTCACAAATGATTACTAAAATCTACGATCTTCATATTTGATACGCATATAACTTGTCATCTTCTTTTGTGCTTAGAAAAAATAATTTGAAAAATAAATTTGAATAAAAGGTGAACTATGTATTTGATTATATCTTTTTTATCTTATATTTACACAAATGCAAAATAATAGTAAAATAAGATTATTATTATTAAAAACCCTTTTAACAAGTGATTATTTATTAATCAATATTTATCAATTATCAAAAAAGCACAAAAGGTACCCAAAATATTTACATTACACCGTCATACATAATACATAAACAGGCCGAGTTGACGGGCCGAGTTAACCGGCCGAGTTATTCACAGGCCGAGTTGACTGTGAAGTTTCCGACTAACCAATTTTGGCAGCAGTTTTATATTTTCACGTTTAATACGCTAAATGATATCAATTTCGCTATAAAATGCTTACGCAAATCTTATATAAAAATGTAATTAGCTCGTTCTAGAGCATTTTACTTCATGCATAACTGTAAATAATTCATTATGCACTAAGCTCCCTGTGTGTGTGCGTGGGACTTACTTACTTACTTGGTTACTTGGGTCTTTAGTCACTTTGTCCATTTGGCGTGACTCTCAGTCTTCTCTTAAAAGAATTGCCACTTGGTGCACCAACTACTTTATTGTCCAAGGAATTCCACGGATTAATTATGCGTTGGGAGAAGAAAAATTTTCTCACGTCAGTATGCGCGCTAACCTTATGAAGTTTAAACGAATGACCTCTTAGTTCACGATTTGGCAAACAGAAGAAAGTTTCAGGATCACATCTATATTCATGATGGAGTATCTTGTAAGCTTCTGCTAGGTCGACTTTCTTTCTTCTGTCCTCCAAAGACTCCAAAACAGGTGGAAAAGGACATAAGGCTAGACAACGATCTTGCACCTTTTGAAGTAAATCTATGTCTTTCTTTAAGTGAGGTTTCCAAACTACCGAGGCGTACTCTAGTAGTGGCCTAATTGTTGTCGTAAAAAGTGTTGATATCTTTCTTTGGGTAATATTGGTAAAGCAGCGTTTGATCATTCCAATTCTTTGGTTGGCTTTTTTGGTAATATCAAGAATGTGCTTTCTAGGCAAAAGGTCATTAGAAATGATGACACCGAGATCTTTTTGTTCAGTAACTTCTTGCAGGTTGGAACCACTCAGAGAGTATATGAAATTGATGGATGCTCTAATCTTCATAACCACACACTTAGAAGCATTAAAGTTCAAAAGCCATAATTTAGACCAAGCTGAAAGTGCGTTTAGGTCGTTCTGCAATACCTGGCAGTCGTCTTCAGATAAAATTTGTCGGTAGAGCTTGGTGTCATCGGCAAAGAGCTTTGCAGTTGAAACCACTGAGGAAGGAAGGTCATTTACAAATAATAAGAAAAGTATGGGTCCCAGTATTGAGCCTTGTGGTACACCACTTTTAACTTTCGTCCAGGAAGAATTACCATTTCTTAGCACTACCCTCTGTCTTCTGTTATTCAAAAATGACTTAATCCAGGTCTTGATGTGACCATTAATACCATAGTGTGATAATTTATAGATGAGACGCTGATGTGCAACAGAATCAAACGCCTTTGAAAAGTCCAAGTAGATTATATCAGTTTCAATTTTTTCATCAAAGGCTAATGTCCAGTCGTTGAGAGACTCTAATAATTGGGTCACACAAGAACATCCACTTTGGAAACCATGTTGTTCGCAGGACAAAACATTGTTTTTTAGCAAGTGATCTGAAATCTGGTCCATCAGAATTCTCTCTAGTAGCTTCACCACTTGAGAAGTGAGTGTAACTGGTCGATAGTTATTACATTGTTTCCTGGAGCCTTTTTTATGGAGTGGGTTGATGTTTCCATCTTTCCATTCCTGAGGAATTTCACCAGTATACACAGATTGGTTAAAAATCCTGGCCAGAGGCACAGACACTGTAGGAATTCTCTTAAGTACATTCACATGAATATTATCCGGACCACAGGCCTTGTTGTACTGTAACTTATCAATTTTCTTGAAAATTGTGTTTGGCAAGATATGGTTGAACTTAATATTAGATTGCACATGAGGATCATTAATAGGTAAATCACTAAGCAGAGGCTCCTCCTTAGTTTGCACCGCTGTCAGAGAAGAAAGTGTTCAATAAATTGGCCTTTTCGACGTCTGATTTCAGTTCAATACCATTATCATCCACAAGTTTATCAATTGTTGAGGAAGTCCTCTGGAAGTTACGTGCATAATTGAAGAATAATTTGGGGTTCTCCTTTAATCTATCAACTAAATTATCCTCATAATCTGCTTTAGCTGATTTCAATGTGTCACTGAAGTCTTTTTTGGCAGTTTCTGATAAAAATTTATCAGCGAATAATCCACTCTTTTTAAAAGCTATGTCAGCTTTTCTACAGTTCTGCTTGGCTTTCTTCACTGACTTAAATCTTGTCCATGCAGGTTTAATTGGTTTGCCAGGCTTAATCCATTTATAAGGGACAAATTTATCTATAAGATCAAAGTACTTCTCCTTAAAAGTAATCCACATTTCATGTACCGTTTTCTCCTCTAACAGAAGGTTCCAGTCTATACTCGCAATATTCTTGTTAAATTCTAAATAATTTCCCTTTGAATAGAGGTAGACTTTTCTAGGACAATCTTCAATACGTGAGTATTGTGTTGAAAAGATAATATCAATTGAGTTGTGATCACTATTGGAAAATGGGGAATTCACTGATAATTCATCGAATAGGTCAGTATTGTCAACCAGTACCAGGTCTAAAATGTTGTTTCCTCTTGTTGGTTTACAAACTAATTGAGAAAGAGAATTATCCTGGATAGTATCAATGAACAGTTTGTCTTGTGAATGATTGCTCACGTAAGAAGACCAATCAATATCTGGTAAATTGAAGTCCCCAAGGTACACCACATTACTGTAATTTGAAGAATTAATCTTAGCACATATTTTTTCAATGCAAGGTTCACCTCCACGGTCTGGTCTATATACACAAGCAACAAAGAATGGATTCATACCCTCTGGAGCTACTTTGCACATAACCATTTCACAATCAATTGTATCAAAAGAAACTGAATCTGGATTAAGTTCATTTTTAACTAATATTAATACACCACCTCTGGCTTCGTTAACATAAGTTCCAACTGGATAAAACTCTAACTGTCTGTCTTGACGAAAAACGGAATAACTGTCAAACGAAAACTCTTGATCTTTAACATTTATATCAAACCATGTCTCTGTAACAGCAATAATGTCATACTCACAGGATGAAACTAACTCAAAAAACTCGACGAACTTTGAACATAGCCCTTGGGCATTAAAATATTTCAACTTAATATTCCTGTGAGTAGAGTGTTCCTTGGAGGAATTTATTTGGAGTGGAGGACCTGCCGTATTGCAGGATTTCCACGTATTATCCTGAAATTTGGCCCCATCTTCCATCCTCCGTTTGGGTCGTCCTGACGTTTGGCTTTTAAAAGCTCCCTTGCAGCATTATCCCTCTCCCTTTGAACGAGGCGTTCTGGTGACGAATATATCATATCGAATACATACCAGAAACACGTCGTTTGTATTACATATAAAGGTTATTATTTAGTTATTCTAAAACTTCTTTACGTGTAAAATGTTGGATACAGCCGATATCCACCAATTTTCCCCGAAATCTCATCTTAAAACCACCGCCAGTAGAATTATCAAGGGAAGTAACTGCAACACCACTTGTTTCTTTAGACTGGATACGTCATGCTCTAACATTTCTGTGTTGAGGGCTTGGAGCGGCACTGGTGTGAGTGCCCATATTTGTATGGGCACTTGCGACAGTGTTGCTTTGGGTCCTCGATAAAGATACAAGTGGTTGAAAAGGTTCTGTAAAGCTGAATCAGGGACTCTATGTATGTATATGTACATTCAGGATCCGTGGCTAAATCAATATGCTGTCTAGTAATAAGTGCTTTTTTAGCTGTAAAAGGTGTTTCTTTATGACTATTTAAGCCATGCTATTCACTACATTTATGAATTTAATGCTACTTTGTCACCAATATGTTTTTATGAAAATGCCGATGGGACCTTGATGTTCCTTTTGTTTTAACAGCGACTCTCTACTACATTTAATTCTTGCCATTTGCTAATCTGTATTTATTGTATGATCTGTTTTGTATTTATGGTGACAGTCCTATCATTGGATTTTAGACCAATAAAATATTTGTATTTGTATTTGTATTTGTACTTTGTCTATTAGACTGCTTCTTCTTAACACGGACCCGAAATATACAAACCACTTGGCCAATGAAGCTGAAACTTTGCAAATTTCCTAAAGTGAAGGTCTTTAAAAGTTGTAAAAAGATTTTTATTTCATCAAAAACTCTGTTTTTCGTGGTAACTGAAAGGCTGAGGAATGGCGGATATTGCGGATTTTTTTAAAGAAAAATATCCTTTCTCCTAAAACCACTGGACCAATCAAGCTTAAATTTGGCAGGGATGATCCTTGGGTAAAGCGCTTAAAAATTGGTAAAAGAACAAAATTTAATAAAAAAAAACCCCCTTATTTTCTTGGTACCGAAAAGGCTGAAAATGGCTGAAATTGCCGAAAATCTAAGAAAAACATCTTCCTCTCTCAAGTTTACCACTAGGCAAATCAAGCTGAAACTTGGCAGGGATTTACCTTTGGTGAAGCTCTTCAAAAGATGTTAAAAGATTTTAATTTCATCAAAAACTCTGGTTTCCATGGACACGAAAAGGCTGAAAAATCTTTAAAAAATCTTCTTCCCTAAACTTCTTCGCCCGAATCAAGCTGAAACTTAGCAGGCCGGATGTCCCTGAGGTAAATTCTACTAATATTGTAATAAGAATTTAATTACATCAAAAACTCTGGTTTCCATGGTGATGGAAAGGCCAAAAATTGCTAAAAATCTTGGGGAAAATCCTCTTCTTCTAAACCATTGGCAGAGATGTTCCTAAGCCGGTTAGGTCTTCTATTGTTATTAAAAGAATTCAATTCCACCAAGAATTTTGGTTGCCAATTAGTCTGTTTCTTTCAAAACCACCCTAAATGTACATCAAACATTCTCTGGTATTCATAACAAGGTTGAAAAAATATGAGTTCACTTACAGATGAGCGATATAGGACCATCATGATCCTCTTGTTATCTGTTTCAGGTGACGAGTTTAATTAATTTGGTATTGTGTGGACACGTGTTTGAAATTCTATTTATGATATGATTCATTTTTCTTTCCTTTTTTTTTTATAAATCGACAGAATTGTTTAAATTCGGTGATTAAAATGTTCTGCGTAACATATAACGCCGAGTGAAAATAGACGTTTACAATCACATCCATTATGACGTCATTTCACTGCATCAAAATAGCGTTGTTTTGCACTCTGAGCTCTTTTGCATAGATACTTTACTTGTGTAAAAAGACACATGTGATCTCAAATTATTCAACGGGATTATTTCACTCCCGTGAAGAAGGTCAAACTATAAGCACATTTTAGCACCCATAGATTTGTTTCAGCAAGAGTACAAATGGGCCAAGCCAAGACTGGTAAAGAATGGATTGTAGCCTAGACAGCTAGCATTTCACCCTGTCTGTAATGCGTTTGTGCATCTGGTTGGGGTCCCTTCCGTAAACAATTGTATACGTAAGCGACGCCTTGATAATTAACGCGCTTACATCGTAATATTGACAGCGTTTGGTTACTCGTCGCAATCGGACTCGACAATAAATAAATAAATAGATAAAAAAATCAAATAAATAAATATCCTGTTAAAATGATTACATTTTTTATTTTATCATAACATTAAAAGATAGATATTAAAAGATTTTTTACCCAACCAGACCATGCCTGACGTGTTTATAGTGCTTGCTTATACTTTACCACAGGACGTTTTTAACAAACTGAATACGAATTCTTTTCAGAAAAAGAAGATCCAATCACCCCATACACATTGCTGAGAGGGTATCTCTTGAACCATTTACCCAGCTGTCATTTTTTTCACGTTTGTGCAAATTAAAAATTGAAAAGTTTTCTGGTGCAATCAATGTCGTAGCTGTAGACCTTACCATGGTAAAATATTTCTCAAAGTACATCTAGACTAGTACAATACTGTAGATTTATAAGACCAACATTATTGCAGATGGTCAAAATACCTTTGTCTTCTTAGCCTTGTCATGCTTTTAAAAGAGTAATTAAAAGCATAGTTTTCCTTCTTAAACCGCTAAAGTCAAACGGTATATAGTTTCAAAATTAAAAGAAAATGACTCACAATAAATGTCTCCAAGGCTTTTAGCGCTTTGATTCAACGGATATTTGGCAGAGTAATTATTCAGCATGACAAAGGTTGCAACCTGGAAGCAGTCTAACGAGGAACGAAACATTTCGCAAATAACTATATTTCTTCAGGTAGTGGACCCGTAATAGTTTCGCAACCTTTCGGAACTCATGAACTTGCACAATATTGACCGAGGTTTCCTAGAGTCATTAGGAAACCTCGGGTAACACTGTTAAAGTTCATTAATTCTGAGATATTGCAAAACTATTTTGAGTCCACTTCCTTAATGTAGAATGAATTTTTAACCTTCCTATGTATTTTTTCTGAAAAAGCCTTCTGGTTGCCCTTTGTTTAAGCCAATCCGTTTTTCAAATACATGTACCTATATTACGGAGTTCTCAGATGGTCACTTTTAGCGTAATAATTGAAATATTTATCTCGCGTCTTTTCCATATAGTCCATATTGGCGTGACGAGTTATATCTTAATCTTCAGATACCAGAGAGATGGCCCTAAGCCTGAGTACAGTGGTAAGAAAACGTCATCATCAGCTGCTCTGTTCTGGTTACTGCCCTTGTTGTTATTGGTCTTATCATGTGCTGGATATTTAGGAAAAAGCTGCAAAACTGCCGTGTAATAAACAGACCGCTGTCAATTAAGGTAGTAGACCCGTAATATTTCCGCAACATTTCGGAATTGATGATCTTTCACAATGTTGACCGAGGTTTTCTAATGAAAATCATTAGGAAACCTCGGTTAACACTGTAAAAGTTCATGACTTGCGAAACATTGCAAACTATTACGGGTTTACTACCTTAAACAATCGAGTAACAGATCAAAACACTTTTTAATCGGGGTGCCTGTTGAAGACGGAATTTCTCTCTATTTTTTTCAATCAATATCGTGAATGGGTACCCTTAGTGTCGAAATTATAGCTTCAATAAGCTGCAGTAAAGACGCACTGTCTCCCTATAAGGGATTATTGTTTTAAACTACTCTAGACGAAGTCCAGCGGGATATTGTCAGGGTCTTTGGTTATTGGTCCGTCCGTAAACTTTTGAGCTCACCTGAGCATGAAGTGCTCAATTTGAGCTATTATGATCGTTCAATGGGCGTCGTCCGTCGTCAACAATTTCTTTCAACATCTTCTCCTCCTTAACCTGTGGGCCAATCTTGATAAAACTTGACAGGGAAATAAAAGAAATTAACCCTTAATTCTGTTTGCCATTGCAACAAAAAAGGATGAAAAAAGGAAAATCTTTAAAAATAATCTTTTTGACTATTTGTCTCTCACCTATGGGTCGATAATCGTAGACCTATGTGATATAGCAGCTGGAGGCTAGGTAAGAATGTGATGGTGGTACTGGTGAGAGAAATACCAGGAATCAATTGTTAGGTGCTCCAGCCGCCGCGATATAACTGAAATAATGTTGAAAGCGGCGTTAAACTCCATTTAATCAATCAATATTTAGTAAGAATTACCATCTAGTGGACCTACCATTCACTGTTTGTTTAGAAAAACAATAACGTCGGTAGAAAATTGTAATATTTCCACATTCATCATGTATCATCAATATAACAATAGTGTATGGTTGAGTTTTTAAATAGTTCAAATTTAGACAAAAACAAACCATTTAAGAGGAAAAAACGTCAAATGTGTAGTATATTTTGCATTTGCTGAGATGCGTTCGATAAAACGAGATGAAGAAAATCCGCCATAAGACGTCATAATGAACTATTTTTGATAATTTGAGTGAAAACATTCGATGTCGTCAAGACTACTCGTTTGAGTCAATGCCGAGTGAGATTCATTTCCTCATTTAGATTTCGTAAGATTCTTATTTAGCGGCTTAAAATATCGTTCTACCGAACGCTTTATCTTAAAAATCTTTAGGCTTTTAGATCCCTAAAATTCTCGCTCTAATGAACGCACCTCAGCTTTTCTCAAACGAAATCGAGTTACGGTCTCTTTTTCTCACATAAACACCGGCTATTTATGTTAAAACCTATTATGGAACGTCCAGTTTATAGATACCCCGCGATAACACGCGTTACATGACGTCGTTATGAAGTTAGATAGAGATATTGAATGAGTGGTCATTGAATACCGAATTTATTAAACGAGTCATCTATAAAGAGAGAGAGAAAAAAAAAACGAGACTGCGCTGAGTTTTTATCTGTTTAAGATGACGAGTTTAATGAATTCGGTATTTAATTAGCACAAATTTTATATTCTATTTATAACATGACCCAAATTATTGCGAAAATCGTCAAAATTCCTGAAATTCGACATTTCAATTTTCCGCGAAACTTATAGCGCCACTTAAAACTGACGTCATAATTCATATATATTATGATGTCATTTTCACGGTTACAAAATAGCGTTACTATTCGCTCTGAGCTCATTTGCACATTTATTCCACTGGTGTTATAACACCCGTGTAATATCAAAAACATTTAACGGGGTTATTTCACTCCCGTGACGTAGGTCATATTATATAATGTTATCTTACTTATGTCTAAGACGAGGATATCTCTGATGGCTGTTCGTAGAAGACATAGAGGATAATCGTTTGTTTCTGTGTAAGATCGATTTATATTTCATTGAGTGAACAACAAAAGCTATATTTTCACGAGTGGCAGAGCCACGAGTGAATATAGCTTTTGTTATTCACGAAATGAAAAATTAATCGATCTTACTCGAAAAACAAACGATTATTCTATTTCTTTAATGCAAAAATGAGACAAAATAAGAAATTTCTGGGACATAATATTCGTAAAGCGCGTCTTTTTGCACGTGATTGCTGTGCAACGTTCATTGTGACGTCACTTATTTCGCCCAGCGTATGTGACGTCAGATAGGATGAAATCAGGGGTGTGGAAATCCCATGCCCGGCTTGTCCGACATGGGCATTATCACTTGTGGGCAAGTACCTTTTCCTAGGCCACTTGTCCCTGGACAAGTGAATACCAGAGCAAATCTTGTAACAGTACTAAAAAGTATAGGAGAAAAGTCATCCTATTGTTTGTATCAAATGGGAGAATAATTGTCTTTAATGAAGGAAATGCTGGATTACAGCATTTTCTTCATCAAAACCAATGTTTTCTCAATTTCTATCAATTAATTTTGTTTTGGGCAAGTTCATTTTGATTCTGGACAAGTAGGAAATCGTCATTTACTTGTCCATGGACAAGTGGAGAAAATTCGTATTTCCACATCCCTGATGAAATGCACAAAAGCAGGGTATACGTTTTTGACAATTTCACTGCATTTGCGGTGAGATTATCAAACGATAATCTACCGTTAGGCCTATTTCTCGATAAACCACCAAAAAGCATTTAAGAAAGGAAGACGAGTGTTACCATGAGAGAAATCACTTACTAAATAACCATTCGGTACACCAATTGGCGTATCTCACGATCAACCTTGGATGTATATAGACGGAATTTTTTTAAAAAAAAAAAAATACGTGAAAAACAACTAGAAAAACTCGATGCCGTCAGTAAAAATGGCGTTAGCCCTCGTTATTTTGAGTGAAAACATTCGACGTCGCCAACACTTAAGTCTGTGACGTGAAACCATCCTATCCTTATATAAATATCTTTAGATTCTTAAATAACGGCTGAAAAATCTTAATTTTTGAGAATGATTCGTTATTCTCAAAAATTTAGAATTTTTAGCCGTTATTTATCTTAAGATAGCGCCGGTTATTTTTGTGCTTGTTTTTCTTACACTGTTGCCGCCCAACAAAATGCACAAATTTTGTTACACACTCATCCGCCTCACATACATCCGAGGTCTGTTGCAGTTTACGGAAATGGCCAAGTGATGATCCGAATGACTAAATGATCCGAATGACTAAATAACGTATTCAAGACGCCATCGAAAGGACGTTTTCGAGGCATTTTGGTCATTTTGGTTTTCCTAAAATAAATTTTAAACGTACAAAATTGTTGTTTATTAGAGGAAAGGAATCTTTTTCTAGATTTCGTCAAGATAAGCAGACCGACCTTACCCCTTTCTACAACCAAAAAATATTAAGCTCGCCAAGGCTGTCTTAAAAATGTTTTTTTTCATACTTGGTTACGGTCAGACTGTCTATCAAATCTTAAACAGAGATCGTGTACTTAAAAACATCGGGAAATTGACATGTTGAATGGTTTTTGAATGATTTAGGAATGAAATTGAATGAGTTTGTGGAGCGAGTTTTCAGTTGAAATTAATGGGAGGTAATCCAGTATCGTAAATTTTGTTCAGGATAAACAGAATTCGCGATTTTGATTACCTCCCTTTATTTAAATATGCATATAAGTTCTATAAATTGCTCATATTTTTTCAACAACCAATACGACGCTTACAATTTGAATTATGTCAGTGAAATCGCGGTTTTCTCTATCCAAATTTATTTTGAATGTCGTTGTCGATTCTATATTTTTCAATGGGTTTGAGCGTTTTTGAATGATTTGAGTGAGTGTTTGGAATGAATGAATGAATGAATGGAGCGTTGAGTGAGTGGTTTAGAATGGTTTTGATTAAGGCGAATGTCAATTTCACGGTGTAACTAACTGTATATCTTTCTCCACATAACTGTATGAATTAAAATAGGTTTGGGACCCAGATGAAAGTACATCGTTTGGATATATAGGAGCAGTCAGGAGATTTTAATTAAGAGAAGCTGATCTTAACAAAATCTTGAATAGAAATGTAATTAAGGTATTGGAACCGTAATAGTTTTGAAACATTTCGGACCTCATGAAATTTCCGTTGACCGAGGTTTCCCGATGAAAATCATTAGGAAACCTTGGTTTACATTATTAAAGTTCATTTCTTTCAAGATATTCCGGAACTTTTACGGTTCCACTACCTTATGTGAGCCAATTTGAATAAATTTAGTGATAATGTATTACCTCTTTGAATTCTACCCAAAACTCGCTCATCCCACTCATTCAATTTCGTTCCTTAGTCATTCCAAAATTATCCACCTTGTCAATTGTACGATGTTCTTTGCTGTATATTTCTTTAACATTTCAAGAAAGTATTTTTTACGGTGATTGATTAATGAAATTGCTCAAATTGTATCTTCATCTCACAGCGCCTGCCTGCCCATCCACTTGGGCATTTACATATTGCCGTATCAAGCTCAATAATGTTGGCGCATTCTCCACCATTGAAGCAAAAGGAACCAGCGCAACGGTCTTTATCTGAAAGGGAAACGTAGACCTTTATGGTGGCAAAGATGTTTTAGGACAAAAACATCATGTATAACGTAAAAGTACGCATGCATAAACAATAACAAAAACCGCAAAAACACTTGTAATGAAATAACTTATGAATTTTCAATTTACATGCACATTTTTTAATACATTGTATATTTAAGAAAGCTTCCAATTCAGGTTGTTTGTTTGTATGGGTTTTAAAGCTTTATCAAAATTATTGCAGTTAAATCTAAGATACTGGTGTACATATTCATAGTTTGATGTCGTTTCTCACACCAGCCCTGCGTGCAGGATCACAAAACGGTTCAAACAGTTTTTCAATTATACCACGCAAGTGCACGTGCAAAGCGGGTTACAATTGAAAACTGTTTGAACCGTTTTGTGATCCTGAACGCAGGACAGCACAACAACCAGCTGCCCACCCCACTTACGCGAAAGCCCATTGATGGGAGAAAGCTTTTTTTCTTGGTCGTATTGACTTTTGTCAAATGTCGGATGAAAGTTTGCAAAGACGGGGTTCGAACTCGACCATTTATTGACATCCCAAAGCGTTACCAATGAGCAGGCCAGGCCCGGCCTTCCAATTCAGAAATATGTATCAGACAACAGCCATTGATATTGGTCCCTCTCCCAACACGGATAATCCTTTGTGAATGTTCAACATTATTTTTGAGCTTATTGGACAAAATTAGCGATTGTTTTTACCTATCTTGAAAATCATTAAAAACTCGCTTCACACACTAAATTTCATTCCTAAATCATTCTAAAATCAATCAACTTGTCAATTTCACGAATTTCACTCTGAATATATGATAGTGAAATGCACCTTTTAACCTTATAATCTAGATGAAGTTCAAAAAGCTTCGCCATTACTTTTAACTTTTACCACCGTCTCGGTATCAATGTTTGCCCGCGCCATCGAATTACCCTGGGGAAAATTAACGCAATAGAATTTTCCGATTTGTTGGCACCATAGACATCGTCACTACTGTTTGGTCAAGTTACAAGTTATAGTTGAGACAAGTTTAATGTCAACCTTTACCTGCAAACCTTTAAATTTAAGGTAGTGGACTCGTGAAAGATCCGTAACAATTTGGACCACATGTCCTTTCACAATGTTAACCGAGGTTTCCTTATGAAAACCATTAGGAAACCCCGGTTAACACTGTTAAACTTCATGATTTCCGAAACGCTGCAGAACTATTACGGGTCCACTACCTTAAGATCGAAATTGAGTTATGACATATTGAACGTACTCTACCTTAGATTACTATCTAAATTCGGATATCACAAATTCGAGTTCTAGACACAAAGAAAACTAAGTTTGCTGACAAATATATCATCTGGATTTTGCCAA
This sequence comes from Fragum whitleyi, assembly GCA_948146395.1. NCBI lineage: Eukaryota > Metazoa > Mollusca > Bivalvia > Cardiida > Cardiidae > Fragum > Fragum whitleyi. The sequence continues at coordinate 68,799,856 of OX411547.1, forward strand.
GGAGATGTGTTTATTACGTTTTTTCGGGTTATCAAACAACTCGATTAAATAGCCCTAAAAATATGTTAAATCTTGGAGAATCTACTTTAGAACGCAGCTGGATGAATTTGATTGGTTACTCACATTGGCAAGTCTCACCGAAGTGTCCATGCTCACAATAGCATGTAAAACTTGCTCCGTCGTCAGAAGGGATTCATTCGCCAAACTCGCCACACATTGTCTGTTCACTTTGACAAATATCTTGTGCTCCTAGAGAATAGAGTAATCATTGTTTAGAACCTCGAGAACTAGCCAGGGACCCGTGTAACTAAACTTCTTATGAAATATATATATATTAAACTCACGACAACAAATAAAATAATGAGATCATCTAATCGATATAAATGATATAGTGGGGCGTTTGGAATGATTGTGGAGCAAAACTTGAATGAGTTATCGACAATTTTTAATGATTTTGGTCGTTTTGCAGTAATAGGACTATCGTTAATGGCCGATTTAGAATTGGGCGAATGAAAATTTTGCAACATTGTTTACTGATTTTATCTATGAATCAAGCTGAAATTTATTTCCATGGAAAAATATATACTCAGGTGGTTGTAATGACAACATTGGTTATGGAAAAGTATAGACAAGAGCACCGCCTGCGGGTGCAACTCACTCTCGGCTGCAGGTGCTGGATAATGCATCAATTCTTAGTCAAAAAAGGATCATAACTCTTACACAAATACTTCCAGAGTTACCCCCTTGATAGTCTGGGTAGCTCTTGTGATGATGAACACACATGCCAAGTTTCATGAAGATATGTTCAAAAGATATGACCAAGATTTAAGTTTGTCACACCAACATCAACGCCAACGCCAAACTCCAGACGAACAACGCTAATGTGATCATAATACCTCAGATTTTCTCCGACAACAGCCAAGCTAATAACTGTAATCAATGCATGTTCAGTTACACCAAATTTGATCAAAAGATACACCAACATTCTTGTAACATTTTATTTTGCATCAAGTAAAGAATACATTCGGCTTTTCGGGGAATATTTCCCTCGTTTTCAGTGTTTTATTCTAGGAAAAAATAGTGCTATCAGGAATGGACAACTGGTGCTACTCTACTCTTTCAATGGTACAGCTTCACGTCATTTTGGGTGTTAAATCCAGAGAGACTTTTCTCTTTCGCTGATAAAACCTCAAAATATTTTAGTAATTTCAAAAGTTCACACATTTTATTTTTCTATTTGCCAAAGAGGCTTTACTGTTTCGGTGGTATTGTGTGTTTAAATGCTCCTTTAACAACAGATAGAAGTTATTTAAACCATTTGTGATGCCACGCTTTGAAACAAAAGAGTAACTTGACTCATTCTTTTTTTACTAAATCCTCTTATGAGACAGACTGTGCTCTTTTAATGTTATCTTAAATCTATGGAATAAAATCACTTGAAAACACGACAGGAACATTGGCCGCCCTGGGTGTAGGTATTCTGCGTTATTATTCAACTGATAAAGTGTGGCTTAGCCATGACGTTATCTGGGGAGTTTCTTTTCAATGCTTTGTGTTCCCTCTAAAGTTAGTCGGCAAATTTCGCTAACGCATGCAAATAACTGTATCCTAAAACCAACATGATTTACGAGATTTACTTGCTTAGAGAAAGTGAACACCTTTCATCGTTTGATTATCAAACTACTGTTTGAATTAAGGTCTCAAGTTATTTATGACGACCACCTATAGAATTTTTTGAAAATGATAGTTGCTTTACCTTAACCTTAAGTATTATCCGTGATTAATGCCCTGGCAGGGCGGAGCCTAAGTAACGGGTCGATGCACTTAAGGTTAAGGGAAATCAGCTTTTATCTAAAATAACCTATTTCTAAAGGGAGTCGACATAAATAACTCGAGACCTGAAATCGTAGATTGGTAACAAATCCTCGTAACTTGAGCTTGATCAAACTGAAGTTTCGAGGCCTTGCCACCAAACGATGAAATGTGTTCACTCTCTCAAAGCACATGAATCCTTTAAGTTTTAGGATACAGTTATTTGCACGCGTAAACGATGATTACCGACTTAAATTTGAAAAAAACCAAGTTTTAAGAAGTAAACTCGCCAAATTACGTCACGTTCAAGCCACGCCCTGCCAGTTCATTAATTACGCAGAATACGGTGAGCTGTTATTCAGGCTCCACCCTGCCAGGGAAATAATCATGGATTACAAGCATTCGTTTATAATGTTTCTGATTTGTTTGTATTGTTTTAACACTATTTTTATAATGCATGTTCTTCATATCAGGGTATCAGCAGGTATTTTGGGAATGGTAGGACGATTGATATCGTAGGAATAATAGAAAGTTAAACAGGTCAATGAAATTAGAGTATAAAAATGTGCCCCTACATTAGAAAATGACCTTCCGTCTGTCCAAAAAGTACTAGTTTTACCTTTATTAATTATATTTGTGTAATTGTTTTCGATATTTATTAACCAAAACGAAATTGACTCTCACCCCGATGAAGAACCATTCTACATTGCTCTTTCAGCGCTCCATTCTTTCTTTCCTTCATTAATTCCTTCCTTCCTTTCTTCATTCATTCATTCCAAACACTCGCCTAACCATTTAAACACTCTTGGAAATCGTTCGAAACGATCAACATTTCAACGATCAACATTTCAAATATCAACATTTTATTCCAATTGACAAAATCTTTTGAATTTTTATTGGTCGACCTGGATTTTGAAGTGAATGATTGGTTAGCGAAGACACAGAAACAGCGCAGTACCTAACTTCTAAGGTAGGTAATGAAATATATCCCTTTGGATGAAATTAACGATATGATATTTTTATTGCTTGAATTTTATTCAAAACTGGCTAAGCCCGCTCACTCCATTTAATTCTGAAATCATTCCCAAATGACCCACATCGTCAAGTTCGTGATGTTGTTAACTGTAGTGTTACCTTCATTAAGTAAGTTGTCTTCGACGTCGTCATTAATCCCCTCTTCACCTCCCTCAGCTGCATCACCCCCCTCTTCTTCATGATTCGATAGTTTATTTTCAGACAGTTGTTTGATCTCTTCTTTCAATTCATCAAACTTTTCATCAATGTGCCTAAAGACAGCTTCGCGGCTCTTCTTAATAATTTCTTTCAGTTCTCCGAACATTTCAATATCCTGTACACAGCCGTAGCCGTTGTTATCTTCTTTATTAAGCATACGAGTAGGTGAACCAAATACCGAAGCACCGTATATTGTAACAGAAAAGAGGATATACACTCCAAACACCATTTTAGCTCTTTTATCCTCCAGTTTCTCTTTAATGTTAAATAAAAACTACAGTCAGAGGTTTGTATCTATCTATCATGGGATGGAAAAGACCACAGTTATGAAAATGTGAAAAAAAAATACATAACAAATTGTAACGCGAAAAACAGCAAAACAACAACCTCGATAGAGCGAAAATTGCAGTTAACAAAATCGTGAAATTGAAAAGGTGCATCATTTCGAAATGAAATCGATTTAGTGGAATGAGAGAGTTTTTTAGTGAAATTGAATTTTGTCCATTATGATTGAGATGAATGTCAATTTCACGATGTTATTTACTGTACCGACCTTAAGCAAAACTTTTCACATTTGGCATATTTTCTGAATCTTGAATGACCATTCTACCTTACTTTGTGAGAATTTCGATATGCGACCTCTAGTTTTTCTTCTACTTTAACTAAAAAAACCTTTCCTAATTAACTTGTTTTTAACAAAAGAGGATAGAGTATAGTGATTGAATGGACTTGCGCGTAAAATTTCTCTGCTTTTCATAATGTATTCCTACTTAACACAAAGCTTTGGCAGACAGTAAAGCCTAAACTAAGCCTGCAACGACGTGCAGTCTGACCTTTGCTTGCATTGCCTATTTTCTTTAATGCGAAGGGAAACTGTTCAGTTAGTAAAAATGTTCAAAGAATGGAAGGTTGTTTTTTTCTTGAAACTTAATTTCTTTCCAGCAGGATAAGTGATGATCGTTCGTGGAGATAGAGGGCTCTCATTGCGCAATTTACGCAAGTGCGTAAAAGAAATAATCCTCTGTCGAAAATTATCGTTTAAGAATGATCATAACATCGAAACTACAGCTTATTCAAGCTGTAGTTACGATGTTTTGATTATTCACCAACGCCCAAATTATAAAAAGGGAGCCTCCGGGCGGAGGGCATTCATGTTTTGTCACAGTTCTCATATCGACTTTATCCTACATATTCTTTATTTTCGCCTTCTGAGACTGCGTATAAATTTCAAAGTCCTAGATACGCCTGTGGATATTGACATCCTAAACGTGGGAGATTTTCCGATGTTTTGTATCTTCACAACACTGTTCAGTCACAAGTTCAGCTTCATTTCTATGATCTGGTACTTGAACATAATAACAAAATTGGTACAATTGGTGGAAACTCGGAGGGTAATTTACTTAAATATATCAAATAACGCGTAATTACCCCCCACCAAAGGGAATATCCATTCCACAGCTTGAAAAGAAAGTTAAGCGAATATTTACAGGACTATATAAATCAAAGTGCTGTAAGAACTGTAATTGTTCTCATATCAATCGATTTATATTTTTGAAAGAAAAAACAACATTCAAACAAAATTTTGTTATACGAGGGACAAAAAACTTTTCATAGTTTCCCTCGTAGTTATCTGACAAACAAGAAAAATGTATCTATGGAACCTTATGTATTCGTTGAAAAAATACACCAAGCTTCATTGATCAAAATCCAATGCATGCACTCAGTTCCATATTAGATTTAGCAAAGACGTATCTTTGGGAAAATTAGCTGACTCAGCGAATGTTAGATGGACGAGTAGGTCTACATGTAATCTCTTTTTATCTAATAAATAAAAATATCTGTGTGATAACAAACCATATGATACATTTTTATAATATCACATGGATATTTTTTAGAACAATGGCATAATGCGGTTATTTTTAGAAACTTGCATTTCTGTGAGAAACATCGACGAAAGCAAAGCGAATAGAGGTTATAAGAACAATATAATACGGACTTATCTTATTGTATGAAAAAAGTATCTAACTCGGTTGTGGAAATTGATAATTGTGGTAGAACCTCGACAATTATCGATTTCCCAAACATCGTAAGATATTTTTTATACAAAACACCAAGTTCGTATAATATGTATAAACAGGGCGGTAATGTTGAGATACTATGATTCGATATCATAGTCCATTACTTTTCGAGTTACAAAAAGGATTTTCGTAATTTATATATAATTGCAATCCAATAAAATAAAGAATTCTGATTGGTTTAAATCGCATCACGTGGGGAAATCCATTGCACTTTATTTCTGTTTAAAATGCAATAGGTCTTTCGGGAAACCCCCGACCTTCGATCTGCAAGTCCTGTGTTGTAGGAACTCGAATTAACTTAGTTCCCGATCGTCAACGCAACATTGCTATTCAATCTATTAAAAATTAATATATTTTCGAAAGAATTTACGATTACAAGCATGCAGTTCTGATTCTGAGCCGACCTAAACTAAGAAAACAGTGAGTCGACGAAGAAGTTCAAGCAACCCTCTCAACTAAGACCAAAATCGTCGTTTTCGTTGAAAAATACCGACTAACTTGGCAGAAACAAGCTTTTTGTCATGAGTACCTTTACGAATTTTAATGTTGTCTTTTATTTGTGTATCATTTGTTTTACCATATGACATTTCACTTCAATAGCGAGATAAACAATACACAATCTAAAAATAGATAGTGTAATTTATACGCGCAGAAAGTAGACTTGAAGCTTTAATGTTTGGCTGAGTATTTTAATAGTTTCTTCGATCTAGATGATTGCAATTATAAGGGACGAGTGTCTTTTTCACTGCATTTATTGGAGGTATAAAGTGCAATTGCCTTAGCACATGGCTTAATCATAACGCCCTACGGGCGTTATTTGCCATGGGCTAAGGCAATTGCACTTTATACCCCAATAAACGCAGTGAAAAAGACACTCATCCCTATCAGAAACGCCACATTGTTAAGATCTGATATAGCAGTAAAAAAACAAAAAACAAACAACAACAACAAAAAAAACATCGAAGCACAGATTCTCGAAAATTTATTTTTGCCATCAGACTTAGATAGCTTCTCCCTGCACAATGACGTGGATAAACAATTACCGGTATCTCACCTGATTGAATTGAAATTAGACATTTCCTATTAAAAATAATTCAAATATTCGCTGAAATTCTATGTAAATAAACTAGTCAAACTTATAGTCGGTCGCGAATACAGGACAGTGCTAGCCATGCATCTAAGACAGAGAACGCAATAAGTTTTCAGTTCGTGAATGTTCCCACCGTGAACACGGGGCAAAATCAATGCGTTTCATCTACTCCCAAATTTCCTATTACTGCTTAAAGAATAAGACTGATTTCACACCTTAACAATTTAGACCAATGATATCGCTTATTTTGCATCACGTGAGGGTGAAATATCTAGATGCATATTTTACAACCAGAACGAGGCTACTGTGCAATACTTTTTTTCCTAAACGAGGCAACCTGCATTGGACGATGAAAGCGAGGCAATTTACATGTATAGTACTACATGTATGGTGAAAGCGAACTTGGGTCCCTATTCTTAGAATGATTGTTTTTTTTCAATTTCATCATGTTCATAATGACTTGCATTAGACGCCTTTTTTCGGATCATTTTAGATCTATTCCTCTCTCAAATGTAGCAAACTGTTAATTGCGGAACATTCAGCGTATGGTGTGAAATAAAAATGTCATTTAACATGATCGAGTACAAAACTGAATTCTTTGGATTCGTACCATGTCATCGCCTCGACAAAAATAGACTTGTTCTGCAGGGTAGAATTCAGAATTGTACTCGATACTGTTAAATAAACTCTTATTTTTGTATAAAATGTACGTTTTCTGGTCGTTATAGCCATATTTTTACAGGCGAAACCCGTGCGTTAACGGGAGAAAACGTGGACTTACCAGTAAATTCATGTGCCGTTAACGTCCGGGTTTATTTTACTTAAATATCCACGTACTTGGTCTGTACACCTTGACCTATTTTTATGAAAATGACATTTTTCCGCATTGCTTTTTTGTTGCAAATATACAAATTAATGCATTCTGTCTAATATACTATAAAGGTTTACTATTAATGAGTAAAATCATTGATAAGTAATAGGCATACGATTTATTAATATTCAACATTAATATACAGTATAACGAAAGACGTTGGTCTCATTCCCGTGTTCAATTTTGCGACATCATAAATTAGCCAAGCAAGGTCAGTAGAAACAAAAGTGACGTTGCAATGCATAACGCAGTTTCTCCGGCTTATTCGTTGATTTGTAGCTAGTTTTAATCGTGTCGCAGTCGGGCGTTAAACTGGTCTTTGCAAATGCTGATGCATTCAAAAACATTAATTTACCCTATATAAAGTAACGCTGACCCCTTATTTAGTAATTAACTTTGCTATTTTTACGAGCAAAGCACGAACCTAATGAAAGAAAGGAGTCGATGTCTTTTTTTTTTTTTTTTTTTAAATCTGGTTTATTTGAAGAAATAGACAAGTATAAGAGATTTTAAACAAATTCAATTCGCCAATTTGCAACTCATTGATCTATTCACCAAGATTTCTTAGATGGGGCCTGAATATCACACCTGTGGCAGGAACGTGCTACAGTTAACAATATCGTGAAATTGACAATAAATTCGATCAAAACCATTTAAAATCTCTCGTTTAGCGCTCCATTCATTCATTTCAAACACTCAGTCGAACCATTCAAAAACGCTGCAAAATCGCTAAAAATGATAAGATTAAAAACTGCATTCAAAAAACAAAGCGGTAGAAAAAAAGCACTATCTCACTTACATAAATGAATTTTATAAGCATTAGGTTGTTTCGTAAAGACGCAGAAAGATATTCACAGAACCTGGATGTTTATTTTTCTAAAGGGAGGTAATAAGCATCGCTAATTTTGTTCATCTTGAACAAAATTAGCGATGCTGGATTACCTCCCTTGAAGTTCACTCAAAATTCGCTCCACAAACTCATTCAATTTCATTCCAAAATCATTCCAAAATCATTCACCTTGTCAATTTCCTGATGTACTTAACCGTATTTATAGAGGATGACCTTACGTAACAGTGAAAGTTTCGTTTATCTTTCATTGAGTGCACAACAAAAACTATATCAAATTTGATTGACAAACGGCTATTCTATTTCTATAATGAAAAAAAAAAGACACGAAAATGAGAATTTTTGAACATAGTCTTATAAACACGTCAATACGCACATAAGTGTTTGGCAACGTCATTGGTATATTGCAATGCGTGCTCCGTTTGAATCTGAACGCGTGGCATTTCCCATATATTTTCAAGAAGACGTTTACAATGTCTGATGGACCCGCTCAGATAACCTCAAGTAGAGTGAAGTGAACAGTTAAGAATATCGTGAAATTGACAGAATGATTGATTTTGGAATGATCGAGGAATGAAATTGAATAAGTGTGTGCAGCGAGTTTTCAGTGAAATCCAAGGGAAGTAATCCAATATCGCTAATTTTGTTCAAGATGAAAAAAATTGACTCTATTTATTACCTCCCTTCAATAAAATATGAATACAAGATCTATAAATAAATTCCTATTTTTAAAGAACTAGTCAGACGCTCATAATCTCAATTTTGTCAATTTGTGTTTTTTCTCTTGCAAAAATCATTTTTAATGTAGTTGTTGATCTCATCTTTTGTAGTCATTTTTGGGTTTCTTTGAATGGTATGAGTGAGTGTTTGGAATGAATGAATGAATGGAGCGCTGAGTGAGCGATTTAAAATGGTTTTGATTGAGATGAATGTCAATTTCACGATGCTACTAACTGTTTCTTTTGATACTTTTGCTGGTAGAATGATTATCAAGTAATAACCTACAAGTTTTTCTTATAATCCTCTAAAAGGGATAAAGGAAACGACTTGTTGGGGGCTACATTAGAATTAAAAGCCAGAATTCTTCCTCAAAGTTTTAGCCACACATGTTTTCTGTCGGTTTACTCAAATGTTAACTCTTCACATCGTTCACCAGTATAGCCCTTTGGACATTTGCATTCAAACCCGTCAACTTTGTTGGTACATTCTCCACCATTCAGACAAGCGGAGCCGGCACAATGGTCCACCACTGGAAAAACACAAAACAAACAACTATATGCCGGGTATCTTATGGTACAGTTAACAACATCGTGAAATTGACAAAGTGAGTGACTTTGTAATGATTCTTGAATGAAATTGAATGAGTTTGTGGAGTGAGTTTGAGTGAAATTAAAGGGAGGTAATCCAATGTCGCTAATTTTGTTCAGGATGAACAAAATTAGCTATATCTATTACTTCCCTTTAATAAGAAATGGATACAAGTTCTCTTAAAAGCTGCCTATTTTTTCAAGAAACTTTAAGACGAACAAAATATTAATTATTGAAGTGAAACTGCTATGTTTATTTTGAATTTAGATGTTTATGTTAATTTTTGAGTGATTTTGGAGCGTTTTTGATTGGTTTGAGTGAGTGTTAAGAATGAATGATTGGAGGGAGCGCTGAGTGAATGATCTTGAATGGGTTTGATTGAGATGAATGTCAATTTCACGATGTAATTAACTGTAATTGAAATCAAGAAATTGACCCTCACTCGACCGAAAATGTTCAAATCACTCGATCAGCACATCATTCATGGCATATTTAATCGTTCCAAATGGTGCATATATTTCAAAGTCGCTCCGAAAGACACAAAAAAATCTATTTGTACAACATTCAGTAGCTTTTATCAAATTTTATTCAAAATATCACAAATTGCTTTCTTTTTGGAGCAAAATAGCGTTATCATATTAGACCCATTTAATTAAACTAAAAACTCAAACCATTCATTCATTAAAAAATGCTAATCATTTAAAAATCATTCGCATTGTCAATTTCACGACATGATTAACTATGAGACTTATTATTATTTAGTCCAACTCACAAGTGCCCATTCACGTGACCAGTCAGAAGGGAGATCCACCAATTCTGGAGATTTTTTCAGGACTTGAACGTTGATAGAAGAAGATGTAACAACAGCTTAAATACACTGTACATAGTTATTGAGAATAATATGTTCGTGTCTTAAATATAATTGTTATCTGGTCGAGGTTGGGAGAATTTATCATGAAGAGACTGTGTCGAGTCATGATAATTTCTCGCAGTCGAGACCAGATAACATTGATATTTTAAGACATAAGTTATTCTATTTATCATGTAATTATTTTTCAACGCTTAATTACAATAAACTCTTATCAATCAAAGAAATTCAGGTGAAAGTGTATGCAAATTGTTCCTTAGAATAGACTGTCCGATATCATGTGTGTTATCAGACAGGTGATATCAGGTCAATACAGGCTTTGGTGCATGATAAATTGTGTTGTTATCATCCGTCCAAATGTTCCATTGATTTTAAGAGTAGGAACTTCATTACCCGTGTGCGCTCTGGAAGGTGCTCGTTTGAACATTGTCGATCCAATCTGAATTGATAATTCAATATTCTACTTACATTCGCAAGTATCGCCGAAGTATCCGCGTTCACACTCGCATATAAAACTCTCACTGTCTTCAGATAGGATACATTCTCCAAACTCGCCACAGCCCGACTCTTCCAAATACGGATTACAAATATCTCCATCATCTAGAATATATCATACAAAGACAACGTCATATTGGGTTATTTAAGAAACGTTCTGGATTTTTTTAAAGTTAATTCGCGGATTTGTGGAATGATATTTATGGTCAATCGATGAAAGATGAAACACCATCAAGTCATTCAAAATTCATGACACCAAATGCAATTTCATTGCATCTGTTTATTTTTTTTATTTTTTTTTTTTTTTTTTTTTTTTCAAAAACCCGCAAGATAATAAAAGAGGCCGTTCCTTATCTTGTGTATTAATTCTTTATCCTAAAGACCTTACTTTATAATGCGACGAAACGTCCTAAAGTAATATAACGATTGCATACGCATTTACAATCAAATATAGAAATTTGATCAAAGCCTTCAGATATGTTCAATACAAATAAGACCACATCTAAAATCACCAAAATATAAACTTTGAATAGTAAAGGAAGAACAATCTTCTTTATCAATATATCATTGATTAACTTACGGCTCAGGAGTTTTCATTATTTATGTAATAAGGATGCAAATTAGCACAGCACTTAAAGTAACACCATTTCGTAAACGTGAATTGATTGATTGAATGGAGTTTTACGCCGCTTTCAACATTATTTCAGTTATATCGCGGCGGCTGGAGCACCTAACAATGGTTTCCTGGTATTTCTCTCACCAGTACAACCACCACATCCTTTCCTAGCATCCAGCTGCTATCTCACATAGGTCTACGATTATCAACCCATAGGTGAAAGACAAATAGTCGGAAAGAATGAGTGCCGCACAGTAATCAAAATAAAGATTGAAAATTAACAGGTGTAATTTGAACGTCAATGTCAACCTTTAAATCTACATTATAAAAAAATCTGTGCGCCAAACTAGAATTTGAGAAAAAAATACCAAAAATTGAAAAAGAGTCATCGGGCTAATTTTGTAAAATTTTGTTAAAAGCGAGATTTTTGGAACAGTAAAAAATGTGAAAATATCGATTTCAATCAACTCACATGTCTATATATTAAGCTTCAAAGGATTTTACACAGCATTTAGATTATGACCATTCATTGAGCTTCATTTTAGTGCAATTGGCGGAACAGAAACGTCTTGTAGTAAATCGAACTGCGCATTTAAATGGGAATATGGTCGTTTGAAGAAAGCGCACCAAATCGTGGATTTTACGACGTCATGGTAACGTTGTTTCTAATTTAAAAAGCAAAATATTTACGCCGTTGAGATCGCTTTAAGTTAGAGATTACATATATACCCAAAATTATTCACTTCTCTTAAAAAACACTATTGTCCTCTTCCACCCTAAATCAGCTAGCTTGTTGTTTGTTTGTTTGTTTGTCAGTTTGTTTGTTTGTGGTTTTTAAAACCTCCTATAGTTATTACCTTCATCAAAAGGCCCCTCTTCATTTTTTTCAAATACTCCCTCATCGCCAATTTCACCATCATTTTCTTCGTCATTTTCAACTTGCAAGATTTCTTTGCCCACTGATAACCTGATCTCGTCTCGAAGAGCGTCTATCTGCTCGTCTATGTGCGTTATAACGGCGTCACGGCTTTCCTCGATCAAACCTTTTAATTCCGCAAACATTTCAAACTGGTTGGCACAATCATCGCTATTGTTATCCTCTATTTCGACTACATGAGTAGGTGAACCGTATATTGATCCAACAATTAAAGCAACGACAAAGATGAAATACACGTTGAACTCCATAGTTATAAGGTAAAAGAACTGTCCTTCAGATTGCAATACTTTGAAGTAACCGAGTATAACAAGTTAGTTATTTGTCACTAAGGACTTAAGTGGTGAAAGTGTGACCTTTACCAACAGTTACTTCATTTTCCCATCGTTCGCATTTTTTTTTAAATCGAGGACAAAGGGTCGAACGACTCTTATTACCATCGTGGTCCTAACACATTCCAGATTATATTCTGCACATTGAGAGAGAGAGGCAATGGGTTCTAGCAGTTTGTGTTAAGCGACCATTAAGGGGACCGCCAACAGGCGGTTGCTTAAGGGAATGGTCGCTCAATACAATATAACACGTAAAATAAGACCGGTCATTTTGATAGCATATATAGACTGTCGCATACCCCGTACCGAATCCCATCATGTTCGAGTCTATTAGAACCGTCTTATTGAGACGATTATAATGGTTCCAACGACATGAGGTTCATGATTAACAATTTCTCGATGATGAATGTCGACTTTTTTCGGAGATTCGGATATCTATGATGGTCGCTTAATACAAGTTGTAACTAAATAGACGTGGTCGCTCGCGCAATACCGGACTGTAGTAATTTTGAGACATTTTTGACACATATTGTGCGTAGCATACAACATAAGCCGAAGCTCGGAATTTCGATCAAAGTTTAAAACTTCTCAGGTCACTGCTCCCTTTTGAAAGACAAGAGAAAATAGGTATGTGCGGGCCATGTCCAACAGTTTCGTGTGTACAAAACGGGCTTGCGTTGAGCTTTCTGGGCAGCCAAACTGCGCATCAAGATTTTTCTCTGGTTTATGAGCAGACATAATGAGTCAGAAGCTATTTAGAAAGCAATGAAGACTCTGATCAGACTGTGTTGATACACAGGCTAATATGAGTATTAATGTTGCGCATTCAGAAATCTTTGCAAATGTCACGCACTTGCCCAAAATGATACCCATTTCGTTCATGAGTTTGTCGCAAAGACGAATATCAAGAGAAACTGATCGTTTAGATTTTGCTTTCTAAATGCATCGAAGGACTGAAATAATAAACACACTTAAGAGTTTCCGGTCCTGATGGTCATTAAATAAATTATGTGTGATTGCCTCTACAGTACTCGAACTTTGCCCACAAAGCCGTCGTTATAAAGAACAGCATTCAAGATGAAATCGTTATTGGTAAGAGATGTACCATATTCAAACGTTTGTAAAATTTATTGGATCTTTAACGCAGAACTGATGATTAAATATATGATTCATACAAACATTAAAGAAATATCAATCACAATTCATTAAGGTATGAATATAAAAACCTTTACACGGTCATACATAAATGTATTATGACTTTTTCACTTCATAACCCAAAGGATAATCAAAGTACTGAAAGTACTGATAAGTTGGAATGCGTTCGAGAGACGGTTACTCTAAGCTACTAACGAAGATGACACCTCCCGCCCACCACAAGTGATCACACAATACGTCTCGTTTATTGACGGGCGTGTATAATAAATCAATGTATTTCAACAACGAGAGACGCTTAAACCCCTGAATCGCTATACAGACCTTAATCTGATGAAAGAAAATGATAACAAGAGGGCCAGAATGGCCCTAAACCGCTCACCTGAATTCGATTGGTCCAGTGGATCTTATCCAAGAAAATTTCTGGCAAAGATTCACTCAAATTTGACTAATTGTTGAAGAGGAGACATTATTCGAATTATAAGCAGTCATAATAGACCCTGCCAACCCATTTATTACAGAGGTGACTCAAAATCAGCCCTACCCTTCCACGCCCATATTCATGGGCTAATGAACATTTTGCCAACAATATTTGATGAGGGTCATCAAAGGAACATTCTTGTAAAGTGTCATTGAAATCTGACCAGTGGTTCAGGAGGAAATGTCGTTCAATGATTTTGGGCTCAAAATAAGCCCCGCCCTGCCATACCCATATTATTGGCCAAATAGAATATAGCCACAATTTTGAAAAATCACCCAGGGAACATTCTGGCAAAATTTCCTTTAAAATTGGCCCAGTGGTTTAGGAGAAGAAGAAGTATTAAGAAAGTTGACGACGGATGACGGAGTCAGGGTGATCCTAAAAGCTCCCCTTGAGCACGTTGTGCTCAGGTGAGCTAAAAAGGAAGAAAATGATACGGACCATACTGCCAACTTATGGACGCACAGGCGAACACTGATACACTCAAAACAGTTTTTATATAATTTTTCAAATGACTTCTGCTCCAGTTGAGTTATCAATTACATTTTTAATAAGAAGTGTCGCAAAGTGGACCTCAACAAGTGATCTGTCCATGATGAAAAGCTATACTTCATAAGTTGGAATCTCAAGACAATTTTTGGACGAAGTTCAATTGTGATTTCGACCTTTGTGACTCAAAATTGGGCACTTTCTCGGGTCATTGACAACATTTGTGTCAAGCTTAATGGTTGGGTCAATTGGTGGTTCCGTAAAAGTGGAAACTGTTAACTGTTAACATTTACTGATGGCCGTGACATGTATGACCCCGAAATAATAGGGCATTTCTTTGGGTCATGGGCAATATTTGTGTAAAGTTACTGCAGGTCAATTGCTTCTCCGTTTATCTAGTGGAAAGCAAAAGGCCAATGGACTGAAAGACAGACATGATGTAATCAATATATGCTCCTCTTCTTCTGAGTTGGGGGTACAGTTAATAACATCGTAAAATTGATAAGGTGAACGATTTTGGAATGATTTGGGCATGATGTTGAATGAGTGAGCGGAGCGGGGTTTGAGTGAAATTTAAGGCAGAGAATCCAATGTCGCTTATTTTGTTCAGGTTGAACAAAATTAGCGATATATAAAACCTATATAAAATATGCATGAAAGTTCAATCAATAGCTTTCTATTTCGTCAAAAACCAATCAGACGCTTTAATTTTCAATTATGTCAGTGAAAACGCGATTTGGTTCTTGCTTAATTCATTTTGAAAGTACATGATGATCTTATTATTTTTTTTAATAACTTTGAGCGTTTTTGAATATTTTGAGAAAGTGTTTGGCATGAATGAATGGAGCGCTGACTGAACGATTAAGAATGTTTTTTAATGAGATGAATGTCAATTTTACGATGTAACTAACTGTTTGATGGTGCCCTTAAACGTGTTGATGTGCAAGAATGTGAAGAAAACAAGTTGAACTAGTTGGTTTGTTTCAAATGGCAAATTGTCATGAAGATGGAATGCAATTGGGCAAAGATATTCATAATTCAATTAAATAATTCAATAAAAGATGTGGTGGTAAGGGTTTTATTAAATGAGTATTGGCTTTTTACAATGAAACATTCATGTAGATAACTGCAATATGACGGAAAACAAACGACAATATGTTTCAAAAATATTTATTAACTTTAAAAGTCTATCATCACTTTAAGAAAAGAAAATATTTCGTAGCTTAGACAGAAATTTACACCTTGTCAAAAGTTAAATGTGTAATAAGGTCGTTCAGAAAGAGAAACTATACTTTAAAAGAAGCTATAACATAATTCTACGAAAAACAGGTCGCGACCTTACCAAATTAGCAGATCACGTGATTGGTCTGTGCTATTGCCACAATACTGAGAAAAAAATCGCGTCATTACCAAATGATCAGATCACGTGATTGACTAGTACTTTTGTCAACAGCTGACTTTATTGGACTTGACTTATCACATGATTTCCAAATATAGTAATGCAAACATGTGATACTTATATATTCGTACGCAACTTTCAATAAATATCGTTTAAAACATAAATTAGCGTGTTAATAAAATACATGAAGTGATAGTTGTGTAATTGTACAGCATTTTAACTTTTTGATGAAATAAACTGTATGTCTTTGTCAAGTTGAGATATACAAAATAGTCCGAAGTGTATTCACATCCTGTTCACGTGATATGTGTTCTCAAAAAACCCGAAATGAAATTATCTTGTGTTCATTTTGCGGTTTTGTTAAATCTAAGTTTGAATTGCTCCGCATTCCAACTTAAAAACCAGCCTTTTTCTACAATAATCCCATGCCATCAAGCAACGGAAAACAAAACTGTTTTAAAACTTTTTTCGTGGAGATGCATGTATGAATTTTTTTACCTGCAGATCAAAATGCTCGTTTTTGCCTAGGAAACTTAAACTTAAATAATTCAAATATGACAGATCCTTGTGTATGAAACCGTGTCCCTAATTCAAATTGTGTGATTGAGTTTTTGAATTTAATATCTCCGTGAAATCAATAATAGTCAGTTGATATAAATATGTACCTTTAATAAAAAAAAGTAACCTCCGTCCAATTTCTCAGCCACTAAAGGAGGAATATGATTCCAGCGTTTCAAAAAGACCCGATAACAGTTAGAGATATGCATATCACATTTTGGTAACGTTATGTTAACTTTTTTCTTTTACAGAATCATTTCAATATGATGAAAAATGTTAGTCCTTCTTTCTCTAACGTGCGTATCCGCTTAATTTCTCAGCAAATAATTTCCCGGTTGATTCTAACTTAATAGATATGACCAGTAGCAAGCAACGATGTGCATGCCATATTTTGGTTTCAGTCTATTGTCTTTTGAAAGACTTGGTGAATGTCTTGAACACTCAATTTATTAGAAATGATTTCGGGAATTTGATTCAAACATTGCAAATGTATGCCGCAAATATCTGATTTGGGTTCCGGTCCATTGACTTTGGACAGAGCTATTATAACACTTACATGAAATGTCTTGTCTATCTTTTTTCCAGTAATTAAAAAAGGGATTCAAATCAAACTTCGTGTAAGGCTCAGCTAAATATTCTAAGTACATATATACTCAGAAGTACAAATAAAAAAGGGATAAAATCTGTTGAATCTCTTTGTTTCTCAATGAAATCAAATGTCGTGGGTACTCATTTGAACCGTTTGGACGAGACGATTGTAATGCGTACCAACAAGATAGGTTTACGATATTCATACATTAAAAATGTTCATATAACAAAATAAAGTCCACCCTTACTTAGTATAAATATATATACTAAGTAAGAGTAGTCTTTATTTTTTATAATTCTTATTTCACATTTTACTGAATGTGATAATTTTTGGTATTAAGTTGTCCGAAGTTTTCAGAAAATGTCTTTATTTCCTCAGGTTTTTCACATAAGAGAGTTTAGAGTGTTTTTCTAACTTTAAGTGGAAATGGTATGACAATCAAATTTGCAAACTTAGGTAACACTCAAGTTTTGATTAGCTTAGGCTTATAGAAGTTATTATTCAAATACATGTATCTTGTATGGCCACCTTTACTTACGATGCTAGCAAGTATACGGCGTCGCATTGGCCTAACATAGCGCAATATCATTGCAGCGGATAGGTTATTCCATTCCTGAATCAAAGCATTTATCAAATCTTGCAGATATGTTGGCGCGATTGAACCTTTCTCCCTAAATAATTCGATGTTCAATCGGATTCATATCCGTAGACAGAGCTGGTCACGAAGGACATCAACATTGTTTCTGTTGAGAAGCTGCTAGTAGACTCGTGCTACATGCGTTATCTTGCATAAGAATAACACACATGTGTCTTCGTAAAAAGGGGACTTACCCGTACCGCAGAACTTGGTCTATGTACCCCTGGTCATTGAGGTTGCCCTCTACGACAATAAAGCTTGTCTTCCGTCTACCCATGATCCCTCCTCCCCTGGAAGAACTTAAAAACAACAAAAACAATACAAAATCAAAGCACTGAGGTATTGATGGTGGACGTTTCTGTTGGCATACTAGAGAGATTCTTCCATTTGTTGAGAGAAGACAAATTTTACATAATTTTACAAGTAAAATTGCGATAAAAGGAAAATGGCCTGACCAAAGTTCGCATCTTGCTTTACATATACATTTCTCAACATATATCGTCGATCGTCAACCAAAGTCCTGTAATTACAAGGTTTCGATAACTTTCGGCATTATGCCGGGTGTAGTTAAAAGAGTGATTGTCTGATCAAGGAAAGAAACATCTAGTCGAGCCAAGGGTTACGAACGTTTTACTTATCTTTCGAGAAGAAGCTATCGATTCGATACCCCTTGACTCGTGAAGATGGGAAAGAAATTACAATTAGATTATCTAGGTATCATTATTTTTTGCAACACTTATCGATTCTCCGTGGTCACAATCAAAATTATGTTGTTATCTGCTTGAAAATTCAATAAAGGGATAATCAATTAATGTTCCGCGTTTTCATTTTCATTTTTCAAATGAAATAAAGAAAGGATAAGCACGTAAAATAATTGCAGACATTCTCGAGATTGGATGTCGTGTGTTGAAAAGTAGTGTAACACCCAATTGCATAAACCTTTATCGCACGACCTAACTGCTTTACACTACCTGCTCGCGTTGTATCCGTATTCATGCGTGTGATCTAGGTTATTATTCTATTATTATAAGTTGTGACCTCCCATAGACCATTGGAAAACAAGGGACAAATTGCTCACTTTGCCTGAAAAGTAGTTCTACGCAAGGCAAACATTCACCCGATCTCAGAACTGCATATGATTTCGCACTAAAAAGATGTCTTTAAGGTTTCAACAAGTTATGTAGAATCCTTGTTTCACTCCATTTTTAAAATGCATAGTTGTCAGACGGAAACAATTCTTGAAAAACAGTAAATTGAATCTAAGTGATCACTAATGTTTTGAAAACCTATTAAAATCTGACAGGATAGTTCTAACGAAGTAGTAACACTGGTGAACGTAAACGTCCACCAAAAACCGTCTCTTCATATGTTAAGATTATTTTCTAATTTAAATAAATCGGCAATAAAGAATTGTACGATTAAACCCGTTGTTTGAATATGGATAATAATCTATACGTATTAGAAATACACAGGCCAAATTAGGCCAATATATTGGTTTCTACTTCGAAAAAAGTAAATAAGAAAACAATAATTCTTGTTAACTCATTGGCCCCATTGTATAACAAACAGTTATTGGTAACCTCGAGGTTGAACATATGCATATGGTGGTTATCCTCGGGGATATAGTTAGTTACATCGTGAAACTGACATTCATCTCAATCAAACCCATTCTAAATCGCTTACTCAGCGCTCCATTCATTTATAACAAACTCTCAATCAAACTATTCAAAAACGCTCCAAAATCACTAAAATGATCCGATCAACAACTTAATTCAAAATAAAAACAGCTAGATTCACGATTTCACTATCATAATTGAAATTTTATAAACGTCTGATTGATTGGTCATTGAAGAGATAAGCTATTTATAGAACATGTACGAAATATGTTTTATTAAAGGGAGGCAATGAATATCGCTAATTTTGTTCATCTTGAACAAAATTAGCGATATAGGATTACCTCCATTTAATTACACCAAAAACTCACTCATCGCACTCATTCCATTATCATTCATAAATCATTCACCTTGTCAATTTCACGATGTTGTTAACTGTACCACTGAACTTTTATGCAATCGGGCTTTTATGTTACTTATTTTAAATAAAAGCATGAATTAGTCAAATGTCTGTTTAGCGTGCAAGCGTGGTACAATGGAATCATCATAAAGTTAATTAAACATTTCGTGTAAGTTATTCAAATCATGATTCATATATTATAGAGTTATTCATTTGAAAATCACAAATGGATTAGAGTTAAAAACACAAGTTTACTTCTGTAAAAGATTTTATTATCACAATCAGATACTAGTAATGGTTACATTATAAGCTGGATTAACAAAGAACAACAGTACCGCATACACATGTCAACGCTCGAATTCGAGTTCTAGATAGTCGATAAAATCTTATTCGTATAAGGTAGATAAGTCATACAAAAAATGCACTAACAGTTATGCCCATCAACTTTGAACACAAATAATTCAAGTCTCGCATATAGTTTTTTTTCGAATAGTCGATCTTAAAGCATTTGAAGTTCGTTGATTGAGGAAAATCATTTGAAATAGAAGGGTTTTATCTCACCCGAGCAGGCGTAAAGGCAGACATGTTTTTAATTACTTTTCCACCTTTTCATTTAAGATGGTACATTTGCGGCATGTAATAATGATACATCTTCTATGCATCAATCTGCATTTCTGAAGATGTCTTCCAAGATAAAGGAGTATTTTATAAGAATTTTTTTATGAATGAAAAAAAGAAAGAAACAAAAAAAGGCAAAACAAAATATACAGGTAATTGGGAGAATGAAATAAACGATGCACAAAAATAAAAATGCATTTCGTCGTAAGATTATCAGTTCAATTGAACGGCGTTTATAAATGAAAATAATTATTTTTTAAAATGGTTGTAGGCGCCAGCGCATACAAATACATCAACAAATCATTAGGCCCATAACAGGTATTATCCATGATTAATGCCCTGGCAGGGCGGAGCCTAAGTAACGGGTTGTTGCACTTAAGGCTAAGGGAAATCAGCTTTTATCTAAAATAACCTACTTCTAAAGAGAGTCAACATAAATAACTCGAGACCTTAAATCGTGGATTGGTAACCAAATCCTCGTAACTTCAGCTTAATCAAGCTGAAGTTACGAGGCCTTGGTAGCCCAACGACGAATTGTGTTCATTCTCTCAAAGCACGTGAATCCTTTAGATTTTAGGATACAGTTATTTGCACGCGTTAACGATGAATACCGACTATAATTCGAAAGAATCCAAGCTATTGAAAAGTAAACTCGCCAAATTACGTCACGGTTAAGCCCCGCCCTGCCAGTTCATATATTACGCAGAATACATTAACACATAAAAATAACATGGCAGTTATAGATCCACAAGAAAGAGTGAGGTTCAAGAAACCATTATCTACTGTCATTTTCAATATAAAATTGATCTTTGATCACTCACTTGAAATTGCTGGTCTATACAAGAATGCACCCCTCCTTGTCATTCTGCAATTTTGATAAATAGACTTAAACTTGGGGTTAATTGCCAATAGAGACTCTCTAACTAATGACAAGATACGGAAATCATTATTAACTATTGAAAGATTTTGGCAAAATCAATGTTTTTCGTCGTTTTAGATAAAGATGCCTTAGAAATGACTCTGGGCTAAGACATTGAATACAAATTCGGCACAATTGAAAAGTTATTACCGAAAGAAATACTCCGTACATAAAGAAATAATTAAAATTAATGTCTAAATATGTTTTTCTTATCCTGGAAACAGATAAACACATGTTAAAGTCCCATATTTATAGATACAGGGGAATGAAATACATTGTATTTTCATAAAATCACATCAAGTGACATAACATTCATTCATTTTACTGCGGCAATAGCGTTGTTGTTGTTCTCCGTTCTGTTTTCTAACAGTTCAAGTGAAAGCTTTCAAATTACATTTTCTAACATTTATCATGTTTGTAAACAAAATGAGTTTTAAGGCTTAAGTCGCCCGTCTAGAGTAGGTCATTTTATTTTTATCAGCCCTGTGTTTAGGGTAACAAAACGTGGCAAACTGCGTGCCATTTATGGACCGCTTTGCATGTGCACTTGTGTGCAAAGCGGGGTTATAATTTGCAAACAGTTTGCTAAGTTTTGGTATCCTTAACGCATGCAATGCTTTGCACGAAACAGCACATGCTAAGCGAGTTATAATTTGCAAACAGTTTGCCACTACTTGTTTCCTGAACACACGACAGGCTAAAACTTGACATGTCATTCATTGTTTTTTAAAAGTTCATGTTTCTGTTTCGTTTCTTTTCAACTGATGGTGGTACAGAGTGGACTCGATCAACATGGTTAGACGATGGACGTTGTTTATCTGACGGACTGGTCTTGTTGTTCTTCCATTGACATGATAAAATGATCCCAAATAGTACTAGTATTAGCTGAAATGTATATAAAGAAAATATAAAGAAAATGTCATTAAAATCCTCTGACTGCAATGCAACTTAATTGTTATTCAAAAAGAAAATACTTTTCAAAATTATTTAATTTTATAGATGAAGAAGTTTGTTTTTTTTTTTGCAAGCATTGGGGTATGAAAGTTGAAAAACTAAATTCGCAAAGCGGGTTAAAACACATATTTCATTAAGCTTTTTATTCTTCCATAAAAAGCACACTCTTTTTACAGCTTGAACAATTGATACAGTTAAACTCATCGTGAAATTGGCACTCATTCCGATCAAAATCATTCTTAATCATTCACCCAGCGCTCATTTCATTCATTCCAAACACTCACTCAAATCGATCATAAACGCTCCAAAATCATAAGAACACATTTAAAAATCGTTCAAGACTTTCAACGATAAGTTCGAATCGATCTATTCTTTCTACGATTTTATTATCTGGTGTGGACTTTCAAGTGTCTGATTGGTCCACGAAGACGTACAAAACAGAAAAATACGTATATTCTATTAAAAGGAGGTAACTATATCGCAAATTTTGTTCAACGTGAACAAAAATTGTGATATTGGATTACCTCCCATTAAATTCGCTCAAAACTCGCTCCACACACTCATTCAATTTCATTCCAAAATCACTCCAAAATCATTCACCTTGTCGATTTCACGATGTTCTTAACTGTACCATTGAGCTAAAATGTGATGAATTCTTTAAAACGAGACATTTTTTTCGGGAAGACTTTTTGTGCAAGATTTCAAAGATAGTTGCGAACCCAAATCTTTTCTCAAAATATATTCTAAAAGGGGTATTAACCTAACCTTTCAGCCAATCAAAATGCTCGAATCTTGATTGGAATATAAGTGGAAATTGTGACCCGTCACGCGATAAGGGACCATCTGGGAACTCCTTAAAATGAATTGTTGAAATAGATTTCGAGTCCACCAAAGGTCAACAAGAAGTCGTAGTTCTAAAATTCCTGACAGAATAGTAAAATGATCATTTTCGACATCGAAAATCAGCGAAGTATGAAACTTTCGATTTGGGTCAGTCTGCGCATTCCGTGCAGCCTGCTTTGGGCCAATTTTTAAACGTAAGTAAGATGGACCCTTTTTGCGTGATTGGTCAAAATTATTCAGTAATATAAAAAAGAAAGTTAACAAAATAATGCGAATTCTAGAGAAAGATTCAGTGCCGTTAAAACGATAAATTATTTTTAAATACAAAATATAAGGACGAATATGCAAAATGTCATAGCTTGAACATAAGCATTAATATAGTTAATATCATGAGTCGTCTAAAACTAATGCAATACTTTAGTTATTTTTAGTTTGGCGCTTTCTTTAAGTAGTTATTTACAGTAAAAAGGGCTTTAGCTATTTTAACTTTAAGGAAATACTTATATAAACACATCTTATTCATTCACAACTTTAGTTTACTATAAACTGAAACAAAATTCTTCATTTAGAAAGCGTTTATATCAGGTGCGGTGTCTTTTGTTGAGAGGCATTTAAAACTTTTTGATCAAGAGAATTTTAACGGCGGTTATCGCTCTTTGTCCTTTCTTTGGTCCCTTCTTCCAACGCAAGTACTGGTTCATTATCCAGGAAGAAGAATAGAAATGGATTATTCTAAGTTATAAAAAGTACTTGAATTAATCACTGTAAAAAATCTTTATTTTTTTTTTCAGAGTTTCTATAATGTCCTTATTTACAGGTCGCATAAGTACATGTATTAGCAAAATTACAAGTTTAAGAGGAAGTGGACCCATAAAAGTTCCGCTACCAATTACTTTTGCAATATTAAACGAGGTTTCCCAATGAAATCATTATGAAACCTTGATAAATACTGTTAAAGTTCATTATTTCCGAAACGCTGTGAATCTATTACGGGTCCACTTACTTAAACAGCAACACACATACATGTAATAACAAATCTAATTTATACACTACTTTTAATCTCTATAAAGTGAAACTAAAAAGTGACCCTCTATTGATGAAGCGTATCTGTATTTGTGATGAATCGGGAAAGTTCCTGAGAAATCAAAATTCATCCTTTTATTTACCAAAGTGTTTATCTACTGTGAGCAAGAAAAATGAAAGAAAGAATAGGCCAGTGAAGCACAAAGGATAAATTACACATATATGACCCGTAACGCAAAAAGGGACCATCTGAAAACTCCGTAAAATAAAGATTTGTCCTAAATCATGTCTAATGAAGGCCGCATTTCAAAAATTGTTTCATGGGAAGATATATTAATCATTCTAGATTCAGACAATTAGTAATGTGCGTAAAGTTTCGACCCTAGTCAGTCTGCGCAATCAGCGCAGTCTGACAAGGGTCGACACTTTACGCTCTTCCAAGATGATACCTTTTCACGTGCCTGGCCACATATAAGAGAAAAGAACGTGTACTCTTGAAACTGTGTGGTATTAACATATTTTGCTTGCATATAATATTCATGTATTTAATAATTCACAATGATAAACATGCAAAAAGGATTAAAACGGAAGCGGAACTTGTATAGTTCTTTTCCTTGTCATTTTTTGAAGACGTGTACAAGTGTTTCTTAGTTTCTAACTGTATTATAAAAAAAAGTAGCTTTGTATGACGATCGGCAGGAGAACGTAGCTGAATCTTTAAGTCTATGGTAAAATATTATAATTAGGGATATTAGGTTGGGGTAAGAGGTGATCTTTCAATGTCGTTACAAAAAAGTCGTTTTTACGTTTAAAAAGGAGAAAAATAAAACGTAAAGTGTTGAATGATGCAATGTAAACGTAATTTGACAAGAAAACGTTTACTATTTTTAATGTAACATATTGCCAAACCTCAAAAGAGCATTTTGAAGCCTATTTCACACGTCATAATTACCAAATCCAAAAAAGTAATGATCTGTCGTCTCAATTCCGCCACAAGCACAAAGTGGGGAGTCAACAACAAGTGGTGGTTAAGAGAGCTGCAATTGTTTTTGATTTGCGTATGGATAACCTGAAGCTTCCTTTGTTCAATAGAGTACAGCTTATAGGAATAGTTTGTTAATATCCCGAAAGTTCTTAAAAACAGATAGTGAATATTGATCCCTTGTTTCGATTGGCAGCTCATTCCAGTCTTCTTTGACTAAAGGTAGATTTTTTTAAAAGCTATGTTCTGCATCTTAGATCGAGAGAATTGCAATTATAAGGACTGAGTGTCATTTTAAATATGTTTACCTAAGTATAAACTGCAATTGTCCTTGCACATGGCGTAAGCATTACTATGTATTAAGGCAATAACAGTTTATACTTCATGATACGCATCCCTGTAATTCAATCAAAGAACACCGTGAAATTGACATGGGCATGGATATTGGAATGGTTTCGGAATTACAATAAAGAAGTGGAAAGGGAACAATTTGAATGGTGTATTTATAGATTCATTTAACTATATCTATTTAACACCATTGAAACGTCCATTCATACGTTTGAAGACTTTGCGGATTTAACTATTTACACGGATTGTGTGAACAACTATAAGTGATTAAGGTGCTATGTTAACGTTGTTGACAACATTTAAGCTAAGCGTGTTACGACTAAAGCAACAACATTAAACATACTTCACTCGACCACCCGAATCTACTATTTTGATGGTCGTGTTCGATTGTTTCTTCCCGAACACAATAGTATTATACCAAATACTATCAATAACAGCTGAAACAAAGATTAGGTTTGGGAAAACAAAAGTTTTGTTGTAACCTCGGCGTTAACCACTATATTAATATGTGACCCGATACGCAAAAAGAGACCATCTGGTTAGTGCGTGAAGTGTCGACCGCAGTCAGACTGCGTAGACCTACAAGGATCGAAACTTTTCGCACTTTGCTAATTTTCTGATTCTAGAATAATCAATCTAC
Source organism: Fragum whitleyi (assembly GCA_948146395.1). Classification (NCBI taxonomy): domain Eukaryota; kingdom Metazoa; phylum Mollusca; class Bivalvia; order Cardiida; family Cardiidae; genus Fragum; species Fragum whitleyi. The sequence goes on from OX411547.1 coordinate 68,825,985, forward strand.
CTTCCTGTGAAAGGGATTTTGAAATGCGACCCCTGGTAGGCCCTGGTACAACCAATCTCTTTTGCAAATATTTATTTTACGAAGTTTCGCGATGGTTCCTTTTCGCGTGACGGGTCACATATATTTAACTCCAAGTTTAACACTGATCCTTTGATAACCTTTGAAAAGTATAACTAAAGCAAGCAAAAACGAACATGAAACTCTACACACTTCTGGGTCCGCTTTGGTGGCTTACAGTGACTGTTTGCCAGCTTTATTGGTATATTGTAATCGAGATATATATAGCGACTATACAGCAAAGTTACACTGCACCAAGGCTAGCGCATTGTCACATCCGGCTTTTGTCACGTACTCGTGTTGAGCTACCCAAAGTTGATTTCTGCTGCTTTTTTCGCAGTCACACATATTCCCTGCCACTGACAAAAAAAAAACTGTTCACATATTTTTTTCTATAAAAACGGGTATGCAGCGGCTATCGAAAATGGACAAGACTGTGGGCATGCTTGAAGCTTACATCTCTGATAACCACGTCGCCCCTCATTTTGTGACTCGGGGCAGGCAGTTCGTAATTCAACACTAGGTTTAAACCTGCCAGACCTAATTTGCTCGGTCGGTAACCCGTCTGGCTCTAAATCCTGAGGTCAGAAGTTCGATCCTTGGCTTGGTCATCTTTCATCCTACACTTGACAAAGGTCATTTTGACTTCATTTTGTATCCCATCAATAAGCGAGGGATATGCCTACGTGGAAAGGGCAGTTTATGGCTCGGATGAAATGTTCTGATCGACTACTGTTCGAAACGACAAGAAACTATCAATAGGTGCATAAGCCATTGCATTTTAACTGCAAAACGGTTTAAATCGACGTTAATCCCATATTATCAAACAAACGAATCGGAATCACTGAAGATATCGGTCGAGATGAGAAATGCCACGAGTGGCGTTATGTAGAGGCGTTGTTACCATTGCGGACTTTCTTAATTTATACGTAGCACGGTAACTACAAACCAATAAGGGGTCCTCGGCTCAGAGGTTGGTCATACACTGTATTTAAACGACCAAATAGGTATATATTCCAAAATCGATACTACAAACACATTTCAAATATTTTTCTTTCTTTACTGTGATTTTGAAATAGTTCTCTTTGCCTTTATACCATCAATAAAACCTTAATTTTACAGACATCCGGTATCAATCCTTCCATTAACCAACGTACAATTTCTTCAACTTTCGTGTAATACATACATGTGATTTCAGTTATAAGGGACGGGTGTCTTTTTCCCTGCGATTCTTGAGGTATAAAGTGCAATTGCCTTAAGTAGCACATTGAAAAGGTATTGATATTAGTAGAATGGCGTAATCCTGAGTAAATAATAATATATACAAAAATATGTGGTGGCTTATAACTACTAAGTACAAGTAAAGATGAATTATAGCCTTAATATAGATCTAAGTTCAGCATTTCTGTATTGGTTCATTACTTTTATGATGCACAAAAAGCAAATATATACATGTTTTCGTTTCTAGTGAAAGTCCTAACATGCATAGCTACTAAGCATTTGTACTATTAAATACTTGTCAAATTAAAACCCAAATTATGGCTTCTTACAAATTTCGATTTCCATTAGATTGTACAGTTCCAAAAATATTCCTGGCGTGGTTACTTTTGCAAAGTCGACGAGCCATGCGTTCATAAAGTTTACGTTTCAAAAATTTTATTAAAATGGTACCTTTACGTGCAAAAAGTAAAACGATTTTTCGTTCATAAACAATCTGCAATCCTTAGGCCTGTTTTACTAAACATCTTACGATCATTTTTGCGAAAGTCTAAAATAAGAAATAATTCTGCAGTAGTAACTAAATATGGAATTCTACCATGCAATATATCCTTGGAATCGTCTTCAAAAGACGTTTCCGATGAGATATTACAAGACAGAATCTAAACATTAATGAAAACACCATGTACAATTTCTGATTTAGACTTACGATTACTTTTGTTGTAAAAAGTAAAACTGGCCTCGATACTCAGGCCTGTCTTGCGTTCATAATAATGTGGGGTACTAATTTGTTGTGCGTTCGCTTATGTCTCGTACCCTGAATGTAAGGCCGGTCCTTTCTCTTTGATTACACAACATCTTACCTGAAATACTCCGATCACAGACAGAACGATTATAGAAATAGGTTTGTTCTCGATTGTATCTTTCCAGATCTTGTCAAAGCACCCCTGAAAATTAACAATTGGTCAAAAGGGTGATTATGGTCATATGGTAAGGAGGTATATTTCTGTTAGGAGACGAGAAATGGATTTGTCATAATAATTCTAAAGCCACTTATATCAAAATCTTCAAGCGAGCTGAAAATTCTTTTTTCGATTTCATTTTTTCTTTTAAAAAAAAATCTACCTCCCCTCTCTCAGTTATATTCTGGCGATATTAAATCTCATAATTGTAATTTGTAAAGAGATCTAAATCTTTGTTTTGATCACAGTAATTTGATTTTCATAAGACTTTGTCTGCATTTATATTCAAAAAGCTAATCTATCGATTAAATTTGGATTGTCTTGTAAATGGCATAAAAACTGATCAATCTACAGTTAACAACATCGTGAAATTGACAAGGTGAATGATTTTGGAATGATTAAGGAATGAAATTGAATGAGTGTGTGGAGCGAATTTTGAATGAATTTAATAGGAGGTAAGCCTATATCGTAAATTTTGTTCAAGATGAACAAAATTTGCGATATTGATTACCTCCCTTTAATAAGAAAAATATATTCAAGTTTTATACATGGCTTCCTACATCTCTAAGAACCTATGAGACGCTAATAATTTGAATTATGTTAGTGAAATCGCGATATTTCTCAATTAAAATTTATTTTGAATGACGTTGGTTAATCTATATTTTCAAATGGGTTTGAGCGTTTTTTGAATGGTTTGAGTGAGTGTTAGGAATGAATGAAAGGAGCGTTGAGTGAGCGATTTAGAATGGTTTTGATTGAGGTGAATGTCAATTTCACGATATAACTAGCTGTAGGCTACACCTTGTACAGCTGAAAACATCCTCATTGCTTGAACCCATACAAATGGTAAATCTTTAAATATAAAAAACAATATCGTTGGTTGGTAATCAAAACTTCGTAAGCTATATGTACGACGAAAAAGGTTCCCGACAAAAAACGAAATTCGTCATAATTTATTTATCTCAATGTCAGTTTTGGTTGTATGTATCGGGTTGAAAGGTTATGATTTTCATTTAGTAATAACATGTTAGTCTAGTCGAGCCCGTGCTATCAATCCTGGGGTTGTGAGGTTGAATGTCCATACGTCCAGCTTTTGTTCCCCATTTGACATAGGCCGACGTGAGAGAAGTCTACCACCAATTGGCGTATGATAAGAAGTACGACTAAGTGGGATGAGCATCTGGTGGCTCGGATGAAAAGTGGTGCCGGTACAGTTAGTTACATCGTGAAATTGACATTCATCTCAATCAAAATCATTCTTAATCGCTCACTCGGCGCTCCGTTCACTAAATCAAAACACTCACTCGAACCGTTCAAAAACGCTCCAAACTCAATGAAATACACATAACAAAAACTTCGTTCAAAGTAAAAAATAGCTGGGAAAAAATATGGATTTCACTAAATTTATATAAATTGTAAGCGTCTGATTAGATCTTGAAGACCTAGGGCATATGTAGAACTTGTATGCATATTTTATTAAAGGGAGGTAATCATTAGCGCTAATTTTGTTCATCCTGAACAAAATTTGCGATATAGGATTACCTCCCATCAATTTCAATCAAACTCGCTCCACACACTCATTCAATTTCATTCCTTATTCATTCAAAAATCATTCACCTTGTCAATTTCATAATGTTGTTAACTGTAGCACACGTACACTAGAACTAGGCAATGTTCCACATCAAACAAGCGGAGTCAGACGGGTGAGTGTTCACTTTACTTATATTCTAATGTACTTACAGTATTTAGATAATTTTTGGCATCAGTCGCCCCTCCCGCGGACAGACGGGTGAGTGTTCACTTTACTTATATTCTAATGTACTTACAGTATTTAGATAATTTTTGGCATCAGTCGCCCCTCCCGCGGACAGACGGGTGAGTGTTCACTTTACTTATATTCTAATGTACTTACAGTATTTAGATAATTTTTGGCATCAGTCGCCCCTCCCGCGGACAGACGGGTGAGTGTTCACTTTACTTATATTCTAATGTACTTACAGTATTTAGATAATTTGTTGCATCAGTCGCCCCTCCCGCGGACAGACGGGTGAGTGAACACTTTATTGTCCGTTTGACTTCTATATGGACCGACCTTTTCATCAATTGCATAAAATCGAGTTTGAATTAGCAATTTGTATGTGGTAAAATCTTAATTTGAGCTTAATACCATTCCAAAAAATCTTTTTCGCAAATAAAATGATTTCAAAATAATGATTTTGTCTATCTAGTTAATGTTAATATTTTCACATTTCCCGCTCTTAAACACGAGGGGTGAAGAAGGCTGTTTAGGTTGTAACAAGATGTAAACAATAGTAAAAACACATGGTTTTATACTAAACATTTGACAGAAGAAATGTTCATTATTCCTTATTTGGACATGCTAATTAGCATATCGACGGGCATGTCTTCTTAAACTTAAATATCTCGTGATTTGTACCGTTATTACTCGCCTGCTTATCTAGTTTTCCTCGTGAAATTCATAACGACTTCGTTAAATAATGCTTTTTGATTGGTCAAAATATGTGAATATGGGGTTCGTCTCAAAATAGATAACAACAATTTTAATTTATTTGACCAAACGGTTTTTAAACAAAGAGAAAATACACTCAGATTTAATATCCAAAGGAATTAAAAATCTTAGACCAAATTAATTTTATAAAGATACTCGATTTTATAACAAAACGACTCACTTAAAATCATACACTTTTGACTCTGCCCCTATGCAAATCAGAACTGTTTTTGTTTGGGAAAGTTGCTGTTCCGTTTATAACAGACACGAGAAGGTATGAAAGGCTGGAAGTTAACATGTAGACGGACGGACAAAATCATTATTTTACATTCAAAAATTCTGAAAAACAAGATTCGTCATGGTATTAGATGGAAAATATGATATGACAAGAAAAAAATACGTTTCATTAATTCAATTCTGAGATTTTTTGCGAATTGTTGGTCCATATAGAAGTCAAACGGACTATACTTATATTCTAATGTACTTACAGTATTTAGATAATTTTTGGCATCAGTCGCCCCTCCCGCGGACAGACGGTTGAGTGAACACTTTACTTATATTCTAATGTACTTACAGTATTTAGATAATTTGTGGCATCAGTCGCCCCTCCCGCGGTAGCACACGTATAGTCACTCGAACTAGGCAATGTTTTACAGCATGCTAGCGGAGTTATAAGGGTATACCCGGTGTAGACGGTGATCCAGTTAGTGGCCCCGGAAAAATCATTATAGCTATCAACACCGCAACATTCGACCTGAAATAGAGTATATATGTGGCCCCTGAGGTAACAAAATACCATATGGTTTGTGCGCAAAGTATCGAGCCTAGTCAGGCTGCGCTAATTGCGTAGACTGACTAGACCTAAAACTATTCGCTCTTGTCTATCTTTTTCTTTATCGACGATGGTCCTTCTACCTTCATGTGAAAGAGACTAGGAGTAAGAAAGACCGACCTCCGTTTGGCATCTATCGAAACCAATTTATTTTTCAGAGTTCAAATGTGGTTCTTTTTGCTTTGACTTGTCCAATGCTTACACATCTTATTGTTGGAAAAGGGTAGTGAGACGAACAATTCCATTCAATGCAAAAAGCATGACAGTAACTCAAACTCACGAAGAAAACCAACCTTACGTTATCTCAAATAGTTTCCACCTGTTCATTTTCAAATCACTTATATTTGGTTTCCTTTCCTTTCTACTTCTTTTGAGAGTTATTTTATAAAAAGGTAATAATTAAGAATCCATTATTATGTCCATAAAATGTGAATGATATATCACGGCATTACCAGAAAAGACATCCTCGATGGAATTTGAAGTAGCATAACCGTGGCTTGATTTTTGGTTGCCCGCTGATATTCGTTTAATAGACTTTCTTTCAGTGATCACTTTACCTTTTGCATAACTACGTTCCATCCTATTGAAACTGTGTTTGTACCATTTAGACCTTTATAGTCAGACTGTATTCCATCCTTTAGATTGTCTTTAATTGGATCTTTGATCTGAATAAAGAAGAAAATTTAGACTCAATAATGAATATTAAGAAAGTACATGTAGATAATAAGCGATAAGTAGCCGCGGGGATCGACACTAAAACCAGTCCTCAGACCCGTCACCTATGTTTTAGGGAGTACTGGTAGATGTAACTAGAGCTTAATCATGTGATAAATGTTTTCAAGCTATTGAAGGAAAACTGTAGAGGAGTTAGTAACACAAAATTACTAGTATACGTGAAAGAAAAAGAAAAAATGTAGTGAGTGTAAGGGCAGGTAATTCTTAAACCAGGAGGAGTTGGGACCCCATAATTGTGTCTTGCAAAACTTCATATGTGGTAAATGTTTGTATAAAATTTCAAAGGTATTACATGAAAACTTATTAAAGGAAAACTGAAGGGGGAATTTGGGAAACAAAATTACAAGTATACGTGTTCAAAGAGAAAAAATGTCTTAAGTTCAAGGGGAGATAATTCATAAACCTGTGGGAGTTAACACTTGAAATTTTCGTCTTGCAAAACTTCAACATGTGATAAATGTTTGTATGTTTCATTACTATTGAATGAAAATTGCAGGAGGAGTTTGCGACACAAAATTATAAGTACATGGTAACAAATAGGAAAAAATGTCATAGTTCAAGGGGAGATAACACATGAACCAGGGGGAGTTGACACTTGAAATTTATGTCTTGCAAAACTTCAACATGTGATGAATGTTTGTATAATGTTTCATAACTATTGAATGTAAATTGAAGGAGGAGTTTGCGACACAAAATGATAAGTACAAGGTAACAAATAGGAAAAATTGTCTTAGTTCAAGAGGAAATAATTCATGAACCAGGGGGAATTGAAACTTGAAATTTGCGTCTTGCAAAACTTCAACATGTAATGAATGTTTGTATTATGTTTCAAAGCTTATGAAGGAAAACTAAAGGAGGAGTTTGCGACACAAATTTACTACTATATGTGTCCACAGACGGACGGACAGACGGACAGACAGACACACGGACAGACAGACAGACAGGCTGATTCCAGTTTACCCCCGAAAACATTCGTTTTGCGGGGGATACTGCAGGTCCTTCAGGCCTGTAGTTAATGACAGTACTAAGTATTTCAAAATCTTTCATTTTTTTAAAAAAATAATTGCCTTTCCAATACTAAAATTGCTAAAATTTGCATTACCAAATTGAAAATATTATAAAAAAAGAAATGCAATTTCTTCCTATCCAAAAATGTTTTCCTTGCCATTTTTGCACCTAAATTGCTAAGAATAAGACACGTTTTTTCATGTAGGGCCTGTTGTTTTCATGGAGGATCTGTGATATTTGGAGATAACAGGTCCTTCAGGCTGATGGCTTAATGTAGTTTGTGTCAAACCCTGGTGGGTGATTAAGAAAGATTTTGATTGGAATGGTTGTCAATTTCACGATGTTTTAAACTGTATTCGAGGAATGGGTAACATTACCAGAAAGGTGACAGGGTAAGAAAGATCAGGCCAATACAATAAAATTGATTAAAACATCTTCCATCCAGATGTTTTCTAGAAATGGGTCGATCCAAAAATAGCCTTCTTGATCAATATTACTGATTTACTGAGTACTTTGATTAATTCATCAACTGATAGCGAGAATTGTTTTTACCAGGGAAATCGACCTCTCGTATACAGGAAACTTTGTGTTATGTAAATACAGAGAAAATGACACCGGAACTGTTGTATCGGAGTGTAATGTTTCCGCCGTTAAACAATCAAATATAATAAAGAATGAGTGAAAATTAATTGGAGAATTTATTCTTCGATTAATGGAACGAATGATATAAGGCGACTAATTCCACCTATTTGACCGGATATAGCCGCGATTGGGACCCCTAAGAAACTGCCATAGATATTTTGATGAACATTTGAGGATTGAAAGAATGGCACCCGATCTAGGTCTCTATATAGCCGTTGTATTTCGGAAAAATCGATTAAAAAAGAAATTTTAGTTTTTTACCAACAAAATTCCCAGAGCTTTTGGAAAATTCGGTAAAATTCCATGACGTCACGCGTCATGACAACCGTTCCGCCATGTTTTGGACCCGCCATGTTTTTATTTTTCTCGACTCGTATTGAAATCATTTCTTTGATGTCATATTCTTAGCTAAATGAGGTAAATGATAAAGGTAAATGATTGTTCTTACTGAGAGGCAGAAATTTTGTGTCATTGTTTTTACGAGAAGAAAGACAGTTGATATGGGTCAAGAAATCTGAAGACGGCGAGCGAATGCGAAGCCGTCTTCAGATTTCTTGGCCCATATCAACTGTCTTTCTTCTCGTAAAAACAGTCTGACATAGATCTACGCTTCTGGTATATTGAGAAACTGTATTTATTTGTTTATTGATTTTATTAGCATTTAAGAATTTTATTACACCAAGCAGCTTTATTACCAGACCACATTTCTGGTATTCGGCCACCATGAATTTTAGCTTTTTTTGTTATCACACATCCGAAAAGAAAAGCAGTTGGTGATTTACCCCTGGCTACCCAGAGACACCTTCAAACACAGTATATAGGTGAGAGAATTTTTAGAAACAATTTATCCTGTTTATTTTGTATACTGAAAGACGAAATTATTTCAAAAGATTGCTATGCTTTCTTCTGTAATTTCCACCAATGTTTGTGAGGGGGTAATGGCATAACAATCATTTAAATCCCACCACCCAGGTCATGATAAATGCATATTGTCCCACCACCATATGTATATATGCAAACCGGTAACCTTACTTATTTTTAACCCAATCTAGATTTCAAAACATGCACATTAGAAAGAGGCAATGGAATGGATTCAAACCACTGCTACCCATTTTCAGCTCAGTGGACTGAGGCATTGTCCATTAAGTTTTTTGCCCAAGGAATCACCGCGCCTTCACCAGGACTCTAACCCCTGACCTTTGAGCCAGGAGACCGTGCTCTAACCACTGAGCTATCGAGGCAAGGGTTTTTTTTTGTAATTATTTTACTTTTCGTAAATTATTTTTATTTGCATGGGGGTTCGGGGGCGGCGCCCCCGACATGGATCAATAAGTTTTAACCACTGAAATTAACAATTTCAAAAGTGTACCAATAATAATAAATTACTGTTGTGTGTGTTAGAAAACTTTGTTTTTATAATTTTTTCACTGTTTTGTCTAAAATATGTAAGGGATAAAAATTTAACTTTTTGAAAATTATTTTTATTTGCAAGGGGGTTCGGGGGCAGCGCCCCCGACATGGATTTGTTATTTTAACCAAAAATATTTCAGAAGTGTACCAATAATAATGAATTACTGTTGTGTGTGTATGGTAAATTTGTTTTTATCATTTTTATATTGGTTTGTAAAAAATATTTCAGTGTTTGGGGGAATTTCAACGGCAATATTGTGACCTTTGGAAAAAGATGGATCTAAGTCCGAATAAGCAATATGCAAAGTAATAATGTTGTTTTTTATCTTAAATAGAAAAGTCCCCCAAAGTGATTGAAAGATGTTATTGTTTAGAATAACCGATATTTCGAAAGCGTTACTTTGGCGCGTTCTTTTAGAACGTCATAGTCCCAATTTGGTCATTTATTTTATTGTTTGTATTTTGTAAGCAAGTGACTTATTATATTTGACAAGTTATATATAAATTTAATATCATATAGACACACAGTTCATATTTGATAACCCATATACATTTTTTTTAAAAGTTGATTGAAAGATGAAAGAATACCCTAATTAAACCGTTTAGTAAAGCGGAAAATGTCAATTAAAACGATTCTTTTTCGTGTATATATTTTGGATTATTCGGTGTTTTAAACATAACGTCGATTCAAAACTGAAACAGAAGCATGTGCAGAGTTTCAAAGCAATAGCTTTAGTAGGAACAGAGATTCAACTAACATAAAACATTTGCATGTAAAAACTTAACCAAGATTTCTAAGTCTGAAAAGGGTTAAAATTCAACTTAATTAAATATCAGAGTAATGAATCTTTCTCTGTGGGCTAATATTATGGTCAAAGAAGCATGTGTAAAGTTTCCAAGCAACAGCTATAGTAGCAATAGATCTATTACAGAAATACAACATTTGCATGTAAAAACTTAACCAAGAATTTCTGAGTCTGAAAAAGGTTAAAATTCCACTAAATTCAATATCAGAGTAAAAAAATCTTTGTCAAAAGGCTGATATCATGGTAACAGAAGCATGTGTAGAGTTTCTGAGCAAAAGCCTAGGTAGAAATAGAGCTATAACACATATACAACATTTGCACGTAAAAACTTAACCAAGAATTTCTAATTCTCAAAAGGGTTATAATTCCACTAAATTCAAAATCAGAGTATTGAATCTTTGTCAAGAGGCTGTTATTATGGTCACAGAAGCATTTGCAAAGTTTCAAAGCAATAGCTTTATTAGAAATAGAGATATTACAGCAATACAACATTTGCACGTAAAAACTTAACCAAGAATTACTAAGTCCGAAAAGGGTTAAAATTCTACTAAATTCAATATAAGAGTAATGAATCTTTGTCTAGATGCTGATATTATGGCCACAGAAGCATGTGTAAAGTTTCAAAGCAATTGCTTTTATAGAAACAGAAATATTACAGATAAACATCATTTGCACATAAAAACTTAACCAAGATTTCTAAGTCCGAAAAGGGTTAAAATTCCATTAAATTCAATATCAGAGTAATGAATCTTTGTCTAGATGCTGATATTATGGCCACAGAAGCAAGTGTAAAGTTTCAAAGCAATTGCTTTTATAGAAACAGAAATATTACAGATAAACAACATTTGCACGTAAAAACTTAACCAAGATTTCTAAGTCCGTAAAGGGTTAAAATTCCATTTAATTCAATATCAGAGTAATGAATCTTTGTCTAGATGCTGATATTTTAGTCACAGAAGCATGTTCAAAGTTTCAAAGCAATTGCTTTAATAGAAACAGAGATTTTAAACACGTGCACGTAAAAACTTAACCAACGCATCACGCCGATGCCAACGCCCGGGTGACTGGAATAGCCCCCCTATTCTTCGAAAAGTCGAGCTAAAAAGGTTTCAATATGTGTTTTCGGTAAAAGAGCAATTGTAGATGGGTTATCAACTTTCAATGCGGAGGTTTAAAATATAAAATCTCACATTTTTCTGGAAGCATCATAGTTTTAAATGCAATGGGTACAGAAATGCAACACAGAATTTAAGCTTATTCTCCTAATACATGATGTGTGATATATCACCAAACATCAATTTCCTTATCTTTTATCTAATTCTTCATAATTTACATACAAAACAACATACCCTTTCTGAAATCATTTTTTTCCAGTTCTTCAAATATCAAATTATATTCAAGTCAATTGATTAATTGCAAGTCAAAATTCATACTGTAAAAAGAAGAGAAACCTATTAAATTTCATATGTAACTGATTTTAAAAGAAACATGGTGTGAAAAAATCTGGTGACTTCAAAGGGTGCTGACACCTGGTGACCCAGCTAGCTCCAGATGTGTTGTGTTTTCACTTCCACAAGTTTTGTTTCCAGTAAGGGAAGCATTTATACATCACATTATTTTAGGATTAGATACAGGATTTTTTATTTCATTTGTGAAAAGGTAATGATTTATAAGACTGCTTTTTCCATTTGAAGCAGAACCTTGAATTTTGTATTCGTCTGAAACTTTTTATCTTGTATAAACAAGAGGACCATGGTGGTCTTAGATCACTCACCTGCGTCTCTTTGATCCCTGGGACATCACATTAATTGAATAGGCAGATGTCAAAAAGAAGATAATTTCTACATAAGATCAATACCATGGAATGTTTTCAGCCAAGAGCAAGACAGATATGCCTTTTGCTCTTTGATTCTATGTAAAACGGGATGCACCCGGGTGGAGCCCAAATGTGACCCAAGGGTCTTGATATGAACAAACTTGGTAATGGTCCATTAGATGATGCTACAAACTAAATATGAAAGCTGTCTGCCTTCTGGTTTGAGAGAAGGAGATTTTTGAAGGTTTTCCTATTTTCACTCATATTGCTCAGATGAGCTAAAAGGGATGCGCCTGGGTCGAGCCAAAATATGATCCCAGGGTCTTGATATGAACAAACTTGGTAGGGACCCACTAGATGATGCTACATTCCAAAAATGAAAGCCGAGTGCCATCCTAGGGGCTTGATTGAACAAACTTGGTAGAGGTACACTAGATGATGCTACATACCAAATATAAAAGCTGTATGCCTTCTGGTTTCAGAGAAGAAGATTTTCATTTTTTTACCCTTTGTTCTCAGAAAGCTTAAAGGGATGCGCTCGGGCAAAGCCCAAATATGACCCCAGGGTCTTAGTATGAACAAACTTGGTTGAGGCCCACTAAGAGATGCTACATGGCAAATATGAAAGCTGTCTGCCATCTGGTTTCAGAGAAGAAGAATTTTTAAGATTTTCCGTCTTTGATTCTATGTAAAAAGGGTTGCACCCGGGCAAAGCCCAAATATGACCTAAGGGTCTTGATATGAACAAACTTGGTAGAGGTCCACTACATGATGCTACATACCAAATATGAAAGCTGTCTGCCATCTAGTTTCAGAGAGGAAGATTTTCATTTTTTCACTCTTTTTGTTAAGGGTACAGGGAAAGTTAAGGGTGGATTTCATTTATTTGCACAACTTTGGTAGAGCTTGACCCAAGGAACATCCCTGCCAAGTTTCTTTAAGATTGGCCCACTGGTTTAGGAGGAGAAGATGTTTAAAGAAATTGTGGACACCGGACATTGTATGATCACAATAGCTCACCTTGAGCACTTTGTGCTCAGGTGAGCTAAAAAATAATCTCAGCTTCTGCTCTTACAATTGCTCGCTTTTGAAAGCTGCAATTAATGGTCGAAGATGACCTGTATTTGGATAGATGACTTTAAATGACAGAATAACAGTTCATTAGCTAACATTTTATTTTTTTTTAATTAATTTCATGGCGCTTATAGACAAATAAAAAAAGCTTGACGCATCTTATAGGAGAAATACAGTAAGTTTTCCAGTCTATATTCACTAAAGAACAACAACAGCTTCCAGTATCAGAAGCTTCTTTGGGCCTTAGACTTTGTTAGACAACAAGTTTGACATAGCCCTGCACTCCTGGAGCTTAGGTATTCAAGGTATGATTAGGATTAGCTTCTTGGTTTTAATTTTTCCTATTAAATACGGAAACTTGAGACTCCATCATAACTAATGGGGAATTATTTTTCCATAGATATCTTCAAATCCTGGATCGGACGCTGACCCTACTATGCTGCTCATAAGTAAAAAAGCCTGTGGCAGACAGTTAAGACTAAAATCAACCTGCAGTCCGAGATACAAATAAGCAAGGGTTAAACATGTCTAAAATCCTTAAACCTCAAACCCTATATTGTGGGTTATCATCGGAATTGTCTTAACAAGACTATTCCAATGAGTACTAACAGCAAAGGGTTTGTGCTATAATTATTGAAATACTTTGATCTGATATCCAAAATACCCTATTTATCTGTAGCCCTTGTGCAATGCACAAATATATGCAGTCTGATCTGAATCCACTGCCGCTATTTCCATTATACCCAAACATGCACTGGGTCTGTTCGCCCCATTGTTTATCATATATATCTATTGCCTAGAAATGCGTAGTTTTAAAACTGGATGATTGTGTTTGAGAGAAGAAAAGGGATCATAAAGTGTTTTTATACGCCGTCGGAGGCAGACGTATATTGGCGTCATCTTCTCCGTCTGTCCGTCCGTCCATCCGTCCGTCCATCCGTACGTCCGTCCACTTTTCTTGTCAACGCAACTCCTCCTAAACTTCTGGCTGGATCTTCTTGAAACTTGGTCAATGTTATCACCTCAATTGGTAGATGTGCATGAAGGAAGGATTTTACGGTTCGTTGATTTTTGCCTGAGTTATGCCCCTTGATAACTTAGTCTCTGGGTCCAATTTTCTTGTCAACGCAACTCCTCCTAAGTTTCTGGCTGGATCTTCTTGAAACTTGGTCAATGTAATCACCTCAATTGGTAGATGTGCATGAAGGAAGGATTTTACGGTTCGTTGATTTTTGCCTGAGTTATGCCCCTTGATAACTTAGTCTCTGGGTCCATTTTTCTTGTCAACCCAACTCCTCCTAAGTTTCTGGCTGGATCTTCTTGAAACTTGGTCAATGTTATCACCTCAATTGGTAGATGTGCATGAAGGAAGGATTTTATGGTTCGTTGATTTTTGCCTGAGTTATGCCCCTCAAAAACTTAGTCTCTGGGGCTTATTGCCTCAGTTATGCCCCCTTAAAATTTAGTCTCTGGGGCTTATTGAAATTGCAGCCTTGTAAATGCAACTCTTCCTAAGTCTTTGGCTGGATCTAAATGAAACTTGGTGGATGTTATAACTGAAATTGGTAGATGAGCATAAAGCAAGGATTTTATGGTTCATTAATTTTACCCTTAATTATGCGCCCTTAAAACTGAGTAGCTAGGGCTTATTGAAATTGCAGCCTTTTGAACACAACTCCTCCTTACTTTTTTTGTCTTTATTTAAATGATACTTGGTCAATGTCATCACCATAATTTATAGATGTACATGGATCAAGGATTTTATGGCTCATTTATTTTCCTGAATTATGCCCCCTTAAAACTTAGTGCCTGGGGCTTATTGAAATTGCAGCCTTGTGAAGGCAACTCCTCCAAACTTTTTGTCTTGATTTAAATGAAACTTGGTCATTTTCAATTTGGTTCTGTCAAAATAAGTAGTGTCTACAATTATTTTTGTGAAACAGCAGCAAAGTGGCGGCGTATTTTGTGACGATGGCACTCTTGTTTTGCTGTTTTACCCATTTCTTGATGACCATATCACTGAATATAAAGTTAAAGCCAACAAGGGAGTCAGGGATGCGTTAATGTTTTAATAATTAGAAAGATCTAATGAATAATGAGTTGAAGCTGGACATGCCTTTCTTTGTGCTGTTTTTTTTGGGGGGGTGGGGGGGGGGGGGGCAGAATTTCGGTCCCATTCCCCTAAAAAACAAACAAACAAACAAACTTATCCCTTATGTTCCTTGGCTAATTTCGCCTGAGACTCTGTTTATTTTTCGTGAGTGAAATCGGAAAATCCCGATGGTCGACGATCTTCGCTAATTTGATCTACGACTTAAGTGTTTACTGGCGGTTGAAAGACTAGTCAAACCGGTGGTGTAGAGGTTGAGACATATGCCTCTTGTTCGAGAGACCACGAGTTCAAACCGAGCAGTAGAAATTGTATTTTTCTAACTCTGTTTTCTGTCTTTTTTCTATCTTACAATCACTTATGATTTTTTTTATCGGAAGGGGTGGCGTTATTCACTTTTTTGGCCAATTAAATAAAATAGACATTTAAATGAATGAATTTATTTTCTTATAAAGCTATCATTTTAACCTACTTAACACTTTATCAAATTCATTCGATAAAAATGAATGCAATAATCATTTCCATTTTGATATAACCTACTAGTCTCTTCAGCTTTTTCCAGCACATACAAACAAAAATACGACTTTTACTAATACTTCCAAATAATAATGATGGTAAAACAACAAAAACAAATGAAGCTGTACTGGTTTCGAGTACCTATGTGGTAACTTTTGTAGTTTTTTTCTTCTTCATGGTTAAGGGGACGGGCTCGAAACAAGGCTTAGCAGGGAAATCATGTTCTTTTCTCAAAAAAAAATGGGAAACATATTTTCATCGCGATTTAAGATACATAAGTTCGGTTAAAAAAATTTTTGATACCCCCCACAACGAAGTTATGGGGGGGTATACTGGAATCGGGTTGTCCATCCGTCCGTCCGTCTGTCTGTCTGTCTGTCCGTCCGTAGACATAATTTTGTGTCCTCTTCTCCTCCCACAGTTTTGGACCAATTTTGCTGAAATTTTATCAGGTTGTTTCCTATCATATGAAGTTGTGCACCTGCAATTTTCATCCAGATCCGGTCATTAGTTTGAGAGTTATGCCACTTTGAACTTTTTAAGGAGGGGTACATTTTTTCTAATTTTGTGTCCTCTTCTCATCCCACAGTTTTGGATCAATTTTGCTGAAATTTTATCAGGATGTTTCCCATCATATGAAGTTGTGCACCTGCAATTTTCATCCTGATCCAGTCATTAGTTTTAGTTATGCCATTTTGAACTTTTTATGGAAGGGGGGGGGGGGGGGGGAGTAGTCAAAAATTAAAATTGCAAAACTCAGTAACCATAAGGGGAGTAACCAAATTGGGTAATTAATCCTATCATATGAAGTTGTTCACCTGCAATTTTCATTGTTTTGGGGTGACATAGGTCAAAGGTCAAGGTCACAGTAAATTTTTGTTTAATTTTCGTTTCTGGACTCTAAATCGAGAACCAAGCGACCTAGAATCATGAAACTCTATGTAAATGTTACTTATCACTCAAGGAAGTACCCTATTGTTTTTAGATCACATAGGTTAAAGGTCAAGGTCACATTAAATTTTTGTTCAGTTTTCGTTTCCAGACTCTAATTGAAAAACCAAGGGATCTAGAATCATGAAACTTCATGCAATTGCTGTATATGACCTCAATATTTGTTATAAACACATCTTGCACTTAAAGCACTTACATTTTGACAAAGTGCTGGTGGGGGGTATAAGTCCACTTTGCGACAGTTCTAGTTTATACATCGATAAAAACTTTGCACTTGAGATGTCGCAAATGGATTTAACTTGAAGGGGTCGTTTTCTGATATCAAATAGAAAAAAAAGTGTGAGATTTTAAGAGGGACGAAAAAAGTGTGAACAAATAAAACAAGGCGCCTCGGAGGTTTGAACTCATAGATGAATGATTGTGAGTACGCACCTCAACCGACTGAGCTATTATTTCTTGCCCTCGCTTATAGGTTAAATTGTGTATTTATGAATGATTACTAACGGTTATAGCAATAAGAACTCGGAAATCTTCCGAAGATATACGGAATATGCACAGAGTCTCGGGCGAAATTAGCCAAATAATATCTGTAAAAATACTGATAAGAGCTATTTGGGTG
This sequence comes from Fragum whitleyi, assembly GCA_948146395.1. Taxonomy (NCBI): domain Eukaryota; kingdom Metazoa; phylum Mollusca; class Bivalvia; order Cardiida; family Cardiidae; genus Fragum; species Fragum whitleyi. The sequence continues at coordinate 68,843,250 of OX411547.1, forward strand.
AACAATTTGACATGCCGTTACTGAAATACTGTTGAAAGTGGCAATAAGACCAATTTGAGCAATAATGTTTTTAAATGGAGGAGGGAATACAGATAGAGGTAAAAGTAAACAGTCCAAATTGAGATGTCTTTATGTTATTTCAGGCATAGTTGACAAATATGGAACCAAGGAAACTGCCTAAAGGTGCTTAACCCAGGGTGATTCTTTGTCGGCACCGGATACCCAAAATCCTTGACAAGAAATGTCTTCTGTCAAAATGCTGATCAGTCTGCATTTGTTTCTGCGTCAAAGGCATTACAGCAGAAAATGGTGAATGTATAAAAAGGTTAGCATTTTTAGCTCACCTGTCAGCACGAAGTGCTCAAGGGAGCTATTGTTATCGATCGTTGTCCGACGTCCGTCTGTCCGTCACGGCGTCAACTTTTTCTTTGAACGACATCTCCTCCTAAACTTATGGGTCAAAATCAACCAAACTTAGCAGAAATATTCCTTGGGTGGTCCCTCATAAAATTTGCTCAAATGGAAAGGATCTGTGCCATATCACGGGAAAAGGGGCCTTAATGACCAATTTCTTGTTTTCACTCTAGAAGCCACAAATATGGTCCAATCTTCATGAAACTTGGTCAGAATATTTGTTAGGTCATGAGGATGAAGTCTATTTAAAATGGGAAGGATCTGTGCTATATCACGGAAAAAGAGGCCTTAATGACAATTTTGTCAACACTATCTTTAAACGACATCTCCTCCTAAACTTATGGATCAAAATCAACCAAACTTGGCAGAAATATTCCTCGGGTGATCCCTTATGAAAATGCCCAAATGGAAAGGATCTGTGCCATATCACGGGAAAAGGGGCCTTAATGACCAATTTCTTGTTTTCACTCTAGAAGCCACAAATATGGTCCAATCTTCATGAAACTTGGTCAGAATGTTTGTTAGGTCATGAGGATGAAGTCTATTTAAAATGGGAAGGATCTGTGCCATATCACGGGAAAAGGCGTCTTAATGACAATTTTTTTTGTTTACTCTCTAGAAGCCAGAAATATGGTCCAATCATCATGAAACTTTGTCAGAATGTTTGTTAGGTCATGAGGATGAACTCATTTGAAAATAGGAAGCATCAGTGCCATATCATGGGAAAAGGGCCCTAATGACAATTTTCTCGTAAGAGCTCCAAACGCCACAAATATGGTCCAATCTTCATGAACTTGATCAAAATGCTAGGTCACAAGAATGAACTCTGTTGAAAATGAGAAGGTTAAGTCATCATAGCTAATGGAGTCTTAATGATAATTTACTTGAAATATCAGGTGAGCGATTTAGGGTCCTCAGGGTCCTCTTGTATAATTTATACTGACACTGTTAAATCAAAATAAGACATTTTCACATTTTCAGGTGCAAAACATCATAAGCAGAAATTATTGTTGTCCTGAGCATTTCTCCTACACTATTGCATGTATTGACTTGAAAGTTATATATGTGTATCTGCTTGTTAACTTTTGCACCTGCAATTTTGGAGCCTCTAATCTCAATAATTTCTGAATGATCTCCCCTTGGATTTGCAAATATCACTAAATTATTGTTGTCGGATGTCCTGAGCATTTCTCCTACACTATTTCATGTACTTACTTGAAATCAATACAAAATGTATACTATCTGCATTTGAAATTGCGCACCTGCAATTTTGAAGTCCCTGCAATGATTTGTTGCTAAATTATCTCCCCTTGAATTTGTCATTTTCACCTACAATATTGCACATAGTGGTTGCCAAAATATCTCCCTTGAACTTGTAAATTTTTCTCAATTTTTATATGCTGCCCGAGGTTGTATATATTAGCGTCATTTTCTCTGTCTGTCCATCCATCCATCCATACGTACATCCACTTTTCTTGTGAGCACAACTCCTCCTAAGTTTCTGGTTGGATCTTTTTGAAAGTTGGTCAATGTTATCACCTTAATTGATAGATGTGCATGAAGTAAGGATGTTATGGTTCATTGATGTTTGCCTTAGTTATGCCCCCTTAAATCTTAGTCACTGGGGCTTATTGAAATTGCAGCATTATGAATGCAAATCCTCCTAAGTTTCTGGCTGGAACTTAATGAATCTTAGTGGATGTTATAACCTAAATTGTTAGATGTGCATGAAGTTAGGATTATTTGGTTCATCAATTTTTCCCTGAAAAATGCCATCTTAAAACTTAGTATCTGGGGCTCCTCCTTACTAAATGAAACTTGGGCAATGTCACCACTATAATTTGTAGATGTACAAGGATCAAGGATTTCATTGTTTTTTGCAAGAGTTATGCCCCTTGACACTTAGTCTCTGGGTTTTTGAGTGGATATTTATAAATCTATCCAATTATTTTAGTGAAACAGCAGCAAAATGGTGGTGTATATTGTGACTGTTGCACTCTTGTTGATATCATGTTGCAAATAGATTGTGACTGTACTGAAATCATTTATACTGGGATATAGCCCTGGTAGGACAAACACTGGTGGGGGATATCGGTCCACTTTGCGACAGTTCAAGTTTCATACGACTATGAAATAAGAAAGTTATATTTTTATAAGTTAATGACTTCAATAGACAAAACAAATAGATATCTTTTATGGAACTAAATAGTTTGTAAACATGTGAAATGGGAGTGAGCTGAAAATTACCTTCATGATGATTTGAATGGAAAAATCAGCAAACCAAATAGCTTTTCAAATATTAAAAAAAGTGTTTAAATCTTTTATTTCTTGTAAGGCATGGTTTTAGTTATAGTTAGATATATGTGTATACCGGTATATAAAGCAAAGAGCCGGGCCATAATTGAGTACATGGTATGTAGACTGATCAGGATCAATGTTTTATTGGTAAGATGGATGTTCTGAAAGATTAAAAAGTTATCTTTCAGCTCGCCTGAGCAGAAGTGCTCAAGGTGAGCTATTGTGATCAATCAACATCCAACTGTCCCTTGGTCTGTCCTTCTTCAATTTTAAAAAGAATCCTCCTCCAAAACTATCCATCAGATTTCAAACAAACTTCACAGAAATGATCTTTATTACAAGGACTTTCAAATTACTTTACATAATTTGAATCCATGAAGAATTCTGGTTGCCATACAAACCAGAGTGGAAAAAACTTAAAAAATCATCTCCTTCCAAACCGTAGGGCTAGAGCTTTCATATTTGGTTTAGAGGATTGTCCAATGCTTGTCTACCAAAAAACTTGAAATTATTACTTTATCTTTAAAATCTAAAAATGTAGGATCCCTGATTTCAAATCAAATAAAGCACAAAAATATTTGAAAATCTTCTACTCACAAACCATAAGTGTAATCAAAGTGCTGTAAGCACTGTAATTGTGCAGTACTGAATAATGACTGAACTGGTTGTTTTCAATTATCAGGAGTATCTAGTTTTGAAAAAAAATCTAAACTTAACTTCTTGTTATGGATATAGTCAAACTATTCAGGCCACATTTAAAGATACCTAAGAATATTTGAAAGCATTCATTAGACAAATATTATATCAAGGATGTTGACAAAATTTATTCAACATTTAACTTCCAAATACACTGTAAAAGCATTTGCATTTACTTCATACACATCTAACTGTCTGGCTGTCTGTCTGTTGACTTTTGCTTGTTAACACTCTAAGAGTCCACAGTTTTAATCGGATTGTCTTTAAACTTGGTCAGAATGATTGGACCATGCATCACGATCAAAAGGATGGTTCCTTTCGACATTGGGTCAGATACGTGTAGTGTCATGAGACTGGGAGCCTAATTAAGATTTAATTACAAAATCCTCATATAGATTTATAAGGGTTTAGGTTTCATATATCTCCTTGGATACCCTGTCATAGACACTTTAACTTTTTGGAATTTTCATCGCTTGTTGTCTTATTTCAAAATTAGGGTCTTAATGCCTCTTATTAAACATCAAAGCACTGAAAGTACTGATGGTGGACGTTTCTGTTGGCATACTAGAGTGATTCCTCAATTTGTGGAGAAAAGAGAAATTTTACATGTAAAATTGCGATAGAAGGAAAATGACCTGACCCAAGTTCGCATCTTGCTTCAGATATACGTTTCTCAACATATATCGTGGATCGTCAACAAAGTCCTGTAATTACAAGGTTTCGATAACTTTCGGATTTATTCCCGGTGTAGTTTAAGCAGTGATTCTCCGATCCATTTGTTATTAAAGGAAAGAAATGACATTTAGATGATCTAGGTTATTATTCTTATTTTGTAATGCTAATCAGTTCTCCGTAATCTCATTATTAAAAAAAATGGTGTTATCTGCTTAAACTAGAAAGCTATGAATGGCTTGGGTCGCTCCACAGGCTTGAAAATCTTGTAAAAGAAAAAGAAAAGTTTTGAGTAGATTTTAAGATATTTTGGATTCTTCTGATGTTGAAAATGATTTTCAGAGTTTCCACTATATAACATATAGAGAAAAGACCTCCGCTAATAAAAAAAACATATATGTCATCCAATGACAATAATTTTGGCTACATGATAAAGGGGTCGCCCAAGGATCAAAACAATGAAGTTTGATTGATATCCACTCAGAACATTCTGAGAAAATGATTTCCAAAGATTACACAAAATAACATATTGAGAAATTACCTCTGCCCATAAAATACATATTTTTCAGCCGATCAAAGTAATTTTTGGTAGACTCATAAAGGGTTACTCAAAAAGATCACTCCGGTGAAATTTGGTTGAAAACCATCAGTTACATTCGAAGAAAATGATTTTCAAAGTTTCCACTAAATAACATATAGAGAAATGACCTCCGCCCATTAAAATAATTATTTTTTCATCCGATCACAATAATTCCTGGTAGCCTGATAAAGGATCACTAAAGTATCATTCGAGTGAAATTTGGTTGAAAACCATCAGTTACATTCTGAGAAAATGATTTTCAAAGTTTCGACTAAATAACATATAGAGGAATGACCTCCGCCCATAAAATACATATTTTTCAACCGATCACAATAGTTTTTTATGGACTGATAAAAGGCCTCTCAAGGATCATTCATGTAAAATCTAATTGGTATCCATCAATTAGAATCTGAGAAAACCCACTTTTAACCATATTTGGAAATAAGCCACGCCCATTAAATCCATGTTTGTCATTGGATCTAAATTTCTTGAATAACTTTGAAAGAGGATCACCCTAGGATCATTCCTGTGAAGTTTGATTGAAATTCATCCAGTAGTTTCTGAGGAGAAGATTTTTAAAGAAATAGTTCACGACCGGACGCACGAACGGACGACGGACACAACGCCATGACAATAGCCCCAGTGGCCTTCGGCCAGTGGAGATAAAAATTCTATAAAAGGATATTAATTATTGTTCCGCGATTTTCATTCTCAAAGAAAAGAAAGGGTAAGTGTTCATATAAACGCGTAAAAAATTGCAGACACTCGTCTCGAGTTTGGCTTTCGTGTGTTGAAATGTAAAGTAAAACCCCTTTGCATAAACCTTTATTGCATGGCCTGAATGCTTTACTTTACCTGCTCAGACTGTATCCGTATTCATGTGTATATCGATATTTCCATTAATTTGCCTTTGTTTTATATACATTAGTAGTGACAGGGGAGGTTACCATTCCAGTAATTTCATTTCATGAGTGACCTCCCATTGACCATTGGGAAATAAGGGGCAAATTACTCACTCTGTCAGAAAAGTAGTTCTACGCAAGTCAAAAATTCACCCGATCTCAGAATTGAATATGATTTCACACTTAAAAGATATCTTTAAGGTTGAAACCAGTTACGCAGACTCCTTGTTTCACTCCATTTTTGAAATGCATGGTTGTCAGACGGTTACAATTCTTCAAAAAGAGTAAATTGAATCTTAATGAGTACTACTGTTTTGAAAACCTATTAACATCTGACAGGATTGTTCAAACGTGGTATTAACACTGGTGAACGTAAACGTCCACCAAAAATCATGTATGAAGGTTCGATTCCTTCCCCAGACTGTATAAATTGCTGGTGCACAAAGGGACAAATTGTCTGGAGGTCCCACATGATTTTGATATGAAAACATAATTATATGATTCTAGAAGAGAACAAATAAAGCTGTGTTAAATCAAAGCACTAAAGATGGATGTTTTTGGTGGCATGGCATTGATAAAAACAGGATAAAAGTTATCTGAATAATATATTGATAATTGCAAAACTTTTAGATACAATTCCAGCAAAGTATCAGCCTAAATGTATTTTTTCATTTCAAGTTTGTTCAGAAATATACCATTACAGGTTGAACAGAATGGATGGATACTTAACTGGAATTAAACTTAACTAAATACTTGAACTTTGATCTTTAGTCCAGTGCTGTCTGTAACAAGCAGCAGTTTGGGGGAGCTATGTTGTCCACAGGCAACTCTTGCAAGCTTTCAACCGAGACAAGATCCGTCAAACTCGCAAAGGAAATTTTAAAAATTGAATACATGTATGTTGTTTTAAGAACACATCTTGTTTATTATATGCTACCTAATGTCAACGTATTTTGGTATCATCTCGTGCTGTCTGTCGATATATCTCCCAACCTCAATCTATCAACTTTGAATTGTCTTTAAAGAAAACATTTACGATTTCCATTTTCACTCATTCTTTCCCGCGAAACCCTTGAGGTGTCGCCATTCTTGTAAATAATTATATCATTTTTTTCTTTCAAATATACTGAGCGACTTTGAAAACGCAACAAAGTAAATTTGAAATTTTAGCACGGAAAAGTAAATTTGTTTTAACTAAATTTAGCTAAAATAATACAAAGAAGATATTCTGTTGAATCGACTTAATCTTTATTTAATCTGAAACTGTGATAGGTAATTAACAATAGACATTTCAAAAACCATTAGAAGAAATGAAATCAACTCACTCACTTTGCAAAGACTGTACTCTGAATCGAGTATGTCAAAAGGGAAATTGTTCCTTAGAATCGGAACGTCGTTAACCTGTATAAGACTTGAAAAAATATTGATATTTTTCATCAATATTTAATCATCTGTAACGAAGGATCTTGCCAATAAGAAGTTTCAGGAGAGTTTGCGTGTTAAAATGACGTTAGTGTCATGTCGTAAACACGCTCAAAATGTCATCTCAGTTCTATACATGTCTGCTGAAGGTTTAAAAGCGTTAATGGGCTTTGTGTGCCAAAACCGCGTTCACATGTACAACGTTTTTGGTTCTATGAAAGGAATGGAGAGGCATGTTAGTGACGTCATTTCTTGTAAAAAAAAGACGAGGTTTTGGTGTCGTCTTTGGACAAAACGTGCTAAAACGCAGTATTGGTGATTTGTTTGACCTCTTGATTCATTCAACATAACTCTGAAATTTGTTTGGCTTTTGTTTCATTTGAAAAGAAAATATCGTCCAAACAGTAGGGCTATGGAGAAATTTCAACTTTAAAGGGTATGTTTAAAAATGTCACCGTATTTGAAATACATGAGAATGTTTCAAAATGACATTGATGTTGGATAAAGGGTAACTTGTTAAGTTAACAAAATAAGTTTATTTTGGTCCGAGTCTATTCACTTATATTTGCTTTTTTATTGATGTTTTCAAGTATTGCGTTTTTAAAGTCGCTCAGTATATATCAGGTTTGCACATTTCCTTCTATCTTTGGGCTAGTTTTATTTCAGATAGGAACTTACATGTCTATTGCGCTGAAAATTGTTTGTTTAAACGTTTGCAGTTGACAGTCATTCGAAAGTACAGCATATAAACGAAGCTGTATTTGAATGTTAATACAGTTAGTAGCAGCGTGAAATTGACATTCATCTCTATCACACTATCGTACAGCTACACATATAGTTCTTTTGACATGAACCCTAAGCAAAACCATTATAAATCGCTCATTCAGCGCTCACTCAGCGCTGCGTTCATTCACTCCAAACATTCACTTAAATCACTCAAAAACGTTCCGAAATTGTTCAAAAACAATTCGAAATAGTTCAAAATGAACATTTCATTGAAATTGATCGATTATCCCACTCTTTTTGTTGGTGTGGAAATTAAAACGTCTGATTGGAACATGTACAAAGGCTCTCAAAAAGGAAAGTGCGAATATTTTTAAAGGGAGGCATGAACATCAAATTTGGCGAAATTAGCGATATTGAATTATCTTTCTTGAATTTCAGTCAAAACTCGCTCCACACACTCATCCAATTTAGTTTCATAATCATTTCAAAATTATCAATTTTACAATTTTCCTTAACTATAAATGAACGTTCATCTATAGCAATTACAAAAATGTTGCGATGACCCCTCGATTTGTCTTTTATAATAATTTAAGAAATAAGGATTACGTCAAAAGGGCACTCGGTATGAACTTGATATCGATTTTGATGTTCAATTAATGAATTACTAATAAAAAAGAAAACCATCTGATCACTAACAATATCGAAAAACTGTACAATAAAGATGACCGGGGCAAGTGGGTTTTAAATGACGAACATATCAATGGCTCTGTGCGAAACAGTTGTAACTGACTATAAACATTTAGGCAGATAAAACAGTTTCCCGCTGAGCCGTCGATATACAACTTGAAGGAAGTTTGCTCGTACGGATTTGGATTTTTCCGTCATTAAAAGCCGTTTGCGTCTGTGTGATCGTTATAAGACTATGTATCCAGATTCAAATTACGTTTAGGGATAAAACTGTATAAAAGGTTGACAAAACACGCACAAATTTGTATAAATACAAATAAGTATTTTTTCACCAATTTCGGGGAGCGTTTTTCCAATTTTAAAGTATTCAAAGAAAACGACAAGCATGTATTCAACATTACCCCTTGCCCGTCTTTCGGGAAGAAAGCAAATAAAACTTTTGAAAAAAGTAAAATTGACCCTTATTTCATATTCCTTAACCGAAGTATCAAAACATTGTTATTTCTAATATTGAAAATGTGTTATGAAAGTTGAACATTTTTTGTGAATTATCTCCCTTTATTTTTAAAAGTATAAGCCCAAATAAGCCCGTAAATAAGTAAAACTGTGATCCCATTTGTTTTATATCAAAATATTCATCATTATGTCACAAATTGATATTGAGAGAAAAAGATAATTGTAGAACTTTATTTATATAGCTGTGAAGCACTGTATTAGTAGCCCTCAATATTAAAATGAAAAGTATAGTCCATTTGACTTCTATATGGACCAACATTTTAACAAAAATTTCGGTAATGAAAAAAATGAAATGTATTTTTTTCTTGTCATATCATATTTTCAACCTATACCATGACACGTTTTGTTTTCCAGAATTTTTGAATGTAAAATAACGATTTTGTCCGTCCGTCTACATCTTAATTTTAGCCTTTTATACCTATTTGTGTCTGTATAAGACGGAACAGCGAATTGTATAACCGAAAATAGTACAGATTTGCATAGGGGCTGAGTCAAAAGTGTAAGATTTTAAGTGAGTTGTTATAGTATAAAATCGAGTACTATAGTTCCGCAAGAAAGAGTGAGGTCCGAGAAACCGTTATCTCCTATCATTTTCAATGTAAAATTGATCTTTGATCACTCACTTTAAATTGTAGGTCTATACCTTTGGATTTCAAATCTAAATATATTCTCTTTTTGTTTACTTTTTGTTCAGAAACCGTTTAACCAGATAATTGATAATTGTTTTTATCTATCCTGAGATGTAGCCCAAATTCACATGTTAAGACCAATCAAAAAAGCATTATTTAACGGAGTCGTTGGGAATTTCAAGAGGATAACTTGATTAGAAGGCGAGTAATACCGGTAAAAATCTCGTGATATTTAAGTTTAAGATGATATGACCGTCGATATGCAAATTAGCATGTCCAAATAAGGAAAAATGGACATCTGTCAAATATTTAGTATAAAACCACGTGTTTTTACTATTGTTCACATCTTGTTACAGCCTAAACAGCCTCCATCACCCCTCGTGTTTAAGAGCGGGAAATGTGTAAATATTAACATTAACTAGATAGACAAAATCATTATTTTGAAATCATTTTATTTTCAAAAAATATTTTTGGAATAGTATTAAGCTAAAATTAAGATTTAACCACATACAAATCCTTCATTGAACCATAATTTTGTGTAATTGTGGAAAAGGTTGGTCCATATAGAAGTCAAACGGACTATACTTCTATTAAGGACCGAATAAAGATGTGATGTTTTTCCTTTTGTTCAATTAAAATCTTATTTTTTTAAACAATTTTGTGGAATGGGTTGTCGTTTTTAAACAAAACATAAATCAATGGCTGATAGAAATTTGTCCAAAAATAATAACTTCAAGTCAAGGTTGTAATTTTAAAACAAATTCGAAGGTATGAACCTCACGGCTTGAAGTGTTTTTGTACCTATCGAAGGGCTCTGAGAAAAAAAGCACGGTCACCCCATTTTTTTCTTTTCAAAAATCATTTAGATCTTTGAAAAAAAACGGTCTAGAGAAAAGTTCTATAGTGGAGAAAAGCTGAACGAGCTTCCTTAAGTGCACCAAATGTCGGTAAAAATCCAAAACCCATGGGCCTTTAATTGAAGATATTATTATTGGTTGATTTCAATGAGGTATGAAACTAAAATCAAATCACACTGTATGACTACGCCAAGTGGATTCATGCATGAGTGTGTTTAGGCTTTTAGCTTCATACTTCCATGAAATTAACATATTATCTCTTCATATCATATAATTTGAAACCATGAAGCACGAAATGTATAGGTTTGTTATATGAAGCCGTTTCTTATGGGACTTCTTTTTGCGGAAGCATACAAAATAGCTGCGTAAACAAAATTAGTTTCACTGAGAAATAAAAACATTTTTTAGCCAATAAGAATGTACGAAATCTGATGGATTCAACCAGAATTAATTTTTTCCTGGATTAAACCGGGTGTGGACTATGCAGCGTTTAATTTGCTTATGAAACTACACGTGTACATCTATGTATGAAACAGTTTACAGCAGATTCTATCAAATTGAACGAAAAAAATCGATATTTTATTGCCACCCTTTAATTCATCGCACAAAACTTGCTCATCTCACTCCTCCAAATGCATTCACGGTCTTTCCAAAATCATCCATTTTGCCAATTTCACTATTATCTAAATTGAGCCATTTTCAAGGCACTTGTTAAAGCTAAGCTGTCATGAACCATGCAGGGCTGGTATTATAAGATACTGTAAATCATAATTTATATGGAAGGGGCTTAGGATGTAGTAACGAAAATATTTGAATATAAAATGGTCGAGTAAGAGACATGAATATACATGTTATGCTTGAAAAATTAAAATTAGTTTTTTTATAGGATCCAAAATCAAATCCGCATTTAAACAGTTTTGCGTTGGATCAATATCGAAAGCTAATTGAAATTAAATTCACAGCCATCTATTATATTCAATCTTTGAAACCAATTTATTACGCACATTGTTATGTATAAGCTATAAATAAACCTAATGGTATTTACCGTGTCTATTTTTAGACTGGGAATTTTCTTATCTCTTGATTCTGTTACGTAAATGTATGTAGAATTATGTAGATCTTTCTAGAAAGGCCTTTTGGAAGGTGATTCAGACTCTAGAGTATTCTTATGTTCTATACTATTCCAGATTGTTCTATAGTATTATATAAAGGGGTTCCTACAGCATTCTTGGTTCACTTGATTTAGACTTATGGTTTCATTTAGTAGTACTGTGTTAAACTAAAAGGGGATTTCTTGTTATCTTAAAAGTGTGTTTGAAAGCGTGTTTAATTTTAAATTCAGATATTATTGGACTTATTATTTGTGGACCAGGAACTTAAATAAATTGGATCTAAAATTAAAACTTTAGGATTAAACATTCAAGGTATTGTAAATTGTTTTTGTATTAATTTCATATTGTCAATAATTCTGGTATTATTGTCAATAAATATTGTTAATTGTAAAGTTTGTTGCTGGCTTCTTTGTTCGTGTTACATTGGCACGTAACAATTTGGGGGCTCGTCTCGAGATACGAATATCAGACAAACAAACAAAACAAAACAAATCAAACAAATTCTTTATTTATATCTACTGTTCAAAATTATTTAAGAAATTAATTTCATATTTCAATTTTGATAAATCTAGAGTGCACTTTCACTATTATTTATCGAAATCTTACATTCTTATTCAAATACAGCAACAAGCTACCATGTCTTTTGACTTAGAAAAATTTACGCACGAACCTTCCGTGGAGTTATTGAATTTGGGTAAAAAGCCTGATTTGCTCAATCTTGCCAAGCATTATGAATTAAAAGAAGTCAAGTCCTCATTGCGAAAGCATGAAATTAAGAATATTTTGGTTCAATATTTTGTTGATGAGGACATTTTTGATGAAAAGGCTCTGTCTCTCATTGTTGATGTTCCATCAGTTTCAAGCTCAAGAGATCTTGAACTGTTAAAACTTCAACAAAGGGAGAAGGAATTGGAAATAGAAAGAGAGAGAGAAGAGCGGAAATTTCAAGAAAAGCAATTAGAAATTGAAATTGAAAGAGAAAGAGCACAAAGAGAAATTGAAGAAAAAGAAAGAGAAAGGCAATTTCAAAGGGAAAAGGAAGAAAGGGAAAGAGAGAGAGAAAGGGAAAAGGAAGAGCGAGAAAGAGAAGAGAGAGAAATAGAAAGAGAGAGGGAAAGAGAAGAAAGAGCATTTCAATTACGATTAAAAGAATTAGAAATACAAGATAGAGCAAATCAGCCCAGAGATATGTATAATGACCATTTTGATGTAACAAAACATTTTAGGCTTGTTCCTCAATTTCAAGAAAATGAAGTTGATACATATTTCGAACATTTTGAAAAAGTTGCAAATAACTTGAAATGGCCAAAGGAGCAATGGACCTTACTTCTCCAAAGTGTCTTAGTAGGAAAAGCTCGCAATATTTATTCGCAACTTAGAACAGAACAAAGCAATGATTATGATACTGTAAAAGAACTCATTCTCAAAGGTTATGAGCTGGTTCCAGAAGCATACAGACAACAATTTAGAAGTTGTAGAAAAGAATCTGGCCAGACTCACGTTGAATTTGCAAGAAACGAAGAAAAATTATTTGACAGGTGGTGCTATTCTAAGAAAATAGACCAAAATTATGATAATCTTAGACAACTTATATTAATTGAACAATTCAAAAATTGCATTCAATCTGACATTAAGTCACATTTAGATGAAAAAACTGTTGAAACTATACATGAAGCAGCTCGTTTAGCTGATGATTACTACCTTACACACAAAAATTCTTTCGTTAATAAAGCAAAACCTGCTTCCTCACATCCCCAAAATAAATCTATGTCTGGTGATTCATCTAGCATGTCTAGTCAATCGAATTCACCTAAACCAAAGTCTACTGGTGAAACCAATGTTCAAAATCCCTTATCTCGAGTACATTGTACTTTTTGTAAAAAACCAGGTCACCTTATTTCGGAATGTTTTAGATTAAAAAGGAAGAAGGAACTGAGTGCAGCCAAACCTACAGGGCTCACCAGCCTTCAGCCTAAATCACAGCCTTCTTTTGAGTTAAATTCAATTGTTAAGGCAGAACCAAATTCTGATTCCTGTATGGAGATTTTTGAACCGTTCATTTTGGATGGTTTTGTATCACTTTCAGGTGATATGTGCCCACCTACCCCTATTAAAATTTTAAGAGACACAGGAGCTTCTCAATCTCTTATTTTAGCAGATGTTCTGCCTTTTTCTGAGAAGACTTCGTCTGGTACTAGTGTCCTTATTCAGGGTGTAGAGTGTGGTGTTATTAATGTTCCTCTTCATAAGGTTAATTTGTCCTCGGATTTGGTTACTGGTTCTGTGGTTGTTGGTGTTAAACATTCTTTACCATTTAAAGGTGTACATTTATTGCTAGGCAATGACTTAGCTGGAGATAAGGTTGTTGTTAATCCTCTTGTAACTGACACACCTAATGTAGGTCAAACAGATGATCCTATTTTGCAGGAAATACCTGATTTGTACCCTTCATGTGCAGTAACTCGGGGTATGGCTAAAAAAGCTTCCTTGAAAAATTCAAATGATATTGACTTAACTGATACTTTTGTTGGTCAATATTTCAATGACGAGATTAAAAAGTCTTTTAATCTTAGTCTGCCTGATACTCAGACAGACTCGTCAAAATTTTGTCAGTCATCTCCAAGGTCAAATGACCAAGGTCATGAAACGCATTCAAAGTCAAAGTTAATCCAGGAACAGCAAAATGATCCTGAGATTTCAAAGTTAATTGATAGGGCATTACCCGAAAAAGAAATGTCTCAGAATCCTGTTTGTTACTATAAAAAGAATGGTATTCTGATGAGAAAATGGCGACCATTTGATGTCCCAGCTGATGACGATTGGGCTGTTCATCACCAAATTGTTGTTCCAAAGTCATATCGCCATGAAATACTTAGTATAGCCCATGAAAGTCCAATGTCTGGTCATTTAGGTGTAAACAAGACTTATCACAAGATTATGACTCATTTCTTTTGGCCTGGACTTAAATCGGATGTTTCCAAATATTGTAAAAGTTGCCACACTTGTCAAATGGTAGGGAAACCTAACCAAGTTATTCCAAAAGCAAGGTTACAACCCATTCCAGCTTTTGATGAACCTTTCAGTCGAATAATAATAGACTGCGTTGGTCCTTTACCAAAAACCAAGTCAGGTTCTGAATATTTGTTGACAATTATGTGTGCTTCTACCCGCTTCCCAGAAGCAATTCCTTTAAGGAACATTAAGGCAAAGTCAATTATTAAGGCTCTTGTCAAGTTCTTTACTTTTGTTGGCCTTCCAAAATCAGTTCAGTCTGATCAAGGATCAAACTTCATGTCAGGCATATTCCAACAGGTTATGCATGAATTAGGTATCAAGCAATATCGGTCATCTGCTTATCACCCTGAAAGTCAAGGTGCTTTAGAAAGATTTCATCAGACCCTAAAGAATATGATAAGGTCATATTGTTTTGATACTGATAAAAATTGGGATGAAGGTATTCATTTGCTATTATTTGCAGTCAGAGAATCTGTTCAAGAATCTCTTGGCTTTAGCCCCTTTGAGTTAGTTTTTGGTCATTCTGTTCGTGGGCCATTAACACTCTTAAAAGAGAAATTTCTTGCTGATGATGAAACACCCTTGAACTTGTTACAGTATGTTTCTGACTTCAGAAATAAACTGTCTAGGGCATGTGAGGTTGCTAGGTCAAATCTTAAATCATCTCAGAGCAAAATGAAGGCAAGATATGACAAGCATAGTGTTGATAGGAAATTCGAACCAGGTGATAAAGTCCTTGCTCTTTTGCCAATACCTGGCCGACCCTTACAGGCAAGATATTATGGCCCGTATACTATTGATAAGAAAACAAGTGATTTGAATTATATCATCAATACTCCCGGAAGGCGTAAAAATAAACAAATGTGTCATGTAAACATGTTAAAAAAGTATTTTGACAGAGATAGCTCTATTTCAAAACCAGTTACAGTTGTAAACACTGTCCCACAACAATCAAATATGATTGAATCAGAAGTTAGTTCAGACTTTAGTGAAAAATCTGTTCCTGGTCCACCTAAACTTGAGAACTCTGAAATACTTAAGAATCTTGACGACAAACTTTCACATTTGGAGCCATCTCAACGAGAAGAGCTGAAACAGTTGATTAATGAATATAAACACTTATTTCCTGACATCCCCACAAGAACTGATAAAATATATCATGATGTCATTGTGGAAGATTCTCAACCAATAAAACAACATCCTTATAGAATGAATCCAGTGAAACAAAAAGCCCTTCAAGATGAAGTGAATTACTTATTGGAGAATGACTTTATTGAACCCAGCCAAAGTAATTACAGTTCACCATGTATATTAGTTCCAAAGCCAAATGGAACATACAGAATGTGTACTGACTATCGAAAAGTGAACTCTGTGACAAAAACTGACTCTTTTCCAATTCCAAGAATTGATGACTGTATTGACAAAGTCGGTAATTCTAAATATGTCACCAAATTTGACCTTCTCAAAGGATTCTGGCAAGTTCCGCTCACTGATAGGGCTAAAGAATTATCAGCATTTGCTACTCCAACTGGTCTGTACCAGTACAAAGTTATGCCGTTTGGGATGAAAAATTCTCCTGCGACGTTTCAGCGGCTTGTAAATATGGTTATAGCTGGCTTGGATGGCTGTGACGCATACATCGATGATGTCATCATCTATACAGATACATGGAGTGACCACCTTCAAAGAATCAAACAATTCTTCGACCGTCTCAGTGAAGCAAAATTGACTGTTAATCTGGGAAAAACAGAATTTTGTCATGCTACTGTTACTTTTTTAGGACATCTTGTGGGACAGGGTCAAGTTAAACCTTTAGAATCTAAGGTCAATGCTATCTCTGAGTTTCCAGTGCCTGCTACTAAAAAGCAACTGATGCGATTTCTTGGTATGGCTGGCTACTATAGAAAGTTTTGTAAGAATTTTTCTATAATAGCTGAACCTTTAACAAATTTATTAAAGAAAAATGTTAAGTTCAAATGGAATGATAACTGTCAAGTTGCCTTTGATCGCTTGAAAGCCATACTAAAGAGCACACCAGTTCTTTTAGCACCTGATTTTGACAAATGTTTTAAATTAGCTGTTGATGCAAGTGATGTGGGTATTGGTGCTGTTCTCTTGCAAGAAGACGATGATGGTATTGATCATCCCGTTTGTTATTTTTCTAAAAAATTAAACAAACATCAGAAAAACTACTCAACCATTGAAAAAGAATGTCTTGCTCTGATTTTGGCAATCCAACATTTTGAAGTTTATTTAACATCTGCAACTTCTCCTATAGTTGTTTTCAGTGATCACAATCCCTTAAGTTTTCTTCACAAACTTAAGAGTAAGAACCAAAGATTATTGAGGTGGAGTTTGTCACTTCAAGAATTTGATCTTGATGTAAGACACATTAAAGGAAAAGACAATATTATACCAGATGCTCTGTCAAGAGTCTAAAATTTTGAATTGTCTTATCTTTAATATAAAATTGAATTTAACAGTACCATTTCACTATATTTTTTGTTTATATGTATATATGTTTGTATATATATATCTCTTTTTCAATTCTTTTGATGAAAATTGTTTGTATTTTCATGCTAGATGTGCTGAAATGTTTCAACAAATCATGATATTATTAATTATGTAAAGTATATTATCATTGTATATGCTAAAGATAATAAAAAAAGAAAGATTTATTTCATAAACCTTTCTTTTTTCTTTCAAGGGGGAAAGTGTTATGTATAAGCTATAAATAAACCTAATGGTATTTACCGTGTCTATTTTTAGACTGGGAATTTTCTTATCTCTTGATTCTGTTACGTAAATGTATGTAGAATTATGTAGATCTTTCTAGAAAGGCCTTTTGGAAGGTGATTCAGACTCTAGAGTATTCTTATGTTCTATACTATTCCAGATTGTTCTATAGTATTATATAAAGGGGTTCCTACAGCATTCTTGGTTCACTTGATTTAGACTTATGGTTTCATTTAGTAGTACTGTGTTAAACTAAAAGGGGATTTCTTGTTATCTTAAAAGTGTGTTTGAAAGCGTGTTTAATTTTAAATTCAGATATTATTGGACTTATTATTTGTGGACCAGGAACTTAAATAAATTGGATCTAAAATTAAAACTTTAGGATTAAACATTCAAGGTATTGTAAATTGTTTTTGTATTAATTTCATATTGTCAATAATTCTGGTATTATTGTCAATAAATATTGTTAATTGTAAAGTTTGTTGCTGGCTTCTTTGTTCGTGTTACATTGGCACGTAACAACATTTTTGCCAAATACTAAAATACACGGATTTCCTTCAATATAAGTTTTGCAAATTTGTTTACATATAAACAAACAATTCGTTTTAAGATTTTTATTGTTGTGTTCATTTGTTAATTGGAGCATTTTTTTCAACACGTTTTCAAATGATCGAAATGAAGTTGCATCCTTTTTATAAGGTAGACCTAAACGCCTTGTAACTAACTCCAGGCCTCAATCCGATTGGTGTCTACACATGTATCATAGTTCGTGAATTTTGATTGGATGGGGAAATCCTATCAAACCCTCGTGGAAAATAAGAACGCAAATATGTTAATGCTTGTCCACAACGTAGTTGTTGTAGTTTTGTATTCTGTCTCTAAGTTTTTTTAGTTTGAATATATGCAGTTAACAACATCGTGGAATTTACAAGGTGAATGATTTTTTAGTGAATTTGGAATGAAATGAAACTGAATGAGTGTGATGAGTGACATTTGAGAGAAATCAAAGCGAGGTAATCCAATATCGCTAATTTTGTTCAGGATGGACAGAATTAGCGATATTCATTACTTCCCCTTTATGAAATATGCAAACAAGTTCTATAAAAAGCTTCATCTTTCTTCAAGAACTAATAAGGCGCTTACAATTTCAAATATATCAGTGAAATCATGATTTTTTTTCTAGCCATATTTATTTTGAACGTAGATGTTGATCTTTTATCTTTTTAGTTCATTTTGGAGCGTTTTTAATGGTTTGAGAAGGTGTATAGAATGAATGAATGGAGCGCCAAGTGAGAGATTTAAACTGGCTTTGGTTGAGGCGAATGTCAATTTCACGCTGTTACTTATTGTATAGCCCTTTCAACTTCTATATGGACCAATGTTTTCATCAATTACATAAAAATGCGTTTGTATATTTTTTTCTTTTTCTGTAAATCCTAAAAATTAGCTTAGTAAGTGTTTGGACTGAACGAATGGAGAAATGATTGAGCGATTTAGAATCGTTTTGAATGTAATGTATGTCAATTTCTCGATATGTATAATGATCTGTAGGGACCTGTATGTCACATTTTCAACAATTCCCGGGGCAAAGTTTCTGACCAGCCTGTGCATCCACACAGTCTGACTCGCCGAGCGTTCAGAATTGCAAAGCGCTGAAAACTGTTTGCCAATAATACCCACTTTGCACGTGCGGTTGCGTGCAAAGCGGGGTATACATAGCAAAGAGTTTGCAGTATCTTGTTATTCTGAACACAGAACTAAGTCTTCTCTGTGCCCTCTTTAGATTAAAAATGTCTGAATGTTGGAATTGTCCTAAACTGATTTTAAACTTTTTTTATTTTATTTGTGTGAACAAAAAAGAAAACTTACCGTACTTGAAGAACCGTATACCAGACCAATAACTACAATTTGGCCTATCAGTAAAATGCTGCATATTATCACATACTGAAATTATATATTAACAGTATTTTGTTTAATGTAAGTCCATGGTAGAAAGAACATATTTTCGTTCTGAATAAGAATGTTTGAAAGAGTTCACGGATGGTCATTTTATTCCTGACTGTACATATATGTAAGGAAAACTAATGTTTCATTACAACCGATAAAAACATGGTATAAAAGGCGTAAAGGCGCAGATCTGATAAGCTTTTCATTAACCTTGGATAAAAATGCTTTGCCTGAATATCATGTCTTAACTTAATTACACACAATTATCTTTGGTTTCATAAAAGCGTCAAAATGAATATTTTGGAATATTTTCGCATCCGTTGAGAGAGAAAGAAAGAGAGAGAGAGAGAGTGAGAAAGACAGAGAGAGAAAAGAAAGAGAGGGATAGAGAGATGGGAGAAGAGAGAAGAGAAAGAGAGGGGGATAGGGGTTAAGAATAGCAAAGATAAATAATACTTACCACTATCAATAAAACTTTGATTTTATAACAGGCACCACAACAACCTAACAGAGAGATTCCTAACACGAAAATCCCAAACACGATAAATGCAATGGCAAGTCCCAACAACACAGTGGATAGATCGAAGTCGGACAGGTCTACCGTGCCAAACCCGCTCTGGCTAGCCGACGTCTCGATATCTTTCTTTACGCCATCTATATAACTGTCGTACACCGATGACCCGAATCGAATGAACAACCCTCCTGCGAAAAACACCAGGCCTAATATCTGAAATATAGAAGTAAAAAAATATCAGAATTGTCGGATAGCCTACATCCTAGACCGCTGACGAGTAAAATCACCTCAAATACCAAAGGTCGTTAGCTTGGTCAGGAACCCAGAACGTAACTAACATTACGCACAATACGCAAGTGCGTAATAGAAATAAATCGGGAACGCCTACACAATTCCATATGAGCAAGCGTGAGCAGATCAAATTGATGTCTCATCGCAAAACTGTAGTAACTGCCTATTTGTTACATATCTACCAACTGAGCCATCAAAATGGTAATAAAATCGTGGTATTGAATTTGTTTGTTTAAGTGGGATTTTACGCCGCTTTGAAAAATGTTTCACTGCACTGAAGCACCTAAAATGGATTTCTGGAATTTTTCACACCATTACTACCATTACACCCTTTCCTAGCCTCCAGCTACTACCCCACATAGTTATCAATATAATACAATACAAAATCAAAGCACTGAAAGTACTGATGCTGAACGATTCTGATGGCATTTTAGAGTGATATATTGAATTCGTTGAGCAAAGAGAAATCATAAACGTAAAAAAAAAATTAAGGGAAAGTGTCTCGACAAAATTTCGGCAATTCTCACTGTAAATTCAAATTTGTTTTGATTGTCGATTTTTTTTTTCAAGTATTACAATGAAAGACCGGTTTGCATAAACCAAAGATGCCACTGGACTGGTTACCGTTTCTAATGCTACAAAGTGTATACATATTAAGGTAAAAAACAATTTCAGGAGGTCACGACCTAAAAAAACATGTTTCCAGCAAATAAGTACAAGTTTCAATAGCGAGGGCTTCAATAAAAACATATTATCTGTCTATACAGTAAATAAACACAAAAATTGTTTTTGCTCCAAACCCTCGATAAGGTTACGTGAATCATCCATTCTCTCGATTAAACATTGCAATCTCATTTTGTATTTTAAAGGGGAATTTTTCATTATCTTCACTTGATGAAGAATTCTAGTATCATGCAATTAACGAAATAAACAGTGATTTTGCAGAGAAAAGTCTTGAGAAATACTTAATTGAATGTAATTCGGCACTACTTTATTTCGAATCTATTAAGATCCTACAGGGTCTTCGTAGTTAGACAGGTAAAGGAAAACCTCGTTCATCGAAAAAATTAAACAATTGGTGGGAAAGGAACCCTGGTTATAAAATCAGCCAAAGGATGCCGATTTCGTAACGTTTTTATGCTCAGGCCTGAAACCGTATCAACATTCCTAATTCAAATATATTATATGCACGATGGATTGTTGATGATTTATTTAAACAAAGTTGCATATCATGCGAATTCGTCATTGATAAATTGAAATTATATAAACGAAGTTATATACTATCAAAACGCGTCAAATATTAATAAACTGTTGTAGTAAATACGAATCGTATCATTTTACAGGGTTATATCCTTTTGTTGAATACTAAAAATGAACTTGTTGCTTTTTTATAATAATGTTGGATTTAAACATATAAAAGCCCTTCCTTATTCTATTCACGATACAACACTACACTCGATTTTCAAGCATAATAACAATTATTAAAAAAAATAATCTTAATTCTAAGAAGGTTAAAACAATAAGACAATCTATTTCAGTTAACAAAGAGATGAATAAGTGTCTCTTTTACAATGTTGCTTCTCTCTCTTTCTGTCTCACCCTCTCTCACACACATACACACGCCACCACCCACTAACACACACCTCAAAACCTGTTAATCATTGAAAATAAAAGTCTGTCATGAAAATGATACAGACAAAATTATACATTGTAAAATTTGATAAATTGTTACGGACGGACACATTGTATAACTTAACATACACATCTTTTAAAATAAATTTTAGGTAAAAAGAATTAGATACAGGAGAATATGACATATTGATCGCGTCTAACGAAACAAACTTAGACTTTATCAGGGCATTTTCTGAATCAAAATTTTGGTAAATGATGGATATTTTCAACTTTCATGATTATTTTGTCAATTAAAAACGCACTTGGGTATTGGAAATGACATGAATATCATTTGAAATTGTGGAGTTCGAAAATCGAAAAAAAACAACTAATTACTTTAATTAGATAATCCACATCGCCTTTTATTCATTGTGATTAATTAAGATTTTAGTTTCATGCAACCATGAATACCAAGGCATTATCTTGATTCCTTCATATACATGCTGATAATATTTCAAATCTAAAACTGTGTGATTTTTTTTACAGTATCTTTTCTTTTTTAAAAATATTTCATGTGTGAGTCTTTTGTCTAAATGTGAAAAAATAATAAAAAAAATAATGATTTCAATACCTCATTATTACGCATTTCACTCCTTTATTTGCATATTTCTTTCAAAAAATCTCAAGGACTTGTTTGTAAACCTGTCGATTTAAGAGGTGAATTCAAAAGAAACGAATATAAAGAGAGGCTTTTTCCTTTACAAAATGCAAATAATTTCAATAGTCGACAAAGGTCTTAAAATGCATATCCTCAACCAAGCATATTAACAGTCAATATGACATGTCAGTCAAAAGGGGACATTCTTGGATTTTCTTAATAGAAGCTTGTGATCCATCATATGAAGAAGGAAAATTAAGAAAATCCCAAAGCCTGTTTTACTAAACATCTTACGATCATTTTTTCTTTCATAAGTCTTACTCTAAAGTTAATTCTACAGTAGTAACTAAATATGAAAATCTTCCATGCATAATCTCATTGGAATCGTCTTCTAAAGACCAATCGTCTTCTAAAGACGATTCTAATGAGACATTGCATGGCAGAATTTGACAATGGATGAAAACACAAGGTACCATTTGTGATTTTGACATACGATGATTTTTTTCGTAAGATGTAAAGTAAAACAGGCCCCTGCAGGACTATAATAACCCTGCCCATGCTGAACTGCCATACAGTAAGTAACATCGTGAAATTTATATACATCTCAATCAAAACCATTCAAAATCGCTCACTCATCACTCAATTCTTTCATTCCAAACACTGACTCAAACCATCCAAAACGCTCAGTATGACATAAAAAGATCAACAACTAAATTTGAAATAAATATAGCTAGGAAAAACGCTATTACACTGAAACAATTGAAATTGTTAGCGCCTAATTTGTTATTGAAGAGAGAGGAAGCTTTTTTATAGAACTTGTTTGCATATTTTATAAAAGGGAGGTAATGAATATCGCTATTTTTTCATCCTGAAAAAAATTAATGAAATTTGATTTCCTCCCTTTAATTCCACTCAAAACTCACTCATCGCACACATTTAATTTCTTTCTAAAATCATTCAAAAAGCATTCACTAGTTAACTATAGTGCGCGGGCTAGGCACCCTAAACAGCGTAAAAACTTTCCATTTTTTTACACAATTTTAATCTAGAATGACCAACGTATAGTTCTTTTAGGATGAAAACTATTGCGACACATTTGAGAAATGATACTATGTTTTGTATGTGTGGTCACATGCAAAACGAGGTAATATTTCATAACGTTCGCCAAGGCTCCTCAACTCAGTGCAGCATTCCTGTCGAATGATTTTCGAAATACTACCTCCGAGTGACCGCTGATTATTTAGATCTTTCTTCCAATCATTGTTTTCTTACTGGTTCCTATAGGTGATTCATTTTAATCTATCAGCTCATCTCAAGCATTGTGTCGTCATTGAATCCATTTCAGCTCTAGGAGAATTTGAAGCCTTGGCTTAAACTAAATATAAGTAAAGCTCGAACATAGCAGTGGACTCGGAATAAAATAAGAATTGCACGATTTTGCATGTTCCGCTAGAAAATGGTTAATATTGAATTATTTTTTAATCCAAGCTTGCAAAAAGGGGTCCAAAAAATGCGTGATTGGTTTCGTTTCAAGCCTCAGATTACCCCGCTACTATTGTTTAAAAGAGCAACATCGATAATCAATAGGTATGCATTTCAGATGCATGTTTAAACTTATCAAGATAATGTTCAAATTTTAGGTTATTCCATACCGCGATCGCAATTTTAATTCTGTTCGCAAGTACTAAAGGGGAGACGGCAACAATCTATATTCTAATTATTTCTAATATTCTCTATATAAGTGACCCGTCACACGAAAAAGTACCATCTGGGTAGTGCGTAAATTATCGACCCTAGTCAGATTTGCGCGGATTGCGCAGACTGACTTGGGTCGAACCTTTGGTCGAACCTTTTCGCGATGTGCTTATCTTTCTGAATCTAGAATGATCAATCTACCTCCCAGTGAAAGAAATTTTGAAATTCGACCTCTGATTGACCTATGCTGGAACCAATCTCTTTTTCAAATATTCGTTTTACAGAGTTCCGAGATGGTTCCTTTTCGCGTGACGGGTCACATATATCAAATCAAAATTAAAACAAAATTATTTTTGATATTTCATAGTTTGACATTATTCATGGCTGTTGATTCGAATCACAAAATCAATGCAAATATTGTAAACCAGGCTCTTTAGAAGCAATTAATTCGCCATTTTAGCGCAGTCTGCAGCGCATGATAATCCGATTTTTTAAAATATTGACGCCATAGGTTCAATACCTGGCGGCGGCACTCTTTTCTGTTATTAGTCGTCACCCATTGGTGGGTAAGCGTGAACCGACATTGTATAGTAGCTGGAAGCTGGAAAAGAATGTAATGGCACTCCTAGGGCGCGAAATACCAGGAACCCATTGAAAGGTGCTCCCTGCAACTGCGATATCACAAAAAAAGTCTTAAATGGGTAAAAATAGTAGTAGAAATAAGTCAGAAAAACGATCGATCAATAATCAAATACTTTAATAATAAACATGTGTTTCCATCAAGATTCTGTCACTTTGAAATCAAGTTTGAGTACGCGGCCATTTTGGAAAATTGTATACATTATAGTCTCAAATGAAATCTGTGTAACGAATGTTAAAATCTTTGCTTTCTAGTTTGATTGTATTAAATTGTAGGAAATGGAAAGATTTGTTTTTATAGTCAAACTAAAGACCAAGTCATGGTGGTCCATATACCATTGGTCAAAGGTACATTCCACGCACATGATTCGTCCACAATGCCTTTAGGATGCAGTAGATATTCGCAACGGTACCGAAATCATTTCGTGTAAGGTTACGAGAACAGTAGAATCTACAAGGTGAATGATTTTGAAATGAATTTGGAATGAAATTGTATCTGTGTGATGAGCGAGTTTTGAACGAGATTTTAGGGAATTAATAAAAAAAAATCGCTAATTTCGTTCTAGATGAACGAAATTAGCGATTTTTAATACATCTCTGTAATTAATTATATAATGCGAGTCCTATGAATAGATTTTTATATCTTCGAGAACTAATCAGATGCTTCATAATTTAAGTAGGTCAGTGAGATCATGGGCTATTGGGTCGATTTGATTGTAGGTTGAGTGACCCCACCGGAGCTTGGGCCTTCTTTGTTCTATATAAAATTGCACTCTTTTCCGGTGCTGTGGTCGGTTCCACAGAAAGGGTTGACCTTTGACCTCTTTAGCCCTTTATCTTCGTTCAATGTCCAAACTTAAAAGTAAAAGAAAACCTCGGGAAACTCCCTTCAACTTTTGGGGTACCCAAGCTTATGTAGAGGTACCGTCTTTTTTCCACCCATGAAGAGGACAGCTACTTTGGGTACGACCCCCACCCGTTATCCGTCCTTTCGCAAAGGAAATCGTACACAGAGAAGGTCAAATCAAGCGTTTAATCAAAGAAGAGATGCAAAACTAAGTGAAAAGAACAAAAATGAGCATACGGGTTACTATTTTACCCTCAAAAATAACTTTTCAATGTCGCACTACTTTTTCTAAAGGATCTACTTTTACCGTACAATGACCTCCGGAAGAAAATTCCAGTGAGGTCACTCCAGGTGCTGTATGTTTTGGTGATTTTTGTTTGTTAGTTTGAATGGGGTTTTACACCGTTTCAACAATCTTTCAGTTACATTGCGGCGGCTGGTTTTGGTGGCGCTTATTATGGTTTGAGTGAGTTAAGAATGAATGGATGGAGCGTTGAGTGGTTCATTTAGAATTGGTTTTGATCAGTGTGAATGTCTATTTAACGATTTTGCCGAGAGATTTATTGATTAAAAGGAGTTTTACGCCACTTTCAACATTTTGTCAGTTATATCGCGGCGGCTTGAGCACCTTACAATGGATTCCGGGTATTTTTCTCACCAGTACCACCATCACACCCTTTCCTAGACTCCAGCTGCTATTTCACATAGGTCTACGATTATCAACCCCCTTGGTGAGACAAATAGTCGGAAAGAATGAATGACACCGTCGGGATCGAACCCGGTACTCTCGATTGACAGTCCGACGCGCTACCAACTGCGCTATGACGGTGGCCCTTTAAATGTTGTCAGCAGTATCACAAAAAATTAAAAGATAAAGACAGTTTTTGAGTTCATGGAAATTTAAAACTAAAAGCTTAATAACATTTCACGGATTCAAACATTCAAAAAATCAATACAATTAAAGACTGTTCTCTCCACATCCTATATAATGAAGCTTCATTATGTAAAAAAATCACATCATCTTGAGGGAGATTTTACACTTTTCAGTTTTTTCAGTTTTACGGCGAAATAACACGCAGAATCTTGATGGTCTCAACTTAAACTAAATAATTTAGTCATTTTTTTTTTATTTTTGTTTTATTTATTTTTTGCCTCGATGTAGTAGAAGTATTAAATGCATCTATGATTTTCGGCAATTGCCTAATATAAAAGATGTTGTTTGATTTTTGAGCATTCTTGCGCGTATTCCTTCGCTTTGCTTGAGGAGAAAAAACACCCAGAAAAAATCAATAAATATACTGTACAAAAAAGTCGACTATCCCGTCAAAGCACTCATTTAATAGAGTGACTGTTGACCTCTGCCATTTACCGCCTCTTTTTTTAAATAAGTTCGTCAATGGGCGACAAAAACCTTTTTTTCTTGAACTACAGCTTGAATTATTTTTCGTTGTTGTCAAGCCATTTACGTCGAGCACATCCGCTTTCTTTTTTTCTGTCTTTTTTTTTCGATTTAAGCCAATCTACTTAAAGGAAAAGGTACTTTTTACAGTTAGTAACATCGTGAAATTGACATTCATCTCAATCAAAATCATTCTTAATTTCTAATTTAGCGCTCATTTCATTCATTTCAAACAATCACTCAAACCATTCAAAGTCGCCCAAAAATGACAAAAAAAAAAAGATAAGACAAACAATTACATCGGGAGGAGTGTTTTTTTTTCACTGCGTTAATTGGGGTATAATGTGCAACCGGATACGATTTGTGATTTTGACTTACAATTAATTTGTTCGTAAGATGTTTAGTAAAACGGGTCCGGGAGTTAG
Organism: Fragum whitleyi; assembly: GCA_948146395.1. Taxonomy (NCBI): domain Eukaryota; kingdom Metazoa; phylum Mollusca; class Bivalvia; order Cardiida; family Cardiidae; genus Fragum; species Fragum whitleyi. The sequence goes on from OX411547.1 coordinate 68,870,538, forward strand.
AAAATATTGTTCTACTCACCACAAAGAAGATGTTGCATATCACTATATATACACGACAGCACGTGGACAGAGCACCCATAACTAGTGTCAACAAGCACTGTTACCTTGGTAACAAATGTAATCACAAAAACTGGGCAGAATCAATCCAATATATGTCTTGTCATTTCTTGTCATTTAAAAGGGATAATCACATTTTCTGTGTTAAAGTAAAGAACAATTAATTATATGAAATTACTCATGAAATGCAGAAAACGAAGATTATGTCTTTAATGGTTTTAAGATTCTCGATGGACATAATTGAAGAAACTAAAATGCGATCGAAAATATTATAGTAAAGTCAAGTTTGTTTAAAATTCTCGACCAATATTGAAGCCTCACTTATTGACTTTAAATAAATAATCCTGCTTACGGTAGTGGAACCATAATTGTTCCGCAACATTTTAGACAACGCGTTCTTTCACAATGTTAACCGAAGTTTCCTAATGAAAATCATTAGGAAAACTCGGTTAACATTTTTAAAGTTTATGATTTTCCAAATGTTGCGGAACTAATACGGGTCCACTACCTTAAAATGTTGAATTGTAAAAAACTAGTCAAAATGGTGACGAGCACATGACCTAGTTATTGTCTTGTTCGTAATTTTAACGTAATTTCATATTTATTTTCATTCTTATTTTAAGAAAAAAACAACAGACTTTTATACATATCTATGTATATAATAAACAAGAATCGAAATTCACACGTTCTTATCACATAATTATTCAAAATTAGTTGATGTAATTAATTGTGTATATCTTCAATGAAGCTTCTGATCAGACTTGACGGATTGCACAGGTTGATCAATACGTAGTGAACGTCATATTAACTTGGTGAACATCTCAACTATGCTTTGGTATAATTTTGATGAACAAGTGTAGGCGAATGGAAATATTTGACTAATAAACACTTTTCAAAATTAAGATTTCATTCTTCGAAAACAGTAACGCCCTCATTAGTATAAGTGTCAATTTAAGGAAGAAATTTAAACAAAATACATAACAAAAAATAGTAAAAGTTTTGATATAATTCTAATTAAAAGCTATTTGTTCAAAACTATTTCTGTCTTAAGTCCGGCAATTATTCTGATGCTTCAAATCCAGCAAATTCCCTAAAGCTTTTAAGATTGAAATGGTTTAATTATTTAATCACTTCTTAAACGCACAAAAACGAAAGAATCCTTTAAACCAAATAGATGAATAAAAAGAATCTACATTAAAAATTAACAATCCACGTATTTCAACCAATGGTTATCTTTTTTCTTCCTAAACCACGTATATAATCACATTTTTTCTTCCTATTTAAGACGAACGGGTCGATATCACGCCTTACTGACCACATCGCATGGACGATCGATCCCAAATGAATAAACAGACTTTTCTCCAATTGTGCAAATATACAGATTTTTCTTTATTGAACCGATCTTTTCTTTATTGGCATTTTATCTAGTCGTATAAATAGTTGACAATTTTATGCAATAACATCCCAGAGCGAGTGATCATGTTGCAACGTGCGAATGCGTAAAAGGCGACAGTGCGCAGAAAAATAGGGAAAAAAAAAGAAATGTGACCCTCTCACACGAAAAAAGACCACCTAGGAATTCTGTCAAATAAATAGTTGATAAAGAGACTGGTTCCAGTATAGACCAACCTGGGGTCGTTTTTCAAAAATTCTTTCATTGAACGGTAGATTGATCATTCTAGATTCAGAAAATTAGAAATAAACGCGAAAAGCTTCGACCTAGTCAGTCTCCATTTCCAAAAACGTGACCCTTCATGCGGATAGTGACCATCTGGGAACTTCTTAAAATAAATACTTGAAAAAGAGATTGATTCTAGAACAGGCCAACCAGAGGTCGTATTTCAAAAATTCTTTCACAGCAAGGTAGATTGATCATTTTTAATTCAGAAAACTAGCAAAGTGCATAAAGTTTCGACCCTAGTCACTCTGCGCAATCCGCACAGTCTGACAAGGCTCGATACTTTACGCACTATCCAGATAGTCCCTTTTTGCTTGACGGGTCACAAATATGTTAAAATTGGTAATCATGTTTTCTTTCAAACAAAGGAAGATTATATTAAATGTTTCAACTTGTGTCTATCAAGAGTTATGCTCTTTAATTCGCATAAAGTTTGGTTTCATATTTCCATGAAAGAAAATGAGTACGGAGCTATATCGTTAGCTAGAACGTAATGTAGTTCCATTAGAAATCATAATCATGAACTGTCCAAAATCTAATGCTCTTCTGTATATTGTCGAGAAAGAATGGTCGATTATCATTTGATAAACTAACCGCCTAACCAATGAAATTATCAAAAATAAGAAAATTTGTTCTAAAATGTCCACATTTTGGTATGCTTTTTGTTGTTTCATGAAATAAAATAATCGGCTCTTTTTCGAGTTAGATCATTAGACATTTCATATCGTAACCCCGCCACTCGTGAAAATAAAGCTTTTGCTCCTCACTCAGCGAAATGTAAATCGATCTTACATAGTTACATGTAAACAGTTAGTTATACCGTGAAATTAGCTGTCATCTCACAATTTAAAATCGCTCATTCAGCGCTCCGTTCATTCATTCCAAACACCCTCTCAAACCACTCAAAAACGTTCCAAAATCGCTAAAAAGATAAGATAAACAACCATTTGCAAAATGGATATACAACGTAGATAAAAAATCGCGATACTGACATAATTGAACGAATGATTGGTTCTTGTAAAATAGGAAGCTATATATAGAACTAGTTTGCATATTTTATTAAAGGGAGGTAATAGATATACGTAGCTTTTTTTGTTCATCATGATTTCCGCCCTTTAATTTCCCTCAAAACTCACTCACCACACTCATCCAATTCCATTCAAAAAGCATTCACCTTGTCAATTTCACAATATTGTTAGCTGTAATGATAAATAAGAGAACAGCATAAGGTTGCTTTCAGCTATTAAACATATGCAGTCGTAAAACAACCTTTGTCGAAAAAAATGGCATTATTTCATTCATATTTTTAGAATTAAACCTTATTTAGATACATCATGAAGTTGACATTCACCTCGATCAAAACCATTCTACAATGCTCACTTTGCTTTCTGTTCATTTGGATATTGTATTATCTCCCTCCAATTTCTTGCATTTCTCGCATCACACACTAATTTAATTCCATTCTAAAATCATTCCAAAAACATTCGACTTGTTGATATCAGGATTTTGTTAATTGTACATAAAAATAACATTTTTAAGTCCAAAGGGAAACAAATCATTCAGAAATTCAACCAGGATTATATTCCTTAATGAAAGTGATACTGAACATATACCGAATGTCTTTAGTAATACTTGAAATACTTGCAATTTTTTCCCAATATGGATCAGTCTGTAATTTCGAAAAAAGGAAAGGGTTAAAACTGTTTGTAATTCAAAAATCTTACATAAACTTGTATTAAAGATGAACGTGAATCTAAATAATAAATATTCGTTTGAATAAACGTTTATCGATTGCAAACGGGTGGGCATTTACCAGTAAGCTAAAGTGCATGTACCCACATATCGTTTTTTTTCTTGGCTTTATTGAATGGGTGTTTTAAACGACTATGTGGTTAAATTAACAATCATCCCGACCAAAGTCCATCTAAATCACTGGGACACCGCTTCATTTTACAGTTGCTAACAACCGAATGTTTAAAACTGAGATCTAAAATGTAGTTTTGCAAGCCATTTATTTTGACTTATTTTCAAAACACGTTTATCTTTCTTATTTAGGAAACGTGTAGATGTTTTCAACGTTCTTTTTCCCTGCATGTTTCCTCAAACTAATAAGTTATATGTAACGAATAGATATATATGTACATATACTATTCGTTAGTCCCCCATGGTGATTCTATGAGAAATCAGAAATCTAGCTTAAACAGGAGGATGGATGGATTTAAAAAATTACAGTCAGCAATTGTTGTCCTAGTTTCTGAATTGCTCTTTACTTTACTGCAGAACAAAAGTAAAGGCTTAGGAAAATGATCACTTGTCATTCATTGAAAACACAATGCAACAAATTCATTTTTTGCAAGAAATGTCTTCAATATTTTGACTTTCAAGAGCTGCGAAAAAAATTGCAAACACAGCATTTTTAAATGAAGTCCAATTCCCCAAAGTACCCATTTTCCTTTCGTAAAGTTGCCAACAAACTGTTAACTTTGATAAGTTAGGGGCCGTGTGTGTAAATCATCTTATGAAAGGCGTTCAAATTTCCAAGGAATCATTGAGTTAGCACGGTTCTGCGGTCCCTGTTTTTGAGTTGCTATCCACATTATTTGCAAAAATGGAAACACTGATTAACACCAGTGTGGAGTAAAATCTTTTTCCCCGTCCGACATCGAAGGGTAACCAAGGGGTCAATATTTAGCAACAAGTCAGTTGATAGGGCACAAGGGTTCACCTGTACCTTTATTGTGCTTATGTTGAGAAGGTAACTGAGATATTAAATGTAATATGAGGTCCAAATATACGTTAATTGGTGTGATATTGAATAACAGAATAACAGTTTACTCTGGATGCAGGCCAGCCTATCAAAGATAAGTCACGCAACATGTGGTGATGTTGGAAGCGCTCCTTAGACTGTCTGACAATGACATACGGGTGATGGATTGGTAACATAGAGCCTAGAGTTGAAAGCAGAGAATGACTTTTCGATCTGTACATATAGACCGTTAGGTCGTGATCTCGTATCAGATGTACCGGCTGTTTGAAGGTGTTCATATTGCGGCTAACTAACAGGGTGTCTTATCAAAAGTCGCTTCGACAGTTTCCTGTCTGTACAGCAGTATTGAAGCTACCTGAGAACCTTCTCTTCATCCAATGTTCTCAGTTTGATCATTTTAAGTATGTTGATCAGTCGTCCCAATTCGTGCCACAAAGGCCCATTGAGTTTACAATCTTAACGAAATGTGTTCAGTATAATCATGGGATGCTCGTTTAAAATGCTAAAAATCGCCATCAGTACTGATTCTATAGCTAAACCCTTCTAACTTTCAACAAATGTTTTCTGGTCTTATCATCTTTTACAGGACCAAAGGAGCAATGATGCTGTACTTCAGTGTTTGCAAAACAATATCAGGTGATTGCAGAAGAAGATAAAGCACAAGTAAACACGATTTGTTTTTGTTTTTTTATTTTCTATTGTTTTGGCATAAAACTTCCGACAAAAGGTACGAAATTCAAAAGCCGGCCCTTAACTTTAGTTCCTCAGTATATCATGCAGTCTGTGATGTAACTAGCATTGGTACTTTGCATTCTCTTATACCAGTCGATTTTTTTCGATGTAAAAGCCCGACCCCACTGCGAAGCGAACACAAAACGTAATGCTAAATGGTCGTGGCGAAAGAGTGAAATATTCATCCGTTCTTATACGCTTCATAAAAACTGATAAATATGGCAAAAAAAATGCGAAAACAGAACGAAATATATCGGACGTCTAAAGGATAAAGCCGGCATGTTGAGTGGATGTTCATTGGAAGCCTTGCCGATAAGAGCGGATGACAGCTCAAAAGAGGTCACCGGGTGTAATTGTGACGTATTCGAATAGCGGAAAGAGCGGATACATAAAGCACTGGCCGTATACACTGCGTATGCTCAGCGGAAACAAAATGTATGAAGCGCAGATCATTCAATTTTTCGTGATGCATATGCTTTTATACTTAAATGTCCGCGTTATTTCCCTTTTACAAACTTTTCGTATACCCGATAATACCGCCCTCTGTACGTTTTCAACCAAACCGGATTGGAGTATCGAGGATACAGCGGACGTAGAACAGATGGTATCGGATACGTAGCGTTTGTTCCTCGCATTGTGTCTCATTTACAGCATAGATAGCGGAAAGTTCATCCGCTCTACAAGTTTTGCGGACGGACGCTTAACGGACAGAGCGTATGCAAAGCATATGTACAGATTAAAAACAGATGCAGAGCAGCTTTTCAACGGATGTAAACATTTTCATACTTATATATCCCTAATGCATCCGTAAGTGCAGTGGTACCGGGCCTTAAACTTATACGTTTTGCTGAGCTTAAGCGTTTAATTTAAACAAGATTTCGAAAGCTTTCTAAAGCTGCCATGGATTATTTCAGATGATAAAATAAAATTGAAGGACCTTAAAAAGTTCCCTAAGCTTATTTGTCGTGAAGTAACGGGGACCTGGTAAAAAAGTATGGCGTCAGAAATGACCGATACAAAAGAGACCAGTACAAAAGGGTCCGCTATCAGATTTGACCAAAAGGCACATTACAAAAACTATCAATGTTGAATCTAGTCAGACAGAATACTATGACCTTGTGCAGTTATCATCATCGTGAAATTGACCGCCATTCCGATCAAAACCATTTTAAATCGCTCACTTAGCGCTCCATTCATTCATTCATTCTTAATCCTTACTCAATTCCCTCAAAACGCTCCAAAATCGCTAAAAACGATTCGAAATCGATCAAAACGACCAACATTTCATTTAGTGTAATCAAATTATTCCACGATTCTTTTGGCTGTGTGGTTTTTAAGCGTCTAATTAGATCGTGAAGACACACAATTTTGAATATATTTAGAATGTTTTAAAGAGAGGCTGGATAAATTGCTAATTTCGTCCAATTAGCAATATTGGATTACCTCCCTTAAATGTCATTCAAAACTCAATCCACAAACTCACTCAATATTATTCCAAATTCATTACAAAATCATTGATCGTGTTTCTAACTGTAGATATTCACAAATAATTCTGAAAATTATGACTGTTAATTTTAATAGATATATACACGCTTATCAGTCTTAACTATGAGTTTAATCATGGATTCTTTGTCTTTATTTATAATAAATTAAGTTTGTCTAGCATTCGCAGAGGGTAGTCAATCTTTAAGTGTGGTTAGATTTCATGATTTGTTGCTATACTAATTCAGTTCAATACCAGACTCCCTATAAATTTGTAGAATCTGATTTTTTTTAAGATCGGGGATTTTGGGTTCGTTTTGAGGGTTATTTTTGTGCGAGACTTTTGGAATTTGACTTTTTTTCTAGGGGCCATTTTATGCTCTGGGCCTTTTTGTCATTGTGCCCTTTGATCAGAATTAAAGACGCTACGCTTGGTTTGCTAGATTTTTGTGTAGGAGGGAAGAAGAAATAATATCCATTTAATTAAACGATTTTACGGGGTGACATAAATCGGCAATAAATATGTACATATAAAAGTGATTGGATTTCGAAAATATTTGTTCAACGGATTAGATATTTTGTTTATTCAAATGATCAAACCTCTTCAGTCTATGTAGGGATTTGCTTTTGAGGGTGTACCCTTAAAAAGATCTTATCCTTAGATCGTGATATCAAAAGACGAGGTACCAGTCCTGTGTTCAGGATGAAAGCGTTAGCGAAGCTTTTTCTAAATGATACCTCGCTTTGCACGTATGTGCACGTGCAAAGCGGGGTATCATCTCAAAGCGCTCGCGAAGCGCTATTACATTCTGAACACAGGGCAGTATTTTGACCAAAAAAAAACAACTACAACAACAACACGGCAGCACAAAAGACACACTACAAACATACCCCGCACTATTGAGGATATCTTGAAATTGGTAAGGCGAATGACACTGGAATGATTTCGGAATTACTTTGGATGAGCGAGATTAGCGAGCTTGGAATGCCATAAATGAACGAAATGAACGGTATTTTTCACCCTCTTATAACATAACTGTTCTAAAAATAGAATTGTGTGTCTTCGGGGATCAATCAGCCATTGAAATTGTAGATTGACTTGATCGGTTTCCGAGTTTTTTTTCTTAGTCAGTTCGAAGTGTTTTGAATAGTTTGAGTGAGTGTTCGGAATAAATGAGCGCTGAAGGAGTGATTTAGAGTGGTTTTAATCGAGACGGATGTCAATTTCACGATGTGGGTAGACTACTTGCCGTACCTTATAGTTTCTGGCGACGTCATTTTGGTCCTCCATCAAAGAGCATATCACCGGCATTAACATTTCGCACGTGCGTAGTGAAAGTCCAATTTCACAATTCAGTATTCATTTATCGTTTGGGAATGATAGAAACGGGGTAGCCCAAGTATAATATCCAATCCCTTTTTAAGGACTATGCGGTTACATTGCGAAGGGAGGAAATGCCACGTTCGCGACCCTTCAAACCTTCATGTATTCAGGGATCAAATTTCAATGATTTTGACATATCAGGGCCAAGCCCGATCAATACGTCGCTGCGTGAACCTTTGTGATAGGGGAAAGTGTTTATTACTTTTTAATATAATAAGCATTGTCCAAAAAGCCCAAAACGACTTTTTAAGCTATCTTTTGCTAAATATAATGCAAATAGGACATAAACAATATACGATAGGCCACAAACGTACTATTGTGTCCAAATTTGTTTTTAAATGCAGATTAACCTTTTAATTGCTGAAGGGGTAAACTTTTTATGAATAACTAACTAAACAATGGACGTAACCGCTCAGAAAACCGAATGGATTTAGAGTAGGTTATCTCCCCTAGCGGGTCACTAGTTTGTTTTTGAACACGGAAGAAAGTACGCATAATACCAGCCGTCTACATAGCGCAGTAGTACAGTTAACAACATCGTTAAGGTTCATGTAAAGAGTTTGAGACCCAATATTTAGGGCACTTCATTTGCCAAGAAAAAGCAATATGTCCAGGTATATTATATATCAAAGTGAAGCTATTCGTGAGCACAAGCAGTTAGGCAACATAAGACCGCCATAGCTATAGCAGTATAGCCAAAACATTGTGGAAAAGGGTCATTTTGTACAGAACAAGCAACTGCATGACGGTTGCATAAAATTGCCTCGTTTTTTAAAAAAGTACAGTCTAAAGTACTATCCAGGTAGTGCTACAAACGTTGATATAAAACTCAGTCTCAAAAGGCTATTTTGAAACAATCAATTTCAATTTATTTTGTCAACATACATGTCAAACCGGTTCGGTCTGGTAAGGTATGGTGCAACATCACACCATAATATTGTGAAATATTTTCTGCGATTTATATCAAATTATATTTTTTTTTAATTCAATGATCTACAATATTACTATATATTTATCATTCTGTGAAATAGAAATTGATATATTGATAAACAACCTTACAGGTATATAAACAATAAATGTCTATTTATGTTGTGATAACACACCATACCCTAAAAAGATCTACACGTTTACAAAATTAGAATGACATATATGACATATGTGTTTATAAAATAAGCCAAAATAAATTGCTTGCATAACTACGTTTTGTGGCTGAGTTTTATACCAATGGTTGTAGCACTACCTGGATGGTACCTTAGGCTAGACTTTGTTAAAATATGAGCCAATTTTATCCAACAGTCATGCAGTTGCTTGTTCTGTACAAAATGACCCTTTTACACAATGTTTTGGCTATACCGCTAAAGTTTTAACAGTCTTATGTTTTTTAACTGCTTGTGCTCATAAATAGCTTCATTTTGATATATAATATACCTGGAAATTCTGCTTTTTCTTGGCAAATGAATGTCCTTAAAATTGGGTCTCAAACACTTTACATGAACCTTAAATTGACAATGTAAATGGCTTGGGAATTATTTTGGAATGTTATTAAATGGCTACGATGAGTGCCTTTTGAGTTGAATAAAACGTGAGGTAATAAATATAGCTAATTTTGTTCAAGACAAACAAAATGAGCGACATTTATTACCTCACGTTTATAAAATTGCAAACAAGTTCTATAAATAGCCTCCTCCTTCTTTAAAAAAATATTCAGGCGCTTACAATTTCAATCATGTAAGGGAAATCGCGATTTTTCGAACTATATTTAATTCAAATGTAGTTGTTGATCTTGTCGTTTTTAGTCATTTTGGAACGCTATTGAATGGCTTAGTGATTGTTTGGAATGAATTAAATGGTGAGCTGAGTGAGCGATTTAGAGTAGTTTCGATTGAGATGAATGTCAATTTTACGGAGTTGGTAGCTGTAGCGCGTCTGGCTATAATTCAAAAGGTCCAGGGTATTTGTCTTCCACCAATGGGTCGATAATTGTAGACCTATGTGGAATAGCAGCTGTAGGGTAGGAATTGATGAGATTGTAGTACTGGTGTAAAAAAAATACCAAGAATCAATTGTTAGGTGTTCCACCCGTCGCGATATAACTGAAAGACAATTGAGAGCGGCGTTAAACCCATTCAAACAAACAAACGAAAAGTACCAATCCTAGATAACTATTGAATCTAGAACGATCATTCTACGAGAGTGAATCAAAAATACGAAGACTAGCGTTGCAGAAATTTTGATTTCACAGACTTTCAAGAGAAAACTACATTGTTATCAAATTGTGGCATTTTTCTTTTTGTCGTGTAAATTTTGATGAAATCCAAATAGTTGGTCACCTGTAGCAACCATTCTAAAACATGTAGTCATTTGGTACCGGCGCACGGTAACGACGTCAATGTGACGCTGCGGTATTGATACGTTACGTCTCGAAAGTCAGCACTATTCAAAATACTCAACTCAACAAAAAACACGATTTCTGCATGGCCCATCCATTGGAAAAGTACTATTTTCATAGCCATCTGATCCAAAATGATTTACTTAAAAGTGTCCAAACGATACTGAACTGATGTTGTTCTGTGACAATTACAGATTTAACGCCGAGGAGACGTTTTCCATTCTCCGAGTGTCATCCTTCGGAAACGCTCTCCGTTCTTAAATAAACCTTTTAAACCGTTTAAAAAGAAGGTATCTGCTTACATTTGAAGACCTTATAGCATATTTTATCATTTTAACCTCTTGGTTAGGTTTTCCATAGGTCCAGTAGAACTTTATTATTGTCTGGTTGTCTCTGGCTGCGCCGTAGCCGTCATTTCGAAGTTCAAAAATTGACTCGTGTCCTTAGGTTACTGACTTTGAATTCGAAGAAGTCGAATGGATTATGCTTAAAATTTAAATATCTTAACACTTAACGCCAACACGTAAATAGACGAAGTTTGAAAGTGTTTGGTCCAAAATGAGGGGCCATTTACGGGTAGTAACACTAGGGAGTAACGTTACAAAATGGGATGAGCCGATGGCACCTACCCAGGTATATCAAATGCTAGATTGTTTAGGTCAAAGTCATAGCAGACTCTTGTAAATTTGTTATTTTGTCAACATTAAATGTTTTGAGACGTGTACCAAATTTATTTATTTCCGTCGGGAAATTCCAAAGTTGTAGTAAAAGTTCACGTATTGTTTGATCCACCCTCGTACATTACAATAAGCTCAATTTAGAAATACGACCTCCAACTGTCATATCGTAGATTCAATATGTTTTAAGTTGGAGTGTCAATCTAGAGATACCGGGTTCGATCCCCGACGGTGGCACTCATTCTTTCCGACTATTTGTTCTCACCAATGGTTTGATAATCGTAAACCTATTTGAGATAGCAGCTGGAGGCTAGGATACGATGTGATGGTTGAACTAGTGAGAGAAATACCAGGAAATTATTGTTAGGTGCTACAGCCGCCACGATAAAACTGGAAACATTTTAAAAGCGGCGTAAAACTCCAATCAATGAAGCAAGCAATCGAATCAAATCAAATCATATCAAATCAAATCAAATCAAAACAAATCAAATCAAATCAAATCTAATCAATCAATCAATATGTTATAATGATCTTTTTGGTCCCTTTTTGGCATTTGTCTCCCACCAATGATGGGCTAATCATAACATAACATAACAAAACATATACTTTATTTCACTAAGGTACAAATAAATTGTACAATGATAGGAATTGCAATCTATATACAGCAAACATTTGTGAGAAAAGATCGATCTTGGTTAATGACTATAAGCGATTAGTTATCTAAGACATATGTAAGTATGTTGATAAATGAAAATTGTTGGTAAGTCGGGAAAATCCCAGTACTGCCATATGTAGGTAAGGTCTGGGGCAGATAACGATCAAGCCACTCAAAGTCTAGAAGACTAAAAGTGGTCAGCTTGAGTGTTATCAACCATAGATTGTTCCGGGCAAAGAAAATAGGTAGATCAGGTTTTATATTTGAAAGTTATAACTTCTTTTTTTTTTTTGCATAGCGAGATATATATATCAAAATAAATTAAACACAAATAAAAAGAGGTATTTTAAACAAATAAATGAAAGGTTGCTCCGGGCGATTTCAGCATTTGCTGTCTCATTTAGCACAGATCATGTACGGATTGTCAAAACGTTGCAACTACAGTTCATATATAACTGCATTTACATTTGTTGTTTGTACCAGGGGGACAATTCAAATTCCATTGGTAGCTTAAACAACGCAACTACAGATTAAGTGGGCTGTAGTTGTGACGTTTAGTCTCATTTCTATATTTCGGTACTACAATTTATAATTAGATCTTTTTATTTGGGATTGTTGTTTGTTTTATTTTATTATTATTATTATTATTCGTGTTATATTGATTGATTGAATGGAGTTTAACACCGCTTTCAACATTATTTCAGTTATATCGCGGCGGCTGGAGCACCTAACAATGGATTCCTGGTATTTCTATCACCAGTACAACCACCACATTCTTTCCTAGCCTCCAGCCGCTATCTCACATAGGTCTACGATTATCAACCCATTGGTGAGAGACAAATAGTCGGAAAGAATGAGTGCCGCCGTCGGGGATCGAACCCGCGAACTCTAGATTGACAGTCCGACGCGCTACCAACTGCGCTATGACGGCGGCTCTATTCGTGTTATAACGTCATATCGTGCCGAGATGGCTATACCCCCTGTTTCCCGTCCTTGTTCGAATCGAAAATACAAGGATTGGGGTACGGGGAAAACTGATACAAAATTATAGAAACAGAGTATTTATATTACGATAAACCACGTGCCGATATCGTAAACCTAAGTGGGAAAGCAGCTTAAGGCTAGTAAATGATACGATTATAGTACTGGAGAGAGAACTACCAGAAATCAATTTCTAGGTGATCAAGACACTGAAATTTGACCTAAAGATTTCTAAAAGCGACGTTAAAAATTCCATTAAATAATCAGCTCCGCCCATTTATGTCATCATATAACACACGAGCTTCTTTGACAAGCTTCTTTTTCTGTGAAATTCTCTCAACGTCGATATCATTATTTAAATTACATCAAGAAAAAATGTAATTTTACTATTTTACATCGAGGAAAGGGTAATGAAACTAATTTTAGAATTGTGATCGTGCAGTTATGGGTTTCCTTTTATTTTCGCGTTGATGTGTTCATGAATAAAATCTGATGGGGGGAGGATTAATATGCAAGGCAAAATCCGCCCGCGGATTTTACCTGTACCTTTGCATGCAACTCATCCTTCATCAGATTTTATTCGTGGACAAATCAACGCGACTTTTTCATGAATAACGAGTCGAAAAAAGAGAAAAAGTAACGTGCAACATTGCTTCACGATCTAAATGTGACCCGTCACGCGAAAAGGGACCAGTAGTGCATAAAGCGTCGGACTGCGCAGACTGACTAGGGTCGAAAATTTTTGCACCTTTGTTATTTTCTGAATCTAGAATGATTAATCTACCTTCCAGTGAAAGAATTTTTGAAATGCGACTTCTGGTTGGCCTATGCTTGATCCAATCTCTTTTTCAACAATTCATTTTACAGAATTCCCGGATGGTCCCTTTTCGCGTGACAGGTCACAAATGGATAATTTGATTGGATAATTATTGTTCGATAGACAGGATCGTGTGGTAATTTAATGTACAATTTGATAAGGATATGCATGCCTAAATTAATAATGTAATCTATTTCTTAAAATTTAGAAAATAAGTTTCCGAGATTTTTGAAAACAAAAGTGAATAACTAGCCCTTTCGATTACGATGAAAATGTTCGCGGGAAAAGTTACCAAGCTTTGCACGTGTACCTCGTCCTTTTCGTTATCTGGAATGAATATTCTACATTTCTGTTCAAGAGTTTTTTAAAAAAGATTGCCGGTCGACCTAATCTAGGCTCTATTTACAATTTTGTCTTAGGCAAGGGCGTAACTACCACTACGCACATTATGCAAGTTCGAAAGGCAAAAAAAAATCCCCTGTCGAAAAAGTTCGTTGATCAATGATGATAGTATCGACCATTCATCGATGCTTAAATTATTAAAACAATCACTTTGCACCCCTTGCTCAGTCCTCCATTTCTCCTCAAAATAGCGAATGGACGTCAGTTTGAATAAGTGTTTACACTGAAACGAACTTCTCAGCGGCCACTTAGTTATACCAAAAAACTCATATTTCTATTGGCATCTGAAATTGATAAATAGACAAATAGTGTACGATACACCATTTAGAGAGAAACTTCATTTCATTTTTATCGGAAAAATAAGGAAAGCAGCGATTTTAAAGGGTATTCAAGGGTAACCCTGATTTCAAAATTAATATTGGTGGCCCAATGGTGGGTGGGGTAATTCTTACATGTTTAGCCCGTGTAAAAAGAAAAAAAAAACACAATGTAATTTTCATTAATAATTCAATATCATATCATACACACAAAAGTCATCGAAGTTTGTCACTCATTTGATTAAGTTTCGAGTTTTTCTGAAACTACAATTTTGAAATTTCATTTTCAATTTTTCGACTTTTGTGACTTTGGTAAGTTAGTTACATCGTGAAATTGATATTCACCTCAATCAAAACCATTCTAAATCGTTCATTCAGCGCTCCATTCCTTCCTTCCAAACACTTACCCAAACCGCTCAAAAACGATTAACCCATTGAAAAAATATAGAATCAACAACATCATTCAAAATAAAATTTGAATAGAGAAAAATTGCGATTTCACTGACATGATTCAAATTGTAAGCGTCTATTAGGTTCTTGTAGAAATATGAAGCTATCTGAAGAACTTGTACGCCTATTCTATTAAAGGGAGTTAATCAATATCGCAAATTTTGTTCATCCTTAACAAAATTTGTGACATTGGATCACCTCCCATTAAATTCACTCAAAACTCGCTCCACACACTAATTCAATTTTATTCCTAAACCATTCCAAAATCACTCACATTGTCGATTTTTCGATGTTGTTAACCGAAAGCCAAATTGAACAGGCGGTATAACATACATAAAGGATATTTTATCAAAAAGACCACACAAAATCCAGACTCAATAACAATTGAAAATATGCAAGAACATTTTAATAAATTGTACGATTCTGAGAATCCCAACAATTATTCTTATACAGAAACAAATAACGAAATTAATGACGAATTTCTCGATCAAATCTTTACGGAAGAAGAAGTTAAAAAAGCCGTATTTTCTCAAAAGAATGGTAAGAGTGCTGGAAATGACCATATTATTGCTGAAATATTTAAGAATTCATTTGATATTATAGGTCCGTTTTTAACATTATTGTATAATAAGATATTTGATAATGGAATGTACCCCGGAAGTTGGGGTGAAGGCATTATAGTACCTATTTTTAAAGGAGGCAACCCCGAACCAAAGAATTTTCGAGGGATCACCCTTAATAACATTATTTCAAAAATCTATTCAAAGTTACTTGTTACAAGATTAAACCGTTGGTCGGAAACGAACCAAAAAATCATTGATAACCAATATGGGTTCCAAAAGGGAAAATCTACCACTGACTGTCTTTTTATTTTACATGCCCTTATTTCAAAAACTTTGGATAGTAACAAAAAACTGTACGTAGCTTTCCTTGATTGGGAAAAAATGTTCGATAAAATAGACAGATCCCTTCTTTTTCAAAAATTAATTAAAGAGCAAATCAGCTGTAAATTTGTGAAATCTATCAGATCAATGTATGACGTCGTAAAATCGTTTGTTCGATACAGATCAGAAGAGTCGGATTTCATTTTTTCACACATTGGTGTGAAACAAGGCGATCCGTCAAGTAGTATTTTATGTTTATTCTACCTCAACGATTTACTTCAAAGTATAAATAGTAACGTTAACGGTATTATGTCTGTAAACCAGTTACAGTTATTTTTATTATTATTTGCTGACGACGCGGCTGTATTTACGCAAGACCCTGTTTCGCTTCAATTAATACTCAATGATATTGAACAATATTGCAACACATGGAAGTTAAAACTCAATACACAAAAAACAAAAATAATGATTTTCGAAAAAGGTCGACACACAAACTTCGATTTTTACTTAAACAACACTAAACTTGAAATTGTTAAATCTTTTAAATATCTCGGAATTAACCTTTATAAAAACGGAAAATGGAATCGATCTCAATCCGATATCGCCCAACGCGCATCATTTGCTGTACACAAATTATTTGTTACTTTCAACGAATTAGATTTACCTATTTCAAATAAACTCAAACTTTTTGAGAGTCTTGTTTTACCGATCCTGAACTACGCCGGGGAGGTCTGGGGAAACCATCCAGCACCGGAAGTCGAAACAGTATTTAAAAAGTTTTGTCGAAAAATTTTAATTGTTAAAAAATCAACAAATCTAGATGCTATATATGGTGAACTTGGACGCATACCATTAAGAATTCAAAGAAAATTGCTGATCATCAAATATTGGATTAAGCTAATTAAAACTAACGAAAATTCTATTCTGTTTAATACGTATAAGATGTTGATCAATGATTTAGAAAATGGACATGATTATAACACATCAAATTGGGCTTATCAAGTAAGAAGCATACTGGATGAATCTGGCTTGCATTTTATTTGGCAAAACCAATTTGTTATTGAAGTCAACTATGAATTAATAAAACAGAGATTGTTAGATATATATTACCAAGAATGGTACGCAAATATCAATTATTCAAATCGTCTACAAACCTATTCATTATTCAAACACGATTTTAAATTTGAACATTACTTAGATTTTATTAACGATAAAAGATTTAGATGTTCCCTAACAAAATTTAGATTGTCTTCACATAATTTAGATATTGAAGAAGGAAGATACCAGAATATTGCAAGAACTAATCGGATCTGCAGATATTGTAACTCAAATAGCATAGAAAACGAATACCATTTCCTACTGATTTGCCCGAAATATGATGCAATTAGAAAGACATATCTTAAACGGTATTACTACGTTTGGCCAACTTTACAGAAATTTACAAATTTACTAACAAACACATCAAAAACTGTTATTCTAAACCTATCTAAATACCTATACTTTGCTTTTCTCCAAAGAAAATGATATCTATTTTGTTCACGTAATTGATATGTTCTTCTGTTAACCATGTCGAATCCTCTATTTTGTTTAATTCAATTTGTTTTGCTGTAAACATTGTAATGTTTAATGCAATAAACTATTTGTATTGTATTGTATTGTAATTAGGATTAAAATTGATAGTATTTCGGGAGCAATTTTTGAATGACTTTAAGGGAGGTAAACAAAATCGACAATTTTGTCCAATCAATTAGCGATATTGTATACCTCCCATTATTAGATATACGAATTTTTCTGATTTTGTGTATTCATGGACAAATCAGACGCTTAAAAAACAAAACCAGCCAATCAAATCTTGATATTACTTGATCGATTTGATTGAATTGTTGATCATTTTGAACTATTTCGAAGTGTTTTTAACAACTTTGGATCATTTGTAAGCGAGTGGATTGAATGTTTGGAAAGAGCGATTGGGGCGCTGTGCGAGTGATTTAGAATGTAAATTTAACGATGTTATTAACTGTATCAGGTGATCGGTGGTAGGCGGGTCGGTTGTCGACTAAGTTCATCTTTAATATCATCTTTAGCTGTTACAGGCGTTACCATCAATCGTTCATATGGCTGTTTTCCTCCTTTTGATTCGTTCGCACCCTTCGTATATGTATAGATGCTGTCCACGATCTTTGTATAGAGTCTAGGATGAATCTTCGGTCGATCTACATCCTCAATTGGCCGCAACATTTGTTTAAATGGCAAATGCTTCGTGTCTTTGAGATTAAAATTGTTTGTGGGTTCAGAATCTCGCTTGGATTTGAAAGCCATTAATGCTTTCGATGCGGGAAAGTCCGTCATATTGTGTGGTTTTTTCTCATATCGTTTTTCTATCGCTCTTTTTGCCTGAAAATATCATCGAAAATATTATCTTTGTGGGTTTTTGCATACTTAGTTGTTGACAAGCAAAATGGTTTGTAATGTACATGTATTTATACATGTCGTAAATAGAAACGACCCATAACATAAAACTGAAAAAAAGCCATATGATTCTCATCAATTCTCTACAGATTTCTTTAAGAAAGCATTTTCAAGAACTATTTTTTGCAGATATATTTTATGTGAAATCGCTGTAATAAAAAAACGTGTAGCTTTAACAAAATTTTACCAAATTTTATTAAAAGTGTTCAAATAGACTACTGAGCTACCGATATTCGTACTCTTATGCTTTCATTAACACCAACCCTGTTTTCAGGATGACAAAAACGGTGAAAACTGTTTATCTATTATACTACGCTTTGCACTTGCAAATGCATGCAAAGCGGGGTGTCAATGGCATTCAGTTTTCACCGTTTTAACATCCTGATTTCGGACGCCAGAGAGAGGGACAGTTATTGTTATAAAATTCTAAGAGAGTGAGTGAAATAGGAACTTTAATTTGAATTTTTGATTGGAGTTTTTACGCCGTTTTCAACAATTTTTTAGTTATATTGCGGTGGCTGGAGCACTTAACAATGGATTTCTGGTATTTCTCTCGCCAGTACTACCATCACATACTTTCTTAGGCTCCGGCTGCTATCTCACATATTTCTACGATTATCAACCCGTTGGTGATAGACAAATAGTCGAAAAGGATGAGTGCCGCCGTCGGGGACCGAACCCGGGACCTTTAGATTGACAGTCCGACACGCATTCAACTGCGCTATGACGGCGGCTAGAAACTTTAATGTTTCAAAATGAGGGTAAGGAGATGGCAAACATTTCTGAGCCACAAGGAAATATGTGATATGTGTCTACAATTTTTGCTAGGTCCTGTTTGTTCGAATACGTAGGGTTAAGACAATAGACAACATTAAATTTTTCATAGAAACAATAAAGTCACAATATACGTTGACACAAAAACATAGGAACCCCTTGAGCATTTTAACAACAGTTGTAATCGTCAATTAGGCATTACCTATGAGGCCCATAGGAAGATTGGGAAACCAAACATTTTTATTTTTATTATTATATTATTATTACTATTATTATTATTATTATTATTATTATTATTATTATTATTATTATTATTATTATTATTATTATTATTATTATCATTATTATCATTATAACAAGAGCTTTAATCTGGATGTTTCCAAAATGATCCCGTTCAATCTTTATATCTCAATGAAACCCTTTGATGTGGGTACTCATTGGAATTGTCTTGAAAGAATTTCAATGGATACCCACAAGATAGGGTTTGAGCAAGAACTATTGAAATATTTCAATTTTCAAATCCAAAATACCCCCTCTATCTATAGCTCTGCTAGAGTAAGCAGGTAATTTTGATTTTGAATTTATATAAAGAAGTCACATGACGATCATACTAAAATTAAGCACGTTAAGGTAGTGGAACTGTAATAGTTCCGCAACTTTTCGGAAGTAATGAAATTTAACAGTGTTAACCGACGTTTCCTAATGATTTTCATCTCGGTCAACAATGTGAAAGTTCATGAGTGCCGAAATGTTGCGGATCTATAAAGGTCCCACTACCTTAAAGCGATTATCGCATTTACGGTTTTTTAAGTAGTCGGTCGTATCTCATTTTTGCCGTAAGTACGCGATGGCACAAAACTGATCAAATGCGTTAGAGTACCGGTAATACAAAGAACGATGAAGCAGGCAACATAAGAGAGGTTTCCGTAACTGAAAGTACGTATGGGCAGGTATAGTCCGTTTGACTTCTATATGGACCAACATTTCGCCGAAAATCTCAGAATTGAATAAATGAAACGTATTTTTTTTCTTGTCATATCAAATTTTCCATCTAATACCATGACGAATCTTGTTTTTCAGAATTTTTGAATGTAAAATAATGATTTTGTCCGTCCATCTACATGTTAATTTCTAGCCTTTCATATCTTCTTAAACGGAACAGCGACTTACCCAACCAAAAATAGCTCTGATTTGCATAGGGGCCGAGTCAAAAGTGTATGATTTTAAGTGAGTCGTTCTGGTATAAAATCAAGTATTTTTATAAAATTAATTTGGTCGAAGATATTGAATTCCTCGGGATATCAAACTAAATGTATTTTCTCTTTGTTTAAAAACCGTTTGGCATGGTAAATTAAAATTGTTGTTATCTATTCTGAGACGAACCCCATATTCACATATTTAAACCAATCAAAAAGCATTATTAAACGAAGTCGTTGTGAATTTCACGAGGAGTACTAGAAAAGCAGGCGAGTAATAACGGTACAAATCACGATATATTTAAGTTTAAGATGACATGCCCGTCGATATGCTAATTAGCATGGCCAAATAAGGAAGAATGGACATTACTTCTGTCAAATGTTTAGTATGAAACCAAGTGTATTTACTATATTGTTCACATCTTGTTACAACTAAACAGCCTTCTTCACCCCTCGTGTTTAAGAGCGGAAAATGTGAAAATATTAACATTGACTAGATAGACAAAATCATTATTTTGAAATCATTTTATTTTCAAAAAATATTTTTTGGGATGGTATTAAGGTTCATGTAAAGTGTTTGAGACCCAATTTTAAGGGCATTCATTTTCCAAGAAAAAGCAGTATGTCCAGGAATATTATATATCAAAATGAAGCTATTTATGAGTTTTATATCTAAGGTTGTAGCACTACCTGGATGGTACTTCAGACTGTACTTTGTTAAAATATGGGACAACTTTATGCAACCGTCATGCAGTTGCTTGTTCTGTACAAAATGACCCTTTTCCACAATGTTTTGGCTATACCGCTATAATTATGGAGGTCTTATGTTGCCTAACTGCTTGTGCTCACGAATAGCTTCATTTTGATATATAATATACCTTGACATACTACTTTTTCTTTGCCAATGAAGTGCCCAAAATATTAGGTCTCAAACACTTTACATGAACCTTAAGCTGAAATTAAGATTTAAACACATACAAATTGCTCATTTAAACTCGATTTTATGCAATTGATGAAAAGGTCGGTCCATATAGAAGTCAAACGGACTATACAACTACGTTGATTTGTACAAAAATTAGGGTCCAAATGAGCAAGTCAACGGAACTACGGAACTTATTTACCGATTGAATGTACTTGTTGGGCATTTCTTTAACACATCTGGAGGCTGTTCGTAATGGTTTTAATGAAAGTTTTGAACGAATGAATAGAGTGCTGAGTGAATGGTGAAAGATGATTTTAATCGACGTGAGTGTCTATAACTCGATGGCCTTAATCATATATTTTCCTAATTCATATCAGATAAGGTGATCTTTTGATGAATCATCTGTAAGGACAACAACAAATGACAAAAAGAAATAAACCTTTGTGTCTAGTTCTTTGAGAAACTGAAAGAATAGAACATGATATTTAGTCCAACTTTTCTAAGATAAAGTTTTCTTTAAAATTGAAATGATATGAACGCTTTGGGAATAATAAATTTGATGCATTTTTATAACAAATAGGTCTGTGTGATCTGGACTTTTTTTAGTTTCTTACAAACCCGCTTGGCTTACATGAAGTAGAGAAACTTTTTTTACTTTATACTTTATGTCTTGGGTTACAGTTGCCAGAATCCTCGCCAATTCTAAGTCTGAAATCTCTGAAAATATCACAAATAATTGTCGCTGTTCAAAAGACATGTCATTTTTTTAAAAAATGTGTTTTGATTAATCAACGATTTTTTAATTGACAGCAGTGATCTGATAAACTTAGACAATAAATAAAGAGAAATGAGCCTGCAAATGAGAGATTTCAAATAATTTAAAAAGATGCTCAAAGCAAAGACCCTAACCATCCTGTTCATCTGCACAGTCTGACCGATGTTCGTTGATAAATAAGGTCTCAAAGTATCTGTTGGCCATCGGGTTACCTTAATATATAGTATTTGACTGTCTACACAGGTCAATGCTTACACCTCACGACCATTTCAAATTGTTGGAAATGTCACCCAAAGGCTCAAATATTTGAAATGGAAAAATGGTAAACGAACAAACTAAACATATTTATACTTCACGTTCACTTACCCTTTCTCGACGTTTTTGTTTCGCTAGTTTTTCTATTTTCGCCTGAACGGGTGTGTCCCTATTTCTGGGTGTGAGGGCGGGAACTATACCCACGTGACTAGTGTTCTTCTTATGACGTTTACCACTAGACTCCGGAAATGTGAACTCACGTGTCTGGAAAGTGGGCGGGGCTTGATGTTGAACTTCTACTGATAATGATCTCTCGTCAACCTGCAAATGTGAATATGAATCGTACATTAGTGATTCGGTTGTGTGAATTACAGCTCAAAACATCGTAAAATTGACACCCCCTACCAAAAAAAAAAACATTTAAAATCGCTAGAATCATATCTTTCGCATTTTTAGCCGATGTTGTTTTAGAAGGGACCATGACGAAACACTAAATCATAACATAACATAACTTCTGGTTTATTCGTAATAAGAGGCCTCCAGCCATAAATACTCCCTAATTAAGATGAACATAGTTCATATATTCAGATAACTATAGTTTTATCATGCAATACGAAAAATTCTGTTAAAAAATTACACAATGTAAAGTTATGAGAAGGGGTCGGACATTATTCGGATAAACAGATCGACAGAAATCCTATCTTTTTATAGAAATGTATATAATTTATATTAAAATGAGGTAATGTAATGTCGCGGATTTCGAACGAAATGCCGATATTGTATTACCATTCTTTTAATATCATTCAAATTTCGCTCACCCAACTCATTCAAATGCCCCCAGAAATCATTTCAAAATCACTCATCTCGTCAATTGCAGGATGATATTAGCTGTACAAGTTCAAATAGACTTTGGTCTGACAACTTACAACCACCTTAAACAGTGACAACACAGTAATTTCCCAGCAGTGTCGACAATTTAGTTAGGAAGAAGTTTTCCCTGAGAGAAAGGATGTGGTTTAAACCTACTACTACCAAATTCTACAGCTTGGTGAACTGGAACTGGTTTTATACTGTTTTTCTTACAGAGACACTCGACGACACTGGGAGGTTTGAACCACGGACATGAAGGCTTATTGTTGGAATATTCAGACACATTCTGTGTTTGAAAACATTGGATGTGTTTGAAAACATTGGATATATAAGTATAATTCGCTATTGTGACTCGTCGATTGCATACAAATGTACTGTAATCACAAGTCACAATAGCGTATTCGAATTATATTTTTATATTTATAAAGTTTTGGTTTACGTTAAAAACAAATTGAATCCACAAAAATAACCAAATCAGAAAAGGAAGTATGCTACACACGAATAAGTCATTTCGTCTGTGCGTCGTATCTCCATTAACTTGTATTTACAAGTGTACTAGGCTGGTACCAAACAACTAAATGCATAGTAACTCGCAGAGACTTTATGAGCATGCTATTCTAGGGCTATTTTGCTTGTTTTTGTACCGTTTTCCAAACAGAGTTCGCCAATGTCATTTTAGAAGTAATTTTCTAGGAAAAGTACAATTTCATTTCTGGAGAATGACTCCTTTAAGATCTTATCATTCTATTTACAGCGCGAAGTGAAGAGTATGGTCAAAATTTGCGGATGCACCGACAAATTCGCTTAGCAAGCATATGATATTGACAGAAATGTCTCACAAAGACTAATTTAAACATGCCAGAAATGTCGTTAATTTCTAAATCCATTATACGTACCTTTTCGTTGAAAAATGCTGGTGATATCGTTAATGAAGGAACTGGGGGTATTTCTGAGATTTCGTCATCCGGGTCTTCGTCAAAACTATTATGACGTTTTGGTAACATATTCTCCGGTATTGGAGGTAGCTTCTTCTCTCTCCGCTTCTTAGTCGCCACAAATGGCGGCTCAAACCGGAACTCCTTAAATGCGCATGTCCTTGTGAGGCCCTGGTCATGGGATAACTGTAACGGAAGTCCACATTGTTCACAAAAAACGAAATCATTAAGATAGGTGTACATATATTGATTAGTCCTCCTCATTTTAACTTATGTTATTTATAGATTTGAATAATATGGTAATGCAATCAAATTAAGCCTGATTACCTTTTTTTTAATCACAGTTTAGGTTGGTGTCTGCAAAAGCAATAGGTCTACAAAGTCATTTCGAATATCACACTGCTATAAAAAAAAAAGGTGAAATTCTACTGCAAGCCTCACAGCCATTGGGCTTTCAACTTATTTATACATGTCTGCTCCTCAAATAACATATCCAAAACAAAATGTTAATTTGTTTAGTCGAAAAAATGTATCTCGATCCCTGAAAATTGCTTCATTATAAAAGGCTATCGCAGCAGAAGGAATACAGCTACTTTCAATACGATAACTTGTTTAAAGGCCACCACATTCTTGTACATGTAATCCTGTTTCAACTGTATAACTGCAATCCGGTGAAATGAAAGCCCAACGTGATTATATTCTAATTACAGTTCATTTGTACATGTACCCTCAGAGGTCATAACTTTGTAACCACAGCTTATGGTCGAATATTGTACTATAACTCTTAAATTCACTATCATTAAATAATGCCTAAAGTTAAAAAAGTATTTTAAATCATAAGAATTAAATGAAAGTTATTTTACGAATCATATTAGGGTATTTATGTTCGACAAATACTACTCAATAGTAATGTTTACTTTAGTAATTCCACTTTAAATACTTTGAATGTAGCTAAGTTTAGAATCGGGTGTACATTAAGCTTCTTATCCACAAATATAATAAACAGAAGTAGCCACAATCGAATTTCTGGAGAGAGTATCTGTAATATGCAACACAATAATACTGTGGAGAAGTATTCAGTAAATAAATGATTTAGAGTTGGAAAATAAAAAAAAAGGTGAGCTGGTTTTTCATCGATTTAAAAAGACCAAAATAATGTCGAAAATTTTGACAAATAAAACGAGTTAAACGATATTATTTTACATTCCTTAAATAAAATCTGTATGATCTTTAAAGAGAGTTTTGTGGTTTTATTGTTAGATTAGACGATAGAAGTACAAGTTTAAGTGAGTGATCAAATGTCAGTTTTCTCTATACAGATATAGAGAAAACTAGCATTTGATCACTCACTAAAACTTGTAGATCTATATACCAATACACATGTAAAATCATGGAACAAATTGTTCGATTTAATTGAAGATGTGGGTCGTTTTGAACGATGATTATTGCTAAGTATTTGAGCAAATTAAGTTGTTGAGTAAAATGAATAACTCTTTGTGTGAACCCCTTCAATTGACTAATTTCTATGCTTTTTTGTTTTTGTTTTAATTGCACCTATGATTCAGGATCAATATATTTAATGTCATAAAAGCCCAAGGGTCATTCTATGAAGCAATACTCTTAAGTTTGTTAATAGTAATAATTTCATATTACACAAAAGAGAGTGTGTAATGCTCGTTGGAGGACAAAAAGTGTAACTTTCAATCTATATTTTACCACAATTGAAGACGCCCCTTCATGCATTGAAATGGTATGCCAAAACCCTACTCAAATCCTAAAAGTACTCTTGCACTCAAATTCACGCAGAATCACACGGAAACACACATAATCCACAACTCCTTTTTCAGAACTTTCTATTCCTAGAACAGGACATTCTTCTATATCTCTTCAATCTATAATCATTGGATTTATTCACACAGACAATGTCAAGTGCCCTCCTATCAGATATAAGTAAGCTTATGACACGGGCTGTCTAGAACAAAGTTGTTACGATCAATATCAATTAGATTTGGTACAAACGACACATTTCATTAAAATTTAACAAATACGGCGACCAAATCCTAAATACACGTAAGTACTTGGTAAATAACAGATAATGTATTTTTCACTTTCCTTGTAGATTTAAAGATTTGTGAAGATAAGATATCGGCATTAGGAAGTCAAAACCTCGAGACAACAACTTAATTAAGCTGTCGTTTAGAGCTTTTGGTCGCCTACGGACAATATTCAAGACAATGCAATACCAATTATTTTCATTTATATTTACCTCTTATTGAAATAATCATGGCCTTGTATAGGTAGATTTTTGGCGGTGAGCCGTGAAATCTACTTTTAACTGTTAAATTCCCGTGTCATTTTTCGAAACAGATAAATAGCTTGAAACAACACATCAGAAAAAAAGTTACAATGTTACTTTCAAACGAAAGTTATCTATTGTCTTAAATCGTAAGGTTTACTTATACACGTACTTTCATAATTGAGGCAAATAGATTAGGTTCAATTCCTATCATATGCTTTTTATATATACCCGATGTACATATGGTAATGGACTCAGCGTCTACGCCAGAGCTCAGTTTTTAAAATACACCTATATCCTGCGTTAAAGCGGACAAAGCACTTTTGGGCGCTTCAGAAGTAAAACAAAACAAAAAAATATCATAATCGAGTGAATCTAATGCGGATTTCCCCCGAAATGATTGGGGTAGTTAACCATGTCCAATCTTACATCGCAAATTTTATTTCATTGATTAACTACGATTCTTTATTATTATTTTTTTATCAGAATGTCGCGGTGTTTATTATCAGTCGGAGTTCACAGGTCGATTGTTGTTTCACACGTATGTGATGTATACGTTCCGATAGTTGTGCGTCAGAACACGTGTAAGCTTTATGACCCACCATAGGGAATGATATTGTCTCCTAGCGTGCTTCTATCGGAAACTTTTATATGTGCACTCATATCTGCGTTAGACGTTGTCGTTACTCTATAACCTAATCAATCTATTATTTCAATATTTTCTTAAACTTTGCAATCATGCGATATTGCATGGGCTCACTTCCTTTAAAGAAATGCTGAGCTTATACGCTGTATTTAACTTGTTAATCTTACTCTTAAAGTCAGGTGATATTGAATTAAATCCAGGGCCATCACAAAATATGTCCTCCTCTCATAATGACAAACTTTCTATTGTCCATCTTAATATACGCAGTTTACGCAATAAAGTGTCCTTTATCACAGACCACCTATCTGATTTTGATATAATATGCTTCACTGAGACACATCTAAATAACAGCATCCCCGATTCAGATCTTGTGGTAGATAATCATAACAGTTCTTTATACAGAAAAGACCTTACGTCTCACTCTGGTGGGCTTCTTGTATACTTTACGAACTCAGTCTTTTCAAAACGTAGGGCCGACCTTCAGCACGCTTCTATTCACTGCCTATGGATTGAGGTTATATACCATACGAAATCGTTCTTACTTTGTACCTCATACAGATCTCCGGGTACCCCTATTGCATTCTGGGAAAGTTTTAATGTGTCACTAGAAAAAGCTGTAGAGTCAATTACAAATATTGTTATCGTTGGAGATCCAAATCAGAATCTGCTAGACAATAACGAGACTCATCTCTCAAACATTATTTATATCAATAATTTGACAAATGTAATAACCAAACCAACTAGAATTACCAATCACTCTGCGACATTGATCAATCCGATTCTTGTCACATACCCCTCAAATAATATACACGCCGATACCCTCGACATCGACCCTGACATAAGCAATCACAAAGCAACGATGGTCATCTTAAAATTCACCGAAATAACTTCGCTGTGTACGAAAAAGAGGGTTTGGTTCTATAACCGCGCAGACTTTAATGAATTACATCGACTAATAATTTAGAAAATTGGGACTTCCTTGACAACTGTGACATTGGCGACGGATGTGAAAGCTTCACTAACAGACTGTTAGAAATTATGGCCCTATATATCCCATCAAAAGAAGTTACAATAAGACCAAATGACAAACCGTGGTACGACCCTGAAATAAGACGATGGACAAGACGACGAAACCGACAAAAGAAAATCGCTTCAAGTAAGGGTCGACTCAATGACCGGAACAAATACAAAAATTTAAGAAATTGAGTGAACAACCTTAAAAAATCTGCGAAAGAACGCTATTTTAACCACATTGACGATTGTTTGTTAAATTTTCATCTCGATGATCGACAAAAGTACTGGAAATATCTTCGAAGTTTAGTTAACTCTAACCCAAATAAAGGCTCGATACCCGTTTTAAGAACTGTTGAAAATGACGAAGATATACTTCATTGCTCGGACTTATAAAAGGCAGATTGTCTTAATAACTATTTTTCGCCAATCTCAAATATTAGCGATATAAATGTAGAGCTGCCTCTATTTTCCCCCAAAACTAATAGCAAACTCGAACGTATTTCGTTATCCTCAGAAGAAATCGAAGGTGTTATATCTACATTATCAATTAATAAAGCTTCTGGCCCCGATCTAATAAGCCATAGGGTTTTAAAAAATGTGAAAACAAGTATATGTTATCCACTTTCAAAGTTATTCAATTGATCTCTGAAAGTTCAAGTTTTTCCTAGCACGTGGAAAGAGGCCCTCGTAAATCCCATCTTTAAAAAGGGAGACAAATCATTAGTGGTTAACTACCGACCTATCTCCCTTTTAAGTTGTATCGGTAAGCTCATGGAAAGATGTATTTATAAGCATGTATACAACCATCTAAATTTTAATAATTTACTATACGAAAAACAGTCAGGATTTTTTGGCGGCCATTCTACAGTTCATCAATTGCTAGAGATATACCACCAAAGTGTTTCGTGACTTGATTCTAAGCATAACCTCTGTATGGTCTTTTGTGATATCTCTAAAGCTTTTGATAGGGTCTGGCACAAAGGGCTAATATTCAAACTTCGACAATACGGAATAAATGGACCCCTTCTTAACTGGTTCACAAATTATCTGTCAAGCCAAAAGCAGTCAGTTGTAGTCAATGCAGTTAGGTCAAAGTCAAGGTCAATAAATGCTGGAGTTCCACAAGGCTCAGTACTTGGTCCCATACTCTTTTTAGTATACGTAAATGATATCTCCGAACATTTGTTAAGTATAACCCGCCTTTTTGCAGACGATACATCATTGGCCTGTTCAGCAACAAATATATCTGATATCCACGGTATTTAAAATCACGACCTCTATATGATCTCAAAATGGGCAGAGCAATGGTTAGTAGATTTTAATCCTTTAAAAACAGTGGCAATGTTATTCTCAAATACACCCATAGAAAATCCGAATCTGTCATTCGACATGGTTAATGTAAAATTTGTAGATAATCACAAGCATCTTGGATTAACTCTAAGTAACAATGGAAAATGGAAAATACATATCGATAACTTAATTAGATCAGCCTCTAAATTATTAGGAGTGATGAGAAATGTTAAGTTCAAACTCAGACGGGAATCACTGAACCAAATTTATATTTCGTTCTTGCGTCCAACTCTTGAATATGCGGCGGTAGTTTGGGATAACTGTGGCATGCGCGAAAAAGACTCTCTTGAAAAAATACAAATAGAAGCAGCCAGAATTGTAACCGGTCTAACTAGATCTACATCATTGGACAACATTTATCGAGAAATCGGCTGGCTAAGTCTGGAAAATAGGCGTAAATACCAAAAACTCGTCCTTGTTTATAAAATAGTTAATGGTCTTACACCAAATTATCTTTGACCTATTCCACAACAAGTAAACAATAGAACAAGTTATTCCCTGCGAAATGCTAATGATATTGATGTAATCGCTTGTAGAACAGAATTATTTAAAAAGTCATTCTTTCCATCAGCTGTTACCTTATGGAACGAGCTTCCAAATTCTATACAACATGTCGATTCCTTATCTTTATTCAAGTCCTCATTGTTGCGAACGTTTCCTAGTCACGAGGTACCGCGTCATTATTTCGTTGGAGAAAGAAAATTCTGTGTCTATCACACGAGATTACGCAACCAATGTAGCAATCTTAACTCTGACCTTTTCATCAAAAATTTATCTCCTGACCCGAAATGTATTTGTGGATACCCAAATGAGGATGTAGAACATTATCGTTTTCAATGTCCACGCTTTACACCCGAAAGAATTAAAATGTTCCACAAATTACGCCGCTTCCATCCTCGAGGCTCTTACTTTATGGTTCATCACAATTACGTTTAGAAGAAAATTCAATAATATTTCTATACGTTCAAAATTTTATCAAAGAAACCGAAAGGTTTAAATGTTAACGTCGAGCAGTAGTACTTGCTTAAATTTCGTGTGATCCGTGATCGCGACCTGTACCCCGACTGACTGATAAACATTCTAAACACCTCCCAAAATTGCCTGAACATTCCCATAATAAGCGATTTTCTTCTTTCTTCAAACATTTAATTAACTAGTATGAAATTTTCACCTTTGGCTATTTACTTCCATAATTGGACACATTGTTTTCTCATTCTTATTCCATATCTATTATGCCATTTCTCATATTGAACAAATTCAGAAAACATTAATTATGTATATACCTCCAAAGGGGAATGGCCGAATCTAAGTTGGAAGAACTTGTTGCCAGACCCCTTTGCCTGATTATTATGAACTTTTGCGGTATAACGTAGATTATATATTTGTACATAGATGGCAATAAACTAAACTACGAAATGTTCAATAAAGGCGTTCTCAGAAGTAGGTCATCCGATAAAATACAAAGAAGTTTGACAAAAACTCGATTTGATTTGATTGAATTTTGTAAGAAAGCTATTAATTACAGAAAGCAAATTATTTAACTTCTATGTATGATTTATCAATGGGAGGTAATAAACATCGTCAATTGTGTTCATGTTTAACAACACTTAGCGATATGGAATTTAAAAAAAAAGCGTTATTGGATTACGCAACTGTTATTACATTCCAATCTCACTCATCACACTCACCAAATTCCATTCGAAATCTTTCCAATATCATTCAAATTTCAATTTCACGGTGTTTGCATGACTTAAAAGGTGAGTAAAACCGTCGATGCCTTCGCATTGAATCATAGTAGTAGAGTTTTATTTCGGGCGATTTCACTAAATTTCATGCATTCTGATTGGGTGAAAAAATGTTTTTATTTCTCAATGATAACAATTCTGAGAACGCGGCTTTTTTGAAAGCTTCCACAAAAGGTAGTCCTGTGAGAAATCGCTTTCATTATTGGTGAATCTTATATTTTTGCTTCATGATATTTAGTTATAAGATATGAAGCGCATACTAGTATTTGATGAAATTGTGGAAGTAGTACCCCCACTACGTTGATATAACCCCAAGTAAAGTAATAAACGTTTTTAAATGGAAGGGAGAAAACTAGCTTTCTACATAACATATTATAGTACAGATGTCTTTTGTTGTATTTTCAACTCCTAAGAGACTATCGAAAATGTGTTGTCAACAACATGCGACCCGTCAAACGAACATGTACAATCTAAGTTTAATAAATAAAGCAGAATTCTAAACCATTTTTAGCAGTATAAACATTGCAAACAAAAACTTTGACTTTATCATTTCTTTCCGAATCGTACTGAATGTTTAATAATAATAGACTGCGTGCTTTTAAAAGTGATGATGAAACAAGAGGACCATGATGGTCCTATATCGCTAACCTGGATAAGTCACTCATAACTTGTCAACCATGTTTTGAATACAAGAATTTGTTTGATATATATTTAGGGTGGTTTGATATTGTCCTACTGCAATTTTATTTATTTATTTTTTGTAAATTTCAAATTTCTCTTACTATGGCAAATTCTTTTAACAACTTTAGTAGACCTACACGTTAAGAACACCCTTGCCAAGTTAAAAATTCATTGGCCTTGTGGTTAAGGAGGAAAGGAATTTGTTCTAAGATTTTTGGCAATTTATGCCATTTTCAGCCTTCTGTAACCATGGAAACAAGAGTTGTTGAAGAAATGAAATTCTTTTAACAACTTTTGAAGAGCTTCACTAAAGGATCATCCCAGCCAAGTTTCAGCTTGATTAGCCTGGTGGTTTGGGAGAAGAAAACTATTTCTAAGATTTTGGCCATTTTCGGCCATTTTTCAGACATTCTGTTACAATGGCAACCAGTGTTTTTGATGAAATTTAAAATTCTTTTTACAACTTATGAAGAGCTTCACCCAAAGATTATCCCTGCCAAGGTTCAGCTTGATTGGCCGAATGGTTTGAGAGGTAAAGACTTTTTTTCTAATATTTTCAGCCATTTTCGGCCATTTTCAGATATTCCGTTACCATGTCAACAAGAGTTTTTGATGAAATTGAATTCTTTTAATAGCTTTAGAAGAGCTTCTTCCAAAGATCATCCCTGCAAGGTTTCAGCTTGATTGACGTAGTGGTTTGTGAGGAGAAGAATTTTTTCTTATATATTCAGCCATTTTCGGCCATTTTTCAGACTTTCCGTTACCATGGAAACTACAGTTTTTGATGAAATTAAAATTCTTTTAACAACTTTTGAAGAGCTTCACCAAGGGGACATCCCTGCCAAGTTTCAGCTTGATTGGCCTTGTGGTTTAGGATGAGAAGAATTTTTTTCTAAGATTTTCGGTCATTTTGGTAACCATGGCAACCAGAGTTTTTGATGAAATTAAATTATTTTAACAAATTTCAAAGAGCTTAAGCCAGGGAACATCCCTGCCAAGTTTCAGCTTGATTGGCGCATTGATTTAGGAGGAAAAGATGTTTAAAGAAATTGTTGACGGACGGACGACGGTCGGTGAGTGATCACAATAACTCACATTGAACACTTTGTGCTCAGGTGAGCTAAAATAAAATGCATGAAACAACTTAAATGACCTAAGAAAATATATGATGAATAAATATGAAAATAAATGTGTAATTTCGTATCTGTTTAAAAGGCTTTATTTGTATGTCATTCCTTTCATTTATTGTCGCTACCGTAGCATATACCCATTTTGACGACGCCCCCAGATGGCGATTAGTTGTTACTTGGGAAAGTGCAATGATACATGACGAAACTACTAGAGAAATCCACCATGTTTTTTTTAACGTGCTCGATGTATAGCGCCGTCATATGGGGCCTGGTTTCACGTCTCATTCGAAAGACAGTTAGTTTGTTAGTGCTCCACCCCGGGAATCGAACCCACGCGATCGACCTTAAATTGTTTTCCCTACTGAGCTACTCAGGCTGGCGAATTATATTGCCCTCTTTAAAACGTATTTTTTCGATAATACGATAATAAGACTAACCCTTTGTTGTGGAGGTACATGTAGTTTATCAACACCAAAATTTCGAAAATGTTTAGTTCACGGTGTATTTGTTTTAAAGAAGCCCCCTATAAAATTATTTTCACTATAATACGACAATAAGACTCACCCTTTGTAAAGGAGGTAGTTTATCAACACTACGTATTCGTAACTGTTTAACACGGTGTATTTGTTCTATAGTAGCCGTCTCCATACCGTCTATGTTGACCTCATACAGTACGTCACGAACTCCTGGCACTCCATCTGAAACGAAATCGTTTACAGTCGATAATCCTCGAGCGACCACATCTTCGCAAGCCAAGGTTTCTAGCTCCATTACGAAAGGAAAGGTGTGGAGCCACTCGGGAACCCTCGGCGATTCTACGGAATAGACCTCGGGAATGATAAGGGCGCAGCCATGAAAGCGCGTCATATCGCACGTGGGTTTATATGACGTCACAAACATAACTTAGGATGACGTTGCGAAAAATAAAATCAACGTAAGGATAGAATTGGGCATATTATAATTTGAAAACAAAACGCAAAATGATCTCAACAGACGTTCGGAAAACATTAAAGGAATATTCTATTCTTCAAGCGTATTAACCAAAATACCACCAGGAGTCGAATTACCGAAAAAATGACCAAAAATTACTACACTTACGTCCGAGGTACTTTCCAGTTTACGGAAATGTCCGAGCGATGTTCCGAATGGTGTGGAGCGAGATACATTGGCTTGCGAAGATGCCACATCTATCGCGTGACAAGTCTTTGGTGTGAGCATCTTAATAACGTCGCGTTAAATCCCATTAAATCGCTTCAATAAAACGATTCTGATTGGTTCGAACATCATAGGATTCATTAAGAATAATGGAACATGCAATATATGGTTTTAAAATAAACTGTCATATTAATCATGAAATATTGTATTAAGCGGCCATTCCTATAAGCGACAACTTTTTGGTCGACTCCAAAGCTATCGCTTAAGGTAGCAATGGACACATGGCGTCATTTTTTTCCGCCCAATGAATTTTTTTCTTGGTCACATATTTTGTAGATTAACATTGTGTAGTCATTATATCAAAATTTGAAGGTACCTTTCCACGCTCGTTTTCATGCTAGAGTTATCTGCCCTTGAGTGGTATAGGCCATTTTTCAGTAAAACGGTTATATTCGTTTTAGGTCAAGTATAAACCCTGTACTAAGTTATAGCTATAAAACACATACATTTTGATAAACCTTATACATGTACACAATGGCTATTGACAAGAAAATTTCTCTTTGATCAATTGCATTTGCACAATTTGCTTTCAAAAGTTAAAAATGCACTAATTTTTGCCGTAATTTTACTAGGTAAAAATGCCACAAAAACCTTTTTTTTAAGAAATTACCCAATGATTTTTTCTTATTTTCCGATATGTTATATAATCCATATTTTCCTTTATTTGGTAAAAAATTCAGCATACCTTTCCATGCAAATAAGAAAGTTTTTCGTTATTTTTCAGTGTTCCCCCCTAATCAATGACGGTTTTAACGCATTCTTATTGTTAAATTTAATGATCCAGTCATTCAATTAATATCAAATGTTGAAAAGAATCTTAATTATGAAGTTTACCATCATTATTCTACGTTATTTCCATAAGTTGAATCTTACGAAAACCGGTCTTGTTATACAACGCGCAAAAAGAGCCGCAAAATAAACGAAAACCTACTTCCTGTTTATAGAGTCGTGAGGCCGCTGTCCATTGCCACCTTAACAAATATTTCACTGTATCTCGAAACCGTAACTTGCACATTTTGTAGATGGGTCCCTCGATACATAAATTTATTGGAATATTCAATGCGTAAGCACGACATTCCACCTCTGAATCATTTATTATGCAATAAAGCCTTATTGACCCGATATTACTTGTTTGATAACATAACATGATATCAGGCAGTCTATTGTTAGAAACAATTCGCAAACACTTTCACTTGAATTTCTTTGATTTTAAGGGTTTATTGAAAAATGATTGCATGATAAATAGTATAACACGTAAATACACGTAAGCCGCTTTATGATAAATCCTCCAAACCTCGACCACATGTGTTGATATCTTAAACACTAACATGTTATTCTCTATACATTTGGTATTGTTGCTAGGCGAAAGCAAAACCTTCTAACGAAAGCGTAATAAAGCTGTAACTGCGACTCATTGGTATCCCAAAATGGATTATCATAAATATAACATAGAGGATAATCGTTTGTTTCAGTGTAAGATCGGTTTATATTTCATTGAGTGAACAACAAACGCTATATTTTCACGAGTGGCAGAGCCACGAGTGAAAATATAGCTTTTGTTGTTCACGAAATGAAATATTAATCGATCTTACACGAAAAACAAACGATTATTCTTATTCTTAAATGCAAAAATGAGACAAAATGGGAATTTTCTAGGACATATTTTCGTAAAGCGCGTCATTTTGCGCGTGATTGCTATTCAGCGTTCATTGTGACGTCACTTATATCGCCCCGCATAGATAACGTCAGATAGGATGAAATGCACAAAAGCAGGGTATAAGTTTTTGATGATCTCACTGCTTTTGCGGTGAGATTATCAAGTGATAATCTACCGTTATTTCTCGATAAACCACCGAAAAACATTAAAGAAATTACCATAGTTGAAAGGTACCTTTCATAAGCGGTGTTAAAGGGACAAGGACATCGGTCAGATTGCGCCATTTCAATTTTTGAGTTAGCGTTGAAGTACATTACGTGGGAAAATCCTGAATTCCATAACTTAGCTAATTTTTAACATTTGAAATGTATATCAATCAAAAGACTGGACAATAGAATTTAACTATATAACTACGTTAGAAATAAATTTCAATTATGAAGAGTCATCATAAAACAACTAAAAACTTTCTCATTTATAAACAAAAGTACGCTGATTTCTAACTTAGTAAGAGGGATATATGTATTACGACCAAATCATTAAATAAGAAACCTTTTTTTCACAATTTCTAAACAAAATTAAGTTTTTTCTTTTTTTTTTTTTATTATTTTCCAGATAAAACTTACTTCAATAAAAGCATTAGCGGAAAATACAAAATACAGGTAGTAGGTGATAAATACTTTTCTTCAAAAAAGTGGGTTTTTTTTATTTCATTTTCCTGTAAACGTGCTATTTTAGTCATTAATTAAAGTGAATTTCTAACCTATGACTGGCCTCTCAGATTTATTAAAACATGATTTCATAATGTGATTGTGTCTGCCCGCCCATAGTTGTTTGCTGCCCTTCAGAATCGTGATTGCCTTTACTAGACAGGCATCCAGGCATCCAGGCCAAGTCAACCATGGTTCTGTGGCATTAGCAGGCAACACACGATCGGGCTGCCGAAATACAATTTTGATAGCATCGGAACGCTTGTTAAAAGTCTGATTTCAAATTCAAGAGTTTAACATACACAAGAAATTGAACAGTCGAATTAAGTCAAAATAAATGAGTTATAACCTGTAATAACCTATGTCAAAGTAAGGACCAATTGCCTGTGAATTGTCATAAATGTAATATTTCAGTTTTCGGATATACTTCATGAGCAGGTACAACAAAAATCTAGTTTTGAGCGAAAGAATCACGGTAAAGGTTTTATTGACAATTGTTAGATACGTTAGTCAGTGTTAAGTAAAGCGTTAGACCTTGATTTAGAACAGATAAAAGAAATAATTAATCATTTATAGATCTGTTTTATTTATTGGTCTATTACAAGGTTCTCAATTTGTAGTTCTCGCTTAATGGCAATTAAGTGGCGAGTATTAGAAACTAGAAGGGCTTGGTTTACAGCTAAGAACGTCGTGAGTTTTACATGTGAACTTTGGCTGAATTTTGAATGAACTTTGAATGAAACTCAATGAGTGGGTTTGTAATGAAATAAAAGCGTGGTAACACAATATCGCTAATTGCGTTCATAATGAACGCAGTTTACAATATTATTACCTGTCTTTGCAAAAATATACATTCACGTTCTATAAATGGATTGCTATTTCCCCACAAAACATTAAGACACTTCTAAATTCAAGACAGTTGGTAATATAAGGGATTTTTGATCGATTTGAAAAAAAATTTAAGTGATATAAGATCGTTTTTTATTGTTTTCATTGAGTGTTTTGGATGAATGAATTGAGAGCCGAGTGTGTGAATTAGAATGATCCGATTAAAATAAGCTTAAATTTGACGGCGTTCTTAATTACAAGAAATGGTGCTTTGTTGGATCATATTTGTAACAAATCATATATGTAACACCTCTTAAGTATATGATCACATATGTAACATGTGTTACATATATGACTCGGAAATCATTTTTTGTGACGAATATGATCGATTCCGGTTTTTGATGTGACATGAAATCTCATATGTCACAGGTCAATTTCGATTTAAAAACAGTACATATTACTACCACACATGCCTGCTAGTCTGCCAACTTTAAGCTACTAGGCTGTCACCTTCACGCCACTAAACTGACAACTTCGCAAACATTATCAAGACGGGACATGATCAATTTTCACTGCTCTCCTACTACTGCAGATGCGCAGTCTGATCTATATGATGTGTGTTTTGCCTTGAGTTCCAATCTGCAGATCAATTTTCTTGCTGTTTGGATGTTGCTGAACACTCTCTCCCCCTCTCTCTCTCTCTCTCTCTCTCTCTCTCTCTCTCTCTCTCTCTCTCTCTCTCTCTCTCTCTCTCTCTCTCTCTCTCTCTCTCTCTCTCTCTCTCTCTCTCTCTCTCTCTCTCTCTCTCTCTCTCTCTCTCTCTCTCTCTCTCTCTCTCTCTCTCTCTCTCTCTCTCTCTCTCTCTCTCTCTCTCTCTCTCTCTCTCTCTCTCTCTCTCTCTGGGGTTGATTCAAGTTCGTGTGAGTCTCAATCGCTCTGATGTGCTAACTATTGTTTTGCAATCGAGAATAAAATCATTAGTGTAAAGAATATAATGATGTTGCTATTGCTGTTAATTGTTTGACTACAAATAGACAACTACGAGGGATGTTCAATTATTATCCGGATTAGGTCTATTAATCATCACTGCTTTATCGCTATGTGAGAAAAGTATACTCATATAAACGGGACACTTTATATGAACAAACTTGCCAAAGCCTGAAGCAGTTGAACGATGTATATTCATTTCACACGCAAACAAAAGTACATGGGTATTAGGTGGCGGCGTACAGTACAAGACGTTAGCGACGTTGTCGAGAATTGGGACATTTGGTGTTGTGTAATCAAGCTTGTCACGACTCATTATTCATAGAAGATGTATGAATTCAGTGTTCCTGTAATTAAGCTATGCTTTTATGGTTTTTATAAAGGTAAAATCGAATGGTGTGACGTCATAATTCTCAGAAAGGTTCTTCTTACCAAATCGCCTATATCTTCTAGGGACTCGGCAATTGACGTCTCTGCAGTTGCTTTTACAAGTTTCTCTCTGTCCGTTCTTCCTCTTATCTCACGTGGTACGGAAGCGTCTTCACCGATGGAAATTAAGCATTTGGAAGAATGAACCATTCCCTTTCAGTGTGACAAGAGTTTGATTTATGTCTTTCGTTATTTTGGTAGATAATGAATAGAATTATTAAAGATCAAAATTCCGAGCATTCAGTTGACGAAACACTTACCCCGCCATATATTAAACGATTATTATCGAAAAACTATACGGTCAAATTACTTCAAATTTAGACAAGGCATTTGTAATACTTATTCCAACAACTTGCTTAATTTTCAAATTATTCAACAGTTAGAATAGAAGTAATATTTACAAACGATATATATGTAGTATTTTATCTGATGCGCCGGGTACTCGTTTCCATGATATTTTATATGACAGATGCGCACGCGCTATGTTCGATAACTATATCAATTCTACATAACCATATGTGGATTGAATTCCGACAGCGAATGATACCAAATTTAGTTTGATTGCTTTAAAAATAAAATTTTGCGAGGCAAAATCCGGTTAATTTTTGAACAATCTCGTAAACCTGTTACATATATGCTTCTCATGTCAACCTCCATTTCGGACAAACACATTTGTAACACACTTTATCTGTTACGAATGTGATCATGTACGTAACAAATTTGTTACATATATGATTTGTTACAAATATGACCCAACAGTGCTTTGCTTGTTGATATTCTGAAGTTTCTTACATTAATAACTTGCAATTCAGGATTTTTTTTATTAAAACACATCTTTCTAGATCCATAGCAAAACAACCATGAGAACTTCGGTGGTTTTTTATCGCTCACCTGACCTGTTGGACAAGAATTGAATAATATTGGTAGATATCCACTTTGAAGGCGATAATTTGTGCAGTCAGTTACATCGTGAAATTATTATTCACTTCAATCGAAACCATCTCAATCGCTCACTCAGCGCTCCATTCATTCATTCTAAACACTCACTGAAACCATTCAAATACGCTCAAACCCATTGAAAAATATAGAATCAACAATGTCATGGCAAAAATCGCGATTTCACTGACAAATATTTAGCTTCTCATAGTTTCTGGAAGAAATAAGAAGCTGGGTATAGAACTTGTATACAAATTTTATTAAAGGGAGGTAATCAATATCGCCAATTTTGTTCATCCTGAACAAAATTTGCGATGTAGCATTACCTCCCATTTATTTCACTCAAAACTCGCTCCACAAACTCATTCAATTTCATTCCAAAATAATTCCATAACCATTCATTTTGTCAATTCCACGATGTTCCTAACTGTAGATATCCCCTTAAAAGGAGATAATTTGTACACAATATCGTGTCCTAGCCCGTTTTTTGAAAGCTTAGTAATGACAGATTTCCTTCTTCGTTTCTTTATTAAATGGGATGCACGTAGGATGAGCCCAAATATACGGTCCATGAGCGTGAAACGAAAAGACTGTATCAAAGTCCACTTGATGAAACTACAAACCAAACGTCTAAGATATCTGCTAACCGATTTCAAAGAATAGTTATTGCACTCTTTGTTTCTTTGTAAAGAAGAATACGCCTAGGTGGAGCTAGAATTTGTTCCCAGTGCACCTTATGAGCAAAATAAAAGGTCCATTAAAAGGTTTTATATAACATACTCAATATCAAAAATGTCTACAGCTAAGGACATCGTGAAATTGTCTGTGAAGCCGATCAAAACCATTCTAACTCATTCAATAACCGTTCCATTCATTCATTCAAAACACTCATTCAAACCAATCAAAAACGCTCCAAAATCACTAAAAATGATGAGATCAACAACTACGTTCAAAACAAATTTGAAAAAAAAAAACATTAGAAAAAAATCCACGATGTCACTGAAATAATTGAATGTTTAAAGCTTATTGTGCTTTCGTGGAGACATAGAAAACTATCGTAGAACCTATTTATATATTTTATATTGTATTAAAGGAAGGTAATAAACACGCTTATTTTGTTCATCTTGAACAAAATAAGTGAAATTGGAGTACTTCCCTCCAAATTTCACCCAAAACTCGCTCCACGCGCTCATCAGATTTCATTCCAAAATCATTCCATAATCATTCATTTCAATAATTTCACGATGTTCTTACCTGTACCTCCTTGCTTAAGAGAATAATAATTGTAAAACTCTTCATATTTCTCCTTTTTAGTCACCATGACAACCAGAGTCAACGGTGATTTTGTTTTTCCATATTCTTTGAAAGACTTTGACACCCCTTCACCAAAGGAACATTCCTTGCAAGCTACACCAAGATTTGCCTTTCGGTTTAGGGAAAAAAATGTTTGAAAAATATGGTCGACGGATGACGCTCGACAAAGGTCGGACGATAGACAGTGAATGGTCATGAGTAGTGTAGCTCGCTTTGAGCACTTCATGCACAGATGAGCTAATACTGCAGTGCAGCTGCCTTTTCTTTCAAAAAATGCGGATGTTTATAAAGGTACGTCTGGTTTTTGTCATAGGAAATGCTTGATAGGCATATGGTAACAGTGGTAATTATAAAAAACATTCCTTATCTAAGTGAAAAAAAGCATTTGCAAAACCTTGAGTTTGTTTATTAAAGAGAGAAGATCTTTTATAAGTTACAGTTAACAACATCGTGAAATTGACAAGATGAATGATTTGGGAATTATTAAGGAATGAAATTGAATGAGTGTGTTTAGCGAGGTTTGAGTGAATTTAATGGGAGGTAATCCTATATCGTAAATTTTGTTCAGAATGAACAAAATTTGCGATATTGATTACCTCCCTTTAATAAAAAATGCATGAATTTTCTACATATAGCCTCCTATGTCTTCAAGATCTAATCAGACGCTTATAACTTATATAAATTCAGTGAAATCCATATTTTTTCCCAGCTATTTTTTACTTTGAACGAAGTTTTTGTTATATATATTTCATTGAGTTTGGAGCGTTTTTGAACGGTTTTATTGAGTGTTTCGGTTGAGTAAATGGAGCGCCGAGTGAGCGATTAAGAATGATTTTGATTGAGATGAATGTCAATTTTACGATGTAACTAACTGTATTTACATTCTTAAATCCCAAAACTTCTCCTGGATTCAGATAACATTAACTTCCCTCTTTACAGTAAAGATCATCATGAAATTGACAAGATGGGTGATTTTTGAATAAAATTGGATGAGTGTGTGTAGCGAAACATTAAAGGGAGATGATCCAATATTGGTAATTTGTTCAAGCTGAACAAAATTAGCGATATTTGATACCGTTCTTTAACAAATTTTACGCACTTTTCTGTTTGAGTGTCCTTGTGTACCAATAAGACACTTTAAATCCACACCAGCCAATAAAATCGTTGAAAAATTTGATCGATTTTGATAAAATATTGATTGTCTTGAACTATTTCGAATATATTTTTTTTTAAATTTCGAAGCGTTCTTGTGTAATTGGATTGAGTGTTATGAATGATGATTTGAGCGCAGAGTGATTGAGTTTGAATGTTTTGATCAAGATGATTGTCATTTGCACGATGTTGTCAACTGTACGAGAACCGACAATCCTATTGCATCAAATATGACCTCATAGAACAGAACAGAAGTTTATTTACGACTTATACACAAGGTACATCGTCAAAAAACATATACAATATAACAAATAGTCAAACACATGAATCAATAGCGTTTCATTACAATTTGGTCACTAAACAATGCATATGAATTAGAGAATGAGTAAAATTTCATTGAAATTTCGCTAATTTACTTTTGTTGGTTGTAGAAAAGAGAGGAGGAGTGGTGATGTACTAATAAGGCTGTCCGCATGGTTCGACA
This sequence comes from Fragum whitleyi, assembly GCA_948146395.1. Taxonomy (NCBI): domain Eukaryota; kingdom Metazoa; phylum Mollusca; class Bivalvia; order Cardiida; family Cardiidae; genus Fragum; species Fragum whitleyi. Next base: position 68,912,977 of record OX411547.1, read on the forward strand.
CTACCTGTGTCCCGAGATCTCGAGGATCCAAAAACATTGGGAGGGATCTCATGTGTTGAAATTAAGGGATTTCGTCAAGTATTCGTTTACGTACAGTTAGTTACAGCGTGAAATTGACATTCACTTCAATCAAAACCATTCTAAATCGCTCACTCAGCGCTCAATTCATTCATTCCAATTTGAAAAATCGCGATTTCACTGACATAATTCAAATTGTTAACGTCTTATAGTTTCGTAGAGAAATATGAAGCTATTTATATAACTTTAAATGCATTTTTATTAAAGGGAGGTAATTAATATCGCAAATTTTGTTCATCCTAAACAAAATTTGCGATATAGGATTTCCTCCCATTTAATTCACTCAAAACTCGCTCCACACACTCATTCAATTTCATTCCTTAATCATTCCAAAATCATTCACCTTGTCAATTTCACGATGTTGTAAACAGTTAGTTACATCGTAAAATTGGCATTCATCTAAATCAAAACCATTATAAACCGCTCACTCAGCGCTCCAATCATTCATTCCAAACACTCACTCAATTCATTAAAGATCGCTCAAACCCATTGAACAATATAGAATCAAAAACGTCATTCAAAATAAATTTTGATACAGAAAAATCGCGATTTCACTGACATAATTCAAATTGTTAGCGTCTCATAAATTCTTGAAAAAATAGGAAGGTACGTATAGAACTTTTATGCATACTTGTTATTAAAGGGAGGTAATCATTATCGCTAATTTTGTTCATCCTGAACACAATTTGCGATATAGGATTACCTCCCATTTAATTCACTCAAAACTCCCTCCACACACTCATTCAATTTCATTCCAAAATCATTTCAAAATCATTCACAGTGGATTCCTGGTATTTCTTACCCCAGTACCACCATTACATCCTTTCATAGCCTTATCCCACTTAGGTCTACGATTATCGACCCATTGGTGAGAGACAAATAGTCGGAAAGAATGAGTGTCGCCGTTTGGAATCGAAGCCGGGATCTCTAGATTGACAGTCCGACGCGCTACCTATAATGGCGTCTGATAGTCTGTAATATTGAGCTATGTTACAATGTAGGGATCTGATAGTTAACCTTCACGGCGGTTTCGAGAATGGTATGGTGTCCGTGGCCTAAGGGTAGAGCTGCAGCGTCTTGACCAAGAGATTCTAAGTACGATTCACGGAAGCAGCTAACGATCTTGGTTTTCTCATTAGGCCACACATTTGGAGCGAGTACTGGTGCGTGACCAGGAGGCAGACTCGAAAAAGATGAATTTAGGTTATAAGTTTTTGTATCCCAATCGATGTAAAATATATACTTGTAGCTTTTAACCAACCGTTACGATTCAAACAGTTTGACCGAAATTTAACAATTCTTATTTTCACTATGACGACTTGGCGTCACAAGCTAATATTAAGGAGACGTCTATAAGCTGCCACGGGGAGAGTGACCATTCGGAACAACACTCGGCCATTCTGTAACCTGCAACAGACCTCGGATGGATGTAAGGCGGATGGGTATGTAACAAAATTGTGCATTTTGTTAGGCGGAAACAGTGCAAGAAAAACGAGCCAAGTAGATTTTTATCGTTTACAGTAAATAACGGCTGAAAAATCTTAATTTTTGAGAATGTCGAATCATTCTCAAAAATTAAGATTTTTCAGCCGTTATTAAAGAATCTCAAGATGTTTATATTAGGATATGATGGTTTCACGTCAGTTACTTAAACGAGTGGCGTTGACGACGTCGAATGTTTTTCACTCAGAGTTTCGATGGCTAACGTCATTTTAACTGACGCCATCGCGTTATTCCAAGGTTTTCGTAATTTTTAAAAATAGTCCGTCTATGTACATCCGAGGTAGATCGTGAGATTGGCCGAGTGGTGTTCCGAATCGGAGAGTGACGAGAATCCGCAACCTTCTCTGTGGCTTTTTATAGATTTGTAACGATCTTCCACCAAAATGTTTTGAAATTTCGAAAGTCTGTGATCAAACCTGCGAACTTGAGTTTGATACATATTGATATTTTTACATCGCGGCTAATCGTGTTAAATATTCTAGTAATTATAATGGAAATTGTGTATAAATAAAACAAATACTACTTACGACTAAAGAGTTCCGTCAAAGCAAATATTCCCAATTGTTTCCTAGAACTCGACTCACTGGTAAGCGATTTGGTCATTATTTTCGATTGTAAAATCTTTAATTTCGTTCACGCAGCATGCATGTATTGACGAGAGTTCTGCATAAAATATTCACGTATGGTTATCAATATAAGATGATAATGATCTTTAAAAAATGCTATTGTGAAAGACGTGTGATTTGTTCATACGCTGCAATGACAATGGTAAGATGTCACTATAACAGCATTGTGTTTATCTACCCATTTTCCATATCAAGCAGACATTTCACGTATCATATGTCTATTTCTACATGTTTTGTTTGTCTAAGAAGCCCGACAACAATAAATATTTTGAAGAATACCAATTGAGTTGATAACTTGATTAAATCGCTCATACACTGTCAAGTATTCGGCGTATATGGGTGAAATTGCAGTTTGACAAAATAACGAATCAATATATTTGACCAATAATTTGTATGTAAATGGGCCGGTTAAAATCGCCTTCACTCTTGCCCTGCATTCACGTTGACAAAACGGTGCAAACTTTATATCAATTTTACACCGCTTTGCGTGCAAATTCATGTACAAAGCGGTGGAAAATAAGCTAACAGTTTCAACCGTTTTGTGATCCGAAACACAATGCTGATTGAGTCTATGTATTATATCAGCCTAGTCCGACAGCGGTGCATTTTAAACCGATTTTTTTCCAAAAGTCATTATGGAAAGCGTCATTTGTTCCTGGCAAATGGGCGAATTGTGAGTAGTACACCTAAGTGCGAAGCTGGTGGCTCGGATCAAATGTTAAATTGTGCTGTTTACATTACTGTGAGATACGTACGGAAGTCATGAGTAGATGCATCAGCCTCCACGATATCTCATTTTAAATTGAGCTGTTTAGACAAAAAAAAAAGAGATTTACATAAGAGCAAAACTAATTGTCTATTTAGATAATTTGAGTGAATTCACAGAAAACCATTTCCTTTAAACTCAATATAGACTAAGATCGAACTGCACATTCGTGCAGTCTGATCTTAGCCTGCATTGCCTGCATTCCACTTTATTATTGTTGGTAAAGACACTAATTTTACTTATTTTCAGGATTTCAGTATTATGAATTGGAACGTATAAGTTACGCCATCCTGAAAATCTGCAAAGTGCCTTTTATGCCATTTCAATAGATTTCTCCTATTTCTATTTACAAAAAGCGTTTTAATGGACTTTAACTGGTAATTGATCACGAAACTTGATCCAAAATCACGCTATAAAGAATTTCAATGAACACCCTCTATTTATTTCAAAACAGTCATAAATCATTAATCAGATCATCCAAACTAGTTTAAGCCTTACTCTATTGATTTCGTTTTTTTTTTTTTCCAAATGAATTAAAAAAAATCATTTTTTACTTCTTTAGATGGGGACCCCCCTGGTGCTAGCCAACCTAGCGTAATTTATGCTAGCAATAACAAAGTAGAATGCATGTGTAGACTAAGATCAGAATGCACGTTTTTTACGTGGTTAAAGAGTTTTTGAGGTATTCAAAGTTTGTTATCTCTTTCTTAGTGCTTGTTAAACATAAATATTTCCTCCCTATGTTCTGTAAGCCGCTAACTATTTTAGATGGTCAATGGTTTTGACAGACCAAGTCTTAAAAGTGAGTATTCTATTTTGATTATTTCTTTATCCTCTTATTCCTAATTACTAGGGATCGGTGATCGATATCAGCATTTCAAATACAAGGGTAGCGTATATTTGTGAGAAGCAAAGCCCGACGAGTCCCGTAATCAAGATTTAAAAACGTTTGCGAACGTTAAGAAATCAGACCTTGCTTTTCACGTGAGTACGTGCAAAGCGGGGGAAACATTTCTTAAACGTTCACTCCCGTTTTGAACTTGTATGCAAAGCTTGTTAGCAACTAAAATTACTATCACACCACAGTTAACTGCAAGTTATTACATTATAAAATAGAAGCCAAATGTTCACACGTTTAAAAGGAACACAACATCAATGATTTTCTTTACCGTGCACTCAATTTGAATATCCAAAAACTCTAAGTTTCTAAAGATATATCACAACTTCATTACACATTAAACCTTAGAACAATAAAATTTGAATGACTATTGGATTAAACCTTATGGCAGCTATCCATAAAGTGTTTTTTTATCTTCTAATTTTACGTGTTGATCTGTAAATAGCTCGATATCTATCAATCCTTTTAGAGTTGATGTATTTCTTTTTGTGAATAATTGCGACAACAATCACCATTTTCGTTCCATCTTTTGAGGGAAAATAAAACTTGCTCTATTATACGACCTCTTTCTTCTAAATCTTCTCCAATTTTCTTTCTTTCCGAAAAGTACATTTTTTAGAAAAAAGGGAAGGGTATTTTATTAATTGTAATTGAATACCGGCATTCAATTATTCTTTACCTTATGTTAACACATAAAGCTGATCTGGTTGTTTTTTACCGGACCTACTGAGTAGAAACTATTTAGATTTCTTTTAAATCGAAGCACGGTTTATTGATTGACTATAAATTATTTTTCATAATTCCATAAAAAAAAGTTTTGAGCACACAATTATTCTGTAAGCGGGCACAAAATGAAGTTTAATTAGACATTTTTTTTATTTTTTGCTGACAATATCAGGGACCGAAATTATATATTTGTGATCGTTACGCGAAAAGGGACCATCTGGGAAGTGCGTAACGTGTCTACCCTAGTCAGACTGCGCGGACTGCGAAGCCTGACTAGGGTGGAAATTTATTTTTTTCATCGTGCTTATTTTCTGAATCTAGAATGATCAATCTACCTTCCTGTGAAATCCCGGATGGTCCCCTTTCGCGTGACGGGTCACAATTACATATTCTCATTCTCAACTGCCAATTTTCTCAAACAAATAATTCAAATAAATGCACATTTTATTTATATCACATTTATATTCATTATCTTATGTTTTCGTTTTAAGTTTACAGCGTTATTTAAGGAAGTGGACCTGTTATAGTCCCGCGATGTTTCAGAAGTATTGAACTTTAACAGTGTTAACCGAGGTTTCCTAATGATTTTCATTAGGAAACCTCGGTCAGCAATGTGAAGGATCATAAGTTTCGCTATGTTTCTGAACTATTACGGGTCCACTACCTTAACCCGTAACGATTCTGCTTCCCAATCCTTGTGTGCGCAAACAAATCAATACAGTTAAAAGCAATTTCAAATTGACACGCTGAATGATTTTTGATCGATTTCGGGAAAATGAATGAGTGTGGTAATAGAGTTTTAAGTGAAATTAAAGAAATGAAATCCAATATCGTTAATTTTGTCCAGGATGAATAAGCGATGTTTACTACCTCCCTTTAATTAGATATGTATTCAAGTTCTATAAATAGCTTCCTTTTTCTTAAAGATCCTATCAGACGCATATAATACGATTTTTGCAAGTGAAACCGCGATCTTTTTTTTCTATCTATATCTATTGTTGTTGATCTTATCTTATATAAGCGTTTCTATTAGGTGTATGCATAATTTTAGGTTCTTGCCATTTTATGAAGGTTAGACATCGGAAATGATGTTGACACCCTTTGATAGCTCAAAATGACGTCGCTCATGGTAGTACTACCATTTGAAAAAGCACGTCTCCCATTACTTCCAATCTGTTATTTATTCCAAACCTGATAGTCAATTTCTATGTCCTTTACAACAAATGAACCACAAGAAAATATAGTTTTAAAGTATATAAGTGTTAGATGAATTAAGCTAATTCATATTCCCGTATAGTTAAGTTTTTTCGTCACCGCAACTCTTAAATTACGTTTGTGAAACATAACAAATTATATGTTGGTAGATTTCTTGAAGATTTACAAATTGCGTAATAAAGTTTTTGACAAATAAATTAGAACATATTTAATCAAAATGCAACACATCCGGTTAGCCAAAACATAAGATATAGAAATAGAGAATACGTACTTAGTGTTTTGTATGGAAAAAAATATCTAACGAGGTTGGGAGAATTGATCATTGTCGAGGCTCTGCCGAGACAATTACCAATTCTCACAACCGAGTTAGATATTTTTTCATACAATACACTTAGTACGTATTATATTTATCTTATAACCTCTTTTTGTCTTGTTTTAGTCGATGTTTCTAACTTAAATGCTAGTTTCTAAAAATAACTGTATGATATTATTGTTCTAAAAATAACTATGTGATATCATAAAAAATATCATACGGGTTGTTATCATACGGATACTTGTATAGTTATAAGATAAAATGTGTTTATGTTTCGAGGGATAGATTGTAAAGGAGTCCATTTTAATAATTGAAGAAGTCGAGGGCTCAGTGCAAGACAGCACCAAGTTTATATACATTGTATTTACACCTTGTACTGTCCCGCACTGGACCCTCGTGTTAGAAGTGTTAGAATTCGGTCAAATGCTGAAACTGCAGTCAGACCGCTAGCTAACACTTTCATTGTTATTTTTATTGTTCAGTGGATGCCATTGAGAAAGTTTATAGGAATCGGTATTTACGTGCACATTTTAACAACACCGTATTTGGAAAGAGGAGGCGTTCAGTTGTAATAATTATAACCGGTTTATTCCGTCTGAATCGGTCGATATGCTATCGATTATATTTTAAGCACAGGAAAAAACTAAGCCAGTTAAACGCTAATATTTGAAAATCAAATGACTTAAAACAGCCTCAGTCGGTCGCTACGCTCCATCCTTTCGGCTTTCTAAATCGTCTGATTTTCAATTATTAGCGTTTAAGTATAACATATCAATTTCTTTTTCGCTCCTAAAAATTTAGACCAATGGAAGCGTTTATTTTGTATCACGTGAGAGTGAAATATCTAGATCCGTATTGTACAACCAGAACAAGGCTGCTGTGCAATACGGATTTTATTACAAAACGAGGCCATCTATATTGTACGATGAAAGTGAGGCAAGCTATATTGTACGATGAAAGTGAGGCTGCAGTCCCGAGTGTCGATATCACCACATTTCGCAGCTCTTTCAACGTATCAAACCCTCTGTAAGTAGGTATTGAAATAAGTTTTGTCTTGAGAAGATTCTACACTTATTACTTCCAGGCTTTGGGAGTAAAAGAAGAATGCAAGACACATTGAGAAATACATTGTGTTGTTGTTTCTTGATTTCAGAAAATTGTTTGTCAACATGAAAATGTACATTTCAAGTGACAACGAGTAGTCAGTCTTATTCATGTTAATTACATATTATAATCAGTAAACACCGTTCGACTTGAGAACGGAAATAACCATTTCACTGGGGTTCCTATTTTTGAAAAAGTTGTTTCTTTCAACTGTAGCATGTTAATAGTGACATGCATTTGATAGCCTTCTCCGGATCAGTTTGAATCTATTCCTTTTGTCTCTCTCTCAAATGCCGCAAATTGTTAATTCTGAAACTTTTAGCGTATAGTGTGAAATAAAGATGTCATTAACATGATCGAGTACAAATGTACAGTCTATATTTCATGGACTGGTTCTGCAGGGAACTCATCCAATAGAATTCAGTATTGTCCTCGATAATGTTAAATAATCTTTATTATTTCACACCTAAATAATTTAGACCAATGACATCGCTTATTTTGCAACACGTGAGAGTGAAATATCTAGATCCATATTGTACAACCAGAACGAGGCTACTGTGCAATACGGATTTTATTCCAAAACGAGACAACCTATATTGTACGATGAAAGTGAGGCAAGCTATATTGTACGATGAAAGCGAGGCTGCAGTCCCGAATATAGATATCGCCACTTTTGGCAGCCTTTTCAATGTATCAAACCCTCTGTTCGGAGGTATTTAAATAAGTTTGATCTTGAGAAGATTCTTGATTTCTTCATTTGTTACATTGTTTATCATTTATTTACATGAAAATGTATATTTCAAGCGACAACGGGTAGTCAACCTGTTTTATGTTAATTACATATTATAATCAGTAATCGTACCCTACAGAACCAGTCTGCTACCGCCTCGTCAAATATAGACTGGTTTGCAGGGTACTCATCCAATAGCATTCAGTATTGTACACGATCACGTTAAATAACCTCTTAATATCCTTGGTAACTCAATTGGTTAGTAAAACAAATCGATTAGACGCACTTGTTTCATGAGCAATCAAGTGTTCAACGGGTGGTGTAATTGAAACCATTTTATTTTGCGGCTTTACAAGTCCACTAGGAGAAAATTGAAATACTGTTAATTTTTTTCGGCTATATTTATTTACCGTATGGAAAATACACAGTTGTATACCTGGTACTGTGTAGTAAAAAAGAGTCCAGTGTGGAAACATGCAAGATGGCGGACGTAAAAAAAACAATAAAGTGTAAGTACATTTTCAATCGCAAAAGTCAGGTTAATTTCACCGATGGTATTTAATAATAGACATTGTAACCAACATAAAATGTCTACTTTCCAATTGTTTTCTCGTGATGCCAACTACAAAACATATATTCAATCGAAAGAGTTGGGTGATTAGCAAAAATTTCTTTGAAGCGGTGATACCAAGATTAATTCGAGAATATTGGGATCCATTACAAATGAAATCACCAACGTCACCCGACCTATCATAAGCCCATCTCCCACAAACCACTCCAAATTTGACAGCTCTTAAAAAGCATCGTGGAAAGTGGAATTTTTAGTTTTTGTAAATAGACAACGGTCCAGTGTAGAAACATGCCGTTGGTACAGTGAAGAAAAAAGGCTTTTGAAAAAGTTTTGAACCAGTGTAGAAGAATTTTTGAAACTATGTAGACACATGGTTTGGAACCGTGTAGAATAAGCACAGAATGGATATATAACGACTTTTTAGTAATGTTTTGAAAGTAGCCGTATTATTATTATTAACAACAACATAAAAAAAAACCCTGGTGGAACATTTCGAAATCGGAGAGTTCTCGTATTGATAAGTTTAGTGCGTAAAAAATAATCACGTAGAACGTTCATATAGAGCATAATTAAAAACATTGGCCTTATCATTGGTTAAATTTTGTAACGTCACTTAGTGTGCCGAGCAACATCGTCGTAAACAACAGTGACTGTGACATATATAACATAATTTCTCTAACATGTTTGTAGGCATGATTGTGAAGTCTTTCTTTTTGTATAATAATATCATCAATTGACGTTTTCGGCCATATCCTTTACAGAGACCATAAAATGCTTAAACGCCCTCATGCTTCGTGCGTTTAACCATTTCTTCAGTTCGCTGCAGATGTAAACGCCCTCAGAAACGTAAATTAAACCTATAATTAAACTTATTTTATATAATGTAAGCAAACATATATTAGTATTGATTTTTTTCATCTTTAATGTCAAACGTATGTTAACAATACAGATAGTAACATAGTGAAATCGACATTCATTTCGATCTAAGTCATTCTTAATTGCTCAGCAGAGATCCATACATTTATTCTAAACAATCACTAAAATCGTTAATAGACGCCCAAAAGTCGTTCGAAAACATCGTCGAAATCGCCCAATACTGCCATCAAATCCATACAAATATATAAAATCATCACAAACACTTTAGGACTTTTAACTAAAGGGATGTGACCCCACTTATTCCGTCCAATTTGATGAAATAAGCAACTTTGGATTACTTTCTTGAATTTCTTTCAAAAGTCGCTACTCAAACTCATTCGATTTTTTTTCCAAGATCATCCACCTTTACAATTTCACGATGTCGTTTATTATAGTATCCATCGTGTATGATTTGAACAGAAAAATGATTATTTATTATCACCGGTATAATTGCTCATACAAATTGTCAACTAGAGAAATATTTCATATGTTAATTCGTTCCACCCTTTCTTTATTAAAATAAGGGTTTTGTTTCTAAATTTCAAGTGAGTATATTTAACACAACGAACGTCTCAACGGTAAGACTTTTACTTGTGTAAAAGAACACCTGAGAAATAGCTCCAGTATCTCTTTTCATTGTCACCGTATATGATTGATGTGGAGCTACGCTGGGTCACGACGACCTTGACCTCATCCCCTTCACTGAGGGTTGCGATGCCGTCGGTGAGTGTACACATGTAGCTATAATCGGCATCCCCAAATGTCGCAGCAGTAATCACATATTGGTTTGCTACAATATTGAAACCAATATATTTATTACTGTCCAAACACAGTTGCACCGAGAATATATAGGTGCCTGACTGTGGGACGATGTACACTCCTGTGTCGGGGTTATAACCTTGACCCTCGTTCTGAATAATTGTTTGGAACACAAGGGTCTCATCAACTGCGGGTGATAGGTTCTTCACGCTTCTGGCCTTGAAATAAACTGGACGTCTGGTCAGCTGGTCTGCAAAGAAATATGCGAGACTTAGTAAATCTGTAAGAAAATTCAAGGAAATGTCTGAAATATAAATAATGACCAGCCTAAATTGTATTAACCAGTCACTCATGAAACAAAGATGGCCATTTAATCTAGGTTCCTTGTTAACTCAAACTCAACACATAAGTACAGTTTTTCAATGTACACCAATATAAGCTTTATTAAAAAGTGGTCGGTGATATCAAGGTTTTATTCAGTTTCTGGAACAATGTATACCACCAAAAGAGATAAGTATACTTAGTTCCAAAAGAAGGTGTGCACTTTTGAATTTTTAATAGCTCTGAAATTACACAATCTATCGTCATGAAACGTCGTATGACTACCCGCAAGAGTATGTTCAAACGATATTTGAAAACAAAAATAGCGCGATGAGCAAAAATTCTCTGCTAAATTCAGACATTTGATTTTGCATGTTTTGCATGTGCATCACGTGTTAGAGGAATAATTGGTCTGAAAAAGCATTCGGTCGAATCTTTGCGGCTTTCCTAAGCATAAAATCACATCTTCAATACAAATGTGCATGTTGCTACAGCGTTGTTGGACTACCAATAAACGTCGTTGAACAAAATCGAACCTTGTCAGTTTAAGAATATTATTAAAATTTATTGAGCGTTCATGTAACAATAAAAATTGAGGTCATCATTTTGTAAGGCCTTTAATAAGCAACGAGATGTCATGGAATGTCAAAGCACCATTCAACGACAAGTTACTCGCCTAACAACGTAGCAATGTCTAACGTTGACGTACACGTACAACGTCTGTATAACAATTAAAACTTTTGTTTGGAAATGGTTTGGAATGGCTTCTAAAACTCTATTATGCAACATCAACACATAGCTCTTACCAAAGAAAAAGTCGTAAGGAAGTCAAATCTCAACAATTTAAGCTCTGCCTGCGCGTATACATAATGCGATACTTTATCCAAATCTGATTTGACTTTTAATTTCTAAAGGTTTTGACTAGAGTATGGTATCAAATTTACTCCATAATTTTCATCCGACTTTGAAATATTAAGAAAAATGAAAAAAGTGAAGGTGCACACTTTCTTATGGAACTCAGTATATATAGAGGATAATCGTTTGTTTCAGTGTAAGATCGATTTATATTTCATTGAGTGAACAACAAAAGCTATATTTTCACGAGTGGTAGAGCCACGATTGAGAATATAGCTTTTGTTGTTCACGAAATGAAATATAAATCGATCTTACTCGAAAAACAAACGATTATTCTATTTCTTTAATGCAAAAATGAGACAAAATGTGAAATTTCTAGGACATAATTTCGTAAAGCGCGTCATTTTGCGCGTGATTGCTATGCAACGTTCATTGTGACGTCACTTATTTCGCCCTGCATAGATGACGTCAGAAAGGTTGAAATGCACAAAAGCAGGGTATAAGTTTTTGATAATTTCACTGCTTTTGCAGTGAGATTATCAAGTGATAATCTACCGTTATTTCTCGATAAACCACCGAAAAGCATTAAAGAAGTTAGTGTCATTAAATAACAATGTTATCTTGCCGAGGTTGCATGGAAGAATTATCGCGATGTAGATTTGCTTTAATTTACAGGTAACGATATATTATATTATAGGTATATTATGACGAAGATGATAAAAAATCGGATAATATAATTCAATCAACTTTTGTTGAAACGCCCTGGATTCCTGGTACTAGTTTTTGTCTGAGACGTTTGATTGTACAGGATATCGCAATTAATGTCAATGAGGTAAAACTCTGAGAGAAAAAAAAAAAAAAAAAAACAAAACAAAACAAAAAAAAAAAAAAACAGAATCAACAACCAAGAGAGCCATTGTAACAATACACTGCCACATGGTAAATTGTATATTAAACTCTCTTTTCTGTGTATCAATGTGTTCAAAAGACAATAGATGTGAAGTTCCTTTATACTTTTCAGTGTGACAGCATTATATCTCGATACCGAAACATTATTAGAAAATTCATATTAAATTCATACATTGCAAAACGTTACTACAAACCTAGTGTGTAGGAGGAATTTCTTTTAGAGGAAGTGTAAGTTTGCAAGGAAAATAATTTTCTTTGAAGCAGTAAATTGTAGAAAGGTGGCGGAATGAGGAACATTCATTTATTTTGACTACATACATGTGGAGTTTGAAAATAGATGTTAGGTGTGGTGCAACATTTCACCATAATTTTAATATATTTTTTTTTAATATTTATTTCAAATTATAGAGTTTTTTAAGTTCATGAAGTATTATAGAATTTCATATCTATCATTCTGTGAGATCGAAAAGGTATATTGCTAAACAGGCCGCCGCCAAAGCGCAGTTGGTAGCGCGTCGGACTGTCAATCTAAAGATCCCGGGTTCGATTCGTTTTTTATCCGACTTTTATACCAACGGTTGTAGGATTCCCTTGGTAGCACTTTAAACTCTATGTTGTTAAAATATTTTAACCAATTTTAACCAAATTTTTTTAGCCAATTTTAGCCAACCGCCATGCAGTTGTTTGTTCTGTGCAATAATCTGGGATTCATGCTCTATTTAAAGTCGTTTGTAACAAAGTAGATGACCAAGTTGATCCCTTCAAAGCATAAAATGAGTGAACTTCTTTTCAAAGAATCAGTCTTACATCAGGCTTTCGGAAACTAGTCATTGACTTTATACATATATTACATATTTAAATAACGTAACTTTATTTAAGAGACGGCTCTCAATCTAAATATAACCCTTTCAACAGTATTTTGGCTAGACCGGTATCGTTAGGTATGTCTAATGTTGACTAACTGCTTGTTATTATCAGGAGCTTCTATAGCTCCACTGACCGAAAGCCAGCGAGCTATTGTCATGGCGGTATCCGTCGTGCGTCCGTCCGTCCGTAGACTTTTTATTTAAATATCATCAACTGCTTAACCGACGGGCGGATTTTAAACCAAGCTTAGTAGAAATGCTCCTTTTGAAAATTGAAATTTTGATTTACCCTCAAATATTAGCGTAGCCGAGCCGGGCTTATCTTAACTATAAAATCTTTAAATCTTCTCCTCTTAAACTAAATTGCTGATTTCAATGAAACTTGGCATGAATGTTCCTTTGGTGACCCTTAATCTAAATCTTTAAGGTAATTTTGTTTGACCCCCACCCTCTGCAAAATGGGCGTGACAAACGAAGGTTACTTTCACCGAAGTTTAACTTTAAAATCTTGGAACCAATTACTTGTCGAACTACTTTATGTGGAAGCCTTAAAAAAAGCTGAATGTTCAAAACTGTTTTCGTGGAGGAAGAAAACTTTTAATTCAGCCACTCAGAATGCGCGAATCTTGGTGAATAACTCTAGTATTTAATCATTTCAAGTTGTTAAAGCTCATACGGGCGATCGTAAATTTGGGGAGCTTAAAAATAGAGTACTATATTTAAAGGTAACGATGATAACTCAAAATTCTTAGTGGTACTATAAACATTCTACTTTAAGTCTTAGAACTTTTTTGTTGCATAATTATTTTAAAATAACACACAGTCGCTGTCGGTGGAGGAAGTGTTCTAACTAATTCTTGCATTAGCTGTTTTTATTGGACTGTTTTCTCCGCAAACACTTGTTCATGTTTGTGTCAACATGCCCTTACTTAATCCCCCCCCCCCCCCCCAAATAACAAAGCATTTACTTTTTTTGTATTTACACTCTCCTTAAGATATTCCTAGTGAGCATCAAGGGTATAAAAATGTAAAAATCATACTTAAAACGAAGATTGCGTGTAATTCTCCAATCATATTTGAAATTAAAATGACTCACCGTCCCGTTAAAAAATATCGAAAAAATCCAATTTCTTGAGAGGGTGGAGAAATCGGCCATAAGATAAGATACAACTAACTGTGTATAACCATCCGGTAAATTTAATGTAATGTATTTGGCAGAAATATTGTAAATTACAAACAGATAGTTTTGAACAAATAATATTATTCAAATAATGCAAAACAAGCCAAGATTTCAAGACGGAAACAAAATAAGGCGTCATTTTGTGATGCATTCTTGCTGCAGAGACTATCAAAGTTAGTCCCCTTTTCCAAGAAGAATTGATAAGACAAATAAAACGAATTTTCAAAAATTTATACAATACTTCGGGAAATCAAACTTAAAGTATGAAAAATTCACCGTGGAAAAAAGAGAGAAAATGCACTAAGAGTTATGCCGCCGTGAAATCAACAAACTATTTCTTTTTTGATAATTATGCTTTAACACTCTAATCGCAACTAAGCCTTTACCAAAATCACTAGGTAAATCAAATTTGTTCATTATCTACATTTACCTATTCTTAACCTCAAGTGCCTGAACTGCGAAGAATGTTCTTTCTGTCTTTGAAATAATCACAAGAATCCACAAAAAAAGTGTGTGTGTTTTTCGAAGAAAAAAAAAAGTAAAATACTTCTTTTAAAGAAAAAAAGCTATTGCTATTGCAATGTTTTTTTCAGTATGGATTTTGCTTTCTTATTCACTCATATACTGGAGTTTGAATGAAAACTCTCCGTATGTATGAAATCGATCGTTGAACTGTTTATGATACTCGTTTAGCATCTGGAATATTTGGCAAATAGACATATTCGGGCACGTTGTAGAATGTCAGACGTTTTCATCCCGTCGAATAATTAGTTTTTAACCTCAATTTGATTAGGCCTAATAAAAGATGTTTCTGTTGGTATAAATCTTAGACAGGTTAAAAAAATCCGAATAGGGACATAATCCGCACTGAAATACATATAGGCATCTGCCTTGATAATATGGATTGCTATTTAAATGGTTTATATGTGTGAATTGAAGGCTTCGTGTAAATGCCTTTAGAAAAAGCAGACAGAATGTGTTTCGAGTATAAGCGTAAGAATTTTTGTTGCATAATTTTTCCGGTAAATCGGCTTCCGGGGGTGTGGCTTCACTCAAAGTGAATTTAATCTTAGGGGAATATTTTTATATATAGTTATATATGTAGTCCTTTGGTCCTTTAAAGAAAGACAATTTCCTGCAAATGATTTTGTGTCAGCCCGATTAGCTCACTTGGTAGAGCACCAGACTTCAAAACCAATTACCAGTTCCCGGCCTGGCACACTAACATAATAATTGTCTTTCGGATGAGACGTTAATCCGAGGCCCCGCGAGACGGTGCTTTACTCCGAGCAAGTTAAAGAACCATGGCAGATCTCAGCAGTAGTATCGTTATGTATCCTTGCACTATCCCCCGTAAAAACTAGTCGTCTTCTGGGGGCGTCGCTCATATGGGCATGTGCTACGGTAGCGACGATAAATAAACGGACACACACTCACATGATTTTAATGGGTCGAGATATTATTTAAATAGTTTAACATCTGGTAACAGAACCGAAAATTCGACCAGAATAATAAAAGTATTAAGATTTATATTTTGAAAGAATTAATCAAAATTCCGTCGAGTTTATGTAACTGAAAGTCGTTTTTAGCAGGAACGTCAATGATTATGACGCCATAACGACGCGCTTTGATAGATGGAAATAATCAAAATTGGCCGATTTAATTCTGATCTTCATAGTACGAATATCTCAATTGATATCGAAGTATGGTTAAGGTAACCGTAATAGTTCCGCAACGTTTCGGAAGTAATGAAATTTAACAGTGTTAACTGAGGTTTCCTAATGATTTTCATTTGGATGCGTTTTGAAATGGTGCGGAATTACTACGGTTCCACTACCTTAAGTCATGTTTTCTAATTAAAAGATATTTCACGGTAACGCAAGCCGAGTGCATTTGTGACCCGTCACGTGAAAAAGGACCATTCGGGAACTATGTAAAATGAAAAATTGAAAAAGAGATTAGGTCTACCATAGCTCGACCAGAGGTCGCATTTCAAAAATTATTTCACCGGAATGTAGCAGTTAGTTACATCGTGAAATTGACATTCATCTCAATCAAAATCATTCTTAATCGCTCACTCGGCGCTCCATTCACTCAATCAAAATACTCACTCAAGCCGTTCAAAAACGCTCGAAACTCAATGAAATACATCGAACAAAAACTTCGTTCAAAGTAAAAAAGCTGGAAAAAAATATGGATTTCACTGAATTTATATAAATTGTAAGCGTCTGGTTAGATCTTGAAGACAGGAGGCTATATGTAGAACATTTATGCATTTTTTATTAAAGGGAGGTAATCAATATCGCAAATTTTGTTCATCCTGATCAAAATTTACGATATAGAATTACCTCCCATTAAATTCACTCAAAACTCGCTCCACGCACTCGTTCAATTTCATTCCTTAATCATTCCCAAATCATTCATCTTGTCAATTTCACGATGTTGTTTACGTTCATTCTGGATTAAGAAAATAAGCACTTTGCGAAAGTTTTGACCCTAGTCAGTCTGCGCAATCCGCGCAGTTTGACTTGGATCGACACTTTACGCGCTACCCAGATATTTCGCGTGATTGGTCACTTTTGTGTAAATACGTACATGTATATAATGTGGAGTGTGTTCTTATATTTGCCATTTCCTACCGATGTCTTGTCTCTAAAAGTTTTCTTGCTTAATTCACCCTTTACAGGGTATAACTGCCTCCTGAATATGAATTAACTCCCAACAATAATTGATAATCTTCATTTTGGTTTAAACTTCCTTATAATCGTTTATCAAAATTATTTAAGATTACCGAAAAAATCGTTTCTATTTCAATTCCATACGTCAATTTGGCACAGACCACGAAATTTGGCACACTACGGCAAACAGAGGTGTGTGAAGGTTTTCAAAAATAACAAAAAGATAAATGAGAAATGACTCGAATGCAATTCAAAAGATGAGAGTTTGATGCTGCTGTGTTGAAAGCTTGCAAGAACCTTTATTGTGTATAGTGCGGGTTAAAATTAAAATACGCTACAGATATGTTTTGATGAAGATAGAAAAAAATATTGCAATTCGACTGTTCTCTCAGATTAAAAATGATTTCAATTTCTGTATTTTTCAAATATCGAATTTTTTACCTGCGATGCTGTTTTCCAGTTGTAACTGTTTCTGTTCGATCTCACCGATTTTTCCCATTTTCTCGTGCACAGTATCGCCGAATTCCTGCAACGATTTATCAATCAAATTTTGCTGCTGTGACATCCAATCTGAAATTCTTGTCTCCACCAATTCTTGCTTCTTCAAACTTTCATCGATTTTGGCCATCTTTTCTGACATCGCTGTTTCCCACTTCTCTAGTTTATATTTGACTTCAATCATCTTTTCTAACAATTGTTCCTGGTAATGGAACGGAGAACATTGTGGTTCACTAACCACCACCATGAAATACGAAAAGATGCAAAATATTTGAATATATCCCATTATCAAGAAAGTTTACTTAATCAACAGAAAGACAGCTTTTTTGTCTAAATTCCTCCACACGTCTATCGACTTAAAGTTTCTCTACGATTGTGTTTGGTAACACATGTAAGCAAGAATTATCTCTTTCTGTTAAAAAAACAGAGAATATAACAGAAAACAGCTAGACCACCCGTAAGAAATATCTAAGAATGCAAAAAATGAAAGACGTGTTTACTTGCCCTATATTCAGGATGTAGGCCTAAATCATTAAAAAACAAAGTTTGGGATATTAAAGCCTACTCTCCATCGCAAAATGGTATCAAAATGTATTTAATATAAGGGGAATATTTTTGAATGTTTGAATTGTCGGAACCTACATCAAAATGACGGACTGTATATCGTGACTTAGCTTTAAAACTGAAAAGATAAAACACATCTTAAGCGTGGAACCGATTTTGGTCTTTTTATGCTAAAGCCAAGCATAAATGCTGTATTCGCGTTATATAATCTAATTTTCTGAAAGAGTAGTTAAAATTATCTGCATCATTTGTCAGTAGCAGCTTAAAAAAGGTATTTTGCTGATGATGGCCTTCGATGTATATTTTTGTTCATTTTAGCATCCGATATCAAAATCACACCGTACAACCGGTTGCGGTTACGACAGATGTGAGTAAAACACGACAGATTCAGAAAGTAGTGTCATGTAGACGGTAGGTCAAACAAAGTCATTCATGTAAAAAAAGTAACGAAGCACTGGCATTCCAAAGTTGATAAATAAAATTAATTAATAAGAGCGTAAGCGTTCAACGCTTCTAAAGAAAAAATCATTACCCGTATCCCTCGCAAATGATGCACCAGCCATTGATTATTTCGGAGGCTTCCTATGAAAAATCAAGAAAATTAAAATTAATAACGAATGATTCCTCAAATGTCGAAGAACGCGGGGAAGAATGACATGGTGTGATGTCGGCATAATCTGCGATATCTTATTTGTATTATGGGTTATTGAATTTATATAGGAATATATTGTGTCGGACGAGTTCTTTTGTTAGATTTGCCCGAGTCCGACAAAAAATATTTCAATTGAAATTCTGTTACCTTTCTTACAACGCCTTTTCTTCAAGAGCATTTTTTTTAAATGTCTACCTCTTTTAAATACAAGCTATGTCATCACAAAAAAATCTTTTCCTTTATATTTCTAAATAATCTTAGTCCAATATCAAAATATGCAATATCATAAAAAATAGCATACTTTCCTCCTGTTCAAATACATAGAAACAAATATTGTGTTTAAATAAATGAACTATACTTAAGTACGAGTATCAATGATTGATAAATGGGCAATATCGCCTATAGGCCTACTAGTGTATAGAATAAAATCACAAATTAATGTACTTTTGTAATTTTTAATCGAAAACCGAAAACACTAAACTTGAACTTAGTCTGTGGCTGTAAAATTCCTGTTGTTTTTCACGTCAATGATTGCGTCAGCTGAATTGTTTACATTGGCAACAAGCCCGTTCGTACGCTGGAAGATTCGTACCTTTCAATTATTTTCCTTTAACTAACGCATTATTTTTTTTAAGAAATCTCTTATATTTTTGGTTGCTTACTGTTATGGATTAAAAGGGAAAACGTTTTAACTTTTTTAAAGAAAGATTTCAGCCAATACATCATAAGGCTTATCAGACTGGATGGGTGTTTCTGATAAATGCCGAAGTGAGGTTGTCGCACGATCCATGTATTTTTTTTTTAAAAAATTTGATATGAACGCGTGCGAGGGTCAAGTGAATGAAGCTATTGTTCAAATTGCACTTGCATGTTGAATCACCCATCGTCGAACGTTGAATGGGCGTTCACGCGTCTGTGTTTATTTCATAATCTTAACAGGCTGAAAATGGCGATTTTTCTTTTTTTTTCGTAAACTCGACCTTTTTATAAGGTCATATTTCTAGTCTAGAAATGGTCTTACTTTCCAAAAATGGTTATATCTCGTAGTTTAAAGTTGGAATTGACCAAAAAATGTAAAAATGTCCATTTCCGTCTAATTTTGATATTTTCAAAATTTTTGGGCGCAATATAGGGGTTAGTGAACCAAGCTCTTTAAGCAATATGGTTATTACACCCTGCCATTACGGCAAAGGAGATGTAGT
The DNA here is from genome assembly GCA_948146395.1 of Fragum whitleyi. Lineage (NCBI taxonomy): Eukaryota > Metazoa > Mollusca > Bivalvia > Cardiida > Cardiidae > Fragum > Fragum whitleyi. The sequence goes on from OX411547.1 coordinate 68,932,906, forward strand.
AATAGTAGTAATTGTCTTTGTTGGTCATTCCATCCTTCTATCAATAACTTTGTCTGAAGCATATTTCCTAAATCATAGATGCTATCAACTTTAAAACTTATAGGTGGATAGAACTCATTAAGTAGAAAAGTAGTTCATAATTACAACTATTACTTGCTGAAAGACTTTAATCCAGATAATTATAATCTCCTTTAAGTATAGATACTGTCCACTTGAGATTTCAGAAGTGAAAAAATCCAATGAGAAGAAGTGCAGTGCACAAAGAACCACAACTCTTTCTTCATTAAAGTTTGAGTTAATGCCTTTTTTTTAGCTCACCTGAGCACAAAGTGCTCAAGGTAAGCATTTGGGGTTACTTGATGTCCGTCGTCATCATTTACTTTGTGGACACTCTAGAGGCCATATTTTTAGTCCAAATCAACCTAAGAATTGGTCAGAATGATTATCTTGATGAAATCTCGGACAAGTTTGAAAAAGGGTCAAGTGGGGTCAAAAACTAGGTCACAGGGTCAAGTCTTAGAAAAACCTTGTGGACACTTTAGATGCCATATTTTTAGTCCAAATCAACCTAAGAATTGGTCAGAATGATTATCTTGATGAAACTTCGGACAAATTCGATATTTGGTCAAGTGGGGTCAAAAACAAGGTCACGGGGTCAAATCTTAGAAAAACCTTGTGGACACACTAGAGGCCATATTTTTAGCCCAATCAACCTGAAAATTGGTCAGAATGATTATCATGATAACATCTCGGACAATCAAGGGCAAAATTGAATATTTACAGGTTCTCAGTTCAAGAATAGACACAGCAAATGAAGGTGAAGAAGATCATACATCACAAATTCATCTACTACCTGAGGAAATTGTTTTTACAAAACTACAAGTATAGCTTTTAGAATATCACAATTTTGCTCAATTTAAGCTCTACTGATAGAAGGTCAGGAGAGCATGGCTAGCTATAGTGATGACATGGTTCCCGCTTGTCTCTCCAAAAACAATTCTTTCTTATGCGATAAAGTCAACAAATATTATTGGAAACATTCACACAATTGTAGGTCATAATAAAGGTTCCTTCGGTAAATGGGACAAAAATGTCGGAAAAGACACAAGAAAAGGGGCCCCATGGATCGGCTTTTCGCTGTGATGTTCTTATCAACGCAAATATAAAAATAAATATCATTATACCCCGCCCCCTCCCACCTACTAGGTAGAGGGGTGTAAATTGGTTTTTATCTTATAACTATACAAATATCCGTATGATAACATCCCATATGATATTTTTTATGATATCACATAGTTATTTTTAGAACATGATATAATGTGGTTATTTTTAGAAACTTGCATTTCAGATAGAAACATCGACGAAAACAAGACGAATTTAGGTTATAAGATAAATATAATACATTCTTAGTGTATTGTATGAAAAAAATATCAAACTCGGTTGTGAGAATTAATAATTGTCTCGGCAGAGCCTCGACAATTTTCAATTCTCCCAACCTCGTTAGATATTTTTTTTTCATATAATACACTAAGTACGTATTATATATCACCATGTCTGTCTGTCCATCTGAGTGTCTGTCTGTAGACCTTTTCGTTTCCGGACTCTAACTCAAGAACCAAGTGATCTAGAATCATGAACCTTAATACAAATGTTGCTTATGACCCAATGCACATCCTGCACGGATAGCACTTTCATTTTGACAAAGTGCTGGTGGGGGGTACAAGTCCGCTTTGCGACAGTTCTAGATGAATTCATTTGAAACTGTCACAGGGCAATTCTATGGAAACATGGAAGTTTATTTTGAAAAAAACTGAAATTTGTGCTTTGTTTGAAAACAAAGGAAAAGGGGTAATAAGGATTTTTGCTTTAATTACTATAGGTTATTAAATTAAATCCTTAAATTATTATCAATTATCTAGACACATTCAGAGGATTATTTTGGGGTAAGCTGTTGTAAGGAAGATTTTATGTGAATTATTAATGATCTTTCTTTTCAAAAAAAAAACACAAAAAAACAAAAAAAAAACGTCAAGGAAAACTTGAAGGAGCCCTTAGGATTATTGCTATTAAAGAAATTGAAGTGCAGAAAGTCTGCTAGGTTAATTTTAGATTCTTATGATACATTCTTTCTATAGTAATGAAGCTACTGAATATTAGATTAAATGAAGAAAAGTTAGTAGAGCATCTCTGAAACTTGCTGAAATATTTGTCAAATAATAAGGAAGCACCAAATTTATTTCAGTGAAATTTCAACAACAATTTTGTCACTAGAAAAGACACCTAACCTAAGTGTGGAGATTAAAACTTTTGAAAATACGCGTCTGGTTATTTTTGGGATCCATATCAAATTTGGTGGCATTTCTACTTATATGATGGGAAAAAAAGCCTTTTTGACACTTCCTCTGATTGATCAGTTGGCTGCTATCTGTCTCTTTGTCCTCAAATTAATTAGAGTATATTTGTTTTTGTGGGTGTAAATTTGATTCATCTTTCCTTGAGCTTTATTTTCATGAATGGCAAAGCCACAAGTGAAAAGATAACTTTTTAGCTCACCTAAGTACAACGTGCTCAATGTGAGCTGTTGTGATCGCCTTTTGTCTTTCGTGCGTCGGAAGTCGTCAACAATTCTTTAAACATCTTCTCCTCAGTATGGGAAATCATAGGGTGGATTTCAATCAAACTTGGCAGAAATTTTCCTTGGTTCCTTGGATGACACTTCTCATAACTTGTTCGTGAAGTTTTGATTTATCCCCGAAATATGGGTGTGACAGGACGGGGCTTTATTTTGAGCCTGAAAAAGTTTAATATCTTCTTCTGAACCACTGGGCTGATTTCAATGAAACTTGGCAGAAATGTTCCTTGGGCGACCCTTATCAAAACTTGCTCGTGAATTTTGAATGAGCCCCAAATGTGAGCATGGCAGGGCGGGACAGTTTTTGACCCTGGAATCTTTAAACATCTTCTTAGTTACCATTAGGCTGATTTCAACCAAACTTGGCAGAAATGATCCTTGGGTGACTCATCTCAAAATTTGTTTGTGAAAATTTGTTTGACCCCAAAATATGGGCATGACATGGCGGGGATTTGTTTTGAGCCTGAAATCTTTGACGGACATCTCCTCCTTAACCACTTAGCTGATTTCAATGAAACTTTACAAAAATATTCCTTGGGCAGGTAATATTTAAAAATTGATCGCAAAATTTTGATTGATTGTAAAATATGGGCGTGGCAGGGAGGGCCTTATTTTGAGCCCGAAATTTTTGCCAGAAAGTTTCTTGGGTGATATCCACTGGACCAATAAAATTCAGGTGAGCGGTTCCGGGCAATTCTGACCATCTTGTTATGTTAATGAAATGAAAGATTTATTCATCTTACAGAAAATATCTAACCATAAATCTCTTTAATGCAAATTTAAGAGGAATATGATAATTATGATACAGGACACATCATATCAAAGCACATCATCTAGCAAGAAATGATTACACACTGTTGTGTAAATCATATATTTGTTTGGTCGTGCTTAGATAACTTTTAAAGGGGCTAAAAGAAAGAAAGCAACATATAGCCTTTTCTTAAATTCATGAATTGGTTGTGCTATTACCAAAAGACCACCGTGTATCAATATTTTCCATAATATCCAACGGAAAAGTAATACTGATGACAACACAAGGTGTTTGGGATAAGTATATTGCTCGTATTTTCCATGAAGATATATCTCATCTATCTTTATCTTTAATTTTAAAGATCTTACTAATTACTAAAGGTCGGTTTGGTAAAAGCATTCAAATTACGGGCAAGTATAGATTTACGATTTCATCTACTTTTTCAATAGGTAACAGAGGCACAAGAAGAAGAAATTGAAGAGCTAACAAGGAGTCATAGAGACAATCTACAGTAGTTTCGTTATAAGAAAGGACGAATAACTGCAAGTCGGGCAAAAAATTGTTGGAAAAGGAGATGTAGGGAAATTAATGAAAGATGTCATGCGTATACAAAAATGTAACCTAAATTCAATTTCTTCTGTTAGATATGGTATAGAAAATGAGAAGGTAGCAATTGAAAAGAATAAATTGCTGATGGCATCATAGGGTGTTTGTGATATTGTAAATGATTGTGGTTTATTCATTGATACTGACTGGGGACAACTTGCTGCTAGCCCTGATGTGCTGGTAACGGATCCCTCAGTAAAGGATCAGAATGGACTTTTAGAAGTTAAATGCTTGTTTTCTTGTAAGGATATGTCTCCTAGAGAGGCTGTATCAATTAAGGGATCTACCAGTCAGTTTTCTCTTAAATCAATAGGAGATACTATTATCCTGAAAGAAAAACATTCTTACTTTTATCAAGTGCAAATGCAAATGGCAATTAGAAAACGCAAATGGTGTGACTTTGTGCTTTTCACAAATAACCAGGAAGATGTGCTTGTAACACGAATTAATTTTGACGGAACCCTTTGGGAAAGGATTAAAGAAAACTTTCATTATAGAAATATTATACCAGCATTAGTTACCCAAGGTAATTATAAAAAGAAAAATTAAAGGTGATTCACCAACACTGATTTGTTGCAACAGTTTTATAGCCCCATTAGCTGAATAGCACTGAGGCTATTATCATGAAGCTATGTGTGTTGTTCATCTTGTAGTAAGTTTTTCTTAGAATTCTTCCTCTTCTTGAATTTGATTAAATAGGACTAGTACTAAAGTTAGTACATCACTTCGTTGCTTTTATTTTTGCTTGGTTCTTAGGCAAATGTATCATGCAAAATATACTGATTTAAGGCTTTTGATATTGGAGTAGAAATTTTTGGGGGGCTTTATTTCTTTGATCTTAAGAAAAACATGGCTTTTATGAGCGTGGCTAATTTCCATTTAAGGTAAAAAGGCCCCTCTTTCCATGCCACAGCTGTAATTCACCAAACCACAACCATAATAGGCCAGGTCAGGTGCCTAGGAACATTTTGTGAAGGTTTCATCCAAATCATTCGATAAATTGAGGAGGAGGGGCTGAAGTCCCCCAAACTGAGACTTTAAGCACAAGGTCAGATGACTAGGAACATTCTGTGAAAGTTTCGTACAAATCGGTCCATAAAGGAGGGAGGATATGTGCTCACAAGAAAAGTGCATGTACGTACGTACGGATGGATGGACAGACGAACGGAGAAGACGACGCCAATATACGACTGACTCTGGTGTCATATAACAAAAAGGGTGAAAGTAAGAAAATCATCATAAATCTTCTTCTCTGAAACCAGAAGGCAGACAGTTTTTATATTTGATATGTGGCATCATCCAGTCGATCTCTTCCAAGTTTTTTCATACCAAGACTATAGTTTCATATTTGGGCTCCACCCAGACACTTACTTTTTTTTTACATAATAATTGCAGGAATCAAAGAGCAAAATTCTTTAACAATCTTCTCTGAAACCAAAAGGCAGACAGATTTTATATTTGGTATGTAGCATCATCTTATGGACCTCTCTGAAGTGTGTTCATATCATGACCCTAGGGTCACACTTGGGCTCTACCCAGGCACATCCTGTTTACACAGAACCAACCTACAAAATCTTTACAAAATCATCTTCTCTGAAACCAGATAGTAGATAGCCTTCATATTATGTATGTGGCTTAATCTAGTGGACTTTATCAAGTATATTCATACCAACATCAGTGATCAAATTTGGGCTTCACTTGGGCGTACCCAATTTTACATGGAAACAAAGTAATCTTCAAAAATCTTCTTCTCTGAAACCATAAGGCGGACGGCCTTTATATTTTAGTATGTAGCATAATCTAGTGGACCTTTACCAATTTTGTTCATATCATAATGAAACCAACCACATCTGAAACCAAAATGAAGATACATTTCATATTTTGTTTGTAACATCAGGAGTGTGGAAATACAGACTTACTCCACTTATCCCCAAGTAAAAGAGGATTTTATACTTGTCCGGGTTTAAAAAGAACTTGTCCGAAAAAAAAAAGAAAATCAAAGATATTTTGTAGAATACATTTTTTTTTAAAGATTTCTGGATTCCAGCATTCTCTTCATTAAAAACAATGATTTCTACTCTTCAATTTAAACATTTTCATAATCAATCTCTAAGATTTTTATAGTACCATTATGATAATTGTCATGGTATTTACTTGTCCACTGACAAGTGCCATAGAAAAAATAACTTGTCCACAGGGCAAAAAGTCTGTGTTGGACAAGTCGGACATAGGAATTCCACGCCCCTAGTAATTCTATATAATGGACCTCTACCAATATTTTCATGTCATACCCCTAGGGTCATATTTGGGCCTTGGAATGCAAATCTACAATCAAAATGCAAGTCAATACTTATATCCGATGAACTAAAGGGACCAATTTTTGTTCTCAAAATAGGATCAGTAATGAAGTCAACACAATAAGCTATGAGTAAATGCCAACTCATTATTTATTTCACTCAACTTTCAATGAATGTAACGCAAAACAATTTACAGATTAACAAAAAAGTAATATCCTTGTTTTAAACCTTATCCTGCTAAATGTAAATTATGTTTCAAACAAATGCCAATTGGTGGACAATTCTATTAGTCTGGCTCAAGCTTTTCCTACAAAAATAAGAAAGTAGGCAGCATAGGCCTAGATTAGACTGTATTTCTAGGTAGAATGTCTAATTTTCGGATAATTTGAGGTATGAATTTTGTTATGACCTATCAGTATGCAAAATGTTTAATGACAAAACCAAACTTGGAGTTTTTACAGTATTGTGATTTAAGACTCTAAATTTGTTTCGAGTTGTTCAAAAAGTTCCACCAAATATCAATTTTGATAAAGAAAATTGAGCTTCAGAATAAACATTCATACACTTCATCAAAATGTCTCCAACCCTCATATAAACAATGGCTAAAACCATAGCTTGATTTTAAATTTTAAGCCTCTTCCTATTTCAAAGAAGTTACATACAACACTTTTGTAGTGAGAAGACCCCTTCTATGTATGATGAAATAAACAAAGTTTGTTTAACCACAATTTGTCATAGCAGTATCTTTAAATTTGGAACAGTATTCAATCTATTGTCTTTAAATGGGTTGTTAGAATGCACTAAAGTTTGATTGTGATTTCATGTATAATATGATTATGAGATCCAAGATCAATAAAAAAAATGATAGATTTAAGGTGGCTTTTGTTGTTGCTTTCTTAACTATATCTTTAGTGACCCTGATTTAAATTATAGGTCTGCAGTATAGATGCACAAGTTTAAATTAGTGATCAGTTGTCAAACATGTTGAAATACGTGTAGACTAAAAGGCATTTGATTATTCTCTCAAACTAGAGCATCTACGATTGCGTGTATTTGATACATGATACGTAATAACAAACTATGCATATCATGAATAATGCTCACTAGTTGTGATGAAACTTCAGGAAACATTGATTACACCAGTTAAATATTTTGATTTTCTAGCATACCATGGAAGTGTATTCAAAATAACTGGACCTGAATTATTAAATGTTTTGGCACATAGATCTTTTCTGTAGGTCAAAGGTTGATATCATGGTTGTAGATACCTATGTTTGTTTACGCAGGCCCAGGAATCATACTATTTCAATGGCTCAAAGCAAAAACTGATGAAACTGCATATGAACATAGAAAGTTACAAATTATTTGCACTGAGCCGTAAATTTGTGGTTTTACTCACAATGATTGATAAAAGCTCATTTGAACACATCATGCTCAAATAGAGCTTTTGTGATCGTTGAATGTTTGACATCTGATGTCAACATGTGTACAATCCTATGTATTCTTAATTTGTTTCGATCATTCATAAGGAAGGGCTGGATTTCATCATTGTCATTAAATTGATAGGTTTATCAAGAGTAAGTAAATCCAAGAGTAAGTAAATCTAACAAGAGATGTTTGTAAAACATTTATGCCCCCATACACAGGTCAATAGCATATTCTTTGTCCACCAAAAAGGGGGCAAGAACTCACAAACTATAATGAGTGGAGTTATGGTTCTTGTGCACTGCTCTTCTCCTGAATGAGATCTATCCACCTAAGAATTTTCATGATTCTAGCTTACATACTTTCTGTGAGATACTCATGACAAAAAACAGACTAAGGACAGACTGACAGACCAACCAACGAACAAGTGCAAAGCAACATACCTCCTCTTCTTCGAAGGGGATCATTATGAATGGAATTGATGTTATGCTAGCAAAATACCCAGGGATGGTGATTGGAGAGTAAAATAATGTTTTGCACCTGGGCTCAAAGGATGACACTACTACAAAACTTGTAATACATGTACTCTAGGGGCCAATTTTATGGTCAAATAAACATGATAGTTTATTTGTTTAAGCGTTTATTTTGGCAAATATGGACTTTCAGTCTTCTTTAAAGGTGTCACTTTAGTAGAAAGACTTTGATCAATACAATAATAGGGGTGTGGAATTCTCATGCCCGACTTGTCCGACATAGGTTTTTCTACCTGCAGACAAGTACATTTTCAATGCCTTTTATCTGTGGACAAGTTTATAGCAGGACAAATCTTGGAATGATACTTAACAGATATAAGAGATAAATTATCATACTGTTTATACCAAAGGGTAGAAAACTTTATTGTTAATGACGAAAATCCTTGAGTCTAGCATAACTGTAAGATTGTTGAAAGCGACGTAAAACCCCAATTCAAATTCTTTATATAGCTATGTTTTCTCAAACTTGATTGATTCTTTTGCAGACTAGTCCTTTTTGACCAAGGAAAAGTATAAAATCATCTTTAAGTTGTCCTTGGACAAGTGGAGAATGTGAATTTCCACACCCCTGATAATAGTAATTACACATGGCTACACAAAGTAACTTATGTTTAATTCAATGATTTAAGTGGTATATCATGAAAACTATCTTAACCCTTGTCATGCTGAACCCTGAATAGTACTGCTTTGGCAGGAGCTATAGACCAACATCAGCATGCACATATGTGCAGTCTGATGTTAGTCTACACCACCTGTTTCTCACTTTCAAACCAGAATTGTCAATAGATTTAGTTTTTTCAAATAAAAATTGACCTACAGTTGGTACTTTCAGTGCTTTTGACCCTTTGATTTTTATGAAAATATTTAGCCAAAATCTATTCAGCATGACCAAGGTTAAGCTTGATTGAAATTTGAGTTTTCTGAGTTGAAATAATTTGAAGCTTTTATCATTTTCAATCCATAGTTCTAAAGTTTATTAGTCAATCAATACATATCTTCAACTTTCTGAGAAAACAAGGTCCATTCCTGATAAATTGGATTTGAATTCATTTTTGTTCTAAAACACTAAATTCTAAGTTCTCAAAACTCTCCTGTAAAATTTGGATGAAATTCATCTAAAAGTGTCTCAGGGAATTTTTTCAATGATAAAATTCACGACAAGGTGGACACACACAACAGACACAGCACCATAACATGATAGCCCAAACCGCCTTATAATATAACCTACGTCCCAGTAGTGAAATAAACCTGTTGAATATTTTTGACATTACACAGGTGTTATTACACTAGTGTAACTATGCAAATAATCTGCGAACCAATACCAACATTATGATTTTAAGTGAAAATGACGCCATAAAACATTTGATGAAGTTATATGTTTTGACCTCAAAAATAGGTGGAATTTCCTAGATTTATCTCGAAAATTAGGATCATATTATAATAGAATATCAAATTTCGTACTGACTAAATACAGAATTTATGAAACTTTTCATCTAAAACAGATGAAAACTTGGTGCAGCCTCGTTTTTTATTTCTTTATAGATGACTTGTTTAATAATTTCGGTATTCAATATTCACTCATTCAATATCCTCTATTTATGACAGTGGAATTTAAAAATACAATTTCTTAAAAGAACAGTTTCTTATCAGTTTTGAAAATTTTGTTCTTCAATTTTTCAGGTATTAATTTATGTAATATACTGGTTTTGACGGGCAATTAAATCACTTTAAATTTCACAATCTTTTATTCTAATTCTTTATCAACCAAGGGTGGCCAGAATAAAACCAGCATAACACAGAGACGAAAAATATGATTTATATGCTTCCAAAAGGTGATTGGAACCTTATTAGACAAAATAAGCCATTGCTTTAATCGTCCCATAAGTCTTTCAACATTGATTTTGACACGTGCAATAGAAACAGACTCCACAAGATTCTGTATTAACATCTGGTCTTTGTCATTCAAAAAATGTGGTGTTACTCGTCTGATTTTATGCTGTGCAAGGGATTCACGTCCAGCGAATCCACGGTCAGCCATGATAGTATCTCCCTCTTGTAATTTTTTAACTAAACCACTTTCAAAAACTATCTGGTTGTCAGAAATACTTCCTTCAAACTGATCTGAAATAAAGGTTGGAATACCGTTTGGACTTATACCTATTAAGCCTTTCTGAGTAATACAACTTTTATAAGTGGAGTAGGTTGCTGCTTGTACTTCAAAGTCAGATGGTCTTTCAAATGATATTTCTGTACAAAAATACAATAATATCTTAAAAATACTTGGACTGTGGCGCCTTACTTTGCCCCGTGACATCCATATATCTACCCGAGAAAGAACACTATGCATAAAATTTACCTATGTGATAAAAATTCTGGAAACATGTATTTCACTTATTTTAAATCTTTCTACAAGATCTAAGTTGGCAGAGCCCTGTCTCAATTTTACCAGGGTAAGAAACACACACCAAAGCTTGGAAAAATGGCTGAAATCGTGAGAAAATGATGTTATATGCTTCCCAGCAAAGAAAACGCAATCTTGAGCATAAAATCAAACAGGAATTGCGGAATAACTGTATACATGAAAATCTAGAAATTACCATCGGATTTAAACTGGACTGACTGTTAAAGGAACTGGCAAGCCTTTTTAATGTTTTTTTCTATTGTTGTGTCAGTTTTCTGAATTTGCATGTATAAAGTGTTCTGAATGTCTGTTTTTTATTCATATTAATTAGATATCCTGTTGCTGAGTCTTTTAGATGTGATGAAGATACAAAATTGCTACTGAGACTGCCAAATTAAGATGTTTGGTTGGGTTCGGCAGAGGTGACCATATAGGTCTGGGAGGTGACCATATAGGTCTGGTAGTTGGGGATAGAAGATTTTTGTTGTTACTATGTTTTTCACATTTCAGCACATTAGGGTTGGATGTTTAATGAACCCAGAGGCATATATTTGAAATTATTACTCCTGATAGGATTCTAAGGAAACCATCACATTATATTGTGCTGTACACTAAACATTTTTTTCTAAATACTAGATGGGCATGAGCCTGTTCATTTTGGGAAATTTAAATGTGGTTTTCTAAGAAATATAAATCAATAATCTTGTGAATAGAAAGTATTATCTATGTATCATTTTCAGTGGTATGATATGAAATGACAGGGATCATTTTGGCATAGATAGACACTTACACCAGTCCTCGGGCCCGAATTTAGGAAGGACTGGTAGATGTTACCATGCTGTGCAATAGGTGCTTCAGGCCTGTTGTAAATTGAATTTAACTAAGTATTTCAAATCTGTCCAGTTTTGAAAAATAATTGCCTTTACAATACTAAAATTTACAGAACCATATGGAAAACATTATAGAAAAAGAAGAAATTGCTTTTCAAAAATTATTTCTTCTTTTACAACAATGCTTTCCTTGCAATTTCTCAAACAATTTTTATGCAGGGCCTGTTGTTATCAGGGAGAGCCTGTTGTATTACCAACTTACAGGTCCTTCAGGCTAGTGGCGAAAAGAAGTTAGTGTCAAACCCTTTATTTTTGGGTGAGATATTCTCTCACTTTTTTGCCAGATATCTCATTGAAACTGGCTAAATGAAAGAATAATTCAATTTAGAGAAGGATTTGGTAGTATTTCTATTTGGAATTTCTTAATTTCTCTTTAGATTTGGCTAAATGAGATTTTTTTAACATTATATTTTGAGCCAAAATTATCACTGAAATGGCCTGGCCATTTCAAATGTCTAAGCCAAAAATAGAATTAAAAGAAAATTTATAAAGAAAAGAAATGTTGCAACAAGAGAATCTATTTAATGCAAGTCTAAATATGTTTAATTTTGTAATTTCAAAATAAAAATCTTCCCAGTTAGATCATCCACATCCAGTACGTTCAGCACTTAAAATTTGATGCAATTTTTGTCAAGTTTTTTTTTCAACACAATAAAGGTTAAAGAATGAAAATAAAAAGCCCTGTAACAGTGAATGTCATAGATCTTGTACTTTTATCTAACATTTCATAGAACATTTTAAAGCTGCTTAATTAGAGCCCCTTACGGGTATGCTATATTCTACCACCAGGGGCATAATATGAACAAATATTATAGAGAAGCCCTTTGTCATAATGTAAAATAGATTTAAAAACCTAACAGCTGGAAAATAACATTTTTAACAATGTCTTAAATTAACCCTTGAATGGAGGGAATCAATTCATCCAATATTAAATAAAGTTGTTTTTTCCCCGAAAATGATACATTGGTAATTCTAGGATTTCAAATGTAAAGGGATGCAGGGTTTCTATAAACGGGGCTTGATATTGACCTACTTATAAAATTCAAGTAATTAGTCCCATAGTATGTATAAATCTAAATGGATACTAAGGGACTATAAACTTTATTTGGAATGATTCACTTCAAAAAAGGTGACTCTTCCTGGCCTTTCAATACCCCCCCCCCCCCTACACCTCGACCCCCCCACCTTGATCCGCCACTGTTCTTGATGTTGAATGTAACGACTATAAATACTTTTTTTTATTGACTTTTTTTTTCATAATTTATAATTGTTTACCTTCTTTTGACTCCCTGCTCAGATTCAGTAAATCTTTTCGATGGAGTAATAGTCGGCCTTTTCCGGGACACTTGATATTTTATTGCCCGAATATTTGGACGGTCGGGATCTTTCCTTTCGTTGTATGTCCTGACCACATGCTCCCAATTATCCTACCAAGGAAATATAGCCGGAACGGCATTATCGTAGGTCTTAGCATCACCGATAAAGTGCAGGCTACACACACTCGTCCAGCGAGTCTTTTTTTAAATTTTCATTTCTGATAAGGCTGATCCATATTTGTCGTTCTTTTTCTCTTTTTGACAGCCGGTAAAATCTCAGGTATGGGTTGCCTTTTGTCCATGCCGTGCAGAGAGGCACACAACAATTGACTTTTGGCATAAAACTCACGTTTTTCAAATAATCTAATTACTCGATATATTGCCGTCTGTCACGGTCAGATACGCTCTGCTTAACACATGAATTTACAATGGCGCTGGTTTTCCTCCCAAACGATCCCACAATACAGTGCGATTTGTGTTTGTTTACATCGATGACGTCATAAGGGTAGAGGACTATTAAAAAGGCAGATGTCATAAAGGAGATAATTTCTACATAAAACCAGGTTTCACAACGTTAGGGCCATTGTGTGGCCATTAGAGTTATTTCAAGTAAATAATCTTTTAGACTCCTTTTCCTGTTAAATGGCGTGAATCCTGTCCATTATCAACAGAGTTCATTCTTGTGTCCTCGCAAACATTTTAAACAAGTTTCATGAATATTGGACCATATTTGTGGCGTCTGGAGCTCTTACAAGAAAATTTTCGTTCAAGCCCCTTTTCCCGTGATATGGCACGAATCCTCCCTATTTTCACAGGACGTCCTCCTCATGACCTAACAGACATTTAGCCAAGTTTCATGATGATTGGACGATATTTGTCGCTTCTAGAGTGTAAAAGAAAGAAAATGTCATTAAGTCCCCTTTTCCCGTGATATGGCAGGGATCCTTTCCATTTTCAAGAGGGTTCATCCTTGAGACCTGATAGACATTCTGACAAAGTTTCATGAAGATTGAGCCATATTTGTGGCCACTTGAGTGTAAATAAGAAAATTGTCATATAGGCCCATTTTCCCATAATAAGGCACGAATCCTTCCGATTTTCCATAGCCTTCATCCTTGTGACCTGGCAAACATTCTGACCAAGTTTCATGAAGATTGGTTGATTTATTGAATGAAGTTTAACGCCGCTTTCAACATTATTTCAGTTATATCGCGGCGGCTGGAGCACCAAACAATGGATTCCTGGTATTTCTCCCACCAGTAAAACCACCACATTCTTTCCTAGCCTCCAGCTGCTATCTCACACGGGTCTACGATTATCAACCCATAGGTGAGAGACAAATAGTCGGAAAGAATGAATGCCGTCGTCGGGGATCGAACCCGGGACCTCTAGATTGACAGTCCGGCGCGCTACCAACTGCGCTATGACGGCGGCTACTTTCATGAAGATTGGACCATACATTCTGACAAAGTTTCATGATGATTGGATCATATTTGTGGCTTCTAGAGTGTAAATGAAAATGTCATTAAGGTCCCTTTTCCCGTGATATGGCACGGATCCTTTCCAATTTCAAGAGGATTCATCATTGAGACCTGACAAAAATTCTGACAAAGCATCATGAAGATTGGGCCATATTTGTGGCCACTAGAGTGTAAATAAGAAAATTGTCATTAAGGCCCATTATCCCATGATAAGGCGCGAATCCTTCCCATTTTCCATACAATTCATCCTTGTGACCTGGCAAGCATTCTGACTAAGTTTCATGAAGATTCGACCATATTTGTGGCCACTAGAGTGTAAACAAGAAAAGTGTCATTATGCCCCTTTTCCCATGATATGACAAAGCTCCTTCCAATTATCAATAGTGTTCATCCTTATAACCTAACAAACTTGCTGACAAAGTTAAATGACGAATGGACCATATTTTTTTGCAATTTTTACAAGGGACCCCCAAGGAATATTTCTGCCCAGTATGGTTCATTTTGACACAGAAGTTTAGGAGATGTCGTTCAAAGAAATTTTTGACACCGTGACGGACATTGATAGATCACAATAGCTCCCTTGAGCACTTCGTCTTTTAGTAACCTAAAAATTTTTAATATCTTAAGTAGGGAAGAGTATCAGTGATGTGAAGCAAAATTTGGATAAAATGAAAACTAGGAGAGGGTTTTTTTAAAGGCATTGAGATTTTTACCAGTGCTGGGGGAAGAAGGCAAGCTAGACAGAAGATGTTATGGATTTATCAATTCAGACATTGACGGTCCCCCTAATGATTCTGTCTTTTTTTTTGTTTTGGAAGAACGTTTCATAAAGCACATTCTTTGATTTTCATTGTTGGCCTGACGAAGAAAATCAATCCTTTTGAACTTATGGTGATGAAGAGATTGATACAGATTTTCTCACCCCTTTTGACTGAAGAGGAACGAGAAAATGCAGTAGATCAATGGCTTAATCTCAAGTTATTTCTTGCTCTAAATACTGACAGAAAAATATTAAATGCGTATGAAAGTATTTTGTCACCAAACAATGCTTCTGATCATATTAGCTGCATACTTCCAAAAGTCAAAATCATGTTGTCGCCTACAACAGCTAAATGTGAAAGAGGCTTTAGCCTGATGAATAGTCTAAAAACTCAGAATCGAACTGTCATGAAGCAGGTCACATTAAGTTCTTTCGTGAGAATTAAAGTTGATTGTCCTGATTTTTAACATTTTTAAGCAGAATATGGCTTAAATGAGTGGTTAGAAGGTACGAATTGCCATATATATGGTCATAAACTGGCTGGTATAAGACCCAGGGCAGCTGAGGCAGTAGCATTTGATTCGGAATCTGATTAACGAACACTGATTTTCTCAATAGCTTCATGAAAGTCATATTCTGAATTTGGAGATAAAAAAGGTTCAACTTTCTTGTAAGTTTTAGTGAATAGTAACACCAATAACAGTTCTGTGTTCTCAGTTATGCACCAAACATTATCCATTTTCCCAACTGGGTTAACTTCTACATATTTTGGTTTTTTTCCTCCAGGCATTATCTGACATAACAAATATGCCATTATATTGAATTTTTAGTTTCTAGTTTTGTTTTGTATCATTGTCAGTAAAAGTCATGACAGGGATTAAATAAATAAAGCAAAACAATTTGTTTGTTTTGTTAATCTTTTTAATTTCGATTATCAAAAACATTACTAAGAAAATAAAAAGATGAGGTGGTCATCGAAGTCTGAAACTAAAGACGAGTGAAATAGTAACTTTTTCCACCAACTCATCCTAAAGGACGAGTAGACAAGGGGAAATTTTTACACCCCTGCTTGCTGCAGCTGTCTTTCAATTGTTAACATTTATTTTGATCTGTAACATGCAAAAGTCATCAACATAGAGAAAATATTCAACCCCAGGGCAAACAGTTTTGACAATATTGTTGAATTTTACCCTTAAAAGTGTCACAAACCACTTTCTAGTGGAACGCCCATTTTTTGTTCATGGGGATCAAAGTATTTCCAAATCGGACTCTAAACTGACGTTCACCCAAAAATTCAGAAATTAAATAAGCACGGCAACCGCGAATACCGAAATCATAGAGGTCATTCATAATTCCAAGTGGTATCATAGCATTTTCGAGATCGAAAAAACAGAAACAACATGTTCTTTCTTAATAAATGTTTCTCGAACAAAAGTCCCGAACCGAATAAGATGATCAAGAGAACTTCTCTGTTTACGAAAGCCACTTTGGACTGACTTAAATAGGTGGTTCTTTTTAAGAAACCAAACAAGACGGCCATTTACCATTTTATCCATGGTTTTACAAATACATTTAGTCAAAGCAATTGGGCGAGTATTTGAAGGATCGGTAGCTTTGACTTTTCTTTATCACCTTTAAATTTTTGAAAGGCAGGTGAGTAATTGGATGATGATGACTTCTTGGTAAACGTATCTGCCAATACATTCGCAATATCAGCCTCGGAAGAAACGTCACTGAGTCAGTTCTTTAAATGACCGACTCCAATTGACGTGTTCTTTTCGCTAGCAGATTTCCGCTCAGTTTTTAGAATTTTTCATTAAATCATGGTTTGTTAGGATGTTTAGGGTCAGGCGACGTTCTAGGAATAGCTTTCTCTGCAGCCGAATATAGTAAGAAAGTGAAAAGCTCTGTTGAGTTTTCACGATCTTCAAAAGCTTCTGGATTGATTGATTGTTCGCAGGTAGTTTTGAACAATTCCAAATTAGCTTTATGGAGTTTCCATCGCCTTGGGCGTTCTTGAACCGATGGTAATTCAGAAGTATAAAAAGGAAAATGGTCACTACCATCAGGGTCAGAGTCCACTTTCCAGCTAAAAGCCGGTAAAATTAATGGTGTGCAAACAGTTAAATCCAGTACGTGTAGAATTTATCATTTATTAAAACAAGATCATGATTTGATATTTACTCTACAGTCGACTATTTTCCTTGCTTCTGGGAAAGAGAAACATTCCTTGTATTTAATAGTTACAATTTCCTTCTCTCTTTTAGACAGGATATTTCCTTGAAGTGGCTGATAGCTCACCTTTTCAGTTCATACATTTTATAGGATTTGTACAATCCTAGCAGCGATGAGTGTACCACTCCTCACCACATTGACTGCAAAGGTCATCCACTTTCGCTTTACATTTGTTTTCGTGATGCCCGTATCAATAATATTCATAGCACTGGAGAGGATTTGGTATGCAAAAGGGTTACAGTTACCCTTAAATAACCTACCTTTATTGTTTTGGGCAGAATGGCCGAACTAAATGTTAATATTAGGTTATTGGTTGATCTTTTTCACCATCTTGAGGTCTGAGTTCTGCAAGGATTTCATCATCGCTAATACCTTCTAGATCACGGCATCTGATAACTCCTCTTGACGAGTTCAATGTAGTATGAGGCTCGCAAGAAAGGGGTATTCTAAAAAAAGTTTTTGATTTTTATTAGATTTTCTGTATGTACAGCCTTTTCAACTTCTACTAGAAGCGAACCTGGTTTTAACCTTTTAAATAATTTTGACTGGCTTATTGCTGATGTAATAATCTTTTCAATTACAAATGGACTTAGTTTGGTGAGGGGTTTATTTTCATAAATTAGAAGAAATCTAGGGAAAATTGTAATAATTGGTCCAGAAAACGACTGAGAAAGTTCAGTGTCCATATCGTTTTTTCGTTTTTTAGCTCACCTGAGCACGAAGTGCTCAAGGTGAGCTTTTGTGGTCGCGTGATGTCCGTCGTCCGTCGTGTGTCGTCAACATTTACCTTGTAGACACTCTAGAGGCCACATTTTTTGCCCAATCAACCTGTAATTTGGTCAGAATGATTGTCTTGATGAAATCTCGGACAAGTTCGAAATTGGGTCAAGTGGGGTCAAAAATGAGGTCACGGGGTCAAATCTTAGAAAAACCTTGTAGACACTCTAGAAGCCATATTTTGTGCCCAATCAACCTGAAATTTGGTCCAATTGATTGTTTTGATGAAATCTCGGACAAGTTCGAAATTGGGTCAAGTGGGGTCAAAAATGAGGTCACGGGGTCAAATCTAAGAAAAACTTGTGGACACTCTAGAAGATATATTTTGTGCCCAATCAACCTGAAATTCGGTCAGAATGATTGTCTTCATTAAATCTCGGACAAGTTCTAAATTGGGTCAAGTGGGGTCAAAAATGAGGTCACAGGGTCAATTCGTAGAAAAACCTTGTTGACACTCTAGAGGCCACATTTTTTGCCAAATCAGCCTGAAATTTGGTCAGAATGATCATCTTGATGAAATCTGGGACAAATTCAAAATTGGGTCAAGTGGGGTAAAAAAAAGAGGTCACTGGGTCAAATATAAGAAAAACCTTGTAGACACTCTAGATGCCATATTTTTTGCCCAATCAACCTGAAATTTGGTCAGAATGATTGTCTTGATGAAATCTCGGACAAGTTTGAAATTGGGTCAAGTGGGGTCAAAAATGAGGTCACGGGGTCAAATCTTAGAAAAACCTTGTAGACACTCTAGAGGCCACATTTTTTGCCCAATCAACCTGAAATTTGGTCAGAATGATTGTCTGATGAAATCTCTGACAAATTCGAAATTGGGTCAAGTGGGGTCAAAAATGAGGTCACAGGGTCAAATCTTAGAAAAACCTTGTAGACACTCTAGAAGCCATATTTTGTGCCCAATCAACCTGAAATTTGGTCAGAATGATTTTCTTGATGAAATCTCGGACAAGTTCGAAATTGGGTCAAGTGGGGTAAAAAATGAGGTCACAGGGTCAATTCTAAGAAAAACCTTGTAGACACTCTCGAGGCCATATTTTTTGCCCGATCAGCCTGAAATTTGGTCAGTATGATCATCTTGATAAAATCTCGGACAAGTTCGAAATTTGGTCAAGTGTGGTCAAAAATGAGGTCACAGGATCAAATTTTAGAAAAACCTTGTAGACACTCTAGAAGCCACATTTTTTGCCCAATCAACCTGAAATTTGGTCAGAATGATTGTCTTAATGAAATCTGGGACAACTTCAAAATTGGGTCAAGTGGGGTCAAAAATGAGGTAACGGGGTCAAATCTTAGAAAAACCTTGTAGACACTCTAGAAGTCGTATTTTGTGCCCAATCAACCTGAAATTTGGTCAGAATGATTGTCTTAATGAAATCTCGGACAAGTTTGAAATTGGGTCAAGTGGGGTAAAAAATGAGGTCACAGGGTCAAATATTGGAAAAACCTTGTAGACACTCTAGAAGCCATATTTTTTGCCCAATCAACCTGAAATTTGGTCAGAATGATTGTCTTGATGAAATCTCTGACAAATTCGAAATTGGGTCAAGTGGGGTCAAAAATGAGGTCACGGGGTCAAATCTTAGAAAAACCTTGTAAGCAGTGTAGAGGCATCATTTTTGCCCAATCGATCAGAAATTTGGTAAGAATTCTTCATCCTTTCTAAATCTACTTTAAACTATTTTTGACAGTTCATTCAGGTGAGCGATTTAGGGCCACTATGGCCCTCTTGTTGTTTGTTTGGGTAGCCATGTTTGTTTGTAATGGTATTCATTATCCGGGGCCACACACACTCTACGGAGTCCTACAAGGGGACATGAAAGGGCGGGTTTCCAGCCCCCAATGCCGGGGCCACCTGAATAGTATACCCAAGCAGAAATGACAAAATGATCGACAGCGATTGCACGACCGATTTCGTAAAAAAGAATCAAGCCGTGCAAATAATGCAAAATCACAAAAACCATTCAGCCCGATAAGCCCATGAGCCTAAATTATAACCATTATTGTTTTATTATAAGATATTAGAGTAAAGTGTCTCTGCTTCTGAAAATATGCTGAATCTCATTGAAAGCGCGCCATCTTTTTTATGTCAATGAAATCTTTAAAATG
Organism: Fragum whitleyi; assembly: GCA_948146395.1. Lineage (NCBI taxonomy): Eukaryota > Metazoa > Mollusca > Bivalvia > Cardiida > Cardiidae > Fragum > Fragum whitleyi. Next base: position 68,953,131 of record OX411547.1, read on the forward strand.
CTATATTTATTGAAGGCGATAAGAAACGTAAGTAGCACTGTGGCGCGTCCTCGAATAATTTACATGCAACTTAACGCATTTTGTGTCTTCACATTCCTCGCTAGGAATCGTGGTAGCACAGTTGCTTGCGATCGATGTTTTAGAGATCAACTTTTGACAAATGATTAAAGCATCCTGTGGAAACATGCTGTGGCAAAGCATCGCCTGCAAGCATTTTATGAAAGACATGTCTTGTTGTCATGCTGAGTGCATAGCATTTTAAGTTGTCGGCGTTATTTCAATTATTTAATTATTAATCTATACGACATCGTCGGATAAGGATGTTTACAAAAAGTGAGCCTGATTTTCATAAAATGTGTCTACATAATACCGATGCACTTGCTCTTATCTCGAGAAAATCGATTTTCAAAAACGTAAGAAAAGGACAATGAAAGAACAAGAGGACCATGATGGTCCTAGATCGCTCACCCGAGTCTCTTTGATCACTAGGACATCGCATCAAGTAAAAAGGCAGATGTCTTAAAGAAGATAATTTCTACGTAAAACCAAGTTTAAAATTTTGGGCCATATTTGTGGCCATTAGAGTTATTTCAAGTAAATTATCATTAAGACTCCTTTCCTGTGATATAGCATGAATCCTTCCCATTTTCAATAGAGTTCATCCTTGTGATTTAGCCAACACTCTGACCAAGTTTCATGATGATTGGACCATATTTGTGGCGTCTGGAGCTCTTACAAGAAAATTTTCATTAAGGCCCCTTTTCCCGTGATTAGGCATGGATCCTTCCCATGTTCAAAACACTTCATCCTCATGGCACTACAAATATTCTGACCAAGTTTCATGATGATTGGACCATATTTGTGGCTTCTAGAGTGTAAACAAGAAAATTGTCATTAAGGCCCCTTTTCCCGTGATTAGGCATGGATCCTTCCCATGTTCTAAACAGTTCAACCTTGTGACCTGGCCAACATTCTGACCAAGTTTCATGATAATTGGACCATATTTCTGGCTTCTAGAGTGTAAACAAGATATTTGTCATTAAGGCCCCTTTTCCCGTGATATGGCACAGATCCTTCCAATTTACAATAGGCTTCATCCTTGTGACCTGGCCAACATTCTGACCAAGTTTCATGATAATTGGACCATATTTCTGGCTTCTAGAGTGTAAACAAGATATCTGTCATTAAGGTCCCTTTTCCTGTGATATGGGACAGATCCTTTCCAATTTCAATAGGGTTCATCCTTGTGACCTAACAAACATTCTGACCAAGTTTCATGAAGATTTGGCCATATTTCTGGCCACTAGAGTGTAAACAAGAAAATTGTCATTAAGGCCCTTTTTCCCCTGATATGGCACAGATCCTTCCCATTTTCAATAGGGTTTATCCTTGTGACCTAACAAACATTCTGACCAAGTTTCATGAAGATTGGGCCATATTTGTGGCCTCTAGAGTGTAAACAAGAAAATTGTCATTAAGGCACTTTTTCCCGTGATATGGCATGGATCCTTCCCATTTTCAAAAGGGTTCATCCTTGTGACATGATCAACATTCTGACTAAGTTTCATGAAGATTGGATCATATATGTGGCCTCAAGAGTGTAAACACTTAAATTGTTGACGCGTGACGACGCACGACGCACACCGGACATTCAATGATCACAAAAGCTCACCTGAGCACGATGAGCTCAGGTGAGCTAAAAACCAGAAAAAAACAATGATACAATGATATTTTTCACACCTCATGCGACGGTATGCGAGAATCGCAACAATTACATATCGCGTGTACAAAGCTGTTTGTATATTATCATAATGCGTGTAAACGGTTAGAGGCACCCGAGCGCCCTTTGTTTACGAGAATAGATCTTTCTCTTAGTTTTCAATCGGTTCTTTAGTCTGTCTTTCCGACCGTCGGCCCGGGAGATCAGATCTTTTATACTTTAACACTTGTAATGAAAATAAGCTATTTTAAATTCTCCTGAGTACCAAGTGCTGAAGGTGAGCTATTGTGATCGTCCAATGTCCGTTGTCTGGCGTAAGTGGTCTACAATTTCTTGAAAATTCTTCTAAACCGGTGAGTCATTCTTGACGAAATTTAAAAGGGACGTTCCTTGGGTCAAGTTGTACAAAAGTTCTTCAAATAAATGTTATCGACCCTTAACTGCCCTTTGACCCTTAACGAAAAGGGTGAAATACATGAAGGATTTTGTAAAAAATGTTCTTTTCTGAACCCAGAAGGCAGGCGGCTTTTATGTTTGGTATGTAGCATCATCTAGTGGGTCTCTACCAAGTTTATTCATATCAAGTCACTGGTGTCATATCTTGGCTTCAACCGGGCGCTACTCTTTTCACAGAGAATCAAAGAGCGAAATCTTCAAAAATCTTCTTCTCTGAAACCAGAAGGCAGACAGCTTTCATATTTGAAATGTAGCATCCTCTAATGGATCTCTACTAAGTTGTTCATATCAAGACATTGGGATGAGATTCAGGCGCCATCCGTTTCGGCTCACCTAAGCATTTTTTGTGTGTGTTGGTGGTTTATGGCCCCTCTACAGCTAAGGTCGTTTTGGGCGAAAGCACGATAAACATGAGAATACCACGAAGGGTAAAAATACGAAAACCTTCAAAAATCTTCTCTAAAAGCAGAAGGCAATCAGCTTTCATATTTGATATGTAGCATCATCTATTGGACCTCTAACAGTTTGTTCATAACAAGACCTTTGGGGCGCATTATGCGCCATCCATGCGCATCCTTTTTAAGATAGAATCAAAGAGCGAGGACCTTCAAAATCCTCCGGAAACCAGAATGCAGGAAGCTTTGATATTTTGTAGGTAGCATAATTGAGTTAACCTTAATCAATCAATGAATGAATAAAAAGTGTTTTATGGCCCGTCGACAACTAGGTAATGTTGGCCGCAAAATATTTAAAAAAAATAAATAACTGTTATTAACAACGTAAAGTATACATTAAAACTAAACTGGAGAAATCATTTAAAAACAAATCATGATAAATGGGATAAGACAAACTAGTTTATATGGTAAATAGGAAAGAAACACTTTCAAGTCTAAAATGAAATCATGATCAAAAGATCACTCAAAATAACTTGAAAAATTCACATAAACGCTTTCAAGTCTAAGAATAATTTAAAAGATAAAGAAAAAATCACCTAAACGCTTTCAAGACAAAGAATAATTTAAATGGATAAAGTAAACTGTAAAACTGAAAGGAAAGTTTTGATTTTGAGAACTAAGAAGAAAAACGGTCAATATAACCTAAAGTTAGATTTTGCTGTATAAATATATTGACTTCAGAAAGTCAAATATAAGTTCCAATTGTACAAACTCGAACAGCTGCCTCATACTATCAACTTTAAAATATTTGTTCTAATTAAAGAAAAATCTATACAATCTATAAAGATATGTTTGACAGTAAGAGGAGCGTTACATGGAATACACATTGGCATCTCTTCTCCTAAAAGGCAGGAGTATGAGTACGAGTATGGCCAATGTGTAAGCGAGACAAAATTAGTTCTTCGCGACGGTTTGAACTGTAACCAGGTAACCAATCGCCAAGGTCGTTTCGAACAGAAAATAATTTGTTATTCTGGTTTGCTGGATCAGACCAACAGTTCATTCATACATCATGAATAAAACTGTCAATTAAAGGTTAAAAATCGGTAAAAGGTACTTTAAAGGGAAATATTTCAAGTGATAATGCATCTTTGGCAGCTTTATCTGCCTCCTCATTACCACGAATACCAATATGGCGTGGAAGCCAGCAGAAAACGAGATCAACATCATTTAGCTTAGCTATTTTATCAAGTAGCCTCACGATTAGGGGATTGTCAGTCTGTTCGTGCTCAATCGCTTGCATGCTTGACATGGTGTAAGTAAAAATGATAGAGCGAGAGAAACGTTCAGCGATCATATGATCGAGTGCGAGATCAATAGCCTTTAGCTCTGCTGAAAAAATAGAAGAGCTATTAGGTAGACGGTATGGATATTTTTCGCCGTCTAAAATAGTGGCTGACGCAACTTTTTCGCCATCTTTTGAACCGTCTGTATATATCTCTTCATATAATGTGTATTTTCTTTGACTTCCAAGGACTTTGTTTTAAAAAGAATTGGATCTGTTGCATCCTTTTTGCTAGAAGCAAGATCATAAAGAAACGTTTGACTTTTATGTGTCCGCAAAGGAACATCTGGAATAATATGTTCTGCCACGTCCTCTAGATCAAAGTCTAGGTAATTAACATCAGCTTCACAACGCAAACTGAAGGGAAGTAAATGTTTCTTTTTCTTTTCAAAATCCTCTCTATTTTTTGGATCAAACACAACTTTATAAGTAGGATTTTCTTTATAAGGAAGGCTCGCCTGCTTCTGTGTAAGGACTGTTACCTAGTGATGTTCTAAATGCACCCAAAGCCAAGCGCAATCCCTGATTATGAATAGTATCAAGTTTGCGAAGGTATGAATGGCGCGCAGAACCATAAACAACTAAGCCATAGTCCAGCTTTGATCTAACAAGTGCCCTATAGAGGCACAATAGAACCTTTTAATCGGCTCCCAAATCCAAACTGGAAACAACACGTAAAAGATTAAGTGCCTTTTGGCATTTATTTTTTCAAATCGTCGAAGTGTGGAATAAACGCCAGTTTACAATCGAAAAGGAGTCCTAAAAACTTAAAATCCTTTACAACTTCAATCTGCACTCCGCCCAACTTTGATTCTGGATCAGAGTACATTTTTCTTGATTGACAAAAATGCATACATTTAGTTTTTATCTTTGAAAACTTGAAGCCGTTTTCATTGGACCATTTTGAAAGATTATTTAAAACTTACTGCACCTGTCTGTCAACATGTAACCATGTATTTTGATCTGTAACAGATGCAGAAGTCATCAACATAAAGGAAACTTTCCACGCCAGGGCAAACAGTCTTAACGATATTGGTTTTTTACACTAAATAGTGTCGCCAATAAAAAACTTCCCTGGGGAACACCCATTTCTTGTTCATGAGGATCAGATAAAGTAACTCCAACCCGGACTCTAAACTGCCGTTCATCCTAAAAAGCTGAGATGAAATAGGCAAGGTGACCTCGTATACCGAAATCATAGAGGTCGTTCATAATTCCATTCTTCCAAGTGGTATCATAAGCTTTTTCGAGATCGAAGAAGACAGAAACAGCATGTTTTTTTCTTTATAAAGGCTTCTCGAATTAATGTCTCGAAGCGGACTAGATGATCAAGAGTGCTTCTCTGTTTACGAAAGCCACTTTGGACTGACGTAAAAAGGGTGGTTCTGTTCAAGAAACCAGACAAGACGATCATTAACCATTCTTTCCATGGTTTTGCAAATGCAACTAGTTAGAGCAATAGGACGATAGTTTGAAGGATCCGTAGAATGTTTACCTGGTTAAGGTATTGGAATAATGATAGCTTCACGCCATGATGCTGGAATGCTTCCCGTTTTCCAAACCCGGTTATAAATTTCAAGTAAGCAATGCAAAGAACGAGAGGGCAAACGTTTGTGGAATTGATAATGAATATTATCGTTTCCTACAGCAGTGTCATGACACTTCTTTATAGCCTACTTCAGTTCCTAACCGAAAAGTCTCTGTTAAAGTCTCTGTTATAATGTTCCAGTTGGCTGGAACCAAAATCCAATTTTAACTATTTTTTAACATCTCTGAATTTTTGAAAGGCAGGTGAGTAATTGGATGATGATGACTTCTTGGCATACGTACCTGCCAATACATTTGCAATATCAGCCTTGGAAGAAACGTCAATGAGTTCAGTTCTTAGATGACCAACGCCAATTGACGTATTCTTTCTTTTGCGCACCAAATCCAATGTCTTTTTGACAGATGATCTAGAATTTTATCATCATAACATACTATCTCCAAGACGAATACTTACTTTGTTTTTTCTTAAAGTACGACGTGCTTTTGCACGTGCAATTTTAAATTAGTAAATATTTTCCTTTGTAGGTCTTATGCAAAAGAGCACGTTTTCGTTCAGCTATTACCCTTCATTGCAATCTTCATTAAACCATGGCTTATTTGGGTTTTTTGGATCCGGCGAAGTTTGTTGATTAGCTTTTTCCGCAGCAGAATAGAGTAGAGACGTAATATTCCGTAGAGTTTTCACTCTCATCAGAGGCTTCCGGAATTATCGACTGTTCACATGTGGTTTTTAAAAGTTCCCAATTAGCTTTATGGAGTTTCCAGCGTCTAGGGCGCTCCTAAACAGATGGGACCAATTCGGAGATCTGAATAGGAAAATAGTAACTACCATGAAGGTCAGAAAGAAGTTTCCATGAAAAATGAGGAAAAATATCAGGACTGCAAAAAGATAAGTCAAGCGATGAATAATTTCCAGTTGAAGGGTGAAGATAAGTTTTGGATTTATCATTCAATACAAGATCATGTTAGTGACAAAATCCTCAACAGTACGACCTTTTTTGTCTGTATTGGAGCATCCCCATAACTTATGGTGAGAATTGAAATCTCTGAAAAGCTGGTCAACAAGATGATCCAGTTTTACGCCATCAACAGGGGAACTAGGAGGAAAATAGACAGAGCACAGTGTAATAGTTTTTTGAGGGAGACACTTATAGCCACTGCTTGTAAGGAAATATTTAGAGTAATATGACGATGAGGGATATAGTGATTTACTATAATTCCCACTCTTTCTCGCACTCTGCAAAGTTGGTACGGTAGCAAGAATGATACTTTAAAGAAAACTTATCTATGTCTTTTGAAAAGGTTTCTTGTAAACATACTGCAACTCGTTTTTTTTTCCTGCTCACTAGAAGATTAAGTTCTTCAAAATTTTCCTTGATGCTGCGACAGTTCCATTGTATAATTCAGTTCGCCATTATGAGATTGATTGTGAGTATAAGACCATACATTGATGGAAGTATGAAATTATTCATTTTGCTGCAGTTAGGTTAATTTATTTGACACCTTGCCTAATTGCATCGTGGTGTGCTGGATTCGAGGAAGGAGGGTTAGGAGGTTTTGGAGTTGAATCTTCAGATTCTTCGTCCATTTCCTCCCTTTCTTCCTCCTTCAATTCGCCGAATCGATTGCTAGTCTCCACTGAGGGAGGCTTAGCCTTTTCTAACTTAATGTGGACCTTCCATTGGCGGGAGGTCTCGCTTTTTTCTTTAATTACACCTTTTGGTGTAGTTGTATTAATTTTTTTTATCATTTTTGTCCTGATGTGCTTGTAAAACAGACCCGTTATTTACAGGTGTAGCTGGAATGGGATTTACGGAAGATGAAGCTTCCTTTTCCCAAGATGTTTTGGGGCTGATGTTTGTGCTGCCAAAGCCTGATTTATTAGATGTTTTGCCAGAGGAAATAACTCCGTTATGATTTTCAAAAGTCGCTCACAGGAACTACATTGACCTGGTTTTGTATTTTTCTCAGGGGCAAGCCGCCACCATAGCGCAGTTGGTTAGGCATAAGACTTCCAATCTGGAAGTCATGGGTTTGATCCCCGGTTGAATACCAGGAATTCATTTTTAGGTGCTCCGGCCGCCGCGATATAACTGCGAAATTGTTGAAAGCGGCTTTAAACCCATTCAAATAAATAATTAAATCCTCAGGGGCAGGTTTTGCTTTACTTGCATAACTACCCTCAGTTCCATTACCCTGGCCATGTCTAGACTCAACAATTTTCGTTGCCTCAAAAAAAGAAACAGACTGTTTAAATTTCACGTCTAGTATTTCTTTCTGCAAAAGAAATTTAGGGCATTACCTAGAATTAGCTGCATGTCCCTGTCTATATTTAACACATTTTAAATCATTATTGCAATCTGCCTCGTAATGTTCATCTTCAGGCCCACAGTATAAACACTTCCTGCAAACTTTATTACAAGTGTTCTCATGATCTGCCAATTCTTCTGCCAAGCTTCATCAAAATCCACCCATTGGTTTGGGGGAAGAAGATGTTTAAAGAAAGGTCTACGGACGGACGCCTTCGGCCAGTGGAGCTATAACAATCTTGGTAATAATCATTTGAATCCAAAAAATCATTTCAGAGAAGAAGATTTTTTTTAAAAAAATTGTCAAATGGCACCCTTTTTCCAGGCTTCACAGCACCCGTGTTTTCCTCAACATTCAAGGAGGAAATATAGAGAGCATGACGTAAGGTTCATTCCAGTAAATTATTCTTAATTCAACGATTGGGGGTGGGATCTGAGAAAAGACAAAGAGGACATGAGATAAAGTGTGTTTTTAGCTCACCTGAGCACGAAGTGCTCAAGGTGAGCTTTTGTGGTTAGGTGGATGTCCGTCGTCCGTCGTCCGTCGTGTGTCGTCCGTCGTGTGTCGTCAACATTTACCTTGTATGCACTCTAGAGGCCACATTTTTTGCCCAATCAACCTGAAATTTGGTCAGAATGATTGTCTTGATAAAATCTCGGACAAGTTCGAAATTGGGTCAAGTGGGGTCAAAAACTAGGTCACAGGGTCAAATCTTAGAAAAACCTTGTATGCACTCTAGAGGCCACATTTTTTGCCCAATCAATCTAAAATTTGGTCAGAATGAATGTCTTGATAAAATCTCGGACGAGTTCGAAATTGGGTCAAGTGGGGTCAAAAACTAGGTCACAGGGTCAAATCTTAGAAAAACCTTGTATGCACTCTAGAGGCCATATTTTTTGCCCAATCAACCTGAAATTTAGCCTGAATGATTGTTTTGATAAAATCTCGGACAACTTTGAAATTGGGTCAAGTGGGGTCAAAAACTAGGTCACAGGGTCAAATATTAGAAAAACCTTGTATGCACCCTAGAGGCCACATTTTTTGCCCAATCAACCTGAAATTTGGTCAGAATGATTGTCTTGATAAAATCTTGGACAAGTTTAAAATTAGGTCAAGTGGGGTCACAAACTTGGTCATGGGGTCAAATCTTAGAAAAACCTTGTATGCACCCTAGAGGCCACTTTTTTTGCTCAATCGACCTGAAATTTGGTCAAAATAATTGTGTTGATAAAATCTCGGACGAGTTCGAAATTTGGTCAAGTGGGGTCAAAAACTAGGTCACAGGGTCAAATCTTAGAAAAACCTTGTATGCACTCTAGAGGCCATATTTTTTGCCCAATCAACCTGAAATTTAGCCTGAATGATTGTCTTGATAAAATCTCGGACAAGTTCGAAATTGGGTCAAGTGGGGTCAAAAACTAGGTCACAGGGTCAAATCTTAGAAAAACCTTGTATGCACTCTAGAAGCCATATTTATTGCCCAATCACCCCGAAATTTGGTCCGAATGATTGTCTTGATAAAATCTCAGACAAGTTTAAAATTGGGTCAAGTTGGGTCAAAAATGAGGTCACGGGGTCAAATATTAGAAAAACCTTGTAGACACTCTAGAAGCCAAATTTATTGCCCAATCAACCCGAAATTTGATCAGAATGATTGTCTTGATGAAATCTTGGACAAGTTCGAAATTGGGTCAAGTGGGGTCAAATATGAGGTCACAGGGTCAAATATTAGAAAAACCTTGTAGACACTCTAGAAGCCATATTTTTTGCCGGATCAACCTGAAAATTGGTCAGAATGATCATCTTGATGAAATCTAGGTCAAGTTTGAAATTGGGTCAAGTGGGATCAAAAATGAGGTCACAGGGTCATATCTTAGAAAAACCTTGTAATGAGTGTAGAGGCATCATTTTTTGCCCAATCGACCTGAAATTTGGTAAGAATTCATTATCCTTTCTAAATCTACTTTAAACAATTTTTGACAGTTCATTCAGGTGAGCGATTTAGGGCCACTATGGCCCTCTTGTTTTCTCGATAAATGTCTCAAATAAATTTAAAAAACACACATCAACACTGTGATGCCTTCTAGGCATTCAGAGAACTTTTTATTAAGTTTATCAGTACAATTTCTCAGAAATTTGAACTGGAAAGACTTGGAATATGAGGTGAATTTATGATGACTTTTAGAGAGAAAGCAACCTGAAAATAGTTAAGTCCGTTTGTGCATGTAAAATTAATCTTTGTGCAAAATCAAAGTATGTAATACTTTAAAATCATGGCATATTTTCCGTATGTTCAAATACATAGAGACAATATTAAAGTATATAATAAAAAATAAATATATTCTTCTCTGAAACTACCAGGAATGAACTTTTAGTCATGCTCTCTTACATTTCCTTCTGATTTTTTAATTGGTGTTGTCGAGTCAGCTTAAAAGAATACCATATGACAAAATATATATATATATATATATATATATATATATATATATATATATATATATATATATATATATATATAAACATGTTCTCTGAAATAAATTTGGGACGCATCATTTGTGTAACAACAACTTGAGCATTTATAGACAAACATCAACTCTAGCTCCTCTGGACAGCAAGCTATTGTCATGGCCCTTTGTAAGTTGTGCTTCCGTGCGTCCGTCTTTAAACTTTTTCTTTGGTCATCCACTTGTCTTACCTTTATCCCATTCAAGGATCCTCCTTAAAACAGGCTGAAAACATAGGCACCACGGTCTGTCGAGTCACATAAAAGAGCCCCCAATGGTGAAAAATAAAAGAAATCTACTTCTTTGAAACTACTGGTTTGAATTAAATACTATTTCACTGGAATGAGCTTATGACATACTCTTTCAGATGCCGTCACTTTTTTCCTGATCAAGCTGATAACTTCAGTGTTGTAGACAATCGAGCCATCCAAAAAATGCCCAAATGTGGTGACATATAAAAAATTATTTTCTTTTACTACTCGTCCGAATTTTATCAAACTGGACAGGATTGATGTTTAGGACATCCTGTTTCTTGGGTGTAACAGTTAGGCTCGTCATTTAAAAGGGACCCCTTATGAAAAAATATAAACTGCACAGGAACGATGCTTAAGGCATGCTCTTTCGGATTCTTTTTTTTATCACCTGCACACAAAGTGCTCAAGAAGAGCTATTGTGATCATTTGTCCTTCGTCCGTCCGTCCACAAACGATTTCTTTTAACTTCTTCTCCCCCTAAACAACTAAGCCAACCAATTTGAAACTTGGCATGGATTTTCCCGGGTTGAAGCTCTTTTAAAGTTGTTAAAATAATTTAATTTCATCTAAAAATATGTTTGTAAGGGATACAGAAAGGTCCAAAACTGTCGAAAGTTTTAAAAAAATTCTTCTCCTTAACCGCTAGGTCAATCGAGCTGAAACTTTATAGGGATGATCCTTGTGTAACGCTATTCAAAAGGGCTTAAATTAATTTAATATCACCAAAAACTCTTGGATCCATTGTAACGGAGACTGAAAAATGGTCGAAATAGCAAAAAATCTTAGAAAAAAGTTCTTCTCCTCCTAAATCATTTGGCCAATCAATTATAAACTTAGCAGGGATGTTCTTAAGGTGTAAGTCTGTTGAATGAAATTAATTTATCAGTAACTTTGGTTGCCATGAAAAGAGATATAGAAAAGGTGAAAATTTAAGAAACTTTAAAAAAAATCAAATTGCATTAGGATGAAATTAAACTTTTTTTCCTTTCGATTTGTTTGTTTGAATGGGTTTTACGCCGCTTTCAACAATTTTGCAGTTATATCGCGGCGGCCGGAGCACCTAACAATGGATTACTGGTATTTCTTTCACCTGTACTACCATTACACCCTTTCCTAGCCTCCGACTGCTATCTCACATAGGTTATCTACCCATTGGTGAGAGACAAACTTCGGAAAAGATATTTGCCGCCACCGGGGATTTTCCAGTCGAAACAAGCCTTAATGTACATCAAACAATCTCTGGTATTTATAACATGGTTGACAAGTTAAAAGCTGACTTACTCAGGTGAGCGATAAAGGACCATCACGGTCGTCTTCTATTACCATTAATCCTGTTAAAGCTGATTACTTTGGCTCTTGTGGGTGTCGAGTCACCAAAAGCGCATTGAGATATAAAAAAAAAATCTTCTCTGAATCTTCTCGTAAGATTTCAACCATGGAACATGCACTATAAGATTCCTTCTTTTTATCATGTTAAGGCTGATAACTTGAATGTTACAGGCTGCTACGTCTCTCCAAAATTGTCCTATATGATTCAATGTAAAACAAAATTCTACTTTGCAACAACTGGATAGAACTCAACTGAATTTCAAGGAATGAACCTTCAGTTATGCTCTCTAATTGTTTCCCCTGACATCTTGATTGAGGAAAACATGAGTGCCCAGTCAGCTAAAAATTTGCAAAAAATTCTTCTTCTCTGAAATTATGTTTGGGATACAAATGATTGATGCAAGTATTGTTTAGGTGTTTTTTTATGATCGACCTGTTTCTGATTTCTTTCCCGGTAATTTTGTGATGCGTCAAGGAAAGGGGGCCTTTGAGATGCTACATTTCGTGCAACCATTAGTTGCACATTTATTTACAGATTTCATGAAATTTTTATGCCCCCGATAGGGAGGCATCATAAATTTGACTTGTCCGTCCGTCCGTCTGTCCGTCCGTCCGTCCAAAAACTTTAACATTGGCCATAACTTCTAAATCAAAGCGGTGTCGGGGGCATTGTCATCTTACAGTGACAGCTCTTGTTTATAATATGTTACTTATCATGTGACTATGTAGACATTAAACCTCTTTCAAATGATATTCTTTGTCATGGAGAAAGGGGACTTTCGTGTAAGATTATTGATATAGATTTTTTGTTCTTTTCATGCATTGGCCAATCTTGGTCTTTGATGCTTATCTACTTACAAATATATTATTGCTTAGCTTAATTCATTTGTAGTAATTAATAAATGAATTTCATAAATCTAATAGGCATTATGTGCCAGTTGAACGATTCTGGCCCTCTTTATTTATCGGTTTCAAAATTTAAAATATGTTCCGAGAATTCCACACACTCATTGACAACTTTTCGAACTGTGGTACCGAGAATTTTTTTATGTCGAGCATCAAAAACTTTGTTATATCAATCTACCGGAACAAACTTGAGCCTCTTCATTAACTGATAAATGCTCATAAATAGCTCAATATGTTCAAGTGTTAAGGTAAAGAAAAATCTGACTTGTCGGGCTGACGAAGGGAAATACAGATTGACAGATTACAAACTTAGAGATAGAATTATTATTGTAAACAAAGGGCACTTGTGGCCCCTTTCCGTATGCACGCATTATGATAATTTACAGAACAGCTTTGAAACAATATCATAAAAAACAGGGCTTTTTTAAGGTGACAGCCGTCAAAGCGCAGTTAGTAGCGCGTCGGACTGTCAATATAGAGATTCCGGGTTCGATCCCCGACGGCGGCACTCATTATTCCTACAATTTGTCTCTCACCAATGGGTTGATAATCGTAGACCAATGTAAGATAGCAGCTTGAGGCTAGGAAAGAATGTGATGGATGTACTGGTAAGAGAAATACTAGGAATCCATTATAGGCGTTCCAGCCGCAACAATATAACTGAAATAATTTTGAATGCGGCGTTAACTCCATTCAATCAATCAATCAATCAATTTATGTGAAACATCCTCAACATGGGCCTATATTATTGATGCAGTAATTTCGTTTTTTCGGAAAAGGGTTCATGGATTCTTAGATTTTAGCCTTTCAGTTTGGAGAAGAAGACTTTCGAAGCTTTTAATCCTTTATTTCCATGTGAAACTTCCGAAATCTCACAATATATGGCTAATTTTAAAGATATTATTTTTTTCCTTTCAGCTGCAAATATACATACACGTAAAAAAACATAAGATTTTTTAACGACTTTCCTAACGTATCAATTTTTCTATATTTTTCATGAAAATGCAATTAATAGTTGCCTTTACAGTCAAAACAAATCAGTTTCGTGAAATTCAAATCTAGTCACAAAGTAACACGAGGACCATGATGGTCCTAGATCGCTCACCTGAGTCTCTTTGACCCCTGGGACATCACATTAATTAAATAGGCAGATGTCAAAAAGGAGATCATATCTTCATAGGATCAATACCATGGAATATTTTCAGCCAAGAGCAAGAAGGATGTGCCTTTTCACTCTTTGATTCTATGTTAAAAAGGATGCACCCATCATGCTCAGATGAGCTAAAAGGGAAGCGCCCGCATGGAGTCCAAATATGATCCCAGGGTCTTGATATGAACAAACTTGGTAGGGGCCCACTAGACATACCAAATATGAAAGCTGTGTGTCCTCTTGTTTCTGATTTTTAAAGCTTTTTATTCTTTCATTCTTTGAAAAATGGGTTGCACCCTGTTGGAGCCAAAATATGATTCAAGGGTCTTGATATGAACAAACTTGGAAGAGGTCCACTAGATTATGCTAAATACGAAATATGAAAGCTGTCTGCCTTCTGGTGTCAGAAAAGATTTTTGAAGATTTTCCTTTTTTACCCGTCATGCTCAGAAGAGCTAAAAGGGATGCGCCTGGACAAAGCCAAAATGTGACCCAAGGGTCTTGATATAAAAAAAACTTGGTAGAGGCCCACAAATATGAAAGCTGTGTGCTCTCTGGTTTCAGAGAAGAAGATTTTTAAAGATTTTCGCTCTTAGATTCTTTGTAAAAATGGTTGCGCCCGGGCAAAGCCCAAATATGACCCAAGGGTCTTGATATGAACAAAATTGGTAGAGGTCCACATACGAAATATGAAAGCTCTCTGACTTCTGGTTTCAGTGAAGAAGATTTTTGAAAATTTTTATATTTTCACCCTTTTTGTTAAGGTAAAGTGAAAGTTAAGGGTGGATTTCATTTATTTGAACATCTTTAGTAGAAGTTGACCCAAGGAACATCCCTGTGAAGTTTCATCAAAATTGGTGCACTAATTTAGGAGGAGAAGATGTTTACAGAATTTGTGGACGACGGACATTGTACGATCACAATAGCTCACCTTGAGCACTTTGTGCTCAGGTGAGCTAAAAAATACATAACATTGACATTTTGTTGTGCTAGGGAAGAATCTGCCCAAGCCAATGACTAAACAATAAACCCATGAGGGCCTCTATCGCTCCACTGGCTTTAAAAACCCTCGCCTTTCGTCCCGCCACGCCTAAATCTTCAACAATTTAAGAAATGGCTCACAAAAAACATCCTTTCAAAGTTTAATTTAAATCGGCCCAATGGTTTGGAAGGAGAAGATTTTTACGTGAGAAAAATGCCCCGCCCTGTCACGCACATATTTGGGGGTCAATCAAAATTTCTTTAACAATTTAAGTAAAGGGTAACCAAAGGAACTTCCATTCTAAGTTTCATTGAAATCGGCCCGATGGTTTGGGAGGAGAAGATTTTTGAAGATTTTAACGTGAAAAAATGCAACGCCCATACTTTTGGATCAATCAAAATTTCTTTAACAATTTATGAGAAGGGTCACTTAATGGACGGCCATTCCAAGTTTCATTGAAACTACTGCTGAGATTCGCCATGCTTCTTTAACGTGCTCGGTGTAAAGCACCGTCTCACGGGGCCTTGGTTTACCGTCTCATCCAAAAGACAATTAGTTTTGTTAGTGTACCAGCCCTGGATTCGAACCTACGAAGTCGAACTTGAATGGATTTGAAGTCCGGTGCTCTACCAACTGAGCTAATCGGGCTGGTGTGGCCTCTACAGTGCATACAAGGTTTTTGTAAGATTTTACCCCGTGACCTAGATTTTCATCTCAGTTGACCCAATTTTGAACTTGTTCATGATATCAAGACAATCATATTGACAAAATCCCAGATTGATTGGGCAATAAATATTGCCTCTAGAATGCATACAAGGTTTATCTAAGATTGACTCCATGACCTAGTTTCTGACCCCAGTTGTCCAATTTTTGAACTTGTCCATGATTTTATCAAGATAATGATTCTGACCGAATTCAGGTTGATCAGGCAAAAATGTGGCCTGTACAGAGCATAATTTTTCAGTCTTTCTGTAACCAGGGAAACAAGAGTTTTTTAAGAAATTAAATTCTTTTAACTACTTTTGAAGAGCTTCACCCAAAGATCATCCCTGCAAAATTTTAGCATGATTGTCTTCGTGGTTTGGGAGGAAAAGAATTTTTCTAATATTTTCAGCCATTTTCGACCATTTTTGAGACTTTCCATTACCATGGAAACTAGAGTTTTCAATGAAATTCAATTCTTTTATCAAGTTTTGAAGACCTTCACCCAAGACACACCCCTGCCAAGTTTCAGATTGATTGGAACTGTTGTTAAGGAGGAGAAGAATTTTTTCTAATATTTTCAGCCATTTTACAGACTTTCCGTTACCATGGAAACAACAGTTTTCTAAGAAATTAAATTCTTTTAACAACTTTTGAAAAGCTTCACCCAAGGAACATTCCTGCCAAGTTTCAGCTTGATTGGCCCAGTGGTTAAGGAGGAGAAGAATTTTTTCTAATATTTTCAGCCATTTTTGGCCATTTTTCAGACTTTCTGTTACCATGGAAACAAGAGTTTTCGATGAAATTAAATTCTTTTAACAACTTTTGAAGAGCTTCACCCAAGGCACATCCCTGCCAAGTTTCAGCTTGATTGGCCATGTGGTTTAGGAGAAGATTTTTTTCTAATATTTTCGGCCATTTTGGCCTATTATGTAACCATGGCAACCAGAGTTTTTGATGAAATTAAATTCTTTTAACAACTTTTAAAGAGCTTCACCCAAGGAACATCCCTGCCAAGTTTCAGCTTGATTGGCCCAGTGGTTTACGAGGAGAAGACTTTTTTCTAATATTTTCAGCCATTTTTGGCCATTTTCAGACTTTCCGTTACCATTCAAACCAGAGTTTTCGATGAAATTCAATTCTTTTATCAAGTTTTGAAGACCTTCACCCAAGACACATCCCTGCCAACTTTCAGATTGATTGGCCTAGTGGTTTAGGAGGAGAAGAATTTAATTAAATTCTTTTAACAACTTTTAAAGAGCTTCACCCAAGGAACATCCCTGCCAAGTTTCAGCTTGATTGGCCCAGTGGTTTAGGAGGAGAAGATGTTTAAAGAAATTGTTGACGGACAGACGGACGGACGGTGAGTGATCACAATAGCTCACCTTGAGCACTTTGTGCTCAGGTGAGCTAAAAACTAAAAAGTTGCTCAATAGTACATAGAAAAATCCCCACATTCCTTAACACGCACAAAACTATGAAACTCGAGCCCTTGTGTTAGTAAATGGTAAAAACTTCGTACAGGTAGATATATGAAGAAGGTGATTTTAAATAACTTATAACAACAGTAATTATAGAAAAGTCCCAATTGAGTACGAAGGAACATCGGCTCTTCTCAGATTAGGAGCCACCTATGGACAAGTCCCCCCATTGGAATATATTTCCAAAATTTTTAGGTTTTTATATGAAAAGTATAAAAAGATGGAAGATCTTGCATGAGTGTTCATGAAATACCAAATTTATTAATCGAGTCATCAAAATACAGATAAAAACGAGGCTTTGCCGAGTTGTTAACGAGTTAAATACATTTGGGATTTTATGAACACGAATGTAAAATTCTATTTATAATATTACAAGAAAACCGCATAAATTAAACGTGAAATCAATGCCGTCTAGCCTTACTGACCCATAAAGGAAAAAACGTTGAATTACGTCATATAACCAACTTCTCAAATAATGCGACTAAAAAGTAGTTCCCTTTTTCCCCAAGTTTCAACTAATTTTTAAACTTTTCTAAGAATTTCGAGTTAATATCTTTTTTTCTACACACTTATCACAGTTAAACTTGTGATAATTCACGCTTTAGATTTGAAAATAACTCTTTTCATGCAAAAGTTCCGTGCTGGTCAAGGTCAACGCGTCACCTCGGTACATGTTGACATGTATGAGGATTTTTAAACGTAGTCGAGTCAGTCGTTATCGCTGTCAATACATCTTAGGCGCCTCTTTTTTGGTGAAGTTGTTTCCTTATGAGAAATTCCTTGGTAAACGTTAAAGATAAAAGTTCCTCCATATATTTGGGCGCTGAAGATGTTTTGAAATCCACCAGAAACGTGAAGCGCTGACTTATACATACACATTGCTTACAACGGCAGCTGTGTTGTACAATGTAGGATTATTGGAATTCCGACTCTGTAGTTGACGGTTATCCGTAGAATTTGAGTGTAGGATCTGTGAATTTTGCCTGTGTTGGAGGTCGTTTATGTTTATGCCTGTAGGTGTTAATGGAGGATATATTCATGTGGCCGGATATCTGCATTACCTGATTGGGAGGCATGTTATTGTCATTTAGTTTCTGAACGAGATATTTCCGTGCGCTGTGATTAGACAGACGTTTGGTTGGATTCATACCCGACTGATGGATTTGTTTGTTTGAATGGGTTTTACGCCGCTTTCAACAATCTCACAGTTATATCGCGGCGGCCGGAGCACCTAACAATGGATTCCTGGTAGTTCTTTCACCTGTACTACCATTACGCCCTTTCCTAGCCTCCGACTGCTATCTCACATAGGTTTACGATTATCTACCCATTGGTGAAAGACAAACGTCGGAAAGGATATTTGCCGCCACCGGGGATCGAACCCACGACTTCCGGATTGGAAGTCTTATGCCTAACCAACTGCGCTGTGGTGGCGGCTCCGACTGATGGACCCGAGCTTGTTAATTCCAACAGGATTACGCTTGAACCAGACATCATTTGGAGAAGGTAGGTGGATAGTTGTTGTTGCTATATAAAACGGATGCATGGCTCAGAGTAATTATTTGGTCGCCTTCTGAAGTAATCTTTATAGACATTTATAGGACATCTTGAAGGGTTTTCTAGACTTGCTCACATCCTTGGTTTCACAAGCCTTACATCATGGGGATTTTCGCCAGTACGTGTTTTAGTTTGTCTCTCCGTGTATTCCAAATATTCATGTCCCGTTTCGTCCGTTACAATGCGAATGTCACCCCAACGCATATCACGGTTGTCCTGACAACTTCTCAATCCAAAATGAATGTTATTGTGAAGCCACAAGGTTTGGAGATTTGTATCATGTGTAGATATACCAAATTGGCCAGATATCCACAAATTATCAGTATCATCGTCGGATAACAGATCACTTTTACGGGGAAGATTACCCTTCCCATCCTTTTTGGGTTGCCGCTATTTTATTGTCAGAGTTTCCCGAACTCTTACAAAGGCTTGTCCCTGAGAAATGCTTTGCGGGTAGTTTGTACACTTAAGTTGGCGAACAAAGCTTGATATCATTCCTCTTAAGACAGAAGATTCATAATCTTCTCTGTTTTGTTTTCTTACGCCAACAAGAAACCGGCAAAGTAAGGATGATAGTTCGTTTTCGGGAATCTCATGAATTTCACGGTCTTCATTTACTTCTAGTTCCATGAAAAATGCCTTCAATGTTTTAGGTCTTGAACGGTTTTGATCAGGGTATTGCGATTCGTTTGGTGAAGATTGAAATTGTGATCCCAAGTCTAGACGTGTCGTCTGATCCAAATCGCCGACCTTGCCAATCGTTTCAACTACTGCAGATATGTCCCCCTCTAGTTCTACTTCGAATGAACTGTTAAGTAGTTTAACCAAATATAATGTAGCGAATCCCCGAAAAACAACTTCAAAGACCGTGCCGTAACCTTCTCCGTCGATCTGGACCGTATCGTTAATCGATATGTCATTCGACGCCATTGTTTTTGTTTATTCTTTTTGACAGCGCGTATGAATACAAGTGATTTAGCTCATTTGCAGTTATTCCACTAGTGGATGACACCCGTGTAATATCAAAAATATCGAATGGGCTTGTTTCACTCCCGCGACGTAAGTCATATTATGAAATATATTATTATAAGTTAATTGTAAATGTTTAAAAGGGTAGAGAAAATCATAGGCGATTGTACATTCCAATCTCTTTCACATAAGCAATAATTGTTTCAATACGAACAGTGTCAAACAGATCTTTGACAATGTTAGCATCAAGAAGTGTTGAACGAATTGGTTGAAAGTCAGTGCAGTCTATCAAAATATGTTGTAAAGAATATGGGGCACTGAAAGGAATGCATTCTGGAGGATCATCCCTAGTTAATAGCAAAGAATGCGTAATGCGTGAATGACCGATTCGATGACGAGCAATTATTACTTCTTCTCCACGAACAGTATGAGGGTACCATTCACCGAGGTTCGGTTTAATTGATTGCAGTTTGTTATGTATATCTGCGTCCCACTGATACTGTCAAAGTGAAAAGATGTGGTATAAAATCTTGAACTGATATAGGAAGGGAAAGTGCTGATTTATCGCCATTATCAGCCAGCTCATTACATTTGATGCACACATGGCTTGGAAGCCAGCAGAACATTAAGTCTTTTAATTAACACTTGGGAAATGCGTTCGAGGAAATCGCAAATAAGAGGATTCGTTTGGTTCACAAGAGCCTGTAGAACTGATAAATTATCAGAGAAATAAATAAATAATAAATCTTAGACTGTACTACTAATTCAAGAGCAAGGTCTTTAGCTTTTATGTATGCCGAGAAAAATGTAGGATTTGTCCGTAGGCGGTATTTTTGTTTTTCTGTCTCGATAAACATCCGCTGAAGCTACAACTGTGCCATTTTTTTAACCATCCGTAAAGATAGGCTCGAAAGACGAGTAATGCTCTCTCAATTCACTGTATTTAGGGTGGAATGTTGTTCAATTTGTAGTGTTTGTTTCGGTAACAAAACAAAATCGGAATTCTGCGCATTTCTGTGTCCAGGAAGGCGTATCGGGAATTTTAAAATCAGCTATAACCTCCATATCTATGCCATTGCTAGCAATATGTTGTCCAAAAGATTGAGAAATCTTGGGCTTTCTATCTTAAAGTGACTTGTATTTGGGTTAAAAAACAAGTTCATGGGTTGGGTTAGACTTGAGTTTTAAAAGATATTGTAGAGACAGCTTTTTTTCTTCGTAAAGCTAGTAAAGTTCATTAGCATCTTCTTAGAGTCTATTTACAGGAGTAGTTCTAAATGCTCCAACTGTAATATGTAGATTTTCATTGTGAATAGAATCAATTATTTGAAGGACAGATTTTCGGGCAGACCCATACACTGTACACCAATGGACCTTCCGATCGGCACCCAATCAGAATGGGCCACAACTTTTAAAAGGTTAAGAGCTTTCTTACACCTTTTTCAAGTGAAGAGATTGAGAATTTGGAGCCATTTTCGTCCAATCAGAAAATTGTTAAGACGTTGTTGGAGCTGTCTCTCAATAATATTCATATTTCTGGACCTGAAGCAAATGACAACATCGTCAACATAAAGGGACAGCCTGTTTACACGTTTCGTTATACCAGGGTTTGTTAGGACTTTTTGGTTTCGCCGAGGATCGGAAATGGATGCTTTAGGAGCATCAATCAATAGAGATGCAAAGAGTTTTATAAGATCGTCCCAATCATTATATTTCTCAGGTGTAATTGTCAGTTGGTAGACAATGTCAAATTTTGTCCAGTTGGCTTTGGACTGTCACTTTCAGGTTCACCACCGCTCAAACGGACGCACGAAACGGAAGCTCAGTCCTGACAACAGCTTGCCGGCCTATTGAGCTATTTGAGCTACAAGGCAACTTTTTGATTAGAAAACAAAGACTTATTTCAGTATTTCACTGACATGAATTTACAAAGTCTTCAGACAGAAAAGCCTTTTTCCAGCATTGGTGTATCAGATTTGTAATACCATCTTGATGATGTCATTATCAAAGTCAAGTCAACCGCATAATGTTTCAGTGATATGGCTGGAAGTTATACATCCTTTTTACAATAAGTCTTGTGACAAATGCGAGTTTGTGATCAATAATTTATCCAAATCATAGAAAAACGCAATGAAATGGCAGCAGTACGTTATTTTTCAACTTGACATCCAATGATATCATTTTTCAATGATGACATTTTAACTGTAAATGAGTCAGTAAAGTTGATGTCCCTTCAAGATTATACAAATTTTATTTAAATTTTTCAAACTGTGGTAAACAGGTTTTGGATTTTAACCATTATTGTCGAGAATACCTATACTGTTTAAGAGAAGCAATTACACCTTATACATGTATTCCTTACATACACCTAATACATGTATTTCCTTACAAGGGACTTCTCATTAATGGATTTCAGAAACAAGTTTACTATTTAATTGTTTAATTGATATTGGTCTAAAATAAGTTGTTAATTCGATTTTTATTTGTGCAGATGATCAATATATGTATAGGTATATATTGCGCGGTGAGCCGTGAAATCTATTTCTAATGGTTTAATTCCTGTGATATTCTTTCGAAATAGATAAAAACTTAAGAAAATACGATTTGCCTTCCAAAGAAAGTCATTACGGGTCTTAGATCGTAAGTTTTACTCACTCACGTACTTTCAAGTTTGATGTGAAGGGACAACGTTTAACTCCTATCATATGATTTTTAAATATAACAAATTTACCTATGGTAATGGACTCAACGCTTAGGTCAGAGCTCAGTTTTGTAATTACATATATACTGATTAAACTTTTTGATATGATTATATTTACTATTTTACACTTCCCATACTGTTTACTACATATTCTTGCTGAATACAAGCTTTTGCGGATACTTTACCTGCTTTGTACTTGATTAAGTATACAATTGCTGGTAAAACTTGATCCACACTAAATCAGTTGCCCTTAGAATTGGCAAATCGTTTGAAACAACATATTAGATTCAGTCGGACAAAATCAAATTTAATACTATACTGAGCGCAAAAATTTTAGTCGTTTTTCTCTGAAGAACAAATCTTCATTGAAAAAATAAGAAAATCGGGTAAATCATTACTTATTGAGACTATTCATTCATTTATCTATCCAGATTTGAAAAGAGAGTTAAAAAATATCCAGGAAGGCGCACACACAGCTCATCCATTTTAGGGTCAACAGTGAAAGTAAGAAATGTTTAATTACGGGTATGTCCACCTCTCTGTTTAACCACTTCAGCACATCGCCTTCGCAAGCTGCCAATTAAAGTTCTGATCACTCTCAGAGGAATCCTTCTCCACTCAGTATGAAGTGCGCGCTCGAGTTCTGCTATGTTGTTGACGTTGTGACGTTGACGTACAGCTCTTCCTAAATGATCCCAAAGATGTTCAATTGAGGAGACATCTGGGGAGCGTGCTGGCCAGTCAAGTGTCTCTATGTTGCTTTGTTGGGCTGTTGTGTGTCGGGGATTGTGGCATCGAGCATTGTCTTGCTGAAAAATGTCGGCTCGTCCTCTCCGAATAAAAGGGATAACAACTGGCACAACGATTGCATCACAGTATCTCGGAGCATTTAATCGCCCCATCACAGTTATAAGCTGTCTTGCCACTATAAGATATCCCTCCCAAAATCATTACAATCCCACCACCGTACCTGTCGCGTTCAACAATGTTCTCAGCAGTTCGTCTCCATACACGTACTCTTCCATCAGCGAATTAAACATTAAAGCGAGACTCGTCCGTAAAGAGAACACGGTTCCATCTGCGTTTTGACCAACGATAATGCCCTCTTGCCCAATTAAGTTTTGGGAACTAGATGACGCGCAGTTAACGGAACCCCAACGTATGGTCGGCATGCTTTTAATCCTGCAGACCGAAGGCGATTCCTGACAGAGGGTTTGAGAAGCATTTCTCGGACGGGCTGCAATCATTCGACATGTACACAGGCGATTCTTTCTTGTTGACGTCACGATGTACCGGTCTTCCCTGGGCGTCGTTTTACATGGTCTTCCAGAACGTGGGAGGTCAGAAACCTTAAGCGCTGAATGGTGCGCACAGAGTAGTTGAAGTGCCTGGCAACCCCTCGAACAGAGGCACCTCCAATCAACATCCCTATTTCAGTATGCCGCTGGTCTAACGTCATGCCAGGTCTACACCCCATCGCACAAAGACTTACAAATTGATGCGTTTTGCTTTATGCTGCACTGACTTGATAACACTATTCCAGTGAAGAATACACAAAAACTTGACCCTGGTTAAATTAACTTGGTGCACGTGATTTTTGCTTTCCCCGTAATTTACGTTACAATAAAATGAAAACGAGGGTAAAAGTTTAATAATTCAATGATAAGCCGATTGACAGATACGTATGTATTTTGTCTACAAAATTTTTCTATATTTTGTAGAGATATGAAAAGTGCGACTAAACTTAATGCGTTTAGTATATTTTTTTGATATTTTGTTCAGTTAACTTGTTTCCCTTAATATTCATGAACACCT